>CM059793.1:42522678-43122678 GCA_030435695.1 Brachymystax lenok tsinlingensis | reverse complement strand
TGTGCATCACCCTATGGGACGCCCAATCACAGATGGTTGTGATGCAGGCTGGATTCGAAACAGGGTGTCTGTAGTGATGTCTCTAGCACTGAGATGCAGTGCCTTAGACCGCTGTGCCACTCAGGAGCCCAACGAAGAGAGCGTATGATCTGCAGTTACGTGGTAAGTCCTCCTACTACCATAGTTCACAGAGTATTTCAGAGGAGAGCACCCTGCAATCCAGGAGAACTCCGCTAAGAAACGGTCACTCTCACATAATGGACATTACATTAACACTAGCATACTGTACTCTCACCACTCTCTAATACTCTTCTTACAGCCACTATCTCATTCCTCTCACTTACTTTTGATAGCTCTCCTATAATTCATTTGAACATGAAACATGATTTAATTTCATTACACGTTGGAAATGTATGGCTTTATTTATTCGTCCCGGTTTGTTCATGCTCAATTAATCCCATAGCAATTCCACTTTGGACCATCTCTTGCTTAATATTCAGTGATTCACAGTGAAGTATGACATTAGTCACTAAGGCCACATATAACTAGTGGGACTATGTGGTGTCTGAAAAGGTCACACTAAATGAGGCATGAAGCAATCCAGTTTGCATAACTTCAAGCCCATTTCCATTTCCAAGATTTCCTTAAAACCTGTGTCCCCAGTAGCACTTTAAAATCATAAGCAATAAAAGATGGCTTACAAATTATTGTAAATATCAAGCTGAGCTTGTCAGAGTGTAGTTTTGACCATAAAAACAACTGGCCTGTTTTACAAAGTATGTTCCCGTGATCGTTCTCACTTATCCGAATGCATGAGAAAGAGCCGAGAGGGGGTTTCGCAAAGACCCACCATCCACCCGCCCAATAGGCTACATGAATAAAACAGGCAAAAGATTGTGTCCGTCTCCAGACAATGGTTGTGTTTGCTGCCGTCTCTGTCCCTCACAAAACGCCTCCTTCTGGAAGGAGGAGGAGGAAGAGAGGAGAGCGAGGAAATGTAGGTCAGGCATGTCACACATGGCCTAGCGTTACATGAAGTGATAGGCTGCTTACTCCCCCCCAGGAAAAAGGTCTCCCTAGCTAGCTCTCCATTAGGACCTTCAATAAATGTACATCCAGGCCCTCTGTATGTGTGCACCATTAGCAGGGAGAGCTCCCATCGCCTTGGGGGCGACACTCACACTGCCGCTCTGGAAGCCAACACACTCCAGCCAATGTATTGACATGTAGAGAGCATCTGTAGTAGAAAGAAAACCCTGTCTGGCCCTCATAGATGGTATTGACTTTGTCTTCCATTGTATGCTGTCATACGATAACCAACCCCCAAAGATTCCCGCTGGAAACCCCCCTTTTAACAGCTTTTTACATAATTATTTTTCCACTCATCCCCTGAATAGATGCAGTAAAGAGGTCAATGGAACTTAACCAAAACAATGGAATGCCATGGAAACGTGTGGGGGAAAGATCTGGATTTTCCTCTTTGCCCCGCAGCAAAATGATCCTACATTTAGGCTATTGTTTATATGTGTATTTCACACTGTGTTGAGGTAAAAATGGGAGTAGAAAATGTTGTATGGATGTCAACCCCAATACAATTTCATGTTATTGTCACAAATCAACTGTATTACAGTTATGCTAGTTATGCTACCAGCTCATACTAAAGGGAGTCAGCATTTAGCAGTCACTTCTTCTAAACTTGAAGAGGGACAATTTCTAAATGTTATGCAGCAAAAACAGCCAAATATATCCAAATCGGACTTTAGTAATCACATTGTGGGCCTGTTACAATACAGAAATCATTACGGATTTGACAAATATCCACTTAGGGGCAATTCCACGGTAAAATGAAAATGCATTCCAAACAAAAACCATTGATTTCAAAGTTTAACAAACCATACAACCCTATGCACAAGGACTACTTTTAACAATTTACACTAAACATTTTACACAAACACATTTACTGGAAGAACTGTGTAAATGCAAAGTTTGGTAACAGCATTTCCATAAAATCTCCCAGTTTCTTTTATGTGTCCTCGTTTTCCAAAATACTGGGGTGTCAGCTATGACATGACACATTGGCTTATCTTTTGGTTATTGAACTACAGAAAGTGAAGTTAATTTTACACCTGGTAATATACTTTCATCATGTGTCCCTGATCTGTATTACACAGAAATGCATAATTATGCATATAAATGTAATTCTCTTCATGGTGATGTATGTATCCTAAATAGGTACACAAATATATAAATATGCTATATCCTCCTTTGCATATTTGGGTATTATTCTACTCACTGGCTATTATTTTAATTAGCTCTGACCCCAAACAAGACCACATTTTGTTGGTCTGGGCCAGACCAAATCTGAACCAATCATAGACTTCTGTTTCACATCAACGTACAGCACAGTAGAGCTCAGTAGAGTACAGTAGAGTACAGTACAGCACAGAACTGTAGAGTTCAGTACAGAAGAGTTCAGTAGAGTTTAGTACAGTAGAGTTCAGTAGAGTACATTAGAACATAGTAGAGTACAGTAGAGTATAGTTCTGTAGAGTACATTATAGTGTACTCAACTCTAGTGTGCTCTACTGTGTACATACCATACATGCACACACTCACTACTGTAAGTCAATCTAGATAAGAGCGCCTGCTAAATTACTAAAATGTCAATGTAAAATGTACTGATCTCTACTGTATTGTACTGAACTGTACTCTACTTTTCTTTACTGTGCCGTACTGTGGTGTACTGTACTGTGCTGTCCAAACTTGGAACCAAGCTCTGGTTTGGGACTACTATGATTTCCCATTGTAGCCCATTCAATTGCAGAAATTCAGTTATCGATATTTCAGATTTTCGAGTTTTAATCACTTAATTCATAAACAAAATTGATATCAATAAAAATACTATTGATAAATCTACCTTTACCAGTGCCTATTTGTTTTGTCTGGATGTGCCGGGACAAAAGAGGGGGTTTGACCTGGGGAGCTCTGCGGTACTGAAATGCATAAAAAAAATGTGCCTTTATAATAAAGTATTTCATGCATTATCATCACTTTTGCATAGTGGCATAGAGGAGTAGAGTAGAGGCGCTTGCAGAAGTTGCACACATGGGGAGCATTTTTTGTAGACAAGGGTCTGGGAAAAATGCGGCCTTTTATAAACGCATTTGATGCAATTCTACATCCTTTTACATGACTGAATCGTTTTTAATACCACACAAATGATCGAAATGACAGGCTACTTTGACATTGACAAACTGAGAATCTGAGATCAATAAAAATGACCTCGTCTTGAATCCACAAAGCCTAGGTGTGTGGAGACATATTGTACAATATGAGCAGGAAACTATAGTCCTAAAAAAGCTTTCCAGGATTGACTCACAAGCCTATCTCTCTCTTGTTTTACTTTGTAAAAACAATGCTGTTCGCTCAATAGGTCTATTTGGATGATACAATATTTTGGTAGCCTACAGACAGATTAGTGTACTCTTTTCAGCAGGAGCCATTTGCTTTCCAACCTGTGTGTTCCCAGGTGTTTTTGGCCTGTTTTGGCTAAATTATAGGCCTACTCCTGGTGTAGTACTCTGAATTATTTAATTTCAGTAAATCTCACTCTAATTATGTGAGAGATTCAGGCACGCTTTTCTCTCTCACCACAGCAACAGTCACGTGTTGGTCTGTCTCTAGGCTACAATGTTGAGCAAACCATACACCCTGGCCGGCCGAACAGGAATCAGTTCTAAGAATATTAGGCACGTTTTCACATGTAGTTTTTTAAGGGGCAGGAGAATTACAGAAGAGGCAACTCAAACTATTGGAATTGTTTCATTGCAAACAGTGAAAATCATGCCAGGAGAGGTACCAGATCCGGGCAAATAGGTTCCGGAACGAAACAGTCCGAAACTGAGAGGTGCAGGAGGATCATATTCTGGCAGAATCGAGCTAAAATTAAGCACAGACCTTTACTTGTTACTTCTGTGAACTTTCATTATCCTCCCTCCTGATGACAGACAGAAATGTGAAAATATCTTAGATACAGTATGTGGGTTTTTGGTAACGGCACAAGACAATGTTTCTTAAACTTATAGAAGGCAGAAAATGTTCTCAAAAAACGAAATATGTGTTGATATTATTTGTCAGGGGTCTTTACTGCAACTTTTTTGTGTTTTTATGCATTTCTGATACCTTTTAAGACATTTTCTGGTAGATGTTTACTAAGATCCCTTTTCCGTCTGTTTGACCAGAAATCAAAGCCTTTTCTTCTTCAAAATATTTTGGGTGGAAAATGGTGGAAACGTATATATGCCTTAATAAAAATAAAAAAATGGACTCTTCTCTTTAATATGACACCCAATTTGACATGCTCCTATGAACTTCAGATGAGTCCTTTTAGATGGAAATGACCTTTGTTATGTCAGATTTGTTGAATGTGCGCCAATGACAGGGTCACAGGGTCCTGTGTTCCATTGACCTCTTTACTGCATCTGTATCAAACATTTTAGATTTCCAGTGACAGTTTGTTGTCCATTTATAACCTATCAATGGATATATTAATATGCCATTGAGTATGAAAGAAGTGAAGGTTGTGTTGTTTTCTTTTCACATTTGGGGTGGCAGGTAGCCTGGTGGTTAGAGTGTTGACCCACATAACTGAAAGGTTGCTAGATCAAATCCCTGAGCTGATGAGGTAAAAATCTGGAGTTCTGCCCCTGAACAAGGCAGTTAACCCACTGTTCCTAGGCCGTCATTGTAAATAAGAATTTATTCTTAACTGACTTTCCTAGTTAAAAGAAGGTAAAATAAAAATGTTTGTTTTGAATTACAGCATGAATACTATGTATCCAACTTACCTTTTTAATTAAACAGAGAATCAGAACTTCTTTGATCGCTTGCCTGTGAGAGTGTTGATTGTCCCTCATGGCTGTTGGCAGGCTGATTGTTGTAAGCACCCAATAGGGAGGGAAGGGGTAGCAGACTAGCAGCACACTGCTCCCATCTGTCTGGCTACTATAGACCTCTGCAGTGTTCAGTCAGATCTCCACTAGTAAACATCACCATAGTGTTTCATGTTGCCCAGCCATTTAGATGGACTGGCTCATCCTCCACTGTGATCAAGTGGGGATGCCAGCTCAAAAGCCAGATTCATCCAGATTTCACAGAGGAACTCAGTCCTCTTCTTGTTTTATTAGAGAGACGGATGGAACACTAAATGTGTGTCTTCTTGAGGAACTGTTGCTATCCCCTTTTGAACTTCAGCATGATTGGATTGTTTTATCTTCATACTCATTAGAAATGAAGGGGGATGGATATTCATTCATTACTATCTCCGTGTGTATTAGATCTGGTGATATACAGTATCAGTCAAAGGTTTGGACACTACTACTCATTCCAGGGTTTTTCTTTATTTCTACATTGTAGAATAATAGTGAAGACATCAAAACTATTAAATAACACATATGGAATCATGTTGTAACCAAAACAAATCCAAATATATTCTATATTTATTTCCTTCTTAATGCGTTTGAGCCAATCAGTCTTGTTGTGACAAGGTAGGGGTGGTATACAGAAGATAGAGCTATTTGGTAAAAGACCAAGTCCATATTATGGCAAGAACAACTCAAATATGCAATAAGATCCAACTCATCCCAAACCATCTCAATTGGGTTGAGGTCGGGTGATTGTGGAGGCCAGGTCATCTGATGCAGCACTCCATCACTCTCATTCTTGGTCAAATAGCCCTTACACAGCCTGGAGGTGTGTTGGGTCAGTGTCCTGTTGAAAAACAAATTATAGCCCCAATAAGCGCAAACCAGATAGGATGGTGGGTGGGAACGGTGGGAACCACACATGCAAAGATCATCCGTTCACCTACTCTGCGTCTCACAAGGACACAGTGGTTGGAACCAAAAATCTCAAATTTGGACTAATCAGACCAAAGGACAGATTTCCACTGGTCTAATGTCCATTACTCTAGTTTCTTGGCCCAAGCAATTCTCTTCTTCTTATTGGTGTCCTTCAGTAGTGGTTTCTTTGCAGCAATTCGACCATGAAGGCCTGATTCACGCAGTCTCCTCTGAATATTTGATGTTGATGTGTCTGTGAAGCATTTATTTTGGCTGCAATGTCTGAGGCAGGTAACTCTAATGAACGTATCCTCTGCAGCAGAGGTAACTCTGGGTTTTTCTTTCCTGTGGCGGTCCTCATGAGAGCCAGTTTCATAATAGCACTTGATGGTTTTTGGATTGCACTTGAAGAAATGTTCAAATGTTCTTGACATTTTCCAGATTGACTGACCTTCATGTCTTAAAGTAATGATGGACTGTAATTTCTCTTTGCTATTTGAGCTGTTCTTGCCATATTATGGACTTGGTCTTTTACCAAATAGAGCTATCTTCTGTATACCACCCCTACCTTGTCACAACACAGATTGGCTGAAATGCATTAAGAAAGAAATACATTTCACAAATTAACTTAAAAAGGCATGTCTGTTCATTGAAATGCATTTCAGGTGACTACTTCATGAAGCTGGTTGAGACAATGCCAAGAGTGTGAAAAACTGTCATCAAGGCAAAGGGTGGCTACTTTGAAGAATCTCAAATATAAAATATATTTTGATTTGTTTGACACTTTTTTGGTTACTACATGATTCCATATGTGAAATTTCATTGTTTTGATGTCTTCACTATTATTCTACAACGTAGAAAATAGTAAAAATAAAGAAAAACCCTGGAATGAGTAGGTGTGTTCAAACTTTTGACTGGTACTGAAAATACCCCATGAAAGGCACGGAATATTATATACTAGTATGACAAAGAACATTTCAACGTTAAAACCCGTTGGTCAAAAGTCCCTTGTTTGCTGTTAAATAGTCTATATCTTAAACAACTGGCGTGGGCAAATCAGCTCCGTGCTGAGACCAGGGTTGCATTTCCCCTGTGTTTAGGCAGACATGTATGGTAATTACTGGGGAAGGTAATTGTGTTGTGTGGCGGAGGGAGACGTCTGTGTGTGTGTGAGCAGGGTGGACACGTTCTGCTCCGGGTCTCTGACACACTGTGGGGTTGTCTGGGAGCGCTGTGCAGCCGGCCCTGACTAATACTAAATCATCTCATCCTTAATGTGCACCACCTCCACCGCCCCATCGCCCAAGACACAGTGGCCGTCTTCCCGGGCTGTTTCAGGGCACGTTGCAGCAGCAGCCCATTGGAGAGGCCTGTGAGAAGCTTGTTTCTCTCTCCAACTCCACCTCCCAAACACAGACCATAAACCTCCATGGCCAAGCTTCTTGAGCCAAACAACTAATAGCGCTTTAATGATATCGTTCATGTGACCTGGCAGAGCCTCCTTGAGCTCTCTCAATAGTGACTGGCTGTCGTCTGGGCCTTCTGGGCAGGGTGCATCAACTGGCTTAGTCACCCTATCATTGGGACATGGTCCCACTGACTCCCTCAACCCTAGCAAGACTACAGTGTTCCGACAAGAGTACAGTATTCAGAGTAGTTGATCTGCTTTTGTTTTATTTGCAAAACATTTAGAAGGCTCACATCGAATTTGGAAATCTTTTGGCCCAATAGTGTTAGCTTAACTGTGAAGCACTGTGACTAAGGTTCCCAGCGAATGTAAAGCCTATAATTGGCACCTGACCACTGGCACATTAAGAAACGATGGTCTCACAAGATTGCAGTACCTACGAAAGACGTGAACAAAATCCACATTTTGATGGGTGTATCTGTAATTTGAGCCTCATCCGTGAAGTGGTACAGTATATCAGAGTATGAATTAACAGACACCTTTAACTGAGAATTTACTGACACCTTTCCTCCGTCTTACTGTACAACTTCTTAAAACCCCCATGGGAACAGCAGGTGAAAATTTTAACACCAAACCTATCAAATGATATCCCTACATAGCTGTGAGCTTGGCCACCTAGGCTAGTCTCCTGACTAATTAAAGACCAACTTTAAAGAGTGGCATCAAAACGTGCTAATTACAGTTTCCTCACAAAGACTGGTGAAGAGGTACTGTACTGCTAGAGATGGAAGGAAGTGTTAATATCTATTACTTTTGTTGTCTTTCTCCTTTGTTCTTATACTGACAATAGGCCTATGTTACTGGGAAATGTCTGACTCAGTTCGATGTACAATACAGAGACAATATCCACTATATCCTCTAGTCAGTGGATACCTATTAAGTCCATATCTTAAAGCATTTAAGATATGGAGTAATCCATACTGAGACAGACATATTTTAATCATTATATTTCATATAGTTCAGCAATAAGGCCTAACGTTACCTAAGAGCATGTCAGGGAAGTTCTGAGTGTCACCTGAGATTGCCTCACTAGTCACAGGGCAGGAGGTAGCCTAGTGGTTAGAGAGCTGTGCTCTAACCACTAGGTTGCTTGTTTGAATCTCCGAGCCGACAAGGTGAAAAATCTGGTGATGTGACCTTGAGCAAGGCACTTAACCTTAATTGTTCCAGGGTCGCCATTGTTAATGCCAGACCCTGACCGTGACCCCACTCTCCGAGAGGGTCTCATGGAGAGTTGGGATGTGCAAAAAACAAATTTCCAATTCACATGTGTAATAATACACAGTTATATAAGCACCCACCAAATGATTTACACTTTTTATTTCACTTAAGTGGTTCTGCTACTGTCTGTCCTACTCCTGAAATATTGACAGTGTTTCCTTAACATATTTCATTTACAGTATGCACCAGTGTTGCCACTGTGTCATAGTGGCTGTAGGCTGTGAGGAAACTGTCCAAATCTATGAGTGAAAGACTGAAAATAGAAGCTCTTAACCAGATAAGACCAGTGTAGCCTAATGCTTTCAGATACCTTACTACATAGACAGATATTCATTCGAAAAAATCTATTGTCTCCCCCAAGAAACTACCATTGCATGTGATCAGAGTCAAAGATCTAACATCCTCTTAACTCACCTCCATGTAACTTTCATTTGTGTGCTGTGCCTGTGACACTCTTGTCTCTCCTGTACCACTCTCTTTACCAATGAATGTCACTGGCAGATAGAAGAATGGCCTACAAACAGATGAGTAGCCAACATATATCTAAGTGTGCATATCTAAATGTAACGTTATGACTATAACTACTGTTCCCCGAAAGAGGGGAAATGAGGTACAACATACTATTCTCACACCCTGATCTGTTTCACCTGTCCTCGTTATTGTCACCACCCCCGCCAGGTGTCGCTTGTTTCCCAAGTGTATTTATCCCTGCCAGTTTGTCTTGTATGTCCAAGCCTATCGGCGTTTTTTCCCGTTTTCCTGCTTTGCCTTTTCTCCTTTTTCTAGTCCTCCCGGTTTTGACCCTTGCCTGTTCTGGACTCATTACCCACCTGCCTGTCCATTCTACCTGCAAATCAAATCAAATCAAAATGTATTTGTCACATACACGTGGTTAGCAGATGTTAATGCGAGTGTAGCGAAATGCTTGCGCTTCTAGTTCCGACCATGCAGTAGTATCTAACAAGTAATCTAACAATTTCACAACTACCTTATAGACACAGTGTAAAGGAATGAATACGAGTATGTACATATAAATATATGGATGAGCGATGGCTGACCGGCATAGGCAAGATGCAGTAGATGGTACATAGTACAGTATATACATGTGAGATGAGTAGTGTAGGATATGTAAAAATTATATAAATGGCATCGTTTAAAGTGGCTAGTGATACATTTACTACTTCCACTTTTTAATTATTAAAGTGGCTAGAGATTTGAGTCAATGGCTGAGCGGCATAGGCAAGATTCAGTAGATGGTATAGAGTACAGTGTATACATTTGATATGAGTAATGTCGGATATGTAAACAGAATATACAAAATTGTTTAAAGTGGCTAGTGATACATTTGTTACATCCAATTTTCTATTATTTAAAGTGGCTAGAGATTTAAGTCAGTATGTTGGCAGCAGCCACTCAATGTTAGTGATGGCTGTTTAACAGTCTGATGGCCTTGAGATAGAAGCTGTTTTTCAGTCTCTCGGTCCCAGCTTTGATGCACCTGTACTGACCTCGCCTTCTGGATGATAGCGGGGTGAACAGGCAGTGGCTCGGGTGGTTGTTGTCCTCGATGATCATTTTGGCCTTCCTGTGACTTCGGGTGGAGGCGTCCTGAAGGGCAGGTAGTTTACCACCGGTGATGCGTTGTGAAGTCCACACTACCCTCTGGAGAACCTTACGTTTGTGGGCGGAGCAGTTGCGTACCAGGCGGTGATACAGCCCGACGGGATGCTCTCGATTGTGCATCTGTAGAAGTTTGTGAGTGATTTTGGTGACAAGCCGAATTTCTTCAGCCTCCTGAGGTTGAAGAGGCGCTGTTGCGCCTTCTTCACCACGCTGTCTGTGTGGGTGGACCATTTCAGTTTGTCCATGATGTGTACGCCGAGGAACTTAAAACTTTCCACCTTCTCCACTACTGTCCCGTCGATGTGGATTGGGGGGTGCTCCCTCTACTGTTTCCTGAAGTCCACGATCATCTCCTTTGTTTTGTTGACGTTGAGTGAGAGGTTATTTTCCTGACACCACACTCCGAGGGCCCTCACCTCCTCCCTGTAGGCCGTCTCGTCGTTGTTGGTAATCAAGCCAACCACTGTAGTGTCGTCAGAAAACTTGATAATTGAGTTGGATGCGTGCTTGGCCACGAGCCCGCCTGCCACTCTGTACCTCCTGGACTCTGATCTGGTTATGACCTTTTGCCTGTCCACGACCATTCTCTTGCCTATTCCCTTTGGATTTATTAAACATCTTAAACTCCAACCATCTGCCTCCTGTGTCTGCATTTGGGGTCTTGCTTAGTGTCATGATAACTATGGGGAGTCTTACTCTCGCAACTGCGGTTGAAGGATATACAATCTCGCCTGACGCTCTGATTCATTCCTTCAATTTAATACCGCTCTTTACAGAGCCCAGGAACGGGCAGTGTGAGACCAAACAGGTGTTGTACCTCGTTTCCCTCCTTCAGGGAACAGTAGTTATAGTCATACTGTTACAAATCAAATCAAATTTTATTTGTCACATACACATGGTTAGCAGATGTTAATGTGAGTGTAGCGAAATGCTTGTGCTTCTAGTTCCGACCATGCAGTAGTATCTAACAAGTAATCTAACTTATGGGTAAACAGGGAGTACAGGAGAGGGCTGAGAACGCACCCTTGTGGGGCCCCAGTGTTGAGGATCAGCGGGGTGGAGGTGTTGTTTCCTACCCTCACCACCTGGGGCCGGCCCGTCAGGAAGTCCAGGACCCAGTTGCACAGGGCTGGGTCGAGACCTAGGGTCTCGAGCTTAATGAAGAGTTTGGAGGGAACTATGGTGTTAAATGCTGAGCTGTAGTCGATGAACAGCATTCTTACATAAGTATTCCTCTTGTCCAGATGGGTTAAGGCAGTATGCAGTGTGATTGCGACAAGGCTGCCTGTGGACCTATTGGGACGGTAAGCAAATTGGAGTGGGTCCAGGGTGTCTGGCAGGATGGAGGTGATATGATCCTTGACTCGTCTCTCAAAGCACTTCATGATGACGGAAGTGAGTGCTACGGGGCGATAGTCATTTAGCTCAGCCACCTTAGCTTTCTTGGGAACAGGAACAATGGTGGCCCTCTTGAAGCATGTGGGAACAGCAGACTGGGATAGGGACTGGTTGAATATGTCCGTAAACACACCAGCCAGCTGGTCTACTCTGAGGACACGGCCAGGGATGCCATCTGGGCCAGCAGCCTTGCGAGGGTTAACACATTTAAATGTTTTCCTCACGTTGGCTGTGGTGAAGGTGAGCCTGCAGGTTTTAGTAGCGGGATGTTTTGGTAGCGGGATGTGTCGGTGGCACTGTATTATCCTCAAAGCGAGCAAAGAAGTTGTTTAGTTTTTCTGGGAGCAGGATGTCGTGGTCCGCGATTTTCTGATTTTCTTTTTGTAGTCCGTGATTGACTGTAGACCCTGCCACATTCCTCTCGTGTCTGAGCCGTTGAATTGTGACTCTACTTTGTCTCTATATTGACGCTTAGCTTGTTTGATTGCCTTGCCGAGGGAATAGCTACACTGTTTGTGTTCAGTCATGTTTCCAGTAGCCTTACCCTGGTTAAAAGCAGTGGTTCGCGCTTTCAGTTTTGCGCGAATGCTGCCATCAATCCACAGTTTCTGGTTGGGGAAGGTTTTAATAGTTGCTATGGGTACAACATCACCGATGCACTTGCTAATAAACTCTCTCACCGAATCAGCGTATACATCAATGTTGTTGTCAGATGCTATCCGGAACATATCCCAGTCCACGTGCTCAAAGCAATCTTGCAGCATGGAATCAGATTGGTCGGACCAGCGTTAAACAGACCTGAGAACGGGTGTTTCCTGTTTTAGTTTCTGTTTGTACGCTGGGAGCAACAAAATGGAGTCATGGTCAGACTTGCCGAAAGGAGGGCGGAGAATAGCCTTGTATGCATCACGAAGTTGGAATAACAATGATCCAGGATTTTACCAGCCCGGGTGGCACATTCGACATGCTGGTAAAATTTCGGGAACCTTGTTCTCAAATTAGCCTTATTAAAATCCCCAGCCACAATAAATGCAGCCTCAGGATATGTGGTTTCCAATTTACATAGAGTCCAATGGATTTCTTTCAGTGCCGTCGATGTGTCAGCTTGAGGGGGGATTATAATCGAGGAGAATTCTCTTGGTAGATAATGCGGTCGGCATTTGATTGAAAGGAATTCTATGTCAGGTGAACAAAAGGACTTGAGTTCCTGTATGTTGTTATGATCACACCACGTCTCGTTAATCATAAGACACACACCCCCGCCCTTCTTCTTACCAGATAGATGTTTGTTTCTGTCGGCGCGATGCGTGGACAAACCAGGTGGCTGTACCGACTCTGATAACGTCTTGAGTGAGCCACATTCCCTTTCAGTCAGTTAACTTTGGTACAACATACTATGGGGAAATATAATCACGCCCCAGTTGGACCCCAACGGATACTAAATGAAACAGCCCATGGCAGTCCACCCAGACCTCACCCCGCCAGAAGCTGCAGTCTGGGTATTGGGCACACGGCGAGCTGCCTAGTGACTTTCCCCTGACCCAGCCGTAACCATGCTACACTGGGAGCAGTGACATTCAAGTGATAAAACCTGAAAGTGTGTGGTGATGCCCAACTTGCCGCAGCGCAAATATCTCCTTATAGTCAACAGTCTAAACAACGCCCAAAATGCTGCTAGACCCCTAGTGGAGTGGGTGCATACACCGCTAGGTACCCTAGCTGTTAAATCAAATGTTATTTATCACATGCGTCGAATACAACAGGTGTAGACCTTACATAATAAACATCAAGTAGCAGCAGTGTAAAAACAAAGGGGGGAAGGATTGTCGATGCAAATAGTCCAGGTGGCCATTTGATAAATTGTTCAGAAGTCTTATGACTTGGGGGTAGAAGCTATTAAGGAACCTTTTGGTCCTAGACTTGGCGCTCCGGTACCGCTTGCCATGCGGTAGCAGAGTGAACAGTCTATGACTTGAGTGACTGGAATCTTTGAAATTCTTTGGGCCTTCCTCTAACACCGCCTAGTATATATGTCCTGGATGTCAGGAAGCTTGGCCCCAGTGATGTACTGGGCGTATGCACTACGGTTGGATACCGAGCAGTTGCCATACCAGATGCTCTTGATGGTGCAGCTGTAGAACGTTTTTAGGATCTGGGGACCCATGCCAAATCTTTTCAGTCTCCTGAGGGGGAAAAGGTGTTATCGTGCCCTCTTCACAACTGTCTTGGTGTGTTTGGACCATGATAGTTTGTTGGTGATGTCGACACCAAGGAACTTGAAACTTTCGACCCGTTCCACTTCAGTCCCGTCGATGTTAATGGGGGCCTGTTCGGTCCTCCTTTTCCTATAGTCCACGGTCAGCAAACTTAATGATGGTGTTGGAGTTGTGCTTGGCAATGCAGTCGGGAGTACAGGAGGGGACTAAGCACGCACCTCTGAGGGGCCCCAGTGTTGAGGATCAGATGTGTTGTTGTTGAGCTTTATGGGCAGTGTGTTGTTGAACTCTGAGCTGTAGTCTATGAACAGCATTCTCACATAGGTGTTCCTTTTGTCCAGGTGTGTAAAGGCAGTGTGGAGTGCGATTGAGATTGCGTCATCTGTGGATCTGTTGGGGCGAATTGTAGTGGGTTTAGGGTTTCTGGCATGATGGTGTTGATGTGAGCCATGACCAGCCTTTCAAAGCACTTCATGGCTACCGACGTTAGTCCTACAGTGCGGTAATCATTTAGGCAGGTTACCCTCGCTCTCTTGGGCACAAGGACTATGGTGGTCTGTTTGAAATGTAGGTATTACAGACTCTAACAGGGAAAGGTTGAACATGTCAGTGAAGACACTTGCCAGTTGGTCCGCGCATGCTTTGAGTACACATCCTGGTAATCCATCTGGCCCCGCGGCTTTGTGACTGTTGACCTGTTCAAAGGTCTTTCTCACATCAGCTATGGAGAGCGTGATCACACAGTCATCCGGAACAGCTGGTGCTCTCATGAATGCTTCAGTGTTGCTTGCTTCGAAGTAAACATAAAATGCATTTCGCTTGTCTGGTAGGCTTGTGTCCCTGAGCAGCTTGCGGCTGGGTTTCCCTTTGTAGTCCGTAATAGTTTTCAAGCCCTGCCACATCTGACGAGCGTCAGAGCCGGTGTAGTAAGATTCAATCTTACTCCTGTATTGACGTTTTGCCTGTTTGATGATTTGTCTGACGGCATAGCAGGATTTGTTTTAAGTGTCCGGATTAGTGTCCCACTCGATGCAGATGTTGCCTGTAATCCATGGCTTCTGGTTGGGAAATGTACATATGGTCACTGTGGGGGACGACGTCGTCGATGCACTTATTGATGAAGCCGGTGACTGAGGTAGTATATTCCTCAATGGCATTGGATGAATCCCGGGAATGTATTCCAGTCTGTGCTAGCAAAACAGTCCTGTAGCATAGCATCCACGTCATCTGACCACTTAAGTATGGAGCGAGTCACTGGTACTTCCTGCTTTAGTTTTTGCTTGTAAGCAGGAATCAGGAGGATAGATTTATGGTCAGATTTGCCAAATGGAGGGCGAGGGAGAGCTCTGTATGCGTTTCTGTGTGTGGAGTAAACGTTGTCTAGATTTTTTTTCCCCTCTGCTTGCACATGTGACATGCTGGTAGAAATTAGGTAAAACAGATTTAAGTTTGCCTGCATTAAAGTCCCCGGCCACTAGGAGCGCCGCATCTGGATGACCATTTTATTGTTTGCTTATGGCCTTATACAGCTGGTTGAGTGCTGTCTTAGTGCCAGTATCGGTTTGTGGTGGTAAATAGACAGCTACGAAAAATATAGATGGGAACTCTCTTGGTAGATAGTGTGGTCTACAGCTTATCATGAGGTATTCTACCTCAGGCGAGCAATACCTTGAGACTTCTTTAATATTAGACATCGCGCACCAGCAATTATTGACAAATAGACACACACCCCGGCCCTTCGTCTTACCAGACATAGCTTCTCTGTCCTCCCGAAACACGGAGAAGCCAGCCAGCTCTATATTATCAGTGTCGTTGTTCAGCCAAGTCTCGGTGAAACGTAAGATATTACAGTTTTTAATATCCCGTTGGTAGGATAGTCTTGTTTTCCAATGATTGCATATTGGCTAATAATACAGAGGTAAGTGGTGATTTACCTAACTCGTCGGCAAATTCTTACAAGGCACCCCGCCCTCCTGCCCCTTTTCCTCTGTCTTTTCTTCACGCTGATGACAGGGATTTGGGCCTTGTCTTGACAAAGCAGTATGTCCTTCGCGTCAGACTCATTAAAGGAACAAGTTTGAGGTGAGTAATTGCTGTTCTGATGTCCAGAAGCTCTTTTCTGTCTTAAGTGTCACGACTTCCTCCGAGTCGGTCCCTCTCCTTGTTTGGGCGGCGTTCGGCGGTTGACGTCACCGGTCTTCTAGCCATCGCCGATCCACTTTTTTCATTTTTCCATTTGTTTTGTCTTTGTTTTCCACACACCTGGTTTTCATTCCCCAATTACATGTTCATGTATTTAACCCTCTGTTTCCCCATGTATGTGTGCGTGATTGTTTTCTTGTTCATTGTCAGTATATTTTGCGGCTGGTATTTTCGGCCGTGTGTTTTTGGGCACGTTGTAATTGTTTACCTTGTGCCGTAATGAGTAAATACGTTGTTCACTCATCTCTGCTCTCCTGCGCCTGACTTTATGCACCAGCTACACACACCGACCTGACATTAAGAGACAGTAGCAGCACCTTATGTACAAAATGAGTGAGAATTATGTACAAACATGGAGAATGCTTGAAATGGTCCTGTATGAACATAATGATGTCATTCACAGAGCATTGATAAGGAACCAGCCCTTTATCTTGGCACCAGAGCTCCAACGCTTGCCACTTATACGCATACAACCCTCTCGTGGAAGGCACACTTGCGGACTGAATTTAGCAATAACATTCAGAGGTAAACTCTCTAGCAATCAGAACGTCCCTCTCAGGGGCCAGGCCCATAGTAACCAAATTGCCACAGGTCCTCGCCAAAAAAGGCAAACGGTCTCCATGAACCAAGGCTGCCTGGGCCACGGGCAGCCACAATAATCAATGATGAACCCTCCCGGCGCACCCTCTCCAACCTGGGCCCATGGGAGGCCCATAGGCCTAACAGGAACACCCGAAATGCAAAGGGCATCATCCCCAGTAGGCGTATGCACTGGTGAAAACGCACTGTGTGACCCAGATGAAATTTGGCTAAACAGAGCCGAAAACCGGACACCGTTATGGTGATAACTCAAGACCCAGAAACGGAATGCTCTGAGATGGTCAGACAGCTCTTTTTCTGGTTTCTCATGAAGCCCAGAGACTGAATACGAGACAGTAGCATCGATGTGTGTAACATTGCTTGCCCCATCAACTCAGCCGCCACCAGCCATCCAGCTGTAATAGACGGCGGCTCGTGAGCATTCTGAGTATGTAGACTCTGAGGTTCTTGCTGATGGCATGTAGGTCTAGAATGGGACCATAGTCCCGTCCCTTTTTGTAGCCAGGAAATACTGTCTGTACCTAACGTTCCAGATCTTCACAATAGGAACCACTCTGATTTCTTGCTTCTGGAGACAGGAGGATATTTCCTCCCTCAAAGCGGGCGCTGAGGCCTCGAACAGTCGACCTGATGACGCTGCCGAAGCTTGGGGGACACACAACAAATTGTAGCCTGTACCCTGACGTCACTGTTCGCATGATACAGGCCGACACTGCGCTTGCGCGCCATTGGTCAGAGCAGACAGTGAGACTCCCATGAAGTGCCATCTGAAGGGGCGGGCGTCACCTTGTGGACTGGGAGAGATTGGTTATTTTTCCATATTCACCTCTCTTGATAACTGTGTGTCTGAACGTGGAGAAAGGACACATTTCATCAAACTCACTTGCAGGAGACACAACACTTTTGACACCTGTGAACACTGTGATAAGAGTTGCCTAAAGCCTGGCCCACTCTGGGTACCTGGGCTCCGGCAATCAGTGAAGTACCCCGATTGACATTGCGACCTGGGGGTACTGTTGTCACAACTAACCTCACTCGGTTGAGGCGGTTAGATGCGTTCTGGTAACCGGCTGGCACTCAGTGCTGGACAACACACATAAAAAATAGAACCAGGGAAAATAGCATTTTCATGGCGGTTACCCTACCGAGCAGTCATAGGTGCTGGCAACAAAGTGCCTTGTATCCTAGCTGGGAATGGACAGATGGCTCTGAAAAATGTACCCCTTCTGTGGTAACAGGCAGGGGTGATTCTTAATTGTATCTAGCTCCCAGGAATGAAAAGCATTGAGCTGGAGACAAACAGCTCATTTCGAGGGTAATATGTATCATAGAGACTGTGTGTGGGATAATAGCATGGTCGTGTCCAACCGCTCTCGTTTTCTTGACTCCGCTATCAACACCTAATTGCCTATAGAACCCATAACCTGTATCAGCAATGTGGGAGGGGCGCACCCTTCAGTGGCGTGCATTCATGGATGCCAAGGGAAGCCAGGCTTCCCCCCAAAATGTTAAAAAAAAAAAAAAAAAAGTATAATAATTTATTTTTTGTTTCTCTGTTTCATAATTTTCCTTCAATTCACAAGAAGCTCAATGTATCTCACAGGAGAAAACATTTGAGCGAGCAAAATAACGCCCCTCAGTCTCTCTACGTATAGGCCATTGATCCGATGCTGTCTGGTCCAAACGAGTATGACATTGTTTCCACCCGAAGCGTCTGGCCTCCCTTGACAAAAAAAGTATACAAAATGTGCAGCATTGAGCTAAACTGAGCGAGCTCAGCTATGACCGACCTCCTTGATTCAATCTTATGTAGCAAAATTTGAAATTATGTTTTTAACATTGGATAAAAGCAGACACCCAGAGCTACAAAATGGTATACCGTACACTGCATTTGAGGAACAATGGGAAAGTAATTCTGCTTTGAAAGTTGATAAACTTGTAACCTCACTTTTGAGAAAGTGGCCTTTGAATGTTTTGGTATCAACTGGAGAGCTCTTCCTTGTCTACACCCATCAGCATCTTTCACATCCTCTTAAGCTTTAGCCCGACCCATCTCTTTAAGAGTTGATCCGAGGATTCTGTACTAACAACAGCAGTCAAGCACTTAAGCTAACTTGCTAGCTACTTCCAGACACAAATGAGAGAACAGCTCACTGAACATTACTCGCTCTAGCAGAGCTGGTTAGGCTGTTTTTATATTAACCAGAGCGTTGGTGACTGCAACTGTGCTGTCAGATTGTCCGTTTGTAAATTCAGAGCGTTTCGCTCTCGGAGCGTTCAGAGCGCTCTGGCGATGAGTAAGGTTGATCCGAGCGTTCTGATCTCACAACAGCAGTCAAGAACCCCACCTAACTGGCTAACAGACACAGATGAGAGAACACCCCACTCTGACCATTTTACTCCCCCTAGTAGAGCTGGTTAGGCTGTTTTCATGTTATCCAGAGCATTGGTGACTGTGACAGTGCTGCTGGCAACACTTTAAGTACGCTTTTTTGCAAACGTTTACTGACACCGGACATATTCAACGGGTGTTGAGCGTTCATAAATTCATCAGTTATTCTGTGCTCTGGCACACTCAGACGAGAGTGCTCTGAAATCGGAGTAGATATTTTAATTTACAAATACACCCGAAATGGTTACTTGCATCGTGGATTATTTTGTTAAGACATGTAGCTAGCTAGGTAAACAATGGACCATAATCCCAACTCATGACGTTACTACCCTGCATGAATCTGCAGGTAGCTAACCAACCAGGTTCAGCAAATGGCTCTGAGATACTAATAGTAAGATCATACACATAACGTTATCTAGCGAGCCAGCCAACTAATGTTAGCTAGCTAGCTAACAGTACACTTTAACTTGAAATGAAAACGACTTTGTCAAAATTAGAAACGTGTAATATCTGAAAATGTAATTAGCTAGACTATCTTACCCGTATACGTCATGGTTGGACACTCCTCCCTGTAACGGATGCATGGTTGCCCTTAGTTTGAAGATGTAACCCGGTGACAGGTGTTTTCTCCATCTCCTTAGCTATCATAATCTATTTCCACTGATTTAAAAACTTCAGAAAGTGGAGAGCAACACTTATGCAGTTCAGATAAGCAATATATATATTTTTAAAGCCACATTAGACAGGATTACCTACACATACTAACCAGCTGAAATAGACAGACGTGTGCTACATGGCAGACCAATCCGAACTCATCTCTTGGCATGTCAAGCCCACTGATTATCTCAGCCAATCATGGCTAGTGGGAAGGTTGCTGACTTAATTCTGTGGATAAACCAACTAGGCTCGTAATTTAACAATTGTATTCGTATTTACAGATGGAATACAAGTTTGTTATTAAGGCACATGAAGGTTCACATGTTCCTGAAGGCATTGTTGGATAAAAAAAAGAGATTAAGTTCAAATGGCTCTCGTGTGAAGTAGTGACCTGCGGCATACACCTAGTTTCCTGAAACAGATCACAACTGTGAATGGTCCTGGCGCACCCAAAAAAAGTGTTAAAGGAAGCCAGCTTGGATCCCATTGAGAGCATACGTCACAGAAAAACTTGAATTCTTGCATCTCGTTGTGTTGTTGTCCTCTGGTGGCTAGCTAGCCAGCTAGCTAAAATAGTCCCTTTCCTAAATTAGCCATGGATGGAGATAGGGATTTGGACTTGTGGTTTTACTTAATTCTCCGTATTGGCCAATGATTATAACGGCGATTCTGATTCAACCATTAATTCATACATTGTTGTGCCCCTGTCCTGAGAGGATGGAAGTTGAATATGTAGCTAGATGTAGAAAGCTAATGTTAATTGGCTAACATTACCCATAAATGAAAGTTAGGCTAGCGAGCAAGCATTTTAGCCAGGTAGCCTAGGACAACAAAAAATGAAAGCGTGTATTCTATGACAGAGTGATAGACTGTTTCGTCTACATGAAAGAGAGGATGGCATCGGCATTTCTGTACAATTAGGGTGAGTCAACATGTTTCTCTACTTGCACGAACGCGCACGCACACACACAGAAATCAGAACCATGGACAGCCACATCATATTTAGCTTACGTCGATTGGACTAAATTGTTTTTGGTATCTTTTAGTTGTCACTGTATTAGACTAAGCAGAGGTGATTTAATGATGTTGAACTGGTGCTGGAATAGTGGAGGCAGCTCCTGTTTTCTTTGCGACTTGTGGTAACTCTATGCTTCTAAATAAAAAGTTGTCCAAAGAGGTCCAAAAAATGTTGGAAACATTAACTTGCTTGACCATGCTGTAGGTCATGTAACTGTCTGTTACTGTAAATACAATATGCTTTGTGGACTTCTGTGGACAGAGGTTGCTATACGGTTTTGTGATAAAACATAGGCGTGGTTGAGTTTATTCTGCTACTGTGTCTTATTGTCTCGGCCTTTAGGCCTATATTTCACAGTCGCCAGGCAAATGAATTAACAGGTAATAGAGGAAACAACACAACTATCACCACACAGGTTGTAATATGGAGTTTTATCCACGCAATTTTTATTAAATTATTTTGTTTATTTAGTAAATATTTTATTAACTCTATTTCTTGAACTGCATTGTTGGTTAAGGGTTTGTAAGTATACATTTCACGGTAAGGTCTACACCTGTTGTATTCGGTGCATGTGACAAATACATTTGATTTGATTTGACCACGGGTATACAGAGGAGGCAGCAGAGGAGGTACCCCGTTTAGCTAAATGTGGGGGCACTGTTGTCACAGTAATGTTTTGGCGGAGGGGCGCACTGGTCATTCAGACCCGTGCCAAGTTCCCTCGCTCAGGGGGCTACCCCAGCCAAGTACTCGGGGCTGCTTCTTCATTGTAGGTTCACGCAAACCCTGTTTCCTTCACTCCCTCCAACTCCAGGAACTGAAAATAGGAATGGGGATGCCATAACACCGCAGGAAATCTATTAAGTTTCACTTGCCGGAAGTTAAGCATGCTAGCTGGCATTAGCCAGGAGGCATTTTAGCATAAGCTAGTCTAGCTAGCTTCTTTGACCGCAGCACGGACCGTTTAGAATAACCAAGCGATTTACCGCTACGTATACTAAACAAGAGAGCTACTGCAGCAATTCCATCGTAAGGAGGCAGGGATACAATTGAATTCGGAAGTTTACATACACTTAGGTTGGAGTCATTAAATTCGTTTTTCAACCACTCCACAAATTTCTTGTTTACAAACTATAGTTTTGGCAAGTCGGTTAGCACGTCTACTTTGTGCATGACACAAGTAATTTTTCCAACAATTGTTTACAGACAAATAATTTCACTTATAATTCACTGTATCACAATTCCAGTGGGTCAGAAGTTTACATACACTAAGTAGACTGTGCCTTTAAACAGCTTGGAACATTCCAGAAAATGATGTCATGGCTTTAGAAGCTTCTGGCTTTAGAAGCTTCTCTGTAATTAAATATTACCTGATTAACTAATCATGTAAATGTAATTAACTAGAAAGTCGGGGCACCACGAAAGAATGTTTATAGAGCTGTTATCTTCCGAATAAACTCTTAAAGACCTAGTAATCTTTTACATCAACAGCAGTCAATTATTAATCCTGACTTTATTTCAGTCTCATCTGAACATCGTAGAATTCTTAGAATTCTTCACGAACCCTAGCTAACAAGTTGAATCAGCAATACAAAATTTGGTGTAGTTATTTATTTACTAAATACCTAAATAATCACACAGAATTGCATATACACAGAATGGATCATACATTGAATACTAATTATATCATACATGAAGAACGTCTCTGGTGGACGGAACCGATATGACGGCTGGTTACACAAAGAGAGGGGTTGGCTTTAATGAAAGCATGGGAAGACTGAGGAACAAAAGGATTTGGTCTCTATCGGACCTTATGCTATCGTAAATGCAGAATCTTATGCATTCTAAATAACCGCCCATTTGGAAAAGGAAAATGCAAGACATTTACTCTGATCTGCGCCTCGATAGGTTGGTCGTAGATGGAAGGCTGGGTTGCCCAGCCGAGGTCTCTTGTCCCTTGTCGAATGTCTCTGGTGTTAGAACGGTTACGTTGTAGTACCGTTTTCGTGTGGTAGAATGGATACATTGTAGTACCTTGTCTTTCTGAAGAGATTGTCCGTTCATGTTTGCAGCGGCTAGGAGGTATCACTTCTGGAGTGAATGAGAGTTCATACCAAGTTGCCATACTTTTAAGCTCGTGCTATATTCTGGCTGGTATAGTCGAAATTCCTCATTTTGGCGTGTCGATCATCACCTACACTCTGAAATTCAATGCTAATTTAATAGAAAATTATTAGCCCTTTTAACGCAGAGGACCGTCGTCCTCTCGTCCTTGGAACAGAAAGTAAAATTTTCGTAAAGGACTTATATAGTGGTGAAGACAAGGGCGTGTTTCATAGTTTACCACCAATGTCTGTTCACTTGGGCAGGGTCACTGAGTTGAGCATAGTTCACCCTCTATGAAACCAATTCTCATATTTAGGAGATAAAATTACATTTAATCTTTCCACAAATAGTTTCATATTTAAACATTTAAATTGCACAACAAATCCATGTGAATCTGATACCTAGAATGTGTAGACTTTCAGAGATACAGTTTATGTCATCTTATCATTAGTAAAATGTCTCAAACGCCCATTGATCTGACATCACATGCATTAAGTACCAACACATATTTTCAGCTGGTTGGATTACCAAAATATGGTTCCTTTCCCCACCCTTTTAACATTACCATACTCTCTATGTTAACAAAGAGATTTTCAATAGTCCCTTGTAGAGTAGAGAGAGAGAAAAGGGGGGAAGGTATTTATGGGAGTCATAAGCCTCACCAACAGGCCAACGTCATGACAACACCATGGGACCACGCAGCCGTCATACCGCTCAGGAAGGAGACGCATTCTGTCTCCTAGAGATGAATGTACTTTGTGCAAATCAATCACAGAACAACAGCAAAGGACCTTGTGAAGATACTGGAGGAAACAGGTACAAAAGTATCTAAATACACAGTAAAACGAGTCCTATATCGACATGGGGGTGCTTTGCTGCAGGAGGGACTGGTGCACTTCACAAAATAGAAAACTATGTGGATATATCGAAGCAACATCTCAAGACATCAGTCAGGAAGTTAAAGCTTGGTCGCAAATGGTTCTTCCAAATGGACAATGAGCCCAAGCACAAGTTGTGGCAAAATGGCTTAAGGACAACAAAGTCAAAGTATCGGAGTGGCCATCACAAAGCCCTGACCTCAATCCTATAGAACATTTGTGGGCAGAACTGAAAAAGCGTGTGCGAGCAAGGAGGCCTACAAACCAGACTCAGTTACACCAGCTCTGTCAGGAGGAATGGGCCAAAATTCACCCAACTTATTGTGGGAAGCTTGTGGAAGGCTACCCGAAACGTTTGACCCAAGTTAAACAATTTAAAGGCAATGCTACCAAATACGAATTGAGTGTATGTAAACTTCTGACCCACTGGGAATGTGATGAAAGAAATACAAGCTGAAATAAATCATTCTCTCTACTATTATTCTGACATTTCACATTCTTAAAATAAAGTGGTGATCCTAACTGACCTAAAACAGGGAATTATTACTAGGATTAAATGTCAGGAATTGTGAAAAACTGAGTTTAAATGTATTTGGCTAAGGTGTAGGAAAACTTCAGACTTCAACTGTAGCTAGCATTCCTTGATGAGTTAGCCAACCTGGCTAGCACGCTATGCAGCGCTAGTTTAGCTAGCCCGGTCACTTCATCAACAAGTCTGGGAAGAGAGGCAAGCGGTGCTTGACCGAGGCAGACAAAGGCGGCAAGGGGCCCATCAAACCTGACCGCCCTCTCGTGGTTGCCTGGCATCTCTCCGTCCAGCTCTGTGCTGTTAAAGAGGAGAACTTAATCAACCCATAATCGAGCGACTTGCCAGGTTGGCTAAAACAAGTTGCTCATCAAATTACTAGGCTAGCGAATGATCTTACAGCATTTCCAGTTGACATTTAAGGCTTCATGGCTTTTCCATACATATTTTCCTCAGTGACATTTTCATGTTTCTTCTGTGTCTCAATGCAGCCAGTGAACTGAATCAAAGTTGGCCAGTCGATGCCCGTGTCTGTCTGGACGACGTGACTTCCGATGACGGTGAGTGAGTCAAGTCATGGCCATCTTCCTTTAGTATTGCTTATTTAATCATGCTCTCTTCTCTCCTGCCATTGGAGTCACAGTGGATACATACGTAAAGTCATACTCCACCTGTCTCATCCCGTGTAGCCCTCTGCTCTTACCTGATTGACAGTGTCTGTGTTCTCTTTTAAGATAACGAGGTGTATACGTATGGCTGTCGCTGTGGAGGGGAATTCTCCATTGGAAGAGAGGCAGAGGATGAAAAGGCCATTGTGTGCTGTGACACCTGTTCACTCAGCATAAGAAGTCAAGAGGACAAACTGACTGATTGTCTTGTTGTTTCTCTTTGAATCCTGAATAACTGGTTGACGTCAAGGAGGTTTCACCCTTTTCTCTTCGTCTACATCCACTGAGCACGTGTCCACACTTTAACCGTTTATTTTCAATGGACACCCCCATGGGGCTTTTCTAGTGGACAATGAATGGAGAGTTGATTTTGCTCTGTAACAGACAAGCTCCCCTGTTTTTTTAATACCATGTAATAGAATCATGGTGTAAAATTCAACTAGCAACCAATTTAATGAACTGTCTATTGATAATGAGTATGTGAGTCTCACATGCACCATTTTCATATGTCTCTAGTAGACCCTGAAGTTCTATTGAGTAGAAGAATCTGCTGTTTGTTTGCGCCCCACCCCTTCCATTGTGAAAAGTAAATGGCTCGGTAACCTCTTAGCTCTTGTTAACTTTGCATGTAAATAAATGAGTTTTTTTTCTCAACTCACAATGCAGTTACAAAGGGCCTCCACACTTCACCGCAGAAGACCCCTCTAGTGAATGACAACCTTTTTTGTCTTATTGTCCCTCATCCCCCAAGTTGGCAGATAGGAGAGTTTACAGCAACGGGATGGGGTCATGGGTTCATTATACTTCAAACAGAGTCATTAGGCTGTTCCCTAAAATCTGTCCTCTTTTAGCAGAAACAGCTTGAGCTGGGCGAACCACGCTTTTCATCAACGTCCTGCGGTCTGAACCAGGGCTAGACCTGCCAGTGGGCCAGCAACGGACCGAACCCTAATCGACTGTGGCATCAATTAGGAATAATCTCATCACTTTTAGAGAGTGGGCTTGTCAAAGCTCTAATGAAGTTCTATCTGTCCCCCCTACGTAGTGCAGACAAGATCAACAATACATTATGGTACCGTGATGGACATTAGAGTCCCGAATGCGATTTGTGTGGTTGTCACTTTTAACCTGGCGTTAACAAAGGTCTCAGTTTGGAGAGTCACTTGATTATTTGGAAAATATGTTCAGTACTGTTTAAAACACTTTCAATATTAGTTGTGATTTTGAAATGTAATAGATTCCAAAGAGTCTAAGAAATTAGGCTTGAAAGGATCAAAACCTAAAGGTACTTCTATTAAATGTGTACTTTAGTAAACAAACCCTAACAATAAAGTGGGACAGTATAATATTATAAGATGTTTTTCCTTCTAAGAGAAAGTCTGGACAAAAGAAAGGATGAGTCTTCTCCAACTCTCTCCGACAGTTGTTGTCACGATACTGGAGGTGAAGGAGTCCTGTAGCTCTGTGTGAATGGCAGCCGTAACCTGAACCCCCTGTCAAGTGTGAACTGAGCGGAGGAGAGAGTTTCACAGATATCCTTCCAAGTTCACAGGTATCTTTGAAAAGAGCGCCTGAAAGAGAGGCTCAAACTCCAAGGGGGAGGGAGAGAAAGCCACTCTTTCTCCTAATCAACCTCCATGGATTTTCTTCTCTCATTTTTCCTCTGGAACTCCGACTTAATCTCAGACGAACAAAGGAAGGACCCCCCCCTCCCCATCGAATTCATATCCCAACACACAAATCTGTAGAAGTTGTGCTTCCCTGTTTGGGCTAGGCCCACAAATGGAATTGCCTCTCCCAGAGACTGGACAAAAGGTGGGCTTCATAGTAAACTGCAGGTGTTACTTTGTTTGAAAATCACATGCACTATGTAAGATTGATATCAGAAATCGCTTATCCTCTAGCACAAAGACTTTATTAATAACTTTTGTCATTTCTTATGCACCATGGTTGTTGGACCAGTGTTAGAGAAGTACTCATAACTAGCAGAATGACAAGTCAATTGTCAATTGTCAATTGTTTGTCAATATGTTTACTCCCTTCTTTCAGTTGGAAGTGAATGTCTTGTGTTGTGCTATCTAATACCTCCTCATCATAGCATAATGCAGACAAGGGTACCAAGACCTCTGCAAACAACACTGCCTCAGAGAGAACAACCCTAGTAAACACTCTGCTTGTTATTTGGAGTTTGTCTTGAGCATCGTGTCAACACTGAGGCTTGTTTGATGGTGAGACTGTGAGTGACGGGCAGTCAGTACCTCAACCCACCATGCTCACCCCCATGTTTGCCATAGAGATCAGTGGGCATCCCTCTTTACACAGAGTCCCTCTTAAACCAAACGGTAAACAGAGGCGTTCCACAATGTGACATTGGCCCCATGCTTTATCCTAGCTGCCAGGAGGGGACAGACAGAGAAGGCTGGATATAACATTGAAAAGTCTACTCTGTTTGACTGAATGCAGGCCAAAGCCAATACAGAGATGTATAAAACCCACTGTTGGAATCATTGAGTTTTCTTCAGGTTAGAGGAACAATAACAATGCACTATTTCTTTCAGAATTACATTTTAATGACTAATCAGAATCGCTAAGGCTACGTTGGTACCTGGTTTGGGGTGTTAAGATATTCCTTTGTAATTACCAGGGTAGTATTGTGGTTTGTCAGTAAGGCCAGTCAGTATTGTGACAGCTACAGTATAGTAGTTTGAGACGGTCTCTTTGCTTACTGCTGAGACTGTTTCAGAGCCAGAGGTTTACTGCCCATCCCATCAGCCTGTCTACTCAGCTGGAACTAATACTCAATGCAATTGCAGACATGTTTGTGTGTCTGTGTGTGTTTTGAAAGAGAAAGGGAACGGGATAGACTAATGAGAATAGGGTTACTGGTGTCTAGTTGAATAAGACATTTCCAAAATAACACTGTTGGTTGCTTTCTGGTGTAGGGAGTCTGATACAATGATTTCATATTGTATTATTCTCTACCCAGAGCCGCTGTGAGCAGACTAATAATGTATTATTATGAAATTATAAAATGGACTGAACAACAAGATCAGAGGTTTTAATACAAGCAATTTACTCAACCATTGTGGGAGTACTGGTGAGGGTAGGAATACTTGGTTGAACTCCCCTATGTCCTCTGAGACAGAGTGAGCGACAGCCATATTGGTTAGAGAAGCCAACTAGCCCTTGGGTTTTGCCTGCAACATGTCAGGACTTGCGCATGAACATAACTGCAGCTTGTTAGTGACACAGGAGCCCCCACCCTGGCATCCCCAGCTGATCACTAGTCTGTTTAGAAATGCTCATTATACGCTAACTAACCTTACACCTCCCTGTTACTAGTACCAACCTAAAAGCAGGTAGCCCAGTAGGCACACACAAAATGACTTACCTCACCTTTTCAGGGGGAATCCGGAAAATCCTGACAATCCTCATACTGGGATATCTACTGACAGAGAAAGTAGCCTCTGACATAGAACATTCCATCCCAATATGTAGGCTATATTACAACCCATTCCCATAACACACTGTAACCTCTCCCCCCTAGTATGGGTAGGAGGATGACGCCGCATCAGCTTGTTTTTGTGGCAGGGTATTGAGTTCTGGACTTTTCTCCACATTGCTCCTGTTGATGGCATTAACTAAAGCAAGCAGAGCGGAAACCACCGGGAGCTTTATGAATGGCATCCTACAGATGGGAACGGATTAGGCCTCGCTCTCATCCAGTTACAGCGCCAGGTGGATTTTTTCCTCCAGCAAAGGTGTTACACTTAATCCCATTACGTCGCTGCTAAATCTCACAGACATCAAAATGATCACCCACCCTCTCGCTCTCTCTCCCTGTCCTCCTGCCCCTCCCGCGCAACCTCCCCCCTCCCGCTCACTTTCCATCCATTCTCTTTCCGAGTGACTGGAGGTGGCTTCACCTGAAAGGAGTCAAAATCTACAGGCAGCTGCTGTTTTAGCCGGCGCGCCGACTCGCTGCGAATGCCAATCTTGATCCAATTTCAGCGCGCTGGTGGCCCCTTATTCCCCCGTCCAATAACTTGTCTGCTGGAAAAATCCCACTGCTACAAATCAAGTCTATAATCCTAGCAAGGGACCTCATGTCAATCTCGTCTTCCAAACCCATGCTGCAGGTTTCCCCCTCTCTCTCTCTCTCTCTCTCTCTCTCTTTCAGTGTATTGCTGCTTGGCCTCTGGGGACAGTCCTTAAGTCCCACGTCTCCTCAGAAGAATAGATCAGCGATCACGAAACATGACCTCCCAAAACCTTGATATGGCAATATTGTTACCCTTGGGGCATTAGACACAGGTGAGGATTAGAACTTTGCATAATAAGATTAGACGCTGACTGGATGATATCAAGGGAGGATCTATATGTGGCCGGCTGGCTCACTGTCGCCTGCTGTAGGCTGAGGGATACGTGTCACAGAGGGGGGCAGCTGAGGAGCTGCTGGAAATCAAATGGGATTGGGTTCTGAATTAGCTGGCCATTCCCAGCCACTGGTGTCCCATACTCACAGGGTTAGACTCCATCCCCCACAGCTGCATGTGGGGGTTAGGCTGGCTTACATTTATATTCCAGTTACTCATATGATGGTTTCTCCCCACAACCACAGGTCGATGTCAAGTCAGCTTCACCTATAACCCACTTGAATTTGGTTTACCAAAGAACACTTTAAGAAGGCCTGAATAAAGCGAAATAGAGGTGATTAAACAATTGATGACTTTTATCGTTTCTCAATGTCAAGTGTATTTGCCACTGTTGTGTTCTCTATACATATGTACAAAATGAATGCTTTATTGAATAAATCAGTAAGTACCACTACCACAAGTAAACCCGCAATGAGCCAAGCCTTTCTCCTCTGTGCACCGGTTCCTTTCTCCCTCACAGGAAGTTGCTCCACCACAGTGTGACCACAGGGTGTGGGAAACGGGCCAGTCCATCCCGTCGATGAGCGGATCAATAAATATTGGACACAATATCGACCCGCCGCCCCCCCAAATGACCAGCAGGGAGTGAGCATTGGCCTGCAGCCCAGGATATTCTACAACTGGTGGACACACAGGACAAGGTAAACACTCTCAGGCAAGGGGTGCAAATGGAACAATTTGAGTCAAAACATAACACATAATATAATGGGTAAAATAGTTGACTTTGCTCATTCTTTACTGAACAGTTAGACTTAGTTAGCATTCTAACGGTGGTGTTAACCTCTCAGGGATTGCTGGGGCGCTAGCGGGCTGCTCCCGACACTACCAGGTGAAATGTAAAGCGCCAAATTCAAAATCCCAAAGTTGAATTATTAAACATCCACCAATATACAAGTGTTCAAGTACTCATCAAAAGCTCTGTTTCTTGGCAATATCACAGCGTTGTCAGATTTCAAAAAGGCTTTACGGCGAAAGCAGCACATTTGATTGTTTGAGGGTAGCACCTCACATATTTTTCCCATAGTCATGAATCGATTAGCCATCATGACACACACATAACACATTTCACAGCGAAAACAAATCAATTACCTGTTGAAGAACTTCTGCTGAGGTCATCTTAAGTGTCCAACGAAGACAATCCATGGTTCTTTTGTTAGAAAAAATAATGTATTTTATCCATAAATCCTCCATTTGGTTCGCGCGTTATAATCAGAAACGACAGCCTCCACTACTCCATTGAAACGTGACGCAAACCCGTTCATCTTATACCTATAAACTTGTCCAAGAACAATCAAACATAGTTTTAAATGTATCCTTAGGAACACTTTTACGTATATGTACTATTATAAATCAACCGGAATATAAACTGATCGATAAAGACGGTAAAAAAGACACTGCGCGCCTTCTCGGGAACGCGCACTGGGTACTGTTGACATAAAAGAGACACTTCCTGGTTTGCTCTTATTCTCTGGTCTAATTCATCCAAAATTGAATTTTACACTGTCTCGAGACTGTTGACATCTAAAGGAAGCGATGGGTACTGCATTCATATGCCCTTATATGGTCATTTCATGAGGGAGGGGTTCCCAAATGAGCAATGTGTCAAAATCACTTTTTCCAGGACAGAAATTCCTCGGGGTTTCGCCTGCTATATGCGTTCTGTTTTACTCACAGAAAATTCAGAGTGTTTCCTATCCAATGGTACCAAATATGTGCATATCCTATTTTCTGGGCCTGAATGGGAGGCATTTTACTTTGGGCACGCCAGGCTCTCCAAAACCGACCCCTCAGCTGCCACTCCCTAACAAGTTAACAGGATCCTATTTTGATTATATTTACATATTTGTGTGTCAATAATAATCAGCCCATGTGTTTGATGTTTCCCAGGCTGAGATTGAAAGAACTAGACTAGAACACTAAATCATTAAGTTGACCATAAGCTCTGACCTTTATTGCTGTTTAAATAACACCGTCGTTACAAATGAGGGTCACTGCCTACGATCACGAAATACATGCCACCTGACTATCTCCTAGCAGAATCACAGGAACTTATGGAAATCAGAGCAGAGATGGCCATCTTCAACCTCTCTGTAGGATCGCCCGTGTTCCCCTGATGCCTGAGGCGGTGATAGATAGTGATCAGTGGTAATCAGTCTGTTAGACCCACAAAAGCCAGATGGAAGGAGATGACTGACATGCTAGAGAGGGAGAGGGCCAGGGCCAGCAAGAGTGATGCAGGCAGGCTGCCTGCTAAAAGCTAGGGAGACATGCTCCCATTACAGTTCTAAATTAGTCAAACATGAGAGGAGAGGGTCTGGGCTAAGCAGCTGAGAGGAGGCAAAGCGGATTACAGGAACCCCTGGACCCCTCTCGCATATTAAATATGATAATGAAGCAGAGCAGAGGGATCGCAGATGGGAGTCTGGAGACAGGAAGAGACAAGAACAACTTGGTTAGCTACAGGAGGCGTAAATGACGTTGAGTACTGACGTGACGTTGAGACCATTTGTTGTTTATTAGTTTTGTTTAGACAATCTTGTACAAACCCTATGCGGCTGCTGTGAGGACTGACATTATGTTGGACATATTCAGAACTAATTTGTGTGAGACATATTATCTTGGTCCATAACTCATTTGTGTGAGACATATTATCTTGGGCCAAATAGTTTAGAAAATTCTTGACTTTGAACGACGAATTAATGGACTGACTGATTAACCTAAGCAGATTGTAGCTAATTTGCCTATCTCATGTGATTTGTGAATTCCTGTGATTTGTGAATTCCTGTGTTATCTCCTCCTGTGGGTAGTACAAGGTGTTACTCTCCCTTGGCCACAGCTCTGTGTGTGTCGAGACTGAGATGAGACGTACCCAGACTGTAGGCAGGTTGGTCTAATTGTGTGATGTGGGTTTAAGGTGAGGCCTAGGCTTCCAGTGGTGTTCACACTTAGTGTATGGAAGGCTGTCAGGGGGGAGGGAAGCAGACACCTGACTCAAGTCCCCTCAGTGAAGTGCACACTGCACAGTGTTCACACTTCGCACTAATCCTTTTCCCCTCTGGGATCTGAGAGGTTTAAGAAAGGACATGTTGTTCTTAGCTATTGTTTGATTGATACTTAACATTGTAAATGTGGACAGGAACTAAGTCAAATAAATCGTTGTTTTAACGTTGCAGTAACTTAGAAAGTTATTATGTAATTCGAACGCGTAGTGTATGGTGATGAGACATCTGTCATTGGTTGCCAGAGTACAGAACTGAAAGGTGGTTTAAAGAGAATGTGGGCTAATCATTTCCCATTGATGCTGTGGAATCCTGTGGGTGTCGAGACTGAAGATGCCGACCTAAACAGGTCTCACAATATCACCAAAGTCTCTGGCCTCTGGGACTCTTTTGTAAAGCCCAACCAAGAGTTTATTCACCAATGCAAAGCATCTGAGAGCAAAACGAGCAAAGCCTTTTTCTTGAGAAAGGTGCCAGGCCACAACGTTTGAGATGACTGATCTGTGGTGGAAAATGTCATCTTTACCCCCATGAGAGGAGTGGCCACCTCTAAAACAATCCCGGGCCGACTAATGGCTCCTGCAGATTTCATTTGTTAGACGCCATAGAAAGCCCACCACAATAGGCTCCATCTTGAGAAGGCCCATCTGGGGGCCTTTTAGATCCTGAACAGCACAAAGGGTCGCTGACCTAGAAACCCATCAATAAAAGACAATCCCTCCGAAGACAAATTGAAGAGCAGGGGATTCTCTTGTCTTTCTGCCTATAGCTCTCCTCGGTTGTGTGGGTGACACAGACATTCTGAGAGGGCTTGACTGTCCCACCCATCACTCAAACCTCTCAATCTGGCGTGGAATATCATTGTATGTACTGTCACTGATTGATAGTCAGTGGCATGCCCATTTGATATGTGTGTGACCCCACTTCCACTGAAAAGGATGTGATGAGATGCTATGTCACTGTGTTTAGTTCCCCAGGAAATGAAGGCCAGATGACCTAACTGACACCCCTGTTCTGTCACAAGATTGTCGTGACAGCCCTGTTTGAGACATCATTCTCTCACCTCTGATGCACCTCTGGGACTCATACAGTATGGTGCTGAAACATGTTCACGTTCGTCCTCACCTTTATCTCTCTGGGCTCCCGGTTACAAGCAGCAAGTCCCTCACACATAACCATTTATGCCATCAACACAAACTGTAGGACAGGGGTCTCAAACTCCATGTCCGCGGGCACGAGATGCTTTTTTGTGGCCCCAAATTGATTGCTTCGGAATGCCTTTTCAACTGTGTCCTTGTTGTACACTCTTTCTACATGGGTTCTACATGGAACTGAAAAGGGTTCGATGGGGACAGCAGAATAACCCTTTTAGGTTCTAGATAGCACCTTTTTGTTCTAAGAGTGTAGACATCAAATCTTGTTGTACAGGTCAAACTGAACCGTTGTTATGAAACCATGCGCCAAACAAACCGATTCGACCGTTTTGTCTTCTTTAGACCAATTAAAGGAACATAGACACAGTGGTAAGTTCTTTATCATTTACCATCCATACTGTATATCAAACTAAATGTGCATATTAGTCATTAGAAATCAGTGTCATCACAGTGTGTAATTAAGCAATAATGCCCGGGGGGGGGTATATGGCCAATATACCATGGCTAAGGGCGGGCTGTTCTTACGCACGACACAACACGGAGTGCCTGGATACAGACCGTAGGCCATGGTATATTGACCATATACCACAAACCCCCGAGGTGCCTTAGTGCTATTATAAACTGATTCCCAACGTAATTAGAGCAGTAAAAATAAACGTTTTGTCATACCCGTGGTATACAGTCTGATATAACATAGCTGTCAGCCAATCAGCCTTCAGTGCTCGAACCACCCAGTTCATAACTGTCTATAAGATGTTCCATCGTTGTATGGTGTGATGTTGACCCCTGGAGGGAGACAAGGCTGGGTCAGTGATTGACAATCAAATAATAGGCTCCCGAGGTATTTCCCTAATTCCCCAAATGCATGAAAATGAACAGCAGAGTTGAACTGCAATATTTAAGGCAGTTGTATGTGTCTTTTGAACATACATTGTAATTTATGGTTCAATCAGGGCACGTAATGACCTTTTATCTTTTTTTTGGTCAGTAATCAGTAAAGGTCATCAGTGATCGCCCGTCATGTCTGTGACAATGCGAGCTGGTAACAGATGTTAATTTTTGGACCATTACTGTCCCTCTCCCCCTTTTTTCCCCTGTTGGATGAGCCCTGTATGTGCCCTATGGCAAACAGCATTGCCTCTCCCATGTGGTGAGAGAGACAATCTAACGGACTGTAATTACCCCTCTGCTATGAGACTGATGGAGACGAGCCCCATCACCATCACCATCACCTACCTTAGATATCATATTTTACTACCCACCAATTTATCCATCATGGCTAAAAGCATTCAGGGTCTCTATTGTTGTCGGAGATGAGATGACGGAACGCAGACGGTGGGATTTCAATCTTCAGAAATTACACTGTTTTGGGAGAAAGACAAATGTGTTCAACGTGATGGAAGAGAGCATTCCTGTTGGTGGCACATACACTCCCCTCTGTAGTTATTTGGACAGTGAAAATAAAACGTTTAATTTGGCTTGATACTCCGGCATTTTGGATTTGAGATCAAATATTTTATATGAGGGGACAGTACAGAATGTTGCCTTTTATTTGAGGGTATTTTCATACACACCTGTTTTACCGTTTAGAAATTAATGTACTTTATGTATCTAGTCCTGTCATTTGAAGGTGTCACAAGTATTTGCATAAATTCACTTATATTGTATTTCAATTAGTTTAGTATTGGGTCCCATATTCCTAGCATACAATGGCTACATCAAGCTTGTGACTCTACAAACTTGTTGGATGCATTTACAGTTTGTTTTGGTTGTGTTTCAGATGATGTTGTGCCCAATAAACATGAATGCTAAATAATGGATTGTCACTTTTATTGTAAAGAAGACGCGTTTCTGAACGCGTCTACGTTAATGTGGATGCTACCATGATTACGGATAATCATGAATTAATTGTGAATAATGATGAGTAAGAAATTTCCAAGGCATAAATATCATACCCCCCCCAAAAAAATGCTAACCTTATTTGTAATGGTGAGAGGTTAGCATGTTTTCGCGGTATGATCTTTATGCATTTGTAACTTTCTTTTCTCACTCCAAGTATCTTCAAATGGAGGGATTGGATACATAAAGAGTATTCATTTCCAAACGGTAAAACATACATGTATGAAAATACCCTCAAAAGGCGGCATATGTATGAAAATACCCTCTGTACTTTCGCCTCATATAAAATATTTGATCTCAAATCCACAATGCTGGAGTGTAGAGCCTAAAAAATTGTTTTAGCTTCACTGTCCAAAAAAATACGTAGGGGAGAGTATATTTTCACCTGCAGTAGCAGTCAAAAGTTTGGACAGACCTACTCATTCAAGGGTTTTTCTTTATTTGTAGTATTTTCTACGTTGTAGAATAATACTGAAGACATCAAAATTATGAAATAACACATGGAATCATGTAGTAACCAGAAAACATCTAAATATTTTTTATATTTGAGATTCTTCAAAGTAGCCACCCTTTGCCTTGATGACCGCTTTGCACACTCGTGGCATTCTCTCAACCATGAGAAGCTGTGTCCAAACTTTTGACTGGTACTGTATATGACTGACAGATCATGTAACAATTAGTTTGTTCAGGCTCCAAAGAATGTATAGAATACTTAGATATTCTGTTTTAAGACTGCATGGCATATTGCAAATATTTGGACATTATATTTGGCATTTGGACGTTAGGGCCTACAGGACATTATTGAAAACATTTTCTCTATTTTATTAGTGTGTTACTAACGCCATTTTTCTTACATTACGGAATAGGGTAAATATTAGCATGAACCACAACATTGATGTTATTTATCCAACCCCTTGACCTATCTGTTCTCAGATACATAATTGGTACTGCACTTGCGACCGTGGAGAAGCATTGAAACATACCTGCTTGTTATAGCTATTCGTCTAATTCCAACTTGAACTAGCTATAGTTATACTCCACCACTTATCCAGAGGAATAACCTTGTTAGTCCCATAAACAGTCTTAGGTAAACACTCTGGATCAGTCAGGCTGATCTGAGGGTTCTATAGCTCGTTAATAGTGCTCTGTGTTATGGCCTCCTTTTAATGACACCCCAGAGTATAGAGTGGAGTGAGGGGGTCACATTGTGTCCGTGTTTGCCAGGACGCAGGAACAGGGTGGTGGAAGCTGGTGCACATCAACAGACAGATGGTGGGTCATTGTGGATGGTTTGATTGATAGTGGGTGGGGTCAAAGCTTAACCTCCCTGTTCCTATATTAAAGATGGGGTAGGGGAAGTCTGGAACTGTTTGTGTGGGAGAGGTGATGTGGTATAGATGTGTATGTTTCTTTCCTTGATGTGCATTTTTAAATAAGTATGTTATATTTTGTTTCATATGATAGACTGTGAAGAGTGTGCAGTTGTGTGAGTGCATGCGTCCGTGAGTGTGTGTGTGTGTGTGTGTGTGTGTGTGTGTGTGTGTGTGTGTGTGTGTGTGTGTGTGTGTGTGTGTGTGTGTGTGTGTGTGTGTGTGTGTGTGTGTGTGTGCGTGTGTGTGTGTGTGTGCGTGCATGCGTGCAGCATTTTGGTGTTGCCTATTTGTGTGTAATAAGAGAGAAAGGTATGTGTCAGTGTGCAGGTTGCTCAGTCCAATGAGATGAGCACGCCTGTCTCACTCAGGCAGATCGCTCAAGAGTGACTTCGAAGCTAGACGTATAGCCATGTCAAATCAAATCAAATGTTATTGGTCACATACACATGGTTAGCAGATGTTAATGTGAGTGTAGCGAAATGCTGTCCAATTGTGGTGCTTCTAGTTCTGACCATGCACTAATATCTAACAAGTAATCTAACAATTTCACAACAACTACCTTATACACACAAGTGTAAAGGAATGAATAAGAATATGTACATATAAATATATGGATGAGCGATGGCCGAACGGCATAGGCAAGATGCAGTAGATGGTATAGAGTACAGTATATACATATGAGATGAGTAATGTAGGGTATGTAAACATTATATAAAGTGGCATTGTTTAAGTGACTAGTGATACATTTATTACATCCAATTTTTTGTTATTAAAGTGGCTAGAGATTTGAGTCAGTATGTTGGCAGCATCCACTCAATGTTAGTGATGGCTGTTTAACAGTCTGATGGCCTTGAGATAGAAGCTGTTTTTCAGTCTCTCGGTCCCAGCTTTGATGCACCTGTACTGACCTCGCCTTCTGGATGATAGCGGGGTGAACAGTGGTTGTTGTCCTTGATAATCTTTTTGGCCTTCCTGTGACATTGGGTGGTGTAGGTGTCCTGGAAGGAAAGTAGTTTGCCCCGATGATGCGTTGTGCAGACCTCACTACCCTCTGGAGAGCCTTATGGTTGTGGGTGGAGCAGTTGCCGTACCAGGCGGTGATACAGCCTGACAGGATGCTCTCGATTGTGCATCTGTAGACGTTTGTGAGTGTTTTTGGTGACAAGCCAAATTTCTTCAGCCTCCTGAGGTTGAAGAGGCGCTGTTGCGCCTTCTTCACCACGCTGTCTGTGTGGGTGGACTATTTCAGTTTGTCCGTGATGTGTACGCAGAGGAACTTAAAACTTTCCACCTTCTCCACTACTGTCCCGTCGATGTGGATTGGGGGCTGCTCCCTCTGCTGTTATCTGAAGTCCACGATCATCTCCTTTGTTTCGTTGACGTTGAGTGTGAGGTTGTTTTCCTGACACTACTCTCCGAGGGCCCTTACCTCCTCCTTGTAGGCCGTCTCGTCGTTGTTGGTAATCAAGCCTACCACTGTAGTGTCGTCTGCAAAGTTGATGATTGAGTTGTAGGCGTGCATGGCCACGCAGTCATGGGTGAACAGGGAGTACAGGAGAGGGCTGAGAACGCACCCTTGTGGGGCCCCAGTGTTGAGGATCAGCGGGGTAGAGATGTTGTTTCCTACCCTCACCACCTGGGGGTGGCCCGTCAGAAAGTCCAGGACCCAGTTGCACAGGGTGGGGTTGAGACCCAGGGTCTCGAGTTTAATGACGAGTTTGGAGGGTACTATGGTGTTAAATGCTGAGCTGTAGTCGATGAACAGCATTCTTACATAGGTATTCCTCTTGTCCAGATTGGTTAGGGCAGTGTGCCGTGTGATTGCGATTGCGTCGTCTGTGGACCTATTGGGACGGTAAGCAAATTGGAGTGGGTCCTTAACCCTTCTTAACCTTCTGAATTGGACTATTGGAGCAACTTCAAAAACATTTGGATAAACGTGGATAAACGTCTAGTTCTGCAGTGAGACTGTGAGAGCTTGTTGGTGTCACCTGGGACCCCCCTTTTGTCACATTAAACCTGACCACTGTGAAGAGTGTGATCTCCTAGGGGAGCCTTTATCTCAGGGCTGCAGGACAGCATTGGGGGTGAGGGCAGGGGGGTGGGAAACAACAGGTAAGCCCCACTATACACACACCCACACACATGCGTACACACACACGCACATACACACACACACACACACATTCAGAGGCCGCAAGCCGAAACAATGACCAGCCCTGGGAGTTAGATGAGCATTTTAACAGGAATTACCTTAATGACAGGCGACAGGGCACCGGTGGCCTTGGCTGCTGATTGGCCCTGGCTCCTAGCTGGACTAATGAGGGGGAGCTGGTGTCAGGAAATGTGGCTGCACTAATTTCAGGTGTTATTTGCGAGACAATAGCTTGTTTTTGTTATTGTTATTGCATTAGAAAGGTGCTGCCCCTCCAAGGGACTTTGAAGCATCTCACATCTCCCTCTCGCTCTCTCTTTCTTTATTTCTCTCTCTCTCTCTCTCTCTCTCTCTCTCTCTCTCTCTCTCTCTCTCTCTCATTCTCTCTTTCTTTATTTGTCTCTCTCTCGTCGGTTGCTCATTTTTTTCTCTATACCTGTGAGGACGTTGATGACTTTAGGCCACACAATATGCCTATGTGCTGCCCAGGTGTCCTGTTTTTTCCCCGTAATTCATGTTTACTGAGTGTCAAAATGTCTCACATTTTTCTCACACTCTTGTGTTATTTTTATTTTGCCCAAAAATGCACTTTCCCGGCTATTTCCTGAACACATGCAAAGCAGCAAATCAGCAGTTCTCTGTGCTATGGTGTCCTTAACTGCAGTGGTTCCCTCCGAATTCTGTTTGTTTCACTGTAGCAGCAGCTGAACGCTTGCCATCGTAGATCAGCCGGGCTGATACCAGATGATTGATATGAAATTATGTCTGAATGAGGATGCGGCTAAAGTTGTTAGCGTGTTTATTTCCCATTAAGATAAATGGAGTGTTGCCTCAGCAGCCGCTCCCAGTCAAACACAGAGCCCCTCATAAAGATGATTGAAAGCTCTGTACACACATTCATCCACGTGCTGAATTACACATAATGACCCAGACACAAAGCGGTGCAGGCAATTGACAACACTGGAGCACTGAGCAATCCCTTTCTTGTGCTCAAATCCTCTAGGAGTCATATTTTTGTGTGAAATGTTTGCAGCTGGTGAAGGTGTAGTGTGGTATAATTGTGTGTAATGGGGGTATAGTGACTTGTAGTGAGGAGCACAGAGGGGGAAAGGTCCACTGCACTGAGGACTGACAGCATGGCAGGCCCCAGTAATGGGCCACTTTATAAAACAATTACGTATGCTTGAAGGTCCTGGCTCTGTTTTGCTACTTAATCTCACTTCACTGACCACAATTGGACAGGCATATGAGCAAGCACTATAACGCATTGTTGCATAACACGCCTTTTTCTGTTTCTCGGTATCCATACGGTTTTCTGAATGTAAAAAAAAAACCAAAAACTTCTGAATGGAGCTAATAAAATTGTTTATCCATGTGTTGGAGAGTGTGTGGAGAGCACTTGTGATTTGTCCCAAACCACTGCACCCTTTGTGGTTGCTCTAGTGGGTGTGATAGTCAGACACAAAGCTTATTTAACTTGTTGCATTTATTTCACTGCACAATCTGTTCACTTAGTTGCCATTACAACTTGTTCAAAGAACAATGGATGTGGCTCTTGTGTCAAAAGTCAATAACTGAGTCTATTTGATTACAACATCAGCGGAATGATAAAGTACCATTATTGCAGGACCGGTTCCATAAATGAATTACCCACCTATGTAACCAGGCGGTTAAGGCTTTCTAAATAAAATTAAAAGGTGCCGTTTTCTTTTCAATAAGTCATTTGTCTACTTGAGGCAATATATAAACTGTCACAGCATGAAATCAATTTTCTGCCTTGGTTCATTTCAAACCGTAGGTTTCTAGCACATTAGTATTGCAATTAGAGGCCTGGGCTATCGGAGTCTAGTCTCTCTGAGAGAGCCGTCTCTACTGCTGACACTTTCATTCCCCCTTTCTTCTCCCCTCGACCGTCCCTCTAAGAAGGTGACAGGCGCGCAGCCTAATCGCCACTGATAATAAATTTATCAACTCTTAAACTCCTGAGCGCTGAATGGGCTTCACCCCGGCCATTGAGCGCGGGCAGATTACTCACGCTTAGTTGGCTCTAGGTAGGCTTTTGCAAGCTTCCCCACCAGGCCTGGGAATCGGCTGTATTGAGGCCCATTCACAGTCCCCTGACACAGAGCATGCTTTTATTGCACACTGTTTTATTATGAGGGAATCCCAGCCGCCCACCCCAGCTTGTCCCTGCTATACTCTTTCTTCTGCGTTAAGAAAGGTTATCCCCTACCTTAATCCATATTGCTATGTGGATTAGAGGGAGGGGGGCGCTGCCCACCCCTCAGGATTCCCTCAGAGCCCCTCTGGGACCCCTCTCTCCCTATTTCTTCCTGCTTTTCCTTCTTTACAAAGTGCCAATAGGCCCTGCAGAGGATTTGCATCTGAAATGGGCAACCCGGAGCTCCCCTCAATGAAGACATCAGATCAAAGTTCAGCCAGTCAAGGCCCTGCTAAAACGTTAAGGAGGCCGGCCCAACACAAAGGGAAAAGATGAGCGGCGACTAAAACACATTGGGATCCCTTATCCAGATTAAGAGTGGATTATAGCATCCACAATAGACCAGTTTTATTTGAAATCTCAGATAGAATGATTTTACATTTTTTCCAGCCGTACTGAAAATGCCCATACTCTCATGGGCACGATCCTTAGATATCGCAATCTAATGTTTGTGTGACAATATATTGAAGACTAATTCATAACGTGTTATGTACTTCAGGTTTAATATGTATAATATGTATACTATATCTAAATAGTATTGCATTATCTCATTATGTTGTGAGGAAGTGTGTTTATGTGAAACAGACTATATCCATGCCTCAAACCTACAGAGCATACAGCCTACCACTCACCTTTAGAGGATGGTTATGAAGTAGTATTTATGTATAAGGGGAGGGGGACCACAAGGTATACAAAGCAAGGTTGTATTCGTGTCCCACGTTTCTCTATTTGCTTTATTCCTTAGGCACTATATACCTAACTCATAATAACTCATATAATATAGCTATACTAGCTGTATCCTTGTCTGTGCATCTTTTTGGAGCGGTTTAGCTAAATTACACAGAGCCTCACACTTATCTGACAGTGCGAGCCCTGACAGAGAGGCCCCTGATCAGCCAGACAAAATGACAGCTCATTGACTAGAAATTAATCCTTTAGCTGTTGTCTCAAACACATGGCAAATACCCCATGTTGATTCCTTGACTATTAAATTGGGTTATTTTATGATATGGTGTAATTGGTATAAATTGCTCTCCAGGTAATTTGGACCCTGTTGTTTAAATGGGTCCCTTTTTTCCTGACAATGGAGTCAACAGCGTCGTGCCGAGCAGTACTGTACCCCGACGGCTCTCCGTCTATAATCTTAATTAGCTCACACGTTTGCGCTCATGGATTTTTCACATAGCCTCGCTAGCTCGTGTCATTATCTATAGGAAATACGCTCAGTGGGAAGGCCATGATACAATATATTACTCACAAAGGCAACTGTGTGAAATGTGTGCTTTTCTCCCCCAGAACACAGAGAGTAGAGAAAGAAGGCAGAGCACTTTTCTCCCATTTAATTCAGGGACACAAAGTGATGTTTAGCCCAGCAGGCTCCGTGGGCACCATTGTTTGTTTGTCAAAAGTTCAAAATGCTTTTCCTTGAAGGGGTCCTCAAGTGTATGTTTGAAGTGATAAGGCTGAGTGTGATTCTTCAGGTGTATTTGTGTCACAAATGTATTTGTTGTCACAAGTGTTAAAATTCACTGTGATTGATGGCTTTTATGCACACTATCTGGGCGCCACAATGAAAACATGGCCTGCAATTGAACTTATGGTGGAAGCACCTGGTTAAAATCAGAGAAAGGCTCTCCTCATTTGTCAAAACTAACCCCAGAGGGAAATGATACATTTCTGTGGCTATCTATTAGGATGGAATTAATATGACAGATGTTTTGTGTCTGGTGGCTTGAATAAGGTTAGCTGAGATTCAGTCTTTACCTGCGGCATAAGCTGAGCCCATATGTTGATGGATATATTTCACATTCAAGTATACTACCTGTCAATAGAGTTGAGTGTCTGCTCCAGATAGACTACAGACGTCTGATGAAGGTGTTAGGATAAGGTCTCTGCTTCGGACTTTATTGACAATTTATCATTTACATGAAGAGTTACTGAATGACAAAATAATAAAGGAAGTTTCTGTGGTTTGAAAAAGTAAGGTAGGAACAAAACAGAGTGTGTGCGCGCACCTGCATCTGTATGTGAGTGCATGTGTGCACGGTCCTCGTGTATGTGTGTGTGTGTGTGTGTGGTGTGGTGTGTGTGTGTGTGTGTGTGTGTGTGTGTGTGTGTGTGCGTGCGTGCGTGTGTGTGTGTGTGTGTGTGTGTGTGTGTGTGTGTGTGTGTGTGTGTGTGTGTGTGTGTGCGTGCGTGCGTGCGTGTGTGTGTGCGTGCAGTGTGCGTGTTTGTGTGTGTGTGTGTGTGTGTGTGTGTGTGCGTGCGTGCGTGCGTGTGTGTGTGCGTGCGTGCGTGCGAGTGTGCGTGTTTGTGTGTGTGTGTCAGTGGAAAGGGAAGGTGGGGGCTGTTCAGGTGTTGAGTGGCCCTCATTAATGGCATGTTCATTATGTGTGATTTAGCGCTGAAACGTAGCGGCTGTGTCATCTCTTTACTTCGTTAAACCATTCATTCTCCAGAAGGTAACTGAGGCCGGCGTAATGAAGCCATCACAGTCTCAGCAGAATTCCCCCCTTATTAAGCAATGGTGCTGAGCACAGTGAAAGAGTGAGGGGAGTCCCAGATGACGTTTCAGGCCATTACATTGAGCTGTTAAATTGAGTTAGCAATACCTATGACCCCTGTCAGGATAACACTATGGGCAGTTTAGGGACCACCTTTACGGTAGAAATGTCAATATTATCCCAACATGTGTCCGCTTTCTCAAACATACAGTATGTACAGTATGGAATATACAGTTTGTTTGTTTATTTAGCTGCACTGCTCTGAAGCGTGATTTAGTAATGAAAAATTACCAATATGGGTTTTCTAACTCAGCAAGAGCCCTCTTAATCAGTGCGACAGGGGCCAAATCTTTCCTCTCTTTAAAAGAAGTGAGAGCATCTTATTACTCAAATACCTCAAATATATTACTTCAGCAAACTGCTTGAATAATGTTTTTGAGAGAGGCCTTCTAAGTAAGCCCATTGTTGTAATAGTGTTGTAATATAATATAATATTGTTAAAGTAGTGTTATAATACTGTATTAACGGTAATGAGGGTGAGAGGGTGCTCTGAGGGTCCTCACTTCTTCACCACCACCAACAGACTTCCACCTCCACTGTTATCTATGTACTAATGTTGTTTTCCCCAGCCCCAAGGGGAGCCTGCCATGCCTGGGCCTCCAGGGCCTGCCTGCCTGCCGTCAACAACAGTGAACAAACTGTTTCCAGGCACCGCACAGGTAAACAACAAGAGCCAAGACGGAGTGCCTGCAATATGTTCTCTCTCATTAGCTTCCCCTTCCTTTTCCCACAGACTACTGTCACCCTTACAACTCCCTGTACACTCGCAGCGACTCTGTTTCTCTAATAGCGTCATATTAGGTTCTGTCTCTTCCTAAGTGTTTTACTAGGTTTGTTTTTGTTGTCTGCTGGTATTTCCAAGGAAGATACATACTATACATGGCCTTTATTGTGAACTATGTATGTGACTATATCAGGATATAAAGGAATGCTGAGGTATAGTCTTTATTTAGAGTGTACCTTTGATAACTTGTAGAAAGCACTATGTCCTTTATACTGCAGGTTTGGACTGTTGTGACGTTCTGTCATTGTTCTGTAATTGGGTTGGTGGTAGCTAGACGGAAGGGAATGAATGAACCAATCCTGACATGTGTAAAGTGGACTTCAGGTTGAGGACAACGTGCTGAACCTGACAGACAAGTCAACTTGTCAGATTTGCGGCAGAATTTGTCATCTCGGCGTGCTTATGTCATATTGCCGTATCATGACCTTCCGAACGTTAGAAATATGCTCAGACTTTTATCCCACTACAAGCAACACTGACCAGTCCTACAACAACGTCTGTCACTTTTCTCCGTCTTTCATCTTTATAATGGAATGTTGAGGGTTCCAAGTTTTGATTTACTAGACATGGTATCTTCTCATCAAATATGATGAAGTATAAGACATGGGAAGTTTTATAAAGTCAAATTTCCCAAAAATGTATTGAATGTCAGTTGTGAGGGTTAGGGCTGACGACATTGGCATGACATTCATCAGTTCCTCTTACATGGCCAGTAATGGTGAAATAACAGCCAACTCTCTGCTGCTTGTGGTGTTTGCACTTTGACCCTTTTCAGTGGCTCTGGATTCAGACATGGTGGGGATGTTTGGAGTGGGTTCAAAGCAGAGTAGTGTCCTCTGCAGGGAGTACTGTACTGTAGATCCCTCTGGATGAGGAGTAAATTGGTCCTTGACAGCCCCCCACCCCCTTCCTCTCTCTTTTCCCCAGGGGTTGTCATAGAAACAGACGTGTCATAACAGTTCCCTACACTGTCACCAGGCCAAGAGAGACGGTGGCGTCTCGTTTCGGAGCATTATACCCACGCGTACGTACACACACTGAGACTTTACACCTTTAGCAACTTAACCAATAAACAACGAGCATTAGCAGGATAAGGTTATTATGATAAGATGTGTTGGACGTGCTAACTGTCAGCTCCACCTGTTCAAGCTGTGAACAGAGACCGTAGACCTGTCAGACATGTACATTAAAAGGTGACACTATTTCACCTCTGTATTATATGGTCTGAGGTGACGCTTTGTCTACCAGACTTATTACTGGGCTTTAGATAAGTTGTAATGGTTTGGCCATGTAGTACCATACAGAGAGTATGGGTCCAATGTGTGGAAGTATTGATCTCCCCTCAGGCTTGAGTCGATAGTGGAACCCAGCGGAACATTTTGGCCCAGGACATCCAGAGGAGAGGGGCCTGCCCGCCCGCCAGCCAGCCCGTCCCCTTTTGGCTTTCCTCCCTCCCTCCGCTGAATTTTTTCATCTTCCTCAGCGCTCTCATCAAGAGCCCTCAGCCGCCGCACACACTTGATGTGCCAAAAATGTGAGCCTTGCTTTTGTAAGTGATCCGACATTTTGAAAGGGAGTCTAGACTGTTTTTTAACACTGTCATCGTGGCATTGTCTACTGGCTCCTTGACTGAACAATTGTTCCACATTTTGGTTTAATTCAAGTGTGCCAAAAAATCCCCAAAACATGCCCGGCTGTCATTCTGAAGTGGAAACATCAAATAAGTGGCGTTGTATAACTACAAGTGTAGCATTGTTAATAAGACACTGATGATTTATTTTGAACCAGGTGTACTTGGGCACCTGCAAAATATAAATGTAAGAACAGGAAAACAATTGTTTGTTTACTCTAATGTTATATGTTGTAGAAAGTTGTAAGCAAATGGCAAATGCCCAAGGATAGAGAACATCAGGTGCCAAAAAGTACTAGTTCAGAATCCTTCCTATCTTACTGTACCTATCAAGCTTCAGACACTTTCTCTCGACCCGGCTCCAAAATGCCAGTGCATTTCAGAAAGAGTTGTAATAAATACGTTGTAATAAAATCAGTTATTTATAAGGAAGGGGAGAGGGGAAAGAGGGTGGGGGAGTGAGGAACGGTGGAGGAGGGAAAGAAGAAGACGAAGAAATTGGAGAGTGGCGGCGCCCGGCAGTGGTCTGTGGTCCTCTTTTCCCAAGACTCCTGCTGTGCTGTTGTTTAAGCCCAATCCCTCCCTCTTTCCTTCCCTCACTCTCTCCCCAATCCCTCCATCCTCCCTCCTCCCCCAAAGCCCCGCTGTCGTCGTGAGCTGGTGGGAAAGCCCTCCATGTTAATAGTTAATTGGAGAGGATGGTGGGATGAGAGGACGAGAGAGGATAGAGGGATGAAAAGATGAGTGCAAGGCCCTGTGGGTGGACAATGTCATGTGATTAAACACTTCTCTCTGGTTACCTTGAGCTTATAGTTGTGAAGGAAATGGATGGACTTTACTGGTATTATACAGTTTATCTATGGGAAGATTAGATCCTTCTGATCGCTGAAAGAGGGGCTCAATACATTAAAATGGATTTTATTTGCAGTGAAAACAAACTTTGGTGTGTGCATGTGGCTCTCTGAGCATATGTCAGTGTTTATTCCCTATAGGTTATTATTTGTTTAATGACAAGTCGCTTAGTATGAAACGTATTTGGCTCGCCTCATGAAAGCGAATTACACTCCGTTCAATACAATTACTTATCATTTTCCATTTGATGTGTTTAAATATTAATCTCCTACAATATTAATGCCTTGGTGACTCCACTAGCAACCACTGGGAGTGGAGAAACTCACGGAAAGGACTCATGTAGCAGATTTGTGATGGGGCATATAGTTTCTTACTGACAATACTCTCCCACTGAATAAAATACAGCCTGGTGTAGGAAGCAATGTAGTAATGATATCAGTTTACTAAAGGGACCTTCCCCGTTACCCTCACATGTTTTCTACCATTCTGTTTACCGTTGACATGCTATAGTGTCCCCAAGCATTTCATTGTGTGTGTATGCTCACTCGTGTGCATGCTTATTTGTGTATAAGTAAGTGTACATTTAGTATGTCCTGTGTTTGTTTAAGTGTGGTGAGAGTGGGTCTTCCCTGGGCCTGGGCTGGGGTCAGAGTGCGGATGGAGAGGGAGTCATCTGGTAAGGCATATGGAGGTCTTGGCTGCTGGTGCAGACAGACTGTGGACAGCCCTGTGTCCAAAGTTGGGCACAACTGTTCTATAGGCAGAAGGCAGGGAACCCCTATACTCACCCCTCTCAGACAGGCCAGGAGGGCCCACCCACTCCTAACAGATGCCCAGTTAGTCTGAGCAGCACTGTCTCCAAAGATCTGTCCATCTGTCTAATTAGCTGAATATTTACGTTTATTGGAGGTGAGGTGGATAGGAGTATATGTACTATATATATATATATATATATATATATTTTTTTTAAAGCATTGATGAACCCATTGAGATTATTCCTAATGCCAATATTAAAAATGGGAAAATATTGTGCCTGAGCGGAATAAATAGGTTAAGTGGGGTCCAATCCTATATTTAAATCCCAAACATTAATTAATGAAACTGTGTAACTTAAACTTGTGTTGCGTGTGTTCAATGAGTTTCCCTTAACTAGGTCTTGCAATGAATACAGATAATGAAAAGTAAAACTTCAAAAACTCTGCGGCGCAAATGCAGCTCTCCCCATGAATGTTTGATCAGCAGAAGCATTAAATGCTGAAAGCTTCTTACAGTGCTGCTAGTGCCACAATTTACCTTAAAGTTTAATAATAACTCACTCATGAAGCCCTGCACACTCACTGCTACTGCCCCTCCCACCTGCACGGCCCTGAGAGAGCAGGGCAGAGCAGGGGAACAGCCAACCAAATGGCAGGCCAGCCGCGGCGTCCTGGGCTGGGGCCTTCTGGAAGGGTGGGCGGGGTTGACTAAAGGGGCGGGGTGGGGGCCTGGGCAAGAGCAGCAGCCAGGTTTCACACAGGAACAGTGGGTGAAAGAAGCTCCCTCGTCCTGCTCTGGGAGAGGCTGGGCACTAGCCAACATCCCAGCGTCAAAAGTCTGCTTACTTACTCCAACAGAAGGCACTCCTATTTAGAGTGGGTGAAGAAGCCAAACAGAAGTGACATTGTTTTTTTTTTAGGTAACTGTCAATTGGACCTCTGGTGTCAGTGATTGTTTCAAATAGTTACTGGAGTTTGATTTACCTGCTGTTAGTCTGATGTCTACTTTTAACACTTGTTTGTTCTCCCTTAGTTATGTTAAGTCATTTGTCTTCATGGTTATGTTGGTCACCACAACGACACACATTTTTTGTTCTACTTTCCTACAATGTTTCTATCATTCATATTGAGAAGGCTCCATCTCTGGGGTGTATGTATGTGTGTTAGGGGTCTTTAGTATGAGGGTCCAGATGCACAGGTGGAATGGTCGTTTCATTTCATGCCTCCCTGGTGCAAATTACCCAAAATACCCAAACTGCAATTGACCCAAATTTTGACAGTAGCGGTGTTCACGTTTTAAAGTAGGACAAAGACATTTTGGCATGAAAATTGCATTAGGGCAGGGCAACAAACATTGAAAGGGGGGCATGTGAAATATTGAAGAGGAGTTGAATTATTCAGGTCGCCCGGTCATGTGTTACAAAGTGGATTCTTGGGGGGGAGGAGCAGAAGCAGGTGAGAGGATGGGCCAGCAGGGGGAGCGCTCCCTTACCACCCTCCGTGGTCTAATCCGTGCACCTGGCCCCCTGGCCCTGTTGCCCTTGGCCCACCAGCCTAGGGTAGGCCCTCTCCCATCTGGACCAGTATTGGCTTGGCTGCTGCCACTTTCTTGTAATTTCCACTGCAGGACAGGTCTAGGGAAGGCCCACTGCAGTTCGTGACTGGGGGAGGCCGTCCTCACCACCACCACAAGTGGGATGGGTGGCTTTTAGGTGGACTGTGAGTGTTCACCATCCATCTTTATGTCTCACACCAAAACCACTTCAAATGAATGACAGAGAATTCACCTAACCTCTCCTCTGTCCTCTCCCTTAGCCACACATGCAGTAGCATCTCCCCGCCTCTCCCCCCTGCCTGAGTGCCCCAGACCTAAAGAGAGATTGGGACTGCCACCCAGACACCAGCGTGAGCTACTTTAGTGTGAATTGTGTGATGTCCAGACTTTTAATTGCACCTAGCGATTTGCCAAAGAGCACCAGAGCACAGATGACACTATTATTAGGCGGATACCTTGTTTTAATGAAACAGACCATGTGGATACACCCCCAATTATTCTCCCACCTCAAGCCTTGATAGTATAATAATAATAATAATGTCCTGGCTGTTCCCTGTAGGACAGTTGATAGTTGATCTACAGCTACGTCATGCTTTATTGGGTGGCTACCTGTCAGTGTTTCTCTGGGCTGAGCTATTACAGCAGCATGTGTAGGCAGGTTGAGTGATCCACCACTGAATCATTCAGAGCACCAGAGAGACAAGTGCTGTGCTGCACTCTAATACAAATACATGATACAAGAACAGAAATGTACACACGACATACGATTTCATTTTTTATACATATATATGTATTGTTATCGGCAATAAAAAAATTCTCCAATGCTTACCCACCCCATGTTTTATTTATGTTCTAAATATCATCAATGATCGGAATATTGAATAGAAGTAACCTCCAAAAGATAAGCTTTGATTGCTGTTTCAGTTCCGGATCTGCATTTTTCAGTAGACCCCCTAATCCTCCACCCTGTCCCCCTGCCCCCTGTCCCCTTCCTCCTGTCCCCCCCTACCCAGCCTTTCTCAAGTGAATGGGGGCCGCTCTCGCACACAAAAAAGTGCATTAGGGCTAAGAGGGAAACATGGCAACTGCTCGCATGTTGTCAAGACAGATTAGTGTGACACGACTCAATCAGACGTTGGCCTCAGCAGACCGGCTCCAGGGAATTTAGATACCGCACGAGCCCAGCCCTCACTCATCCTCCCCCCACCCCCAGCCCCAACTCCACTCCACAGTAATGTCAGCCTGTCAATAGTTTTATGATATTGATGTCCCACAGATCAATATTGTAAAAATAAATACAATATTGGGCAACATAATCAGATGGTAAAGTTGGAAAAGTGACCAAGGAAGTGAACAATTCATTGTGTGTGCGTGCGTGCGTGTGTGCGTGTGTGCGTGTGTGTGCGTGTGTGTGTGTGTGTGTGCGTGCGCGCGCATGCGAGTACAGCTTTCTCTCCCTCTCCACTTAAAGGTCAATTTATGAAGGCAGGATATTTTTAGAAGAGTCATGTTTTTTTCTGTCACCCAATTTTCCTCTTTCCAGCAGAAAGGCCCATGCAGGCAGGTTGTGTGAGAGAAGAGTCTGTTGTGGAAATCTGGCCCGTATCCCACTGTTTGTTTACTACTGCTGGGATCATTTTGTCATTCATGAGGACACTAAATTAAATGCTTGTCTAAGGCAAATGTGGTTGTTAAAAATTCTATAGAACAATTCCATAGTCACAATAGATTTTATTTCAGTTTTTACCTTGCCTTCACAAATATGAATTCAATGCTTTTTATACAACAAAATGTAAATTGTAAGTACTGTTGCATAGTCTCTCTATCATAACATTATTTAGGTATGATATTTATCGTTTAGGTCATTCTATATAAGGAAATTACTACTCATACAAAATAAAACTACACAATGCATGTGAAAGTTTTATTTCCAAACAGTGCTGATTCAGAGACCTTCTTGATTTAGCATGATAATATTGTCAACCATGGTCTTGTGAACTCGTCTCTGTTTCCTTTGTGTGTCAGCAGCAGTTGTAGAGGGCTGTATGAAACATGCCAGCCTCCCTGTCAGATGATATCAGGCTGAGTGGACTCAGCCGATGCACAGGGCTGCCAGGACACAGGGTAACGTTACGTGGTGCGGTCCGAACAGGATCTCTCATACCCCCCTCCTCTCTCTGCTCACCCCTCTCCCCGCATTCATCTCACACCAACTGCTGTTTTTGCTTTTCTAAAACGTTCTTCTTTTTGTCGGATAGAAGTTGAAGTAGGAGACTGAGACTCCGGCCTTTCCCCCATCTCCTGCGTAGGTTGCCCTGCTTTCCCCCCCTTCTCTCGGCTCTCCGCATGGTTCGCTCCGTTTGCTCTGTGTTTTGGTAGCTGCCCACTGGTGCAGTTAATAAAATAAAGAGGACTGAGGCGTGCCCTGGGCAGGGTGCAAGGTGATAGCCAGATCTGCTTCCTGTAAATAAGGCGTGTGTGTGTGTGTGAGGGAGGAGAAACACCGAAATACTGTGCGGTTGTGACAAGCCAGCAACACAACCATCTTTTAAGATCCCACTGCTGCAACCAAATCCCTGAACACAATTAGTTTTCTTCCTCCCCAGCAAGAATTGTTGTTTATCTTGTTCTGCTTCATTACTTGTGCATAATCACAACAGTTTGCTTCATTGCTTCAAATGTTGAACTTGCTGGGCACAAAAGAAGACGGGGGAGGGATGTGGCTTAGGGGTGTACTGGGGGATTTTCTAAAATCGTTGAGTCCCCCTTCAAGTCAAGTTTACCCTTCTGGGCTTGTTCACTCACTCGTCCCTAATTTTCTTTTGTTTCTGCGACACCTGCTATCGTGAGACAGACACCTCCACTGACTGACCAGGTGTGGGCGTTTCTAACACAGATGCTTTTAAATTAAACATAAAGCCGATGTCCATTGAGGAAGGCTTTCTGTTTGTGCAGCGAAACTTGGACATCAAAACAAACAACTGTCTAATGTATTAATTCACCCAGTACAAATTGATACTTTATGCAGAAATATCTCAAATTACAATTGAATAATTCCCATTGCACTCTGTTGATATTTGGTAATAATTCATAATGATTTAATATGCATGCCATGTTGAATAGTTGTTTTTTTACAATGGTAGCATAAAGTGCATATGATTTTGTGATATGATTGTGTGATATTGGTATGTAGCGGGAATTCATCAATGTCAAAAAATATAATGAAATGCTTTATTATGGAAAAATCTATATTAAATTATTATAAAACAATGTTTAAATTGAATGTCAGAGACAATAAATGAGGAGAAATGGAAGCACCACATATTTTAGTGCTTGTTCCCACTCCAACAGTGTTTAGTTTGTAGAGACACAGTGGAAGTGCATTTCCTTGGCTATAGTTAATCCATGAGGTGCTCTTTAATCATGGGATGAAATACAATAGAACAAAAACAGGTTGATGCTGGATAGTAAACAATGCTGGATAATCTATTGTGCAACCAAACTTCCAGAAGTAATCAAGGCACTCTCATGTGGTGGAAAAATTAACAAAGCCTTTATTGTTTATTGTTTAAAAAACACATTGACGCGTTGCGGCTACAACAGCCTTCTTCAGGGTGACAAAGAATAGTGGTGTGTATCCCACTCTCTTAGGAAGTGACTCAATTCATTGCCATCTGTGATTGATAAAGGGAAGAAACTTGGGGGGGAAAAAACACTAATTATTTGAGCGTGCATGCCGTCTTGAATACGTTTTTAGCATAAAGTGCATATGATTGTGTAATATTTAGATATATCAGGAATTCACCAATTTCCAAAAATAGAATCACATGAATTATTATGGAAAAAGCAGTATTTGAATATTTTAAAACAGTGTTTATGTTGATGTCAGAGACAATAAATGAGAAGAAATGGAAGCGTAACATATTGTAGCACTTGTTTCCACTCCGACAGTGTTTAGTTTGTGTTCTAATGTGCACTAAAGTCTATTGCGCGACTGTGAAAGGGAGAATCCCTGAGCCTTATCTCCTTGGTTCTCACCCTATGAAGTAAGCTGTTTTTGGGGACGCACATTGCTATTGTATTTACCCCACATAGGTAAGCCTTCTTTTATTGCAGCATTAAAGTCTTCAAAAAGGTACTTAAGCTCTTGTGGGTGGTCATTAATAATTAAAAGAGATGTGCCTCCTTTGGGGCATCTTTTGGAATGGCAGCTCTCTCACTCCCCCGTTCTTTCACTCTCTTTTTTCTTTCTCTTTCTCCCTCTCTCTCCAGTCGCCGGTTAAATACCGAGCTCTGGCAAGCCATGCGGAACAAAAGTGTGTGAGGACAGTGGAGGGTCTTTGGTGACGTGATAGTTATCTGCCCCAGTCAATGCAGAGAGGTAAGATAATAGAAGGTGTGAAACAAGTGGGCAGCGCTGACAAGCCCGTTTCCATTTGATCTCTCTGAGAGAGTGAGGACTTTAAGCCAGGCCCGTTTGACATAAGAATACCCACCGCTGAATTAGCATAGTCCACCCTCCCCCCCTTTTCATGTGCTTGCTGCTCAATTGGGTTGGCACTGCTTTGGTGTTTGGGACTTCACCCTCAAGTGACCACTATGCCCCCTTTGTGACCTGCTGGCCTCTTTAGCCGGCCACTTGATTAAGCAACTTAAGTGTCCTATTCTCCCCTCCCCTCTGTGTCTCCCCTAGCGACTGCCCTTTAAAGGATCCACCTTGCTTGGTCCTTTGTAGCTCAGTTGGTAGAGCATGGCGCTTGTAACACCAGGGTAGTGGGTTTGATTCCCAGGACCACCCATATATGAAATGTATGTGGCATGACTGTAAGTCGCTTTGAATAAAAGCATCTGTTAAATGGCATATAATATTTAAAGATATTGCTTCCTTGACTCTCCTCCATAAATCAACGTGCACTCCATACACTGACAAATGAAGTTGCCATCCACAAATGGTCATTAGAGGTTAACAGTGATTAGAAGCCATTGTGACCTCCTTATATGTAGATGTTGTAAATGGTTGGTCAGGAAGACCCATTGTTTCATGTTGGGTTGTTCTTTAAAGAGGAACTGAGGCACTCAGCCAAAACCTTGGAGCATTAACCATCAGCCCCTAACAGCCACTTAATGACAGATTTATGAGCCCTATAAAAATCCAGGTTGAGGTTTGCGATGGGCTTTAGTTGCTTATACAGTGGGGTTCTATGAGTTCTGGACCACAATGTAATTCTTTGTGCTCATTGTCAGTAAGGGCAGCTTAGCTTCCCATGTTCAAATGACTCTTTTGCCAGGGGGCTTTTACATTTCTCTTTGCTGTGTAGATACTGGACGAGCCAGTTCACTTTAGGTTACTAGTGTTTGCTCAGGGGATTCCCACAAATGAGTGTGCATTAGCACCCTCGTCTTGCATAGACACTGTGTGCTTGTATGCCAGACATAATCAAAACGGTGTCAACTATTACATCATCACAGAGTTGTTTTGGGATTAAAAAGAGGTAATGTCTTAATACCATTCTATGATTCTGTGGAATATCTCCACCAATCCTCACAGCTCTCCAAAACCGGCCCCCTTCTGAAAAGAAAAGAAAAACATTTTGATCCCGTTTCTTCTCAACTTAAGCATCTTAATGAGTGAGAGATAAAAAAAAAAGCACCATTTGACTAAATTATTGTCTTGAATCTGCAGCAAAGGGGTATAATCCTCAATTGGGCCAATTAGTGCGGCCCTGGGTTAGCTGTCCAGAGACAGGCAGGCTGATTAGACCTGACACCAGTCTAGTTCCCACTGCTGCAATGCCAGGTATGATGGGCCCACTTCAAAGGCCCAGAGGCATCAGCAGAGCAAGGATTGGAGGCCAACTTTGGCCCGGCTGCTAATCTCTCGGCTAAAACCACAGCGTTCCTCACACAAAACCAGCTTACCGCCATACAATCATGTGGTATTAAGGTTTGGGTTGAGTCATGCCAATTCTCTTTGATTTTCTGATTGTTGACCAAAAGTATGGCTAGATGGCCAGACGTATGCTGAAAAAAAAACATCAATGATAAAGTGTAAGCTGGTGAATAATTCAAAATATTTCAGATGTTTTTTTTTGGGGGTCGCCATCTCACACTTCCTGTAAACTGGGATTTATTTTGTAATGAAACTACCCCATCATAAAATGTAGGTCTGTGTCTGTGTCTGTGTCTGTGTAACACTGTAACTCAGTGTTATCAGATCTGTGATTTGCTAATGCAGTCTATTGATGTATGAATATCCATTCAGAATGGCTGCATTGTCTCTCTCTCTCTCTCTCTCTGTATCTACTACTCTCTTTGATGGGGCCTGTCTGGTTTTGAATTGATCTAGCTGGTTTATTTCAGGTCCTGTTGGGTTAGGCTTGGACTCATGCCAGGCTGGCTGAGTTTGACGAGGGAGATAAAGATCTGATTCTGAACTAGATTTGTGAAGGCCACACAAACAGACAGACAGACAGATAGACAGGCTAATAATACAAATATTCAGGTGGGAGGGCATATCAAGAGCATCTGCTTTAGGTCTCTCGTGTGACTGTGAGTTTAGAGCCTCAGCAGGGTTGGATGTTCAGTCTGACACATGATTGACAGGCTGCAGTTGACTGCGATGGGAGGTAGTTACACTCTTAGAAAAAAGGATTCCAAAAGGGTTCTTCAGCTGTCCACATAGGATAACCCTTTTTGGTTACAGGTAGAAACCTTTTGGGTTTCATGTATAACCCTCTGTATAAAGGATTCTACATGGAACCCAAAAGGTTTCTCCTGGAACCAAAAGGGTTCTACCTTCAACCAAATAGTGATCTTCAAAGGGTTCGGACAGCCGAAGAACCCTTTAAGGTTCTAGATAGCACCTTTTTTTCTAAGAGTGTATGGGTAGAGAGCTAATGGCTGCTGCAGGTGGGAGGCAGTTGTACTTGGTCTCTCACTGATAGCTAAACAATGAAGAAATATGAAAGTAGCATTTAGGGAGTTCAATATAATAATTGTGCAATACTGCACTTGCAATTCGTATCATCATTATGGGCAAGAAACCAAAACTTCAGATGATGGCTTCCACACTGCCCCACATGTTTAACGTGGACATGCAGGTACAGTAGAGTTCAGATACAGGTTGACGAGGAATCATTTCCCAGGATTCCCTGTAGTCAGCATTAGGCCTGGAGCTGTGGCTGTGTCAGTCAGGGCAGGTGAGGTATGAGGTGTAGTGAGACTGAAGATTAGAGCTTCTTCCTTGTCCGTCATTAGTTTCACAATGCAAGCTGCTCACCTGGGTTGACAAGGGTAAGAATGCAACAGACAGGCAATTAAAGAGAACTTAAGTGTCTCTAAGTCCCAACACTAAGACTGAACATGACGACGGGGTCAGGGGTTAAGGTTGAGCTTTAGGATCTGTGTCAAATTAACATAGCTTTGTTTAGGAATGTAGATGATTTTCTTACCTGTGCTCGAGGGGCTAGTTTCTGATTGGAGACTAAGCTACATTATTAGTAGGGCATGTGACCAGATCAGGTTATAACAAGTGCCTAGAGTTTTACCTGGTCAGGCTACGTGGTCAGACAAAACTCTTGAGCCTTATCATAGTAACAGTACCAAAGGAAATGTAGTGTTTGCTAGTGTAGCAGTGTTTTGGCACGCTAACATCCACTCGCACGCCGGCCATAACTTTGAAGCGCTCTCATTTCAGAATGAAGGCGGAATTTGATGGAGCTTAAAAAGCTTAATGCTTTTACACCTTTTGTGCCTAGATTGCATTTGAAGTGTTTCTAGAGCTCTGCACTTTAACAATTAGTTTTTTCCCGCACCTTGGAACATATTACGAACAAAGTCAAAATTTGTTACGTATTGTACAAATTCATGAAAACAAAAATAAGCTTTTTGGTCTTCATTTAAGGTTAGGGTTAGGCATAAGGTTAGCAGGGTGGTTAAGGTTAGGTTCAAAATCAGATTGTATGACTTTGTGGCTGTGCCAGCTAGTGACTACCCTGCAGAGCTGCCTCCAGTACATGAGTCATCCCAATAACTGCCAACCTGCCAACCCGAGCTGCATAAGTTTGGGTCGCCAATGTCACGATCTCCGTGAGGGACGGACCAAGACGCAGCGATGCTTCCAGTCTACATTTTTATTTCGCCACGTAACTGGGCAAAACCAACAAAAATGAAAACGAAGATCGTGATGCTGAACATAACTAAACATACAACAAAGCTATGCACAAACAATAACCCACAAACCCCTAGTGAAAACTACAAACATATATATGGTTCCCAATTAGAGGTAACGACACTCAGCTGCCTCTAATTGGGAACCATTACCCCAACATAGAAAAAACCCTACACCAAAACAAAACAAAACACGCCAGCCTGTCTTCTCAGGCCTGGACATGACAGTACCCCCACCAAAGGCGCGGACTCTGACCGCGCTAAAAGTCCATTGGGGGGGTCTTCGGGTGGGCCTTCCTGTCCCAGGTGGCGGCTCCGGTGCCAGCCTTGCTGGCTCGGGGTCCCACACCGGAGGCCCTGGGCTATTTTCCGGAACAGTTAGTATAGAACTGGGGACCCTCTCTGGAGGCTCCAGACTGGGGACCTTCTCTGGAGGCTCCGGACTGGGAACCTTCTCTGGAGGCTCCGGACTGGGAACCTTCTCTGGAGGCTCTGGACTGGGAACCTTCTCTGGAGGCTCCGGACTGGGAACCCTCTCTGGAGGCTCCGGACTGGGAACCCTCTCTGGAGGCTCTGGACTGGGAACCCTCTCTGGAGGCTCCGGACTGGGAACCCTCTCTGGAGGCTCCGGACTGTCGACGCGCACAGGGATCCTGGAGCGTGGAACAGAGACAGGACGTGCTGGACTCTCTAAGTGCACGGGGAGCCTGGTGCGCGGAGCCGGAACAGGACGTGCTGGACTCTCTAAGCGCACGGGGAGCCTGGTGCGCGGAGCCGGAACAGGACGTGCTGGATTCTCTAAGCGCACGGGGAGCATGGTGCGCGGAGCCGGAACAGGACGTGCACTGGCACTCTGGTGCGGGGAGCAGGAACGGGCTGTGATGGGCTCACTAAGCGCACTGGACCTCTGGTGCGGGGAGCAGGAACGGGCCGTGCTGGGCTCATGACACGCACTGGCATTCTGGTGCGGGGAGCAGGAGAAACGGGCCGTGTAGGACTCATGACACGCACTGGCACTCTGGTGCGGGGAGCAGGAACGGGCCGTACTGGACTCATGACGCGCACTGGCACTCTGGTGCGGGGAGCAGGAACGGGCCGTACTGGGCTCATGACGCGCACTGGGACTCTGGTGCGGGGAGAAGGAATGGGCCGTGCTGGAGCCACAACACGAACAGGAATCCTGGAGCGTGGAACAGGAACTGGTCGTGCTGGATCCACTTCACGAACAGGAATCCTGGAGCGTGGAACAGGGACAGGACGTACTGGATCCACAACACGCTGGGAGACCTGATGCGTATAGCCGACACCCTCTCCCAGGTTGTTCACTCATCCTGGCTTCACCGATGAGGAGCTGGAATGTCGTGCACCAGGCTGTGCGTGAACAGGAGACACCACGCGCAGAGCCGGCGCAGGATATCTCGGTCCCAACAGGCGCACTGGAGACCTGGCGCGCAGAGCCTGCACCACTCTTCCAGGCTGCACACTCACCCTAGCCCGACAGATGAGTGGCGCTGGAATTTCGCGCACCGGCCTATGCATGCGCACTGGAGATACCGTGCGCACAACTGCATAGCACGGTGTCTGCTCAGTGCGACGCACCCTCCAACGCTCCCTCCAGAGAGCACGAGCAGTTGGCTCCGGAGTCCCTCCTGTACCGGCCAAACTCCCCGTGTGCCCCCCCAAAAAAAGTTTTTGGGGGCTGCCTTTCGGGCTTCCTAGCCAGGCGAGTTCCAACAAACTTTTCCTTCTCCGGGTTCCATACTCCATATAGATCCTCGTAATATCGCCGCTCCGCTATCGCTGCTTCCAGCTCCTCTCTTTGACGGCGATATTCTCCAGGCTGAGCCCAGGGTCCCCCTCTAAGCAATTCCTCCTCCCAAGTCCTGAAGTCCCGGGTCTCTCGCTGCTTGGTCTTCTTATGGTGGGTTATTCAGTCACGATCTCCGTGAGGGACGGACCAAGACGCAGCGATGCTTCCAGTATACATTTTTATTTATCCACGTAACTGGGCAAAACCAACAAAAATGAAAACGAAGATCGTGATGCTGAACATAACTAAACATACAACAAAGCTATGCACAAACAATAACCCACAAACCCCTAGTGAAAACTACAAACATATGGTTCCCAATTAGAGGTAACGACACTCAGCTGCCTCTAATTGGGAACCATTACCCCAACATAGAAATAGAGAACCTAGAACAGAAAAAACCCTACACCAAAACAAAACACGCCAGCCTGTCTTCTCAGGCCTGGACGTGACAGCCAAGGTTCTTGTCACCTGGAACACTGCTATTCTCTGAGCTGTTTGTTAGGTGCTGTTACGCCACCCCCACTCGTATTGGCTAGAATCTAACCGGAAACATGTTAGCATCAGCCTGCTAGGTAAATAGGAGGGGAGAGGAGAGAGTACAGAGTATATGGACACCCCTTCAAATTAGTGGATTCGGCTATTTCATCCATACCCATTGCTGACAGGTTTATCAAATCGAGCAGACAGCCATGCAATCTCCATAGACAAGCATTGGCTGTAGAATGGCCCGTACTGAAGAGCTCAGTGACTTTCAACATGGCACCGTCATAGGATTCCACCTTTCCAACAAGTCAGTTTGTCAGATTTCAACTGTAAGTGCTGTTATTGTGAAGTGGAAATGTCTAGGAGCAACAATTTGACCTAGATAGTTTGTGTGTATGCATTGATATGTAGGCTACGTATTTTTTTTTTAATGTAGTTCTGTCCTTGAGCTGTTCTTGTCTAATGATGTTCTGTATTATGTCATTCTGTATTATGTTTCATGTTTTGTGTGGACCCCAAGAAGAGTAGCTGCTGCTTTTGCAACAGCTAATGGGGATCCTAATTTAAGTTTTTGGTGCCGACAGAGATGGACGCCTCACTTCGCGTTCTTAGGAAACTATGCAGTATTTTGTTTTTTTAACATATTATTTCTTACACTGTTACCCCAGGAAATCTTAAGTCTTATTACATACAGCCGGTAGGAACTATTGGATATAAAAGCAACGTCAACTTACCAAAATTACAACCAGGAATACGACTTTCCCGAAGCGGATCCTCTGTTTGGACCACCACCCAGGACAATGGATCGGATCCCAGTAGGTGACCCAAAACAACGGTGCCGCCGAAGGTGCAGACGGAGCAGTCTTCTGGTCAGGCTCCGTAGACGGGCACATCGCTCACCGCTCCAGAGTATACTACTCGCCAATGTCCAGTCTCTTGACAACAAGGTAGACGAAATTAGAGCAAGGGTTGCCTTCCAGAGAGACAGTGATTATAACATTCTTTGTTTCACGGAAACATGGCTCACTCGGGATAAGTTATCAGAGTCGGTACAGCCACCCGGTTTCTTCACGCATCGCGCCGACAGAAACAAACATCTCTCTGGTAAGAAGAAGGGCGGGGGTGTATGCCTTATGATTAACGTGGTGTGATCATAACAACACACAGGAACTCAAGTCCTTTTGTTCATCTGACCTAGAATTCCTTACGATCAAATCCCAACCGCATTATCTACCAAGAGAATTCTCTTCGATTATATTCACAGCCGTGTATATCACCCCCAAGCAGACACCTCGACGGCCCTGAAAAAACTTAATTGGACTCTATGGAAACTGGAAACCACATATCCTGAGGCTGCATTTATTGTAGCTGGGGATTTTAAACAGGCTAATCTGAAAACAAGGCTCCCTAAATGTTATCAGCATATCGAATGCGCGACCAGGGCTGTCAAAACTCTGGATCATTGCTATTCTAATTTCCAGGACACATACAAAGTCCTCCCTTGCCCTCCTTTCGGCACATCTGACCACGACTCCATTTTGTTGCTCCCAGCCTATAGACAGAAACTAAAACAGGAAATACCCGTGCTCAGGTCTGTTCAACGCTGGTCCAACCAATCTGATTCCACGCTTCAAGATTGCTTCGATCACGTGGACTGGGATATGTTCCGGAAAGCATCGGACAACAACATTGATGTATACTCTGATTCGGTGAGCGAGTTAATTAGCAAGTGCATTGGTGATGTGGTACCCACGGTGACTATTAAAACCTTCCCCAACCAGAAACCGTGGATTGATGGCAGCATTCGCGCAAAACTGAAAGCATGAACCATTGCTTTTAATCACGGCAAGGCGACCGGAAACATGACCGAATACAAACAGTGTAGCTATTCCCTCCGCAAGGCAATCACACAAGCTAAGCGTCATTATAAAGACAAAGTAGAGTCGCATTTCAATGGCTCAGATGCGAGACGTTAGTGGCAGGGTCTACAGTCAATAACGGATTACGAAAAGAAAACCTGCCCCCGTTGCAGACACCGATGTCTTGCTTCCAGACAAACTAAACTTCTTCACTCGCTTTGAGGACAATACAGTGCCATGGCCCGCTACCAAAACCTGTGGGCTCTCCTTCACCACAGCCAACGTGAGTAAAACATTTAAACAAGTTAACCCTCGCAAGGCTGTCGGCCCAGACGGCATCCCTAGCCACGTCCTCAGAGCATGCGCAGACCAGCTGGCTGGTGTGTTTACGGACATATTCAACCAATCCCTATCCCAGTCTGCTGTTCCCACATGCTTCAAGAGGGCCACCATTGTTCCTGTTCCCAAGAAAGCTAAGGTGACTGAGCTAAATTACTATCACCCCGTAGCACTCACTTCGGTCATCATGAAGTGCTTTGAGAGATTAGTCAAGGATCATATCACCTCCACCCTACCTGACACCCTAGACCCACTTAATATTTGCTTACCACTTCAATAGGTCCACAGACGACGCATTCGCAATCATACTGCACACTGCCCTAACCCACCTGGATAAGAGGAATACCTATGTAAGAATGCTGTTCATCGATTACAGCTCAGCATTTAACACCATAGTACCCTCCAAACTCGTCATTAAGCTCGAGACCCTGGGTCTCGACCCTGCCCTGTGCAACTGGGTCCTGGACTTTCTGACGGGCCGCCCCCAGGTGGTGAGGGTAGGAAACAACATCTCCACCCCGCTGATCCTCAACACAGGGGCCACACAAAGGTGCATTCTCAGCCCTCTCCTGTACTCCCTGTTCACCCATGACTGCGTGGCCATGCACGCCTCCAACTCAATCATCAAGTTTGCAGACGACACTACAGTGGTAGGCTTGGTTACCAACAACGACGAGAAGGCCTACAGGGAGGAGGTGAGAGCCCTCGGAGTGTGGTGTCAGGAAACTAACCTCACACTCAACGTCAACGAAACAAAGGAATCATCTCTTCAGGAAACAGCAGAGGGAGCACCCCCCTATCCACATCGACGGGACAGTAGTGGAGAAGGTGGAAAGTTTTAAGTTCCTCGGTGTACACATCACGGACAAACTGAAATGGTCCACCCACACAGACAGCGTGGTGAAGAAGGCGCAACAGCTCCTCTTCAACCTTAGGAGGCTGAAGAAATTTGGCTTGTCACCAAAAATACTTTTACAGATGCACAATCGAGAGCATCCAGTCGGACTGTATCACCGCCTGGTACGGCAACTGCTCCGCCCACAAGTGAGGTCTGCACAACGCATGGGAGATTCTGGAGCAGTGCCTCAGACAGCGTTTTCCACCACCATCAACAAAACACCAAATTATAGAATTTCTCATGGAAGAATGGTATCTCATCCTTCCAATCGAGTTTCAGACACTTGTAGAATCTATGACAAGGCACATTGAAGCTGTTCTGGAAGCTCGTGGTGGCCCAACACCCTATTAAGACACTTTATGTTGGTGTTTCCTTTATTTTGGCAGTTACCTGTATCTCATACATTTGTCCCATTTTACAATTTCAGCACTGAGTGGATGAATGTTGATGGGCCTTTTGCACAGTTTGTTACGCAAGGTGTGGCAGGCTGCTATTTTGAGTGGTGCTTAGAGTCAGATGACTGGTTAAGTGATTTCCAGGTCATATCTAATTAGTGGCACAGCACATCCGGGAAGGCGTGAATAGGATAGGAGAGAGCCCTCTGCTTTACAGAGGCCATCTCCTCCCCGCTTATGCTTTTAGCTTCCGTCTAGAAGCAGCAATTAAAGAGTGCCAAGTCACCAGGGTGTTCAGACCCTCACCGGTCAAATGGCTGCTGTACTGTTGAGAACAGGTGGCTGTGCGCGCGAGATGTTGCGTGCCAAGCAGATAGCCCATCTTCTCTAGAGCCTTACCTGAACCCCCATAGCTGACTACTTCATCTGTGAGACACCCGATGAGACACTGAGATCTAACCACCGCTTCAGTTGAGTGTTCAACCCAAAACCCAATCATCTCTTCACACCACAGGACCTTAGTTTTAAAGATCTATTGTTAATTCCAGAACATCTGTTAAGTGCCGAATCCCCCTCTCCCCACACACAACTCCCGCATGATCACATTTTGCAGTGATTCTTTAAATAATATTTAACATGAATTATAGATGGCCCACCTTTTTAAAGTTATCACCCTGTTGTGTTTCAGTGGAATGCTCGTTCTCAGTGTGGGCCGGGACATCTCACGCGAACGGAGCCCGCACTGCACATTCAGCACAGCAAATAATTTAGAACATACATCAAATAGCCATCTATTATTTAGTGGTTTTATTTCAAGTGTGACTGTGCAACAAAGTGGAGGTAGCGAGGACGGTGATGGGGCTGGGGTGGAATGGCTTTATTACATTTTACTTCCCCGCTAAGTGGATAACTTTCAAGCTGAACCAAAACATTTCTCCCCACTTAAAATCTATCTGTTTTCACTTTTTTACGTAACGGTTGTTGCAAGAGAAATGCATTGGAAGGAAATGTTTTTAAACGGCCTTCTCTCCATCTTTTTCAAAATATTGATGACGTGTAACTAAACTGAATTGGCATAAGTAGAGTTATGTTGTAAACGCTATAGAAAAGATGGTCAACGCAGGTCATCCACTGTATACAGGTAACTGCCAAGATAAAGGAAACGGCAACATAAAGTATCTTAATAGGGCATTGGACCACCACGAGCCAGAACAGCTTCAATGCGCCTTGGCATAGATTCTACAAGTTTCTGGAACTCTATTGGAGGGATGCAACACCATTCTTCCATGAGAAATTCCATCATTTGGTGTTTTTTTGATAGTGGTGGAAAACGCTGTCTCCCATAAGTGTTCAATTGGGTTGAGATCTGGTGACTGGTGACAGACATGGCACATCATTTACATCGTTTTCATGCTCATCCAACCATTTAGTGACCACTTGTGCCCTGTGGATGCGGGCATTGTCATCTTATGGGGGCATAGACATGGTAGCCAAAATAATGGCCAAAATAATGGCCTGCCCAGCATTTTTATACATTACCCTAAGCATGATGAGATGTTAATTGCTTAATTAACTCAGCAACCACACATGTCGAAGCACCTGCTTTCAATATACTTTGTATCCCTCATTTAGTCAAGTGTTTGCATCATTTTGGCAGTTACCTATATCTCGCAGAGTATAGTTAGCTTCTTCTTGTTTTGCCTTTTAGAGAGAGATTATATGTATTTAGTTACTTCGATGATAGGGTATTAATAAACCATCAGAATATACTGTAAATTGAATTTGAGCTGAAATAAAACAAGACAACATTTCACGGGGTTGTGGACTATTAGCCCTCGATTTGGACTCCATCAAATCAAATAATTTTTGTCACATACACATGGTTAGCCAATGTTAATGCGAGTGTAGCAAAATGCTTGTGCTTCTAGTTCCGACCATGCAGTAGTATATAACAAGTAATCTAACAGTTTCACAACAACTACCTTATACACACGAGTGTAAAGAAATGAATAATGAATGAGTATGTACATATATGGATAAGCGATGGCCGAACGGCATAGCCAAGATGCAGTAGATGGTATAGTACAGTATATACATATGAGATGAGTAATGTAGAATATGTAAACATTATATAAAGCATTGTTTAAACTGGCTAGTGATACATTTGTTACATCCAATTTCCAATTATTTAAAGTGGCTTGAGATTTGAGTCAGTATGTTGGCAGCAGCCACTCAATGTTAGTGATGGCTGTTTAACAGTCTGATGGCCTTGACATAAAAGCTGTTTTTCAGTCTCTCAGTCCCAGCTTTGATGCACCCGTACTGACCTCACCTTCTGGATGATAGCGGGGTGAACAGGCAGTGGCTCGGGTGGTTGTTGTCCTTGATGATCTTTTTGGCCTTCCTGTGACATCGGGTGGTGTAGGTGTCCTGGAGGTACCATGATGATATACATTGAGCTTTCAGTAATAACACCTGAGGGTTGAGGTTGAGGATTAGTGTGTACCATGGTATGTCTCTAGGCATTTTTGGAATGTTCATGTTGTTTTTAATCCTCTAACATGTTGGAATATTGTTGCGTCCCACCTTTCCTATCTGTTGTTCTGGCTATGCAGACAGAACTAGCACCAGTTCCTTCCTCTGTCCTTTATAGGATAGTGGCTAGTCTAGAACCATTTCATGTTGTAGCGTTGATTCATGATCATGAAATGTCTGTCAAATGGTGGCTGTTTATGAAATGGCTAGTTATTTGCGAGTGCACTCAGGAACAAGTAAAAAGGGGAGGCAGCCCTTGTCACTGGAACTGCCGACTGTCGAGTCTTTATCCAGGAGTGGTTGTCCAAAGGTGGAATTTTGATCCTGCACAAAAAGTGCCATAGCCAGGAGCTATTCCTGCTTTGTCTCCACTGGCGTCTGAGCTAAAAATAACTTTCCCACAGACAGCAGAGTGACAGTCTGTTGGGGTAGCAGAGGGCCAGGGGCCAGAGAGGCCAGGCTGATGGGCCCATCATGTTCCCTGTTTGTTTGGATTGATGCTGCTCTGCTCCATCAGGACCTCTGAAGTTGGGATGTGTGCGGTATAAAGGATGGGGTCAGTGACTGCAATGTGTTGCATCGAACCCTGCACAATATGGTCCTCCGTTTGGAGTGAACTAAACAGCTCACAATTACATACACATTTATTTACCATGAACTAATATGTCTGTTTTCTGCTTTGAATCCATGTGATTAAAATGTCATCCTGAAATTCAAGCCTCAATAGGAAATAGTCTTTTGTATTTGCAATGTCCTTCTGAAGCATCACAGAGTGTCAAATATTAACAAATCTGTGTTCTGTTCAGGGTTATTAAGGGTCTTATTGTTTGGGTACAGGTCCTGTTTAAAACCCAGAAAGTCTTTATTTTGTGCTTGTAGAGTATCAGTACTGTATATGTTGTGTTGTAGTTGATCTGTCTGCTGGTATTAATGTTGTGTCCATAATAGAGTGCTGCTGCTTGAGCTATAGTACCATACTTTGGTGGTGGGCACACTAGACTCACCGTACATGCTGAATGCATGTTAAACGCAGAGTGAATTGCTTGGAAGTAATTAAATTCCGTTTAAGGCGCTGTTCACCATGTTAAATGCCAAACTGAGTTTTGCTCAGGGAAATGCAGAGGACTGTTGGATTCTAATGTAAACCTGCCCTCTGAGAATGGCATTCCTCTAAAAAGGGAATAATAAACTATTTTTTATTTAAAAAATGTATATGGACAAGCAACAATGGATCTTTTAGAGGCTATTGTGTGAGAGACATGTTACAAAACAGTAAGTACCAAAATAACAGGTTTAAGTCAGTAACATAAACTGTTTAGTAAGGGTAAATATTGATACAGAGCACGTTAACAACAATTATATTTGCTTATTCAACATTTCATCTGAAATGAAGCAGCAACACACTTCATTTCGCCACTGAGCATAAGGTTTGGAATATCCCTCATTGTTGTGCACAGAAAGCCACCATCAGACACAAACCTCACAGGTAGCTAGCTATTCAATGGAGCTGTATAGAGATCTATCTGAGCACAGATAATGTGTATTGATCACCGAAGAATGTACTTTATTGTGGTGAATAGATTATTCACGGACTGGCATAAAGAGTAACACTACTTCAAAAAAAAGGGTTGTGTAAGTAGATCCGCCTTCTATTTTGTAGGAAATTTTTGAGCTCCATTGTAAGCAGAGGATGATTTTAAATGTGTGCCTAAGATAAACTTTCCCATTGTCATTAATGAGGACATCTAATACTGAGTGACAAGTGCATTAGGGAAGGGAAAAAAGAGCTGTTCAATTTGTCTCAGAAGATCATCTCAGCCTTGCAAACTTAAGGCCTTTTTGGTGTATTTTTATATTAGCGAGACCGTAGCCCAAAATCTTTTTAAGAGCAGAAATTGGGCAAAAATGTGGGATTTTTTTTATCTCCTTTCTTTCTTAACTGCTTTTTCTGTCTTGTCCATATGTATTACTGAGCAATTAAATCAAATCGAAGAAAACTAGCACCACAGCCTCTCTGGTAGATATTGCTTTTGATATAGTCCGTTTTAGTCATTTAATTATATTCTATTGTTGAAATGTAACATTTCGGCAAAATTACAATTTATATACTAGACAAAGTATAACAAGAGTATTTAATTAAGATAAAAGTATTCACTCTTCTTTTAATAAATTGCTCTACCTCAATCAGAGCAAGCAAGTTCTTTGAAAATTATTATTTTTGTTTCTGAAAATATCCACAGTTTATGTTACTGTTGGCTGTATGTTAAATAAACACAAAACACCACAATACAAGTATTTTACACCATCACAAAGAAAATCATTGTTATTTAGTTAAGGAAGGTCTTAAGAAACATTTTTTAAAAAGTACAGAATAGCGTATTTTAAGTTTTATTGTTTTACTAGTCTTTGCTTAGTAGCCTATGGCTTTCCTGCCGCACGTGCTCACATGTAGAATGGAATAGTGGCTGTAATATTCAACAAAATTATGATATTTTGAAAAAGAGCCCATGTAGGGTGGAAAAATGACGTCCTTCTAAAACTGCTTATAACACAAACTCGATTTGTGATACCAAAATTCTAAAACAACAGTGTGTTGAATAGACTTATTTAGGAAAAGTGAAGGACGGAGGGGAGGGGACGGACATGACTTTGAAAATGTCAGAGTGGGCTAATTAAAATGTAAAATGCACACTTCATATGAGCTTCTATAGTTATTCCATGGCATCATGAACCTTATCCAGGACCAGGACATATTTAGCCAAAAATCTGGTTGCCTCTGCCAAGAGGCTGAAACTTGGACGCAAGTGGTTCATTCAACAAGACAATAACCCCAAGCACACATCAAAATCCACAAAGAATGGTTAATTGGCCACAAAATCAACATTTGGCAATGGCCCTCTCAGTTTGAAAAGCTGTGGTTTGAATTTAAGAGGACAGTCCATAAGCGCAGATGAAGGATATCAAGGATCTGGAAGGATTCTGTGAGGAAGAATGGTCAACGTACCCACCCAATGTTTTCTAAAACATTTTAGAAGAAGGCTCAGTGTTGTTATCCTCTCAAGGTGAGATATTAAAGGGTATTGAAAACAGGGGTGTCAATAGTTTGTAACCCTACCTCTTTGAAAGAAAAAAAGTATTACTTGTTCAATGAAGCCTCTTTCTCTGATCAATTGTATTAGTATAAAATTATATAATTTCCCAATTTTTTTACATACAATATAGCTCAGTATTTGAATTATTTATTTTGTCATTTTTCCTCATCTTCATCAAGGCTATGAATAATTTTGGACATGACTGTATAATATGGATCTAAAGCCTTGAATAGCTTCAAAGGTATAGAAATGATGTATTTTACATCAACTCCCGACTGAAATGAAAAACCATATTCTTTCATTTACATTACTATTAGTAGGCCTGTTGAGAGAAGTCATTGTCTTAACCATTTCCAGCCTGATAATTACCTCTGTTATGATCTATAATGGACAAATGTAATGATGGCGTGCCTGCCGGTGATGACTTGCCAACCCCTCTTTAGGTCCCTGCAGCTGTCATACATTTTTAATTCTGTGACTGAATAGTGAAGCGTCATCTCATGCAACATAGAAACATACTGAACCCACATAAATGACTGCGCATACCACGTATCACATGATATCAAGTGCTCACATTTAGCTCAATGAATCATCCATGTTATTTTTAACGTGGCTCCTTTCTGGGGCAATACAACCTCAGCTCAGCCACAGCAAGGAAGCTCTTGTTGGTTCTCATGTCAAAGTCTATGGGAGAGACTCCTCAGTGGCACATTTGTTCATGCATTGTGGCCGGATGTAGCCCTTGAATACATTTGGCTGGTGAGATTGCATATTCAGTGAATAGCAAAGATTGCGTGCTGGAGCCCCTGAAACGCACTGCACTGAGCATGTGTAGCAGTGAATAAGAAAGCATCCTCAGACGTGAGAACCCAACTCACTCTCTACAGCTTTTAATGGAACTGCCCTACTAAGACATCCTTCAAGCACACATACTGTATCCACACACACACTCTCACACACACTCTCACACACACTCTCACACACACTCATTCCTTCACACTCTCCCCTACCTCCTCTAATCTTGTATTCACATTCCGAAGCTCATGTCCCCTCATTCTCCCTCTTTACTTTTTTAAATATTTTTTATCTCTAGGGCAAATTTTGGCCAAGCAGTCTCACCCACACTTGTTTTTTTCTTCTCCATCCTGCCTGTCTGTCGCTTTCTATTGTCCCCCATGTTCTTAACTCACTTCTTCTTTTCGTCCCCACTCTGCTGTGGGCACAATGCTCCTGGTGACGCCTCTGCCACAGCTCCACAGTTGAGCCTAAGTGAATGTTGAACCAAAACAGATGCTAATTTACAGGCCACTGTGTCCCTCCGAGCCTGCCTCTGTCTCGTCCAACACACTCTCCACACTCCCCCCAGCTCTCCACAGAATAAACCGACTCATTTTTAAATGACAATTGTCGTTGCCGTTTGTGCGACTTTTGGTGTGTTGGTGAAGCATTGGTTATAGACTGTGGTGTACATCATGCTTCTTTACAGTGCATTCGAAAAGTATTCAGACCCCTACATTTTCTCCACATTTTGTTACGTTACAGCCTTATTCTAAAATTGATTAAATCATTTTTTACCCTCATCAATCTACACACAATGCCCCATATTGACAAAGCAAAAACAGGTTTTTAGAAATTTTTGCAAAGGTATTAATAACAAAAAACTGAAATATCACATTTGCATAAGTATTCAGACCCTTTACTCAGTACTTTGTTGAAGCTCGTTTGGCAACAACTATATCCTGGAGTCTTCTTGGGTATGATGCTATAAGCTTGTCACACCTGTATTTGGGGAGTTTCTCTCATTCGTCTGTGCAGATCCTCTCAAGCTCTGTCAGATTGGATGGGGAAAGTCGCTGCACAGCTTTTTTCAGTTCTCTCCAGATTTCATTGTTCCGGTTCAAGTCGGGCTATGGCTGGGCCACTCAAGGACATTCAGAGACTTGTCCCGAAGCCACTACTGCGTTGTCTTGTCTGAGTGCTTAGGGTTGTTGGAAGGTGAACCATTGCCCCAGTCTGAGCACTCTAGAGCTGGTTTTCTTCAAGGATCTCTCTCTACTTTGCTCCGTTCATCTTTCCCTCGATACTGACTAGTTTCCCAGACCTTGCCTCTGAAAAACATCCCCACAGCATGATGCTGCAACCACCATGCTTCACCATAGGGATGGTGCTAGGTTTCTTCCAGACATGATGCTTGGCATTCAGGCCAACGAGTTGGTTTCATCAGACCAGAGAATCTTGTTTCTCATGGTCTGAGAGTCCTTTAGGTGCCTTTTGGCAAACTCCAAGTGGGCTGTGATGTGCCTTTAACTGAGAAGTGGCTTCCGTCTGGCCACTCTACCATAAAGGCCTGATTGGTGGAGTGCTGCAGAGATGGAGCTCTTTCAGAGTGGCCGTAGGGTTCTTGGTCACCTCCCTGACCAAGGCCCTTCTCCCCCGATTGCTCAGTTTGGCCGGGTGGTCAACTCTAGGAAGAGTTTTGGTGGTTCCAAACTTCTTCAATTTAAGACTGATGGAGGCCACTGTGTTCTTGGGGACCTTCAATGCTGCATAATTGTTTTGGTACCTTTCCCCAGATCTGTGCCTCGACACAATCATGTCTCTGAGATTTAAGGACAATTCCTTCAACCTCATGGTTTGGTTTTTACTCTGACAACTGTGGGACCTTATATAGACAAGTGTGTGCCTTTTCCAAATCATATCCAATCAATTGAATTTACCACAGATGGAGTCCAATGAAGTTGTTGAGACATCTCAAGGATGATCAATGGAAGCAGGATGCACCTGAGCTCAATTTCAAGTCTCATAGAAATGGGTCTGAATACTTACGTAAATAAGGTATTACTTTTTTTTTCTTTTTATACATTTGCAAAAATGTATAAAAACCTGTTTTCACTTTGTCATTATGGGGTACTGTGTGTAGATTGATGAGGGAAAAAATCCATTAATCTGTATTGTAACAAAATGCATAAGGCTGTAATGTAACAAAATGTGGAAAAAGTAAAGGGGTCTGAATACCTTCCGAATGCACTGTATCAAAACTGTTTACGATATTATTGATAATGTTGTTAAAAGGGAACTGCACCTGCTGATTTGGCCTTGTTTTATGGCTTACTCCCCAAGAAATGCTGGTGGCCATGACAGAAGCCAAATGTGAGTTGGCCTAGGGGTAAGAATGCAATTGCTGAATTTATGTAGTTTTGTAAACTAAGTGTATTGATAACTTTCAAATGTAGTAACAGGTCCATGTGGAATAAACAACCCTTTACTTAATACCATAAAGCAGTGTTCTGCTAATACGACAATGTGCACCTTTCACCTTTCATTGTCATTCCCAGCCGATACAGATACTGTTCCTATCAGCATTTTGTCTGGTGGTAATGGGGCTACCTTAGGAAACACGTCAGAGTGGTCATACCTTCCTGTGTGGTGTCCCGTATACAACAGGAGTTCCCTGACCCTGGTGCAGAAAACACAGGGTTTGTCCCTCCCCATATTGACTGATACCATTCAATTCAATAAAAAATAAAGTCAAAGTAGAAGTGCCAAGACATCAGTATCAAGCTCGTATGTCAGTCTGGACTTCATCACATCATCTTGCAAGTATCCATGTGCTGGCTCCATACATTTCTGTGAACACATACACACATAGTGACTGTTCTATTAATATGGCAGTTAGGATAGGTCATATCTGACACACAAACAGGTACTATGTTGAAGTTTGAACAGGTAAGCTAAAACCTATCCAATTCTGGTTTCCTCATCAAACAACTGAGACTGCCATCTGGCAAAAGCATCTCCAGTCCATCTCTAGAAAAAGGCAGAGTTGAGGCAGAACTTATCAGTGACACATGGAATGAAAAGGGTGTTGCTATTACTGGACATTTTTGCTGCACTATATTATTAGTAATCACCTCATTGTGGATGTGTTGAGTGCCAGGTCTCTCTGCGTTGACCGTTGGTGAGCAGGCAGGAGGTGAGGCTGGAGGTAAGGTCTTTGCTAGACCCCCATTGATGGGCATAGCAGCGTAGATCAGCTCCTGGCCCCTCATCAAAGACACTGGTCAGACACACACACAGAGCACTGATTACATGATCAATGGTGGTTATGGTTAGCCTGGTGGAACCAACCTGAGCGCTGCATTCACCTTTCTATTTCACTTCAGATATCCTAAAATTAAATAGAATGGTGAACACAGCGATCAGGTTGGTTCCACCAGTCTCGGTTAATCCCTGGACATTATATGCTCCTAAGAAGTAGAATTTAAGCAACAAATAATGTCAGTTGACATAAATTATGTTTCACAATTGGGTTATCAAATGTATCGAAGTAGTGAAGGGGGTTACCTTCTGTATTCGTAAAAATGATTTGCCTGTGAACGCTGTTGCCGCTGACAGGTGAAGGTTGCTGGCCGGATACTTGCCAACATGTGGGTGACTGTTCCATTCATAGGAATGATCACAGCGAGGGCATGTCTGCATGATGCTGATGAGGGCCCCCTTGCTGGTCAACTCTATGCTGCATGTTTGGCAGTAATCAGGGCAGTAACTCTATCAGAGGCCTCATTATGGCGTGTCCTTTTCATAGGAGTCAAGGGAGACTCTGGCAACAACGGAGGAGGTGTCACAAAGGTCATTGTGTCGCATGACACACTTTTATTCTGAGGTCTTGCTTGACAAGCTGTGAAAATAGCAACTGAAAAGTGAATGAAATGATTTTTGGAGGTCGCTAAACCATTGCAATCACATTGCTGGGCATGCTATGATACCCACCTTTTCTCTTTCTGATAGGTGCAGGCATCCATTCATAACCAGGGAATCTGTCTAGCACCCAACTGTGCACTTTGTCTAACAGAAAAACAGGGTCAACAATTGTCATCATCCCTGAATTATAAGCATAGCTCGAGAAGTAATGTCATCTCGTTTGGAAGCTAATTCTATGATTTACAGAGGTAGACTGACTGGCTCCAGATTGGATTAGATTCAGGCCGGTGACGCCGTTACAACGCAACCAACTGTGGCATGTTAGCTAGTACCAACATAGTCGCATCCAATATTCATTTGTGCTAAATGACATTGCTAAAGTAGGAAAATAATTAGTAGAAAACAACTTTGTCATATTATGATGTCATCAAATTTACTTTAGAGAGATGGCAATGTTGCCATTACTGTTACTAGCAAAGTTTGTCAAAAATATCTAGCAATACTATCTAAAATACAGTGGTCCCCTCAATCGTAGTTAGCTGGCTAATGTTACACTGTATCTAAAGTCAATCTGACAACATCACAATTATGACAAAAGGTTTTCCTACAAAATAAAATTCTTCTTTTGAAATGTTATCATGTTTCATAGGCAATCCGAGTTGTATTGAGGTAGGCTAATGTTAGCCTATCTAGCTAGCTAGGTAGATAGGTAGATAGCTAGATAGCAGGCTAATATTAGCCTTACTCAATACAACTCGGATTTGGCTTGGAAACAGCAATGCTAGCGATGATAGTGATAATGATTATCAAACTATACATAACCAGGTACTTAACCAGCAGTCTATGGTTTAGCTACCAGTATACTCACCACCACTGGGGACCAACGAACTCCAACAACATATTCCGCATGATAGGGTCCTTCGTGCAGGGCATGCAAAATATTGTTGTTGGCTGTGCATCCTCTCCTAGAAGCATGTATTGCAATGTTAATGCATATAAGGCTTTTCAGTGATCCTTTGAATGCGTTGGGGGCGATGAAACAACGGAGCCCCATTCAATGAAGGGAAGCGAAGTGGGCGGAGGTGCGATTTGCACATGGAGATTGGCAAAAGGGGGCATGATTTGTTGACATAATTATAATCCAAACCCAACCTTCATTTACTTGTTGTGACGCACTGAGGTTCCAAATTCGGTTTTAGACGAGAGAAAATTATCCTATTTACACTTTGTAGTAAATTTTGACACTGGAATACATTTTTCTGACTCATATCGATGCCACATTGGCAGTCACTCTTTAAGTTACGTTTGTTTGTGTCAACTCATGACAACACCAGATCTTACCTGAATACAGATTCCTCTGTATTGCTAGCCAATAAAACTCAGTAGAGAACAGGCCTTCTACTCCACATGTGCTAGACTTTGTCTGGCTCCCCTCACCACTCTATGACACTGTGCTCTCTCTCCTGCCTTTTATTCCCTCGTTCTGCTGAGGAAATTGATGCTTATTTTATGCCAGATGCCATGGCTCACCATAGACACATTGTGGAGAAGATACGACGTGTCTTAATTATCAGTAATGAAGCAGGGATAAGCTGCTCACTTAGATATAATATACTAAATAACCTTTTTGGCCTGAAGGGATGATAAAAGGTATCTGATTCATGAATCATGCCTCATTTACCCTCTGGTCTTTGTGTGGGCTAATGTTTGGAGGATGACTTTTAAAGTCAAGCGGAAGTGGTGTTAAAGTGTATTAAATTGATTTAGCGTTTTGGGACTGATGGTACATTATTTCAGCCGTCCTGCTGCGGCTCTTTATCTCAGGGTTCTTATTAGAGGAGATAAGGTTGGGAGTGGCCCTCTTCTCTCTCCTGTCTCGCTGTACTTCATCAAACGACACAGGCCTGCACACCAGGCCACACAGTACAGCTTGTCTGTTGTAGAGTTTTTAATGTACCCCATCTCCTGAAAAACGTTCTCACTCCTCTCTCGCTCTCATCATCATAGTGCAATGACGTGAATCATTCTTAATCCCATGTTAAAAAGCAGGGCTTTTATTGTCCATGTATATTCCATCAGTGCTTTTGTGGTTGCATGTGAGAGGCCTCTCTCTCCAGGCCAGGGCCAGTTTAGGGTGTGGGCCTCTGGGGAGAGACTGTGGATGGAACTGAGGGCCCTCTGATGCTGTGGAGCAGTCCTCATGCTCTTCTGTCTCTCCCCCTCTCTCCCTCTCTCTCTCTCTCTCTCTCTCTCTCTCTCTCTCTCTCTCTCTCTCTCTCTCTCTCTCTCTCTCAGCATGTGAAGATACAGGAGGACTTGCCTGGAGGACCTGATTATAGAAAGCAGAGAGGCCTTGAGATGCAGCGCTGCAATGCTCTGTTTTGGCCTTTGAATCGCAATAGTCCGAGTTCTGGTGTGACAGTATTGTCAGGGCATGGGGTCACATAAGTAACATAATACAACATGTCCTGCTTTTTTGTTTGTAGGAGAAACTGTTTAAGGAAAGTATACTGTTTTCATGACTTTACATTTTGAATTTCAGCACATTGCCATCACAAAATATATAATTCAATCATTTTACCAACTCATTCCATTTTATATGCAGCCTATATTTTATAATGGGTCTCAATACCTCTGTCAAAACTGTGTAAGATATTTTTTCCATCTTGAAATCTGCATACATTTAAATATGGCCAAACAATATTCAAACAATTCCCAGAAATGAATAGCCTGTTAAATTTCTGTCTGAAAAAGCAGAACAGTGTTGCTCATTATTGTTGGAAAATGCGAACAATGAGTACCGCTGGTGATTAAGAAATTCCTTTTAATTAGAATGTAAATTCTTACATTTATATGAAGACATCAACTGTCAACTTGCCATATGATATCTGTTTTTTTAATCCACTGGCTGAATGAAGGCTTCATCGTTCATTTACGGTGTTCAAACTGTTTTGCGCTCCTTTTGTCCTCCGATTGTTGCAGTATTCCCTCCTCGTGTTCCCTTTTCATATTACCTCTGTTTATTTGGCCGCTTGCAGCCAACACACTTGTGCCTGGGGATTTGTAGGAAACGTGGAATGAAAATGTAGTTAATTCAGTGTGCATCAATTACTTCTGCTGAATTTTCCTCAATGCAAATAAGTCGCCGTTTATAAAAGGAGCGCATGTATTCGAAATAATTAATTTTCCTCTCTTGAAAGCAGGCGAATGAGCGGTTGCCATTGTTTTAATGTTTTCAAACTCTACTGTGGGAAAGATAATCAGGCATTTCTTTAATATTGCCTTTGAATCATATACGGCTATTTCTGTTTCTGTTCAAAGAGAGAGAGAACCCACCTCTGTGGAGATGTAGCCATTAGCCACACAGCAAGGCAAATTGGCCTTCACTAAGAATAGAAGCCTAATCCTCATTGGTGCAAGTGTAAGAGTGTATATGAATGGTTGTGGGCCTGCCCGGTGAGGAGAGGAGAGTTGGTGTTGAGTCTATAAGGGTGAACTTTAGCTGAAGTTGCTTCAAGCCAGCCATGTGGCCTGGGGACCAGGGCTCTATCGGAGTTAATCCATGTACACGCCAACCCTAGAGCAGTATGAGCTGACAGTGCCGGGGCTAAAGTCTCCCCCCTCCACTCTCCTCACACACACAGAGATGAGAGGAGAAGTGGGGATACTGAGGGTTAAATGGAAAGTCACAGTGGTTTATCTGAAGTGCAGTAGAAGTTTCCCTTTTGTTCTTTTCATACAGTCATGATGATACACTGTTGTAGATTTTACTGTTTTATTAGTGTTTTGTGTGTTCAAAAGTCTGGATTATTCCAAATGTATAGTTAATGTGTCCTTAGTTTTCTGTTTTTAGAAAGTAATACTTACAGTGCATTTGGAAAGTATTCAGACCCCTTGACTTTTTCCACATTTTATTACATTAAAGCCTTCTTATAAAATTGATTAAATCGTTTTTTTTCTCTCATCAATCTACACATGGTGTGATTGTGATAACTTACAAAAACGAATTTCCTTTTGTTCACCGACCTAGAATACCCCACAATCAAATGCAGAATTCTCTTTGGGTTATAGTCACAGCCTTGTATATTCCCCCTCAAGCCGATACCATGACAGCCCTCAAGGAACTACACTAGACTTTATGCTAACTGGAAACCACATATTCTGAGGCCACATTTACTTTAGCTGGCGATTTTAACAAAGCAAATTTGAGGAAAACGCTACCGAAGTTCTATCAACACTTTGACTGCAGTACTCGCGCTGGGAAAACACTTGACCACTGCTATTCTCTCTTCTGGGATGCCTATGTCCACGTGTCAATGTGTCTGTGATGTATACACGGACACGGTGACTGAGTTTATCAGGAAGTGTATAGGGGATGTTGTTCCCACTGTAACTATTAAAACCTACCCAAACCAGAAACAGTGGATAGATGGCAGCATGCGCGCTAAACTGAAAGCGCAAACCACAGCATTTAACCATAGCAAGGTGACTGGGAATATGGTCGAACACAAACAGTGTAGTTAATCCCTCCGTAAGGCAATCAAACAGGCAAAACGTCAGTACAGAGACAAAGCGGAGTCGCAATTCAACGGCTCAGACATGAGACTTGTGGCAGGGTCTACAGACAATCACGGATTACAAAGAAAAAACCAGCCACGTCGCAGACACATAAGGGGTGGCAGGTAGCCTAGTGGTTAGACCGTTAGACTTATAACCAAAAGGTTGCAAGATCGAATCCTCGAGCTGACAAGGTACAAATCTGTCATTCTGCCCCTGAACAAGGCAGTTAATAGCAATTTGTTCTTAGCTGACTTGCCTAGTTACATTTTTTATTTTTTAAATTGCTCCCAGACAGGCTAAACACCTTCTTCTCCCGCTTTGAGGATAACACAGTGCCATCGACGCGACCCGCTCCCTAGGACTGTGGGCAATCGTTCTCCATCTTACGTGTGTAAGACATTTAACTACTTAGGGAGTAGCGGCGCTCCCGACACTACCCGGTGAAATGTAAGGCGCCAAATTCAAAATCCAAAAGTTTAATTATTAAACATTCATCAATATACAAGTGTTGCATTGTCATCAAAAACTCTGATTCTTGGCAATATCACAGCGTTGTCAGATAAAAAAAGGCTTCAAAAAGGCTTTACGGCGAAAGCACAACATTTAAATGTTTGAGGATAGCACCTCTCCTATTTTCCACATTAGCATAAATTCATATCCATCGCGGTTCACACAAAACCCATATAAGAGCTCAAATAAATCTCTTACCTTTCGAAGAACTTCTGCTGAGGGCTTCCCAAGTGTCCAACGAAGACATCCAATGGTTCTTTTGTTAGAAAAAGTCATTTATTATATCCATAAATCTTCGTTTGGTTGGCGCGTTATGATCAGAAAATCCACCGTCGAGTCGCCCATTGAACCGTGAAGAGAACACCTTCAAATTATACCTATACACTTTCTCCAAACAAATCAAACATCATTTTTAATGTATCCTTAGGTATCCTTTTATGTATATTTACTGTAATATTTAAACCGGACGATAACGTGAACGATAGGAAAGGAAAATAAAGTGGGGCGCGCTCACAATCTAGCGCCCGCGAAACGTTGTTGACAAATGTTGTCCCTTCACTACTTCCTCTTCCTATCTGTTCTGCTTAGTGCTAGAGCCTCCAGACACTGTATAAAGACTGTTGACATCTAGTGGAAGCCATAGGTACTGCAGTCTCAGTCCTGGATAACATAGAAATCAATAGGCAGCTTTGACAAAAAGGTAATGTACAAAAAAAACTGCAAATCCGAATGGATTTTCCTCTGGTTTTTGCCTGCTATATCAGTTCTGTTATACTCACATACATTATTTTAACACTTTTAGAAACTTCAGAGTGTTTCCTATCCAATAGTACTAATTATCTGCATATCCTTTTTTCTGGGCCTGAGTGGCAGGAATTTTACTTTGGGCACGGCAGACTCTCCAAAACCGTCACCTCTGCTGCCACTCCCTAAGAAGTTAACCACCCGAGCAACAGCTTGTTCACCCAGCTATCATCCAGAAAGCGAGGTCAGTACAGGTGCATCAAAGCTGGGACAGAGAGACTCAAAAACAGCTTCTATCGCAAGGCCATCAGACTGTTAAATAGCCATCATTAGCACATAGAGGCTGCTGCCTACATACACACGCTGAAATCATTGGTCACTTTAATAATGGAACACTAGTCACTTTAATAATGTTTACATAATGCTTTACTAATTTCATATGTATTTACTGTATTCTATTCTACTGTATTTTAGTCAATGCCACTCCGACATTGCTCGTCCTATTATTTGTATATTTCGTAATTCCATTATTTTACTTTTAGATTTGTGTATATTGCTGTGAATTGTTAGATATTACTGCACTGTTGGAGCTAGGAACACTGTTGGAGCTAAGCATTGCGCTACACCAGCAATAACATCTGCTAAATATATGTAGGTAACCAATAAATTAATACTTTCCGAATGCACTGAACAAAAATATAAACGCAACATGTAAAGTGTTGGTCCGATGTTTTATGAGCTGAAATAAAAGTTGGTCCGATGTTTCAGGGAAGCTAATCTGCTTGCTCGTCGTCCTTTCTGCCTATCCTATCAGGGAAGCTCACCTGCATGCTCATCGTCCTCACCAGGGGTCTTGACCTGACTGTAGTTCGATGTCGCAACTGACTTCAGTGGGTAAATGCTCACCTTTGATGGCCACTGGCACACCAGAGAAGTGTGCTCTTCATGGATGAATCCCGGTTTCAACTGTACCGGGCAGATGGCGCCGTGTGGGCGAGCGGTTTGCTGATGTCAATTTTGTGAGCAGAGTGCCCCATGGTGGCGGTGGGGTTATGGTTTTGGCAGGCATAAGCTACAGACAACGAACACAATTGCATTTTATTGATGGCAATTTGAATGCACAGAGATACCTTAACGAGATCCTGAGGCCCATTTTTGTGCCATTAATTCGCCGCCATCACCTCATGTTTCAGCATGATAATGCACGGCCCCATGTCACAAGGATCTGTACACAATTCCTGGAAGCTGAAAATGTCCCAGTTCTTCCATAGCCTGCATACTCACCAGAAATGTCACCCATTGAGCATGTTTGGGTTGCTCTGTATTAACTACTTAGGGAGCAGTGGGGCGCTAGCTACCCGGTGAAATGTAAGGCGCCAAATTCAAAATCCAAAAGTTGAATTATTAAACATTCATCAATATACAAGTGTTGCATAGTCATCAAAAGCTCTGATTCTTGGCAATATCACAGCGTTGTCATATTTCAAAAAGGCTTTACGGCGAAAGCACAACATTTGATTGTTTGAGGATAGCCCCTCTCATATTTTATGCATTAGCATAAATCCATAACCAACGCGGTTATCATAAAACGCATAAAATTGCTAATAAATTGCCCTTACTTTTCAAAGAACTTTTGCTGAGGGCTTCCCAAGTGTTCAACGAAGACATCAAATGGTTATTTTGTTAGAAAAAGTAATTTATTATATCCATAAATCTCTGTTTGGTTGGCGCGCGTTATGTTCAGAAAATACAGCGTCCATTCGCCCATTGAACCGTGAAGAGAACGCGTTCAACCTATACCTATACACTTGTCCAAGAACAATCAAACATCATTGATAATGTATCCTTAGGAACACTTTTATGTATATTTACTATAATATTTAAACCGGATTATAAACTGGACGATAGGAAAGGAAAACACCACAGCGGCGCGAGCCCGTGAACGCGCCTCCTCTTCTGTTTACATCCTGTGACTAGTTCAAAATTCTTCTTCTATTACCATCCAGAGCAACCTAATATCACCAAACACTGTCTAGAGACTGTTGACATCCAGTGGAAGCAATAGGTACTTACTGCAATCTTACTCCCAGATATGGCTGTTTTCAATAAGGAGGGGTTTAAAATGAGGCAATGTGTCAAAAACACTTTTTCCAGGACAGAAATTCCTCGGGTTTTTGCCTGCTATATCAGTTCTGTTATACTCACAGACAATATTTGAACTGTTTTAGAAACTTCAGAGTGTTTCCTCTCCAATAGTACTAATTATGTGCATATCCTAGTTTCTGGGCCTGAGTCCCAGGCCTTTTACTTTGGGCACACCAGACTCTCCAAAACCGACACCTCAGCTGCCGCTCCCTAAGAAGTTAACGTGTACGACAGTGTCTTCCAGTTCCCACCAAAATCCAGCAACTTCACACAGCCATTGACGAGGACTTGAACAACATTCCACAGGCCACAATCAACAGCCTAATCAACTCTATGTGGAGGAGATATGTCCCTCTGCAAGAGGCAAATTGTGGTCACACGAGATACTGACTGGTTTTCTGATCCACGCCCCTACCTTATTTCTTTATGTATATGTGACCAACAGATGCATATCTGTATTCCCAGTCATGTGAAATCCATAGACAAGCATCAAGTGAATTTATTTCAATTGACTGTTTTCCTTGTATGAACTGTAACTCAGTAAAACCTTCGAAATTGTTACATGTTGCGTTTATGTTTTTGTTCAGTATATATTTGATGACTCTGTTTAAAATGGTTTATTGCTATTTCTGCTAAATTATTGTATTTTCACATTTACATTTCTTTGCTGTAAATCTCCATCTCAATTGTGATTTTCCCATAAACTTACCAAATCTCCTGTGATGTTTTCTCACTGATGGTTATGATACAGAGAGGAGAGGAGAGGAGGAAGTGGCCTCTTTCACTCTGGAATACCGTGTGCAGTATGTGGACCCACAGTGGCTTTTTCCTCTCCCTCTACATCCTTCCCCAGCCCCTCAGAGCTGCTGTTGACTAACAAGTTGTGGCTCTTTTCTCCTTCGTCGGTGGGTGCAAGACAACTACTTGAGACGAGAGAGAGACATTTATCCTGCAGGCATCTTGTAGCTACTCAAGCAGAAAGATGCTGTGCGGGGAGAGAGTCTCTCTCTCTTTCTTGCTCTCTCTCTCTCTCTCTCTCCCCTCCTTTCTCCTCTCTCTCTGCAGCATTCCACATTTTTAATGAGCTTCCTTGCAGACACTGTGGGCTAGCCTATTCTCTCTTCTCTCCTCGGAGCAGGCTCAAAAGAGACTTGTCCTAATTAAGTAGGCTAGGGCTGTATATGATAGCCCACAGTGCCGCTCACATATTACTTTTGAATCACTTTTTGGGAGTTTTACTTTGCAAGATCAAACTTGTGATCTTGATGACCTATGTAACATTATTAGCACTTTTATGTTTCAAAGTTTATTTTCTTGTGTAGTTACAGGATAGTTATATATCTTTTTTTAAATGTATTTTGTTAATGAGCCAGATCTCAATTCTATTTGGTTTGAAGAGTTTATGTGAAGATATTGTCCAGTATCATAGCGGGTTTTGTCAGTCAGATATTCTATGTAGCATGGATAAAACGGTCACTCTTTGGAACTGAGTGTGGATGAAGCAGCAAGTTTTCTGAACTGGGGTTCAGTTTATCTTGTTTGGCCTTCTCTTTCCTTCTGAAGGAAACAGTGAATGAAAAGCTCCATCTCCTCTGCTGTGTCCCTCTCTCCCTGCAATTACCCAACAGTACTTTTATATGCATGCCTATGGTTTTAAAATGGTCTTTTCTTCCCTTTCAAGACATATTTCATTGTTGGTGCCAGTGGGCTGTGTCTATTTATTTAGGGGTAATTGGTGAGAGAAACAAGGAGCTAGTGAAGTGCATCCACTTATCTCACTTCCCTTTAAAGCAAGCTGGAGCATCTTGGTGGGCAGGACAATATGCCCATAATGTCTATTTTATACCTTGGTGGACAAACACAATCAAGGTCTGGTTCCTCATTCTCCCAGTGCCGTTTGAAATGGTCTCCGACTACATCGTTTATAGCTGCGCTGGCTGTGGGCCCTCGAAGACAACCTTTGAAAAGCATCCCTCCCCCCAACTGGCATAATCTAATGATTTCACTTACACCTCCCTTATTTAACACTGTCATGGAAAGCAAGGAATCCGCCATTCATAATTTACATGTCATTTGCTGCCTCATATTGTGTGAAATTTCATTACAGCATTCAGATTGTGGCCAGTGCTCGTTTGTCTCAGGCAGAGCTCACAATGCGGCATTGATGTGAGCTGAGTGGCGCTTGCAGTCTTCTTTTTATCACATCACCTTCTGCTGCAGCCATCAAGTCCGCTCAGTCCCCCCTTTCACTCCTTTGTGAGGAAAATGAGAGAAGTTGACCCCCATTTTCATTTAAAAATCCAGGCCATCATATAAAAGATTCAGTTTGAAAAGATTTCATTCAGAGCTTTGTCACAATAGAATATACTGATATATTTTGGGGGGGAGGAAAGTGATTAACACTTAACAACTCGCAAAGAGTTTTTTTTAATAACTTCCACTGATTTGGAAAGAGAAACTTAAATGTTTGCTCTACTCCCAGGTGTTTAGCCTAGTAGGTGGATACATGTGTACATTGTTAGTTTGTCTTGTTGTTGACTGCTGTTAATTGTAGGGCAGTCTGCAACAAACAGTTTGGAGTGTATACCGAGAGGGGAAGGGGGGCTCTTTTCTGTACTGGACATCAATGTTTTAGCCATTTTCTGAAAGTTTCCTCTAAATCAAAGGCGCCGTGCAGGGCTGGGTAATTGCGGGCTACTCGGCCTCCTGCTGAGCGCTGCGTATGACTGTAATCCTCCTGACAACGCCAACTCTGCCCAAGCCTGGCAGACAGCCCAGTCAGCCCAGTCCACAGCCAAACACACTAAAGTCTGAATTAAGAGGATGAAGAGGATAATTATTAGATTCAGAAACAGTTTCCCAGAAAGAGAACTGTTGGTATTCAGGGCTGTGAAGAAGTGTTTATGGTGCTGGTTATGCTGGGCTTGGACAATGAGGAATCAGAGGCTTCAGAGTTGGTGGATCAGTTCAGTAAGAAGAGGGAGGGCGGTGTTCCAGAGAGAAATGCACTAGTGTAACTGACCTCACAGTACATGGATGGTTTTGTAAAGAAAAGAGAATGCTTTAGTAGTCTGACTCTAGTTTTCTTGTACTGCTGAATGTAGAATATCAAGTTCAGACATATTCAGTTATTTGCCGCACATATGCATTCAGTAGATGTTGGGGAATTGTCTAATATATATCAAATACTTATTTGCGTATCTTTTATTAATTTGTTGATCTATTCTGTACTCTTTTTTTTAAAAGGATTTAGTTGGAGACATGGGTGAGGCCAGAGTGGTTATGTTATAAACAGAGTTTTAATTAGGGGTAGACAGAGCAGACAAAGGAGAGAAGCGTACCCCCCCTCACATACAGAGTAATGTTTTCTGTCCAGTGTGATGACAATGATTCTGTCATTTCTAAAAATAGACTGGCCATTGTCCATCCCATCAGCAGTGCCCAGCTCTGGCAGTCCTTCTCCAGAGAGAGATCACCTCTGACAGGCACAGAGCACCTGAACACTGCCCCTCTCTCCAGCACCACCACACCAACACCAGGGACCTCTCCACTGATAACTAAGGCATAATGTGTCACACTCCATACATGTCTAATGTACCTACAGGCTGTCAGGGGCCTGGCTTGGTGTCTCAGGGCTAGTCCTGGTGTGGATAGCACATACTGTAATTCTCAACAAGGTATCACATTTTGACTTCGAAATTTGACCATTGTCACGTTTTTCCAAACATCTATGGGTGAAGTCAAGGTAAACGCCAGTTTTTGACTGTTACATAACTCTGCAAAAGTGAAACCAAAAACACTTGCTTGCATTGGGCTGGGTATTTAGGAATTAAGTCTGAGTGGTTAAGTTAAGGGTTAAAGTTTGGGAAGGGCTTAAAATAGAAAAAACTAAAAATGACTGTCACCACTGGGATTGAACTCATAACTGTCCGCGCCAAAGCGCAGCTTATACAGCCAACCACAAGCCCTGTCCAAACCCTAGCTAGCCACTGGCCTATTTCAAGATAATAGTGCTCACCGTTGCTACTAGTGGCCGGTTTTGAACAGTGGTGGAAAAAGTACTTGAGTAAAAGTAGAAATACCTTAATAGAAAATGACTGAAGTTTAAGTAAAAGTCACCCAGTAAAATTCTACTTGAGTAAAAGTCTAAAAGTATTTGGTTTAAAATATACTTAAGTATAAAAAGTAAAAGTATAAATCATTTCATTTATATTAAGCAAACCAGACGGCACCATTTTCTTGTGTTTTTTTTTATTTACACTCAGACATGATTTACAAACGAAGCATGTGTGTTTAATGAGTCCACCAGATCAGAGGCAGTAGGGATGACCAGGGATGTTTGTTTATGCGGGAATTGGACCATTTTCCATTGCTGCTAAGCATTGAAATTGTAACGAGTACTTTGGGTGTCAAGGAAAATGTACGGAGTAAAAATAACATTATTTTCTTTAGGAATGTAGTGAAGTAAAAGTAAAAGTAGTCAAAAATATAGTAAATATAAGTAAAGTACAGATACCACAAAAAACGACTTAAGTAGTACTTTGACTTAAGTACTTTACACCACTGGTTTTGAAGGCAATTGTAGATCTTCTTGGGACTTGGATGGACGTCCAACTTCGACTTCGAACTATCGCGATCTCCCTGGTAATACTCCCAGGACTAATGCAGGGCAGCAGTTCTCCTTCAAACCATTAACCCCCAGTACTCCATATCTCTATTGGGAAAGGAAAGGGAAAGGGGGATACCTAGTCAGTTGTACAACTGAATGCCTTCAACTGAAATGTGTCTTCCGCATTTAACCCATCCTCTCTGAATCAAAGAGGTGCGGGGGGCTGCCATAATCGACATCCACGTCTTTGCCCAGGGAACAGTGGGTTAACTGCCTTGCTCAGGGGCAGAACGACAGATTTTTGACCTTATTGAGGATTCAGTTTAGCATGAGGAGCAATCAAGTCTGAGTTGAATTGTATTGGGACATAGAAAGTCAACCTAAGGCTACAACACACATGTAAAATGCATCAAACACAATGGATTCCAAACAACAACAGCATGACAAAAGACAATGCAACAGGCAACTGCATGGGTAGAGCCATGGGAATGGGTAGACTTTAGGAATGTGCTAAAAGTGCAGGCTGTGAATTTCTGACAAGCTGGTTGCGGTGATGTCTCATTTCCTGTGACACCTTGCAAACCCTAAATGTGGCTGAATGAGTCCACCCAGGATTCACGTTCTGGTGGCTAAACAGAAGAGCTAGACCACAGGGACAGCAACACAGGGCGGACTAACTCAGGCTGAGGCAAAAGCCAAATGCTTCCCAACATTGAGTGACGTCAGTTCAGTCTGCTTATAGCGATGGTAAAGTAATAGATTGCAACATACTCAATGAATTTCAGTACTGGAAAGTGTTAAGTATTCTAGAGACAAAACATAAACATGGTAAACACTGCTAAATGTTAAGATAGGAATAAGACAGAGTAGATGGGTGGGATAGTTGAATCCCGAACCATGAAGGTGCTGTGTGCTATTGTGAGGCCCAGCCCAGGCTGGTTAGAGTGAGGGGGACAATAGGCACCAGTGTCCAGCATGCCTGCTAGGGTATGGGAGGTTACTATAGGCAACACCTTTTCAGCACAGGCCTGCAAAGGCCCCTAGTGTGGTGGGGTTTGCTCTCAGGAGTGCTGTCCTCTTGGCACAAGCTTTCTTTTGAAGGGTCACCAGTAGCTTGTGATGGATTATTCCCTATCCCAGTGGCCCTCTCACCCGGACCCGACTCCCTCCATCGCGACCTGCCCTCTCTAAGCTTGATTCATGGGTCCTTCCACCTCACTGGTGCTCACCAAAAGGCCTAGTTAACATTACAGCTCCTTTATATTGGAGGGTCTTAGAAAAGAGATCCTCTCCTCTTCTCGACACACACACACACACACACATTCACACATACATGGCCAGATAGGGCCCCTCTTTTTGGAGCTGCCTGACACAGTAACCCCTGGGTGACCTTTCAGCTGTGTAACGCAGTTAATTTAAACTGTGCCTGAACCTCACGTTGTGTGTTTGGAGATGCCTCTTCAGAAGACAGAGTGCCAGTCACCACCATGCAGAGATCTGTTTGTAAATACTGTCACATCCAGGCACAGTCAGGCCCTGCCTGAGAAACCTGCATGAATTAAATATTGCTCTAATGCACCACTTGTATTCACATACAGTACAGGGCCTACTGTGACAGGGACAGAATGAATGGGGAAGACCAGTTCCAGACCTGGGATATTGTTGCTGTTCTTAGTTGGATAGCCTGTTCCTTTATGTGAAAAATTCAGTGTTGCAAGGTATACCGGTACCATGGTAATATCACGGTACCAAAAATGTCATTATACCAACATTTTAGAATACCGTAGTATCGTTTCATGTGATACTAACACATTTTTCAGCCCTTCCGATCTAATGAACCTGCTGGCACCTGTTATAAAATGTTTATAAAGACAATTTTGTTAATAAATTCAGTTGAAAGCGTACGCCAGGGTTCTGATTATGTCATACACAGCCACTAAGAGGCGGAAAAAGCGTGAAAATCAAAAAACTTTAGAGGGTGAATTAGGAACTGAAGAGAAGGACTACAATAAAACTCCCACTCCTGCCCTATTAAAGGAAATATCAGTCCTTAGATCAACGTTGGACTCTCTCCTAACACAGGACGCTGAAAAGAAAATGAGATTGAAAATGAGAAAAGCTATATGAAAATGGAGATAAACCAGGAAAGTACTTGGCGTACCTAGCTAAAAAGAGAGCTGACTCACAGTCAATTGCTGCGATTACTGATTCTGAAGGCAATAATTTATATGAAAATAAATTGATAAGTGACTAATTGAAGAAATTTTATGCAAATCTTTATACCTCAGAACTAACAAATGATACACACAAATTAATGGAGGACTTATTTTCTAAGATTGAGCTCCCCACTATCTCCGAAGAACAGAGATCTCTCCTTAATGCCCCTATTACCGAGGAAGAGATAATGTTCACAATTAAGAATCTGCAAAATGGTAAGGCCCCAGGACCAGACGGGTTTTGTAGTGAGTTCTATAAGGAGTTCCATGGCCTGATCCTTGAGCCATTGCGTGATATGTTTAACCACTCATTTTTAAATGACCAGCTCCCTCAAACACTGAGGGAGGCCAACATATCACTTATTCTCAAAAAGGGAAAATGCCCAGAGTCTTGTTCCTCGTACAGACCCATTTCCCTTCTGAATGTGGACAGAAAATTGCTTTCAAAAATTCTAGCCACAAGATTAGAGAGTCATGTAACAATGCCAGGCGGCTCCTTAATGTGATTCAAGCCTACCAAAGAAGTGCCATGGATGGCTTTGTGCTCTCCCTAGATGCCGAGAAGGCATTTGACCGTGTGGAGTGGTCTTACTTATTCTTTGCTCTGACTAAATTTGGTCTAGGGGACAACTTTATAAAATGGGTGAAAGTTTTATATGATGATCCTCAGGATGCTGTCCTTACTAATGGGCTAAGGTCAAATAGCTTCTCTATACACAGAGGTACCAGACAGGGCTGTCCTTTGTCCCCTCTCCTATTTGCACTCGCTATGGAACCACTGACCGAGGCCATCAGGGTAACGCCTGCTATACAGGGGCTGCTCATTGGTGACTTTCACCATAAAATAAGCTTGTATGCTGATGATGTCCTGATATTCATCTCTAGCCCCGAGACTTCAATTACATCTCTTGTTAATATTATTAAATTATTCAGTGAATTCTCAGGCTACAAGATTAACTTAACTAAATCAGAGGCTATGCCACTTAGTAACCTTCATTATGTACCTAATACTTCTTCCCCCTTTCCTTTTAAATGGTCTCCCTCAGGTTTTACGTATCTGGGTATATTTATAACTCCTAAATTCCAGCAAATGTACAAAGCCAATTTTGTTCCCTTGTTTGATACAATAAGACAGAATCTGGAGCGCTGGAACTCTCTTCCCATTTCATGGTTGGGTAGAATATCCCTCTTGAAAATTAACATTTTACCTAGACTACTTTACCCAATCCAAATGATCCCAGTATTACTCTCCAATAAGGTAATAAAGGATGTAAATGGATGGCTAAGTTCCATTATATGGAGTAAACGCAAGCCAATACTTAAGACGGCAATATTGCAGTTGCCAAGTTCTATGGGCGGCTTGGATCTGCCCAATATTAAGTTCTATCAGTTGTGTGCCCACCTATGTTATATTTCTGACTGGATCACAAATGATGACTCCTCTATTTGGTTAGACATTGAGACTTCTTTTTCAAAATACCCATTACAGGATCTTTTATTTTTCAGAAGTTTCAAGTCTGTAAAAGATCACTGCAGTAATCCCATTACACTTAACACACTCAAAGTACGGAGGTCAGTTCAACGTTTTTTAGGAAGGTCCAAACTAACCTCTGCTCTTACCCCAATTCTTAACAACCCAGATTTTGGTCCAGGATGGTTGGATGCTGGCTTTAACTTTTGGCTTAATAAGGGCATACGCAGACTAAATGATTTATTTGCTGAGAAGATTTTATTGTCATTTGAGCAGATTGTTGAGAAATACAGACTCCCAAAGCAGGACTTTTTTCCGCTTTTTACAAGACATTATATTTTGAAGAGCACCACCTTACTTGGCAACCCTGATGTGTCTGTCATTGAAGGAATGCTTTTTTCCCCACAAAGGAACATGTATGTAAGTCTGTTTTATGATGCTTTAAGGTCCTTTTCTGGTGTTGACACACAGAGGGTGAAACAAGTGTGGGAGAAAGAATTGTCTGTTACTATTGACGAAGAGATGTGGGAGGACATTTGGAGATATGCAAAAACAATATCTATATGTAATCGTACTAGAGCAATCCAGTTAAGAATAATACACAGATTGCATATATCCCCAAACCGCAGACATGCTTTTAGGCCCTCTTCTTCTTCACCTCAGTGTCTTCAATGTAAAACTGACACAGGCACCTTAACACATTGTTTATGGTCATGTTCCATAATACAAAGATACTGGTCTGATGTTCTGCAAGAAATTGAAAAGATCCTAGGCGTTGATCTAGAATTGGATCCAGTTTCCTTGCTGTTAGGGCTCCCTAGTAGGCATGTTACCTCTGTGAGTAAGAGGAGGCTTTACAACATCCTGACCTTCGCAGCGAGGAAAAACATCCTCTTACAGTGGATTAATGATAAGGTTCCTTCTATTAAAGATTGGCATAAGATACTATTTGAATGCCACTGGAATATCTGACATGTACATTCCATTCTAAAACTGATCAGTTCTACATAAGTATGGGAACCTTATCTAAATTATCTAGAACCTGAGGTATCAGCTATTATGCTGCAAGGATTCTCTTAGAATGGTGGTGATCTATTTATTTCAGAATTACTCTGTACGTTCCATGTGTGGAACCTAACTTCTTGGTTTAAACTGAGCTTTTTTCTTTATTTTTTCTTTTCTTTTTTAATTTCTGTTTGTATGTTTGCCTAAAACGCATGTATTGTGAGACGCAATGATGGGGATGGGGTGAGAGAAGCGCTGAGCGGGGAGAGGAAGATGGTGTGTGTGTGTTTGTTTGTGTGTGTATATATATATATGTATATATATATGTATGTATGTATGTATGTATGTATGTATGTATGTATGTATGTATGCAGGTATGTGTAAGTGAGTGCTGTTTTTGCTTTGTCTTTGTTGTTGTATCTCTTAATATGGGTGAAAATTGTGAAATTCCAATAAAAATACTATTACAAATAAATTCAGTTGAATTGAAGCAACAGCCACTAGTCTCCTGTATGCGCAGGTCCAGTAATATCCACTTCACTTTCATGCGCATATCATGTGCGTCAGCTGTAATCAGCCAGCTGTATCCCCTATCAGCCCACACTCCAGAAGGGTGCAACTGCAGCTGCAATTCAGGGCGTTCCTGCGTGTGGGCATTCTTGCAACTGCAGGAAACCCTCTGTATACTTCTATTGGTCTATTTTTCAGCTATGACTCCAGTACGTAGGCAGGAGACAGGGGACCTCGTACAGGAGCTAGTATACACCGGTAGAGTGTCCTATGCAAGCTAGCTAGTTAGCACAAAGTGTCACCGCAGCCTCCTGCTTGTTGTGCTAGCGGGAGGCAGGAGCAACTGGTATACAGTGTCCTTCTCTCCCGCCTGTCGGGCACTGTTTTCCGCAGTTCTGTTAACGATTGTGAGGCCAGGTGTTTGGCAGACGGGAGCAAAGGACACTGTCTACCTCAGATAATACATTTATTTCCCTTTTGACCCACTTTCAAAAGTGTCACACAAGCATGAAGATGTCGTGCTCGAGGGGGTGGGGAGGGGGTGTTGTTGGATTTGTACTTTTGTTACATTGGAGCAGCCCGCAGAGCGATCAATGTTGATGCATTGTATAATTTCATCACCTGTTATAACCAAGAGCACAGGCCAGTTGGAGTAGTCTTTGCAAGTTCACTGCCATGCAGTCTCTGAGTGCCAGAGAGGCATGCTTGCAGCTTTACAGCAAAGAATACGGCTTGTCTGTAGCCTAGACAGTAAAAAAAATATGACCCATATTACCGGAGAAGCCTAATTTCACAAACCATGTCACGGCCGTTTTAAACGAATCCCGGGTCGCTAATGAATGGTTTGATAACAACGTTGTTCAGTCGTTACCTAGCTAGCTAACAACCTGGTGACTGGACAGTAGGTCTAGGCAAATTTGATTAGGACTGGAAGAAAGGAAAAGGGTCTGCTACTCATCATGAGATGTGCTTCAAAGGTAGGATTCATATAGGCCTAATGGAAGCCTGAACTATATCAAAAATCAGTTTATTTTTGGTGCACCTTAAATTCTGTTTGGTGCCTAACGTTTTAAAAGTTGGGAGCAGTGTGTGTGTGTGTGCGTGTTTATGAGAGAGAGGTAGCCAGAGAGAGCGTCTGAGGAAGGGAGGGAGAGTGTGTATGTCTGTGTTAACTGAAGAGTAAAGAAGGTTTCATCCAGTGTTTTCCCCTTACTGACACAATGACATTCCTTCCCCCTATTCCTCCAGCCAAATCACAGGTAGGCCTTTGCAAATATGAGCAAATCAGCCATTTTATGCAGTATTGTATTACACGCTGAACAGTGAGAAGTTAAATTCAATGTGTTGTATTGGGTAGAAGTCTCAATTTCAGTGACAGGTGTTTGCATAGCACATGCACAGAACGTTTAGAATAAGTGTCCGGGGCGAACAGGATGCTAGGCCACGGATTTTTCCCCCGTGGTACTGCGATACTACTCGGTATTGTGATACTTGGCCTGGTATCGTTAGTAAAATGTTGGTATGTGACAACACTAGTTGTTATATAGCATGCTGCATGTGGCTGTGGTCATTCGATCGTGATTGATGGAAAATCACATGTTTAAAGGAGATGAGAGAACTGATGTGCCATGTAAAAAAACGTCAACATTCTTGATGTATTTGATGCTATTACGTCGTGATAGTGACAAATTATCTAAGAGATTGCAATGAGATGTTCATGTACTACACTGAGTGTACAAAACATTAAGAGCACTTTCTCTTTCCATGACACGGACTGACCAGGTGAATCCAAGTGAGAGCTAGGATCCCTTATTGATGTTACTTGTTAAATCCCCTTCAATCAGTGTAGATGAAGAGGAGGAGACAGGTTAAATAATGATTATTAAACCTTGAGACAATTGAGAAATGGACTGTGTATGTGTGCCATTTAGAGAGTGAATGGGCAAGACAAAATATTTAAGTGTCTTTGAATGGGGTATGATAGTAGGTGCCAGGCGCACCGGTGTCAAGAACTGCAACGCTGCTGGGATTTTCACACTCAACAGTTTCCCAAAAGACATGCAGCAAACTTGATACAACTGTGGGAAGCATTGGAGTCAACATGGGCCAGCGACCCTGTGGAACACTTTGGACACCTTGTAGACTCCATGCCCCAATGAATTGAGGCTGTTCTGAGAGCAAAGGGGGGTGTGCAACTCAATGTTAGGACAATAAGTACAATAAGTGTATATGCACACTGCGTTTACAGTGCTAAATTGAGAGTTACATTAGCACACAGTTCGACAGTGCTGTTATTGTTGGGTTATATCTGATGTATTGTGATACATGATTGATTGCTTTGTTTTGTAACTTCACTTGGGTTTGAGATAAAGAACAACACCGTTGATTTGAAATAACTGTCATTGAGTTATCATTCTAAACACAACATTGACGACAAGGATGGCTGAACTCTCCCACCACCTCCTCCCTTCCTCGCATTATTGGGTGAGGTCCCCAATCCCATGGGGTCGCTGGTTAGAGTGCTTTGAAACGTACAATAGCGCTTGGGCGTCATGATGTCAATGCTGCACGGAAAAAGGCACTTCTATTCCACTGCTTGGGAGCGGAGAAAAAGTGTGACACCAATCCGGCCCCCGAGGACTGGAGTTGCCCACCCCTGTGCTAGGTTAACACAGCGAGTGACCAGCCCCTTCCCTGCTGGTTTCTCACACCACTTCACGCTGCTGCCTACACTCACTGACTGCTCTCTCTGCCCTGATGTCAGCTCTACTGAATCAGTGCAGCTCACGCGACAGCAACGTTCACAACCACAGCAACAGTGTGGAAACTGTGGATCCCGTTCCCATGCTACCAGAGCTCAGAATTGCCCAGCGTGCAGCCAAACCTGACGCAACTGTGGAAGACCAAACCATTTGCCAATGTCTGCTGCTCTTCCCCTGTAGCCCCACAAAACACAGAACATCATTCTCAGTCTCCAACTATGATCCATAATGTGAGCTCTGGGCCAGTGGCTTACAAATCACGCAGTCAACTTTAGTGATGTATGTATTCCCCTGCTGTCGGATACTGGTGCCAGTGTATCACTGCTGAATGTGGACACATACAATCAGTTTACTTTGCTTCCTACCACTCTCTGCGCTCTCCACTCCCCTCTGTGGATAAATATGGTGATTCAAAAATCGACCGAGTGGGCTCACTCCAACTCACTGTTTACTACGGTACAAAAGTGTTGCCCGACTCCTGTTTCCATGTAGTATGCTGTGGCGCTAACCTGATGGGACTGGGCCTCTTCACTGCTCTGGGCTTCACACTCTTGGACACCGGTGGGTCAGAGATTCTGCATGTCACCTAACTGTGGCAACACAGATGGCCAACGCTGTTCAATGGTCTGGGCTATCTCACTATCCTACACCCACCAGCCTCTGATCGACCCCACCGTTATCCTGTCATTCAGCCACTGCGTCACATTCAGATGACTATTCGTGAATAGGTCGATGCTGATCTAAAGCACCTACTGGAACAGGACGTAATTGAGCCAGTTGAGGCCTCCACTTCGATCTCAAAACTAATGATTGCAAGGAAAAAGTCTAGCGCTTTAAGCATTTGCATGGACCTTCAACCAGTGAATAAGACTGTCATTCCTGACAAGTATCCACTGCCCACTTCAGAGGAACTCACAGCCCTGTTCTACAGCTCCAACGTGTTCTCAAAACTGGACCTGCGGTAGGACCTCCACCCCAGCAGCAGGAACCTTGTGATGGCATCTTTTGCTACAAGAGTTCTACGAGTTCTGCGCCCAGCTGCTTTCAAAAAGTATGACCTCAGTGCTGACAGGCATTTCCGGGGTGGCCATCTACCTGGACAACATTGTTGTGCATGGGCCCACGACCTTCACTCATAACGAGTGCCTACACAGGGTGTTTACCGCTCTGGCCAAACTCAAGCTCACACTTAACGGCTGACGGCGTCTCCCCTTACCAGTCCAACGTCGACGCCATCCACAGCATTCCAGAGCCCAGCTCAACTTTCCAGTTGCCTTGGCATGACTGGGTACTATCTAAAGTTTCTGCCCCAGTACTCAGCCACCACAGCCCCACTGCGCCAATTCCGTCGGAAGGACGAGCCCTGGGTGTGGTCACAAGCCTGCAGTGAGGCAGTGAGGCAGTGCGCCACCTCAAGTTGCAACTCACATCTTCCCCAGTGTTAGCCCACACTCGTCACCTGTGATGCATCCGCTGTAGCTGTAGGGGTGGTGTTGTCCCAGATACAGAAGGCAGTGGAGAAACCCATCGCCTTTGCTTCCAACACCACTGAACAGAGGTATTCTGTGTGCGAGCGTAAGGCCTTAGCCTCTGGGCATGTGAGCGATGGCATCTGTACCTGTATGGGTACACATCTGGTCTGGCTGCTTCACCCAATACAACGTCAGCCTCAAGTTCACCAACATTACCATGTGGTCGCAGATCTGGTCTTCAGATCAGCCGTTCACACCGGCTCAGAACACATGGAACAAGACATCATCCAAATGCTGCACGAACCCCCCCGGACCAAAGTCTCTCTCTATAAGCTCAAGGAGGCATCTGAACAGGATCCAGTTCTCTCCCAGCTATGTACCTTCTTCAGGAACGGCTGACATCGTAAAGTGTCTGAGGAACATTCTGCATTCTCCAGAGTCAAGGACGAGCTCTCCTTATGGAATTAATCTTATGTGGAGTGTGGGCTTTGCACTATTGTCCCGAGTGGCCTTCACACGTGTTTCTTGTCGATGGCGCGCGAAGGCCACTTGGGCATAGTGAAGCTCAAACAGAGATGCTGAGACCTGGTGTGAGACCCAGAAATCGAAGCTCTGGTCAAGGACTTTGCAGCCTGCCTGGTGAGCGTTAAAACTGGCCACCAGGCCCCTCTGCTCATGCAACCGCTCACCTGGCCTGCTGAGCCCTGGGAGCACCTGCAGTTGGATATCTGTGGTGAGATCCATGGGGTTCCCCACCACCAACGGTTCCTGGTGGTGGCCTACAATCTACACTCAAAATGGCCAAAGTTCATCATGGTAGGCTCAGTCCCTCTTCTCCCGCTGGGGTCATGCAAAGACCATCACCGCAGACAACGCGCACCAGCTCCTCTTTAAGCCTGCTAAGTATTTGCTTTTACTCATTTTACAGCTTATTAAGCCAGATCTGATGTCTCCAGGCTAGGTCTACACGTAGAGGGGACAGCCAATCAGAGGGTCTGTTCTGCACAAGGCTCTGCATGTGCTCTACTAACAGGAACAAGAACATTTTAGCACAGAGAAATGTTTATCAGCGATATCTGGCTAGACAAATAATAATATATAGCTAAGTGGCCTGAGAATATTTGTAGTTTCTTTAGTAGATCACAAATCCTATCTCCAAATTGTAAATGACATCACTACATTCCAATGTTTTCTTTTTGTTTAAAGAAAATAATATAAAAAAATAACTCTACTTTTCTCTAAACTGATAGAATGGTCAGAGCTGCTGATAATACTATGGAAAAATAGTAGTTATGGAAAATAACAAATTATATAACAAAGAGAGACATTGTTTGTAGCACTATTATATGGAGTGATTCTAATCTAATAAATGACCAGTAGAGATTAATAAAAGGGAATAGAGAGATGAGGATGAGAAGGGGAGTGATCACCCCTTAGATATAGTAGCTTGTCATAATGCATGGGGCTGCAGCTTTTTCAGGACAGTGTATTTAATGTGAAGGCAGCACTTACATGTATTTTCCCCCTTCACATTGTGCTGTCTTCATGCCTCCCCCAAGCCTCTGGGCGAGTGCTTGCTATGATCAAATATTTACTGTCCTGTCGAGCCAAGCTTGCCTCAAGTCTGTACCAGGCCTACATCCCAACCTACAGACAATACTTTGGACTAGGCGGACTATCAGCTAAGTTGAACATTGACCTGTAAACAGTACATAGATTTACTTCTTCGGACTTGCATGGAATTTTAAGAATTAGCACAGTAAATACCCACAGTTTACTGAACATTTTCACCAATATTTTATTTTTCTGTGAGAATAGCGTTTTACCCGTTAATTTTTGGTTCTTGACATTACCATTAAAATCAAACCTCTCGCTTGTGTGCTATAGTCTTTGTATGTAGAAGGAAAAGAGGAAAATCACTGGAACAGCCCCAGAACAACACGTTGCAATTCTATATATGTGAGCAACTGTAGAGTTGAGTTTCGTCTTAAGCTGATTTAAAATCCAGAGGTCTTTGAGGAGACAGTGGGGTAGAATTGCTGTGAAAGTTTTGAGGGCAATATTACCCCTGGCAGTGAAGTAGGGGTTAGGGGTTTAGATTCAAGCTAATGTTAGGGTAGGAGTCTATAGCTGGAGTCAAAGTTTTAATTGGAGCAAAGGAGTTCGGTTTGCACCGAGGGCTTGGATTAAGTTTGAGTTTAGTTGTCTAAACTCCCTTAGTATCAGCTGTGCTTTTATATAAAACATGACTTACATGCACATTATATACATTTTATTTGCTTATTTGCCTCAAACATTTCTAGTATGGTCTGAGAATTGGAGGTGAAAGTCCCAGGAAAAAGAACTGTGTTGAATTAGTTCCTAATACTTATGTCATTAGCCGTAAACCCCAGCCAATGGAATTCCTTTGATGCTGTTCTTATAGTGAGGGTATTTTCCTAATCTCAATTTGGGAGAATTATGGCATTTAGGTCACAAACTATTCACTCACATAAGTGATATAAATAGTGTTAAACCTCACAAAGTCTTTAGATTGGATCCCTCCTGATCCTGGCTTCACTTACACACACTCCCACTTGTATGTGGCTGGGGATTTTCTAATAGCATGACCGAGAACACATGCTCTAATACTACCTTTGTAAACCAACGTGTTAAAGTATTGCAGAAAAAATATTAAATTGGAGGAAAAAGGAAAGTGAATAAAAAAGCTAAATGCATTTGCTTTAAGTATTTAATCAAGTTTTACTGAGTTGTATTTGTTTTTCATATCAACTTAGAACTGTTAAACATGCATATTTGTTTATTTAGTATTGTGTCTGGAGCAGGTTCCAGCTGAGCAGTCTTCCTGCTGCCTCCTCCTCCAGCCACAGGTGGGAAGAACAGAACAAAGGAGAGCAACTGCCATCCCGCCACCTCCCAGAGGCCCCTTGGCTGTGACGGCTGTGACAGTGGGACTCTTCCCTCAGTTCCCCCTGTCCACTGCTGCCAAGCTCTGCCAGGCCCTGCCAGGCTCCAGAGATGCCCCGCTCTCTGTCTGTCTCTCTGGGCCCCAAGTCAAAGGGCCCATGAAAGCAGGAGTGGGCGAAGAGTGGAGACCTCAAGATATTCATCCCCCCCAACTCTCCATCTGCTACAAGTGTGTCTGTTCTCTGTGTCTCTCCCTCCATCCCTCCTCTGGTCTGGTCATCATGGCCCTGAACTGCTCCCCAGCCGGCCACCATCACTCTGCTGTCACATCACTGTTACACCACTGTCACTTACCTTGCTGGACTAATACACAGCCTAGACCACTATTTCGCTTAAATAAATCCTTAACCCTCATACTACCGACTGGGGTCATTTTGACCACTGAGGCATATTTTTGAACATAGCCCAAAGTTGGTTCATTTAATTCTTCAAATTCTTCATTATTTTGTGAATGAAGTTGTTCTTAATAAATCTAAATCCTTGTTTAGTGTTTCTGCATCAATATAGACTTTTAAAAAAGTCCTTTAGCGTCATTTTGACCCCAGCCAAAAACACCTAATTCCGCCTATAGTAATTTGATCGATAGGACCTTTATTTGAATCTAGATTTCTCTGGAGACATAATAACAAGTGATCCATACCACCAGAGGGTGGAGGGGGACCTCTATCAGTTATTCTGACCAGATCAACAGATCAACTGCAGAGATATAACTCCCCATGTACTCCCCTAATATTGTACTTTTCTATACCATGTATTGTATGACTGTGTACAAAATCAACATTTTGTGCATACAAAAATCTGTCATTGGTATAAAAGACTGCCAATGGTATAAATACTTGATAGAACTGCAATACAGAATTCAGATACACTCTGAAACGAATCTACACAGAGAGCTGTATTGGTGTGTATTCTCCGAAAAGTATTCTAGGGCAAATCTAAAAATGTATTTATTTGAATCCAGGTTTTTTTGGAGGTAGAGGATGAGGGGGAACCTGTATCAGTGATTATGGCTAAATAGACAGATCAGCTGCAGAAATCAAACCACCTTATGTACTCGCCTATGGTTAAATGACCTTACAGATATGCTTACAGTGTCTTGCAAAAGTATTCACCCCCTTGGCGTTTTTCCTACTTTGTTACATTACAACCTGCAATTTAAATGGATTTTTAGTTGGATTCCATGTAATAGACATACACAAAATAGTCCATAATTGGTGAAGTAATTGAAAAAAAAAATCTACTGAAAAGTGGTGCGTGCATATGTATTCACCCCCTTTGCTATGAAGCCCCTAAATAAGACCTGGTGCAACCAATTATCTTCAGAAGTCACATAATTAATAAAAAAAAGTCCACCTGTGTGCAATCTAAGTGTCACATGATCTGTCACATGATCTCAGTATATATACACCTGTTCTGAATGGCCCCAGAGTCTGCAACGCCACTAAGCAAGGGGCACCACCAAGCAAGTGGCACCATGAAGACCAAGGAGCTCTCCAAACAGGTCAGGGACAAAGTTGTGGAGAAGTATAGATCAGGGTTGGGTTATAAAAAAATATCAGAAACTTTGAACATCCTCGGAGCACCATTATATCCATTATTTAAAAATGGAAAGAATATGGCATCACAACAAACCTGCCAAGGGAGGGCCACCCACCAAAACTCACACACCAGGCGAGGAGGGCATTAATCAGAGAGGCAACAAAGAGACCAAAGATAACCCTGAAGGAGCTGCAAAGCTCCACAGCGGAGATTAGAGTATCTGTCCATAGGACCACTTTAAGCAGTACACTCCACAGAGCTGGGCTTTACGGAAGAGTAGCCAGAAAAGAAAGCCATTGCTTCAAGAAATACATAAGCAAACACGTTTGGTGTTCGTAAAAAGGCATGTTGGAGACTCCCCAAATATATGGAAGACGGTACTATGGTCAGATGAGACTAAAATTGAGCTTTTTGGCCATCAAGGGAAACGCTATGTCTGGCACAAACCCAACACCTCTCATCACCCCGAGAACACCATCCCTGGTGGTGGTGGCAGCATCATGCTGTGAGGAGGTTTTTCATCGGCAGTGACTTGGAAACTGGTCAGAATTGAAGGAATGATGGATGGTGCTAAATACAGGGAAATTCTTGAGGGAAACCTGTTTCAGTCTTCCAGAGATTTGAGCAGGACAATGACCCTAAGCATACTGATAAAGCAACACTCGAGTGGTTTAAGGGGAAACATTTAAATGTCTTGGAATGGCCTATTCAAAGCCCAGACCTCAGTCCAATTGAGAATCTGTGGTATGACTTAAAGAACCCATCCAACTTGAAAGAGCTGGAGCAGTTTTGCCTTGAAGAATGGGCAAAAATCCCAATGGCTAGATGTACCAAACTTATAGAGACATATCCCAAGAGACTTGCAGCTGTAATTGCTGCAAAAGGTGGCTCTACAAGGTATTGACTTTGGGGGGGTAAATAGTTATGCGCACTCAAGTTTTCATTTTTTGTGTCTTATTTCTTGTTTGTTTCACAATAAAACATATTTTGCATCTTCAAAGTAGTAGGCGTGTTGTGTAAATAAAATGATACAAACCCCCCAAAAATCTATTTTAATTCCAGGTTGTAAGGCAACAAAATAGGAAAAATGCCAAGGGGGTGAATACTTTCGCAAGGTACTGAAGTTCAAGTCTCCTGGACTTGTTTTTGAGCAGTCAAAACAGCTCATAAAAGTCTGTCAGTGATATGAATACTTGGTAGAACTGTAATACAGAAACCAGTTACCCTCTAAATGTACACATAGTGCTGTATTGGTGTGTATTCTTTGAAACATAGTTATTCTATGGGAAATGTTATATAAATACAGAATTCCTATAATATCCTCCAATAGTCTGTATGTGCAACTTGTTATGGTATTTGGGTTGCTATAACTTTGGTTTGAAGTGACTTTGAGGATTTGGGCGTGCTTTTTGAAGCATCCTGCCATAGGCCCTACCACTTCCATTGTTTCACTAGCAGCGATGCTAATGCTGCCTGTGGGGTAGAGAAATAGGATCAATGGATGGATCACTTTTTGTCAATAAAATTAAGTATATTTCAAATGTTGGTGTGCCGGCCCTTTAAATAGCAGCCATTTTTACCAAATAAATGTGACCAAATTAGTATTTACTTCAAAGTTCTGAAAACTAAATTATACAACAATCAAATGTTGGTAAATCAGTCTGTTAGGTTTTTTATTTTTATTTCATATAACAATTTTAACATGTCTAATGATGTTTTGATACAAATTAAGTTGATATGTTGCTATGGTTGTAGCTTTTTCCAATAGTTTGTTCTTGGGGTCAAAATTACCCCAGTTGGCAATCCATGTATGTAAAATATGTTGATGTTATGAGGGTTAATATATAGTACTCAAATTCTAGTAAGTTAAGCATTACAGAAGTGGTCTGTCATTCAATTAGTCAAATCTCCACTTGTTCTTGTGTAAACAAAACCTGTGAACCAGACCCACCATTCAACCAGACAGTGTAGTGTGTGGAGTAGCCTTGGAAAAAGGGATCAGGAACTGAAGAGTCACTTCAGTTCCACTCCAGTGGCTGCTGTTCCAATAGGAGCTCCACTCTTCACTTGTGTCCCTGGGAACACCCACAAAGGAGGGTCATCAGGCAGTTTCATTAGCCAGAAGATAAGCATGCTCGTGTGGACAGGACAGGAGTGGTCCTTTATCTGCACGACTGGAGGGGTGAGGTGGTGGTGGGGAAGGGAAGGGGACAGATGAAGTGGCTCTTACCGCAAATTACAAGCACCCAAAAACCCCTCAGGAGGGGAAAAAGCACCCTCCTCATCCCCTCCTCATCTCCGCAGCATTGTTCATGAAGTGCCACGGGCCAGCAACCCAATCCCCACTCAGACACAACCACTCTTAACCCCTTTTAACACATTCTACATTACCTTATGTGGATTTACACACAGGACAGTGCTTAAACTGCCCCTTTGAGACTTTGGGACTTTTATGGTTCTATCTGCATTTTTGTCAAAGTGGAGTTATCGACATAGCCTTGTTCTGTTCAAAGTTCTGTACCTACGCAGTGCTCTAAATAACGCAATTCATATTAAGTTCAAAAGAATACAAGATAAAAAATAGCTGACACCATTCAAACCAATGAGAGTTTGGAACTTTGAAGCCAATTATCTAAAAATCTTCTTTTTGAATATTGTCCTAAACTCTGGCTTTGTTATGACTGTTGGCACTGGCCTGCTCGGGTGAAGATTAGTGCTGCTGGTGTGGAGTTAGCCACCTCTACACTCCAATGACTCTCAATCTGACTGTGGTTCCAATTTGGGATTATCAGTGTAAACGTTTGGCTAATGTCTGTATGTCAACACAAACACACAAACTTTGTAATGTTGTTCCAACCTGTATACGTAAACACTGAACGCTTCAGCATTGATAAGATGGGTAGCCTACGTGTGTTCCCCTCCTTTTGCCAGTTCCAGGGAATGGGTTGCTTTCCATTTGGTATTTTAATTGTCAACCTGGTTAGGGAATTACTTGTTTAGCATAAACACAGTAGGGTAATGGAACACTGGAACGCTCTTTACCTGCCTTCACCGGACGTTAGTTTGTAGTAAAATCAGGCATTTTGCTCTCTGTATTTAGTTTATTATGTTATACACATCTGCATAAACACGATGGAACGGTTTGTTTCTCTGATGAGCTAACAGTGTGGAATTACAATGCCTTCAGAAACTATTCATACCCCTTGACTTATTCCACATTTTGTTGTGTTACAGCCTGAATTCAAAATGGATTTAAAAAAATTCCCCATAATGACAAAGTGAAAACATGTTTTTAGAAATGTTTGCAAATGTATTGAAAAAAAAGTGAAATATCGAATTTACAAAGTATTCATGCCCCTAAGTCAATATATGCTAGAATCACCTTTGGCAGCGATTACAGCTGTGAGTATATCTGGGTAAGTCTCTAAGAGCTTTGCACACCTGGATTTAACAGCATTCTTCAAGTTGGTTGTTGATCATTGCTAGACTGCCCTTTTCATGTCTTGCCACAGATTTTCAAGCCGATTTAAGTCAAACTGTAACTAGGTCACTCAGGAACATTCAATGTAATTTTGGTTAGCAACTCCAGTGTATATTTGGCCTTGTGTTTTAGGTTATTGTCCTGCTGAAAGCTTAATTTGTCTCCCAAAGTCAGTTGGAAAGCAGACTGAACCAGGTTTTCCTCTAGGATTTTGCCTGTGCTTAGCTCTATTCCATTTGTTTTTATCCAAAGAACTCCCTAGTCCTTGCCAATGACAAGCATACCCATAACATGATGCAGCCGCCACCATGCTTGAAAATATGAAGAGTGGTACTCATTGATGTGTTGTGTTGGATTTGCCCAAAACATAACAGTTTGTATTCAGGAAATAAAGTACATTTATTTTTTATTTTTTTGTTGCAGTTTTACTTTAGTGCCTTATTGCTAACAGGTGCATGTTTTGGAATATTTTTATTCTGTACAGGCTTCCTTCTTTTTACTCTGTCAATTAAGTTAGTTATGTGGAGTAACTATAATGTTGTTGATGCATCCTCAGTTTTCTCCAATCACAGCCATTAAACTCTGTAACTGTTTTAACCTGTTTGAGCTAGGGGGCAGTATTTTGAAGTTCGGATGAAAAACGTGCCCAAAGTAAACTGCCTGTTATTCAGGCCCAGCTTTGAATAGAAAACACTCTGAAGTTTCTAAAACTGTTAAAATAATGTATGTGAGTATAACAGAACTGATATGGCAGGTGAAAACCAGAGCAAAATGATTTTTTGAGGTGACCAGTTTTCAGTTGAAGGCCTATTGGTTATATAGGGGAATAGCTCGCAGATTGCAGTTCCAATGGCTTCCACTAGATGTCAACAGTCTCTAGAAAAAGGTTTCAAGCTTTTATCTTGAAAAACCAAGGAATTAGAGAAGTTCTTCCTGAGGTGTCGTCAAGTGTCCTGTTATGGATTGAGCGCGTAACCATCAGCGCTCTCTCAGCTCTTTTTCTCTTCTATTCATCAGGCTATATTCCGTCTGAAATATAATTGTTTATATTCAGTTTAGGGTATCTGAGTATTGATTAGAAATTCTGTTTGACTTGTTTCGACAAACTTTACCGGTACTTTTGGGATATTGGTTGTCTGCATGGATGAACGCCTTTGGGCAGGTGGATTATTGAGCAAAACACGCCGACCAAACTGAGATTTATGGATATAAAGAGGGACTTTATCGAACAAAATGACATTTTATTGAGTAACCGGGACACTTGGGTATGCCATCAGATGAAGATCTTCAAAGGTAAGCGATTTATTTTAGGCTATTTTTGAGTTTTGTGACACCTCTGCTGGTTATGTTATTATGCTAATTGAATATGTGTGCAGGGCGCTGTCCTCAGACAATCAAATGTTCTGCTTTCGTCGTAAAGCCTTTTTGAAATCTCACAACGCTGTTAGATTAATACGATTCTAAGCTTTTGAATCGTGTGCAACACTTGTATTTTCATGAACGTTTAGTACTTCTGTAATTTGAATTTGGTGCTCTGCAATTTCACCGGATGTTGTAGATGTGGGACGTGACCGTCCCTGTCAGGATCCGTGTGTGTAGCTGGTGCGTGAGAGTCAGGCGCAGGAGAGCAGAGAAGTGAAACGAAAGCACTTTACTGTGGCACAGTACAAACTGAACGCAAAATAGCGTTATAAAAAACAAATGCCTACAGGGAAAAGTGCGGCAGCACAAAGTACAAAATAACCAGTCTGGCGCAAACCAGCCGGAAATGTGCCACTGACAAATAAACAATCACACACACAGACATGGGGGGAAACCAGAGGGTTAAATGCATGACAAGTAATGAGGGAATAACAACCAGGTATGTGGGGAAACAAGACAAAACAAATGGAAAATGAAAAGTGGATCGGTGATGGCTAGAAGACCGGTGACGTCGACTTCCGAACACCACCCGAACAAGGAGAGGCACCGACTTCGGCGGAAGTCGTGACAGTCCCACCTAGCGCAGAGGTTAAAGTCGCCATTGGCCTCATGATGAAATCCCTGAGCGGTTTTCGTCCTCTCCGGCAACTGAGTTAGAAAGGACGGCTGTATCGTTGTAGTGACTGGGTGTAATGATTCACCATCCTAAGTGTAACTCCTAACTTCACCATGCTCAAAAGGATATTCAATGTCTTCTTTTTGTTATCCATCTCCCAATAGGTGCCCTTATTTGCAAGGCATTGGAAAACCTCCCTGGTCTTTGTGGTTGAATCTCTGTTTTTTTTACCTTTATTTTACTAGGCAAGTCAGTTAAAAACAAATACTTATTTTCAATTACGGCCTAGGAACAGTGGGTTAACTGCCTGTTCAGGGGCAGAACGACAGGTTTGTACCTTGTCAGCTCGGGGAATTGAACTTGCAACCTTTCACAACGCTCAACGCTCTAACCACTAGGCTACCCTTCCATTTGAAATTCACTGCTCGACTGAGGGACCTTACAGATAATTGTATGTGTGGGGTACAGAGAGGGGGTAGTCATTCAAAAATCATGTTAAACTCTATTGTCCATGCATCTTATTATGTGACTTATTAAGCACATTTTGTATCCTGAACTTATTTAGGCTTGCCATAACAAAGGGGTTGAATACTTACTGACTAAAGGCATTTCAGCTTTACATTTTTTATTCATTGGTAAAGATTTTAAAAAACGTAATTCCACTTTGACATTATGGAGTATTGTGGGTAGGCCAGTGATAAAACATCTCAATTTAATCAATTCTAAATTCAGGCTGTAACACAACAAAATGTGGAAAGTTCAAGGGGTGTGAATACTTTCTGAAAGCTCTGTATTTCAGTGAGCACTTCTGCAGTGGTCGACATCGCCGAACGTAATCGTGTCCTGTCATATTTAAATCTATGACAAACTGTCTCTCTCTTTTCTTCTCTCTTTTCCTCTCGCTCTCTCTCTCTCCCTCTTCCACTATCTTCCTCCTTTTCTGTAGCTACATTGCCTCCAGACTTGTCATGTACAGTTAGTCATATGAGCAGAAAACTCTATTTGGCAGAATCCAACAGGTCAAAGGCCTATAGGCATTATTTAGCCACAAGTAAGAAGCACCTCTATTACCTCTGCCTACTCTCTTCAACCACTTCTGCTACCATGCTAATCAGTCTTTCCAACTACACCCCCTCACTACCATACCATGCTCTCACGATCAATATGGCTCTCTGCAAGAGTACAGCAGTGGAACTACAGGAACACCTATAACACATAGTCCAAATCTTGGGTTAGTTCTATGAGGTTTGGACCTGCACAAAAACAAACCCATCCAGGGCATTAAGAAAAGGCCTTATTTCAGGTGACTTGTTCGCCAACAACAACAAAAGCACGGGAACGAATCAGATCAAACTCTGGCAGACGTGTACACAGAAGAGCCACATCTCTGTGCTTCATTTGAATATTTTGTGATGGCCGTGCTACCGGCTCAACATGAATATCGTCAGAGAATTCTTACAGCTCTGTGTTCCATTGAGCAGAAACATTGCTCCTGTCCTGACAGAGCCAAACCTGACCGAATCACACGCACGGCTAGGTGATATGTGTCACATTGTGGGCTCTGCAAATGTAGAGTCTACCAATGTAAGTCTAGTGGGTGTGAGACTATTATCATGTTGATAGGAGGGGGATCAGCGTTGCCCATTGTTTCACACCTTTGACTCATTCCAGCTGGTTGTCACTTGTCCACGGGTCCACTGTTGATTACATACTAATACATTGCATTATAATTATTACGCCAGTGTTGTCAATCAGATATAGTAATTCAAGCATCATTTGACAGCTACCACCAACTGCCGTAGGAAATCGCAGTAGATTTTTTTTTTCTGTTACAGAAAGAGAACATGATCATTTAACATTGAGTGTTCCCCGCGTTGTTGTTTCTATAATGACGACTCTCGATGTGTGTTGATGCCTCACTGGTTCCAGTTTAGTGTCGTCGATGTCACTTGCTATGGTAAGAAAAATAAAAAATCAGTTGACATTGTGCTTCCGAGCGTTACCTGTGTCCCTTTGGGGTCTCCTCTCCCCTCTGCCCTGTCTCATATATCAGACAGCACAAAGGAACAGTCTCTATACTTCATGACCCCAAACTGACTCACTTTTACAAATGTCAGGTGTCAGTGTCCAGTAGCACCACGATCGGTGACACATTAGCCCCTCTGTGTCCACAGGTTTGCTCTACATAGAAAACTACAGAAGAGATTCTTCAGCAGAGACTGAACTAACTCAACCATTCAAATGGGTGAAGTGCAGTGTTTCTGATAGGTTAGACACCAATGGCTGACCATCCTTCTGTATCAGAGCTGAGGCTTGAGGCCAGGTAGCATGCTGACATGGCCTGAAGCCTTGCAGGAGAATAACAATTGAAGAGTTTCATTCCAAAACGCTATATATCCATTTTCAGAAATGTTTGTAAATGAGCTTTTGTTGTTTATAGAAATTATGAAAGCGATTGGTGTGTTTTTTCGCTATCTAATCATGGCATGATTCAGTGACAGATGTGTTTCGTTTAAAATCTATCACTTGATGGTTTCATTTCAGAGAGACAAATAATAGAAATAAAAAATGCTATATATCCGACTCACAAGCTAGGTTTCCATCCAATTAGCGCCAGATCTTCATGCAAATATTCCAAAATCGGCATTTTCCCACCAAATAAAAGGCTGTGAGTGATGACGTAGTGCATATAAAAATTACTTTTGCTGTTAAATTCCCATGTACCGAATAAAAAAATACAAGATAAATGGTTTTCATCACATTGTCAACTCTACTGTTGGTTTTGACAGAAATAAAATGGTGTTGTATAGTGAATGTGCCCACTCTTGGCACGTACGCTCTAGCCAACAGATTGCAGATATGCAGATATGCTACCTACAGAATCAGATTGTTATAAACATGAGAGCAAGATTATTTTTATTTGTCAAACGACAGCCAAGTATTGATCATCATGTCACCAGAATAAGATCCTCGATAGGTATTGGAAAGGAGCATCAAGCTCATCATGTGCACTTTCAGTTCATCATAATTTGTTTAATTTGTAGCCTAATAAATTGCCTGCTTTCCCGAGTTGTAGTGGGAGGACCACACAACATATCATTGGTTAAAGATATCATCTTGTCTAACCGTATTTTGCTTTGTCGTCATTTGGAAGGTTTACCAACAAATTAGCTGTTTCCATCAGGCCTGTCTTGACAATTTTTGTCGCATAAAAAGGTTGGATGGACACTTGGTTACACTCAGAGAAATAAGTAGTACTGCTTGGTTTTACACAGTCAAATGTAACAAATACGTACATTTTTAATAAAGAAATGTACAAATGATACATTTGTGACATCAATATAAAAAAAAATACAAATTATAATTCAATACAGTAGTATGAGATCTGTATGTAAAACATTTACATTTTACATTTGAGTAATTTAGCAGATGCTCTTATCCAGAGCGGCTTAAAGTATGTGCGTTCATCTTAAGATAGCTAGGTGAGACAACCACATATCACAGTCAAATATACAGGATATGAAAATTCCATTCCAGCTAAACAATGGATATATAGTGTTTTGCAAAAAAAAACATTTTCATACACATCTAAAATCTATTAATTAAAAATTTGAGAACAGTAATATTTACACACATGAAGGTACCCATAAGCAGTCAATGTTGATGAAAAAACACAAATGTGAAAAATTGGTGTATATAGCTTTTTGGAAATAAACTCTTAAATTGCTAGTCACCTCCAAAATGATTGGCACTCTTGATAAAGATGAGCAAAACAAGACTGTATAAAATGAATAATACAAATTCTCAGCGTATTGTATGCTAAAAATAATTGGGGAAATTATCTTATTTTATACTAATACAATTGTTCAGAGAAAGATGTTTTAATACAATTTTTTTCTCAAAAAGATGTCAAAATTATTGCCACCCCTAAAGATTCTTACAAATAAAATGAAACAAAATGTAATCTGCATTAACATGTTCATTATTTTTTAAGCTCAGTTTATGGCTTTACACATGTAAAATCCCTTTGTCCTCCATCACCATGGGAAATGGCAGAGAACTCACAAAGGAAAAGAGACAAATGGTTGTTGACCATAAATCAGGAAATGAGTACCAGGCAATAGGTACCAAAAAATACCAACAAAATAATATATATATATATATATATATATATATATATACCACTTACCACTAATAGGGCAACAATTAAGAAGTTTAAAAACCACTGGAACAGTGGTAAACTTGTCTGGTATTGGACGCAAATGTATCTTGTCTCCACTCACAGTGAGGAAGATGGTACAGGAAGCAAAGACAAATCCAAGGGCCAAAGTTGTAGAAATACAGAACTTGGTCGCATCTTCGGGTCACAAAGTCTCGAAATCTACAACGAGACTCTTTAAAATGGTTGCCAGAAAAAAAGGTTTTATTGAGTGAAACCAACAAGTGTAAACGCCTTTAGTTTTCTAAATGGCATTGGCACATGGATTGGAACCGGTGCTATGGTCAGATGACATAGAGCTCTTTGGCCACGCACACCAGTGGTGGGTTTGGCGTTGAAAGAAGGATGCATATGCAGAAAAGAACCTCATACCTACTGTAAAATATGGTGGTGGATAATTGTTGTTATGGCGCTGTATTGCTTCCACTGGTCCTGGGGCCTTTGTTAGGTCAACGGCATCATGAACTTTATCAAGTACCGAAACACTTTAGCTAGAAACCTGGTTGGCTTTGCCAGGAGTTTGAAACTTGGCCGCAAGTGGATCGATCATCCAGCAAGACAATAACGTCAAGCACACATCAAAATCCACAAAGAAATGCTTAATTGACCACAAAATCAACATTTTGCAATGGCCATCTCAGTCTCCGGACTTGAACCCCATTGGAAACCTGTGGTTTGAATTGAAGAGGGCAGCCCATAAGCACAGAAAGAAGGATATTAAGGATCTAGAAAGATTGTGTATGGAGGAATGGTCTAAGATCCCTCCCATTGTGTTCTCCAATCTCATAAAATATATATTTTAAAAGGCTCCGTGCCATTATCCTCGCAAGGGGGGAGGGTGCCGGAGTATTCAAAACAGGGGGTGCCAATAATTTGGACACCTATCTTTTTAATAAATGTTTTATTACTAGCTAACCCTCTTGAGTCTAAGCTTTGGGGAGATGTTCTGCTAAGCTAACATATGGAATTGTTTTCAGATGGTCATACCATGGATCATTTAGCTATTTTTAGACACATATTTACCCCTTTGTTTTTGGCACATTCTACCCCTCATTCACTTTTGTTAATTTTTACCACCCAGCAATGGGCTTGTGTGGGTCGTAGAGCATGACATTTCCGTGTTCGTGAGAATCTCAGCTTTCGGTAGTTGGGTCCTAATAGTTTCTACCTCAAACCGTTCAGACTAGACAGGGAATTGTGTGAGAAGGCCTGTTCGGAGTTGGTACATCAGCGTCACCGACTTCAGGCGACTCTCAGGAAGCTTGTGGGGGTCATAGAGCAAAACTTTTCGTGAAAAGTAACTTTTCGGCATCCTCTCATGTCAGACAAATAAAAGCGCTGACAAGCAAAGGTCTGGTCAACCCACTATAAGGACATGTCTGGTTTTCGCTCATAAGTTAAAGACTAGCTGATAAACTAACATTTAAAACAATGCGCCTACGTAAAAGTCAACAAATCTTTACAAAATTGGCAACAGAAGACTACAAAAGGAAATGGAGGTTGTGTAATAAATTATATACAAAGGCTTTGGTCTGTTTGTACAATCAACAATGGTTAACTCACACATGTATAGATGCAAACCTCAAAAGGCTTTAAACTCTTGCAGGCCTTGCGCTACTATGCATTGTTGCAGTGAGAGGATTTAGTAGGACAAAATAAAGTAAAACTCTTAACTACAACTACAACAAAGAACTTGTACCCAATTGAATGAAACTACATGAAAATGTGTATAAAATATACATAGAATATTCAGAGAAATATAAATGAAATTAACTTTATTATAGAAATTGTGTCCGGGAGACTGCTAGGGAAGACCAATACTTACATTTCGACATAACAAACTGAATTATATCGAAGACACAATCTACAGTTTTTAGCTACCAAAAGTTTTTTTCACCTCTTTTTAGCGGTTAATGCTTCCATTTACAATGATTTTGCCAGAAAGCTTTGGAAAAGAAAAGAACAGAGAAATGGGCTTCTCGTACCCAGCTGGTACCTGCTGGTCCAGCTCTGCCTTTGAATGATACAAACTTGTTTCACCAGAGTCCACATTCTGTACACAGACTGGGAGAGCTTCTTGATATACGTTGACAAAAACTATTCATGGCAGAAAATTCTTCACAAACAATCTTCTTTTCAGCAGAAGCAAGGAACAACTCAGTTTCACAGTCCATCGACGTTGTTGTTTTTTCATTATGACATACAAATGGCCATATACAAACACACCAAAAATGACAAGTTGGAAACGGAGAACAGAGATTTTTTTTTCCCCCATTAAGGATGTTACACCGGGCACTTTACAGAAGTCCTTTCTCTTTTTTTCCTCCAAAGAATGATAGAGAATGGCACAATCCCAGTACAAAATAGTGTCTTTTAGAGTCTATTTTCTCTTGTCTGTAATTAAATACTGCTGGACAGCCTCTTCTTTCAAGACAATATCCGAGGAGTCACATGTTGACGGTAGTCGTGTCTCTACTGTAGCCTGGGCCAGTACTGGGACATGTCTGCTTCACTGCCTGGGACTTGGACAGGAACAGATACTCCAGGAGAGATGAGACCTTACATAACAAACACAGAGCGATGGATCAGTTCAGGCACCATGTATACCTACTAATGTTTGCAAATGGTGATTCGTAATGACTTGGATTTTGTTTATTTTGCCATGACCCGTTTCTCTGCTTACCTGTTGAGTTGCCTCCTGAGCCTGCCATTGACTGGCTGTTCATATGTGCCTGCATATGAGGAGGGGTGTACGTGTCGTAGCTCCGCCCGTTGACTGAGGGACTGGTGGGCAGCATGCAGGAGTAGGAGGTCTGGCTGGGCACAGGAGCCTGGGGGGGAAACAGCACACAGGACAGTCAGATTCACCTGCCTCTGACAGCTAGCAGCATCTCATGTCTATGGTCCCAACAACTAAGGAATGGGCCACACTAAGCCATGGGAACGTAAATAATGCACTATCATATTTAGTTTACAAATTCAAAATAGTATTTACTACAGCATTTCCAGTTCTTAGCATTAACTTGTGACATGTATGTGTACTTTGTATAGGTTTACATTTATTGTGGTAAATAACTTGGATGCTATGCAAAGTCATTAGAAAAAAACACCAAAATACTACATGTATTATTGGATCTGACAGTGATGTACTTACTTGCATAGGCAGGTTGTTGGCCATGGTGAAGCTTGGCATAGGTGGCAGGGCACTGTATGTGTTTGTAAGGGCTGTGTCTGGTCTTCCCAACATGGATCCTGACGAGAACGATACTGCAGGGGTAGGAGATATACATTTATTTTAGAGAACAGTCAGCCCCTGATTTCCATTTGCAACATCGATATGCAAGAACATAGAATGGATTGTGTGGCACTCCTGACTATCACCCACATTTGTATACATTTTTGTTTTACATGCTGATGAGGCTACAGTTCTAAAATCCCATAAATGAATCTTACAGCAATAAATGAAGGTGGAATGCACATTATGTAATAAGATGTTTTGTTAAAGATAAAGATCACTGACTCCAACCTGGTGTTGTAGGCTGTGGGATGGGCTGGTAGACACTGGTGCTGAAACTGCTGCTGATAGGGATGTGACTGGAGGAGTTACTGGCTTGCCGCCTTTGATTCCGGAGTTTCTCCTCTCTCCTCCACTTTGCCCTTCTATTTGAAAACCACACCTGAAACCACATTCAGGTTTCAATGGTTAGTGTTGGATGTGTCACTTCTTTGAATGTGATTACAATATCCCTCAATTCAAGGTGATATTAACAGGCAGAAGGAGAGGTCACTGTACCTGTATTCTGGCCTCTGGGAGGTCAATTTTTGCAGCAAGTCTTTCCCTTGCAAAAACATCTGGATAGTGAGTTCTTTCAAACTCTGAAAAAAAAGACACTAGTTAGAACTAGAATGGAAGTAATTAAATGTGACATCAAATATGCCTACAAAAGCATTCAGACTATTACAGTTGTGGAAAAAAACTTCAAATTTGCAGTCAAACAGTTATTCAAAGTATGCCAATGAGAACAGCAATCTGTGGTAATGTCCAAAATGAATAGGCCTAGTTATGAGTCAGTCTTGATGCCTTAATTGTGCTTAAAATATACTAATTTAGTATCACCAGCTCATTAATGAGATGACTTTGGCCGACAGTTGGACGAGAACATGTGACAGTGGCGGTATAATTTACCTTTCTCAAGCGCTTCTATCTGTTCTTGTGTGAACGAAGTGCGGTTCCTTTGCAATTTTCTTTTCAGCTGAAGTCTCATTTGGGTCTCATCCGAGTCTTCTCCATTCGAACTAATTGAATTAGTGTTCTCACCTCCGCCGTCTGACTGTGGGCAACCATCTGAAAAATAAAGAATAAATCAATTCAATTCAAACTACCACTCCTTGTTCAGCTTTCATGCATAGCAGGAGGTGTTAGCACAATTATTTTATTTTCTTACATTGAAGTTTCTTTTGCGTTCCTTGGAGTTTAATGAGGCCTATGAGGATATGCCCAAAACCCGCATGTGCCTAAAACATTATCTTATAATATATGAAATGTTGAGACTTGTTGTGTTCTCTGCTTCTTCCAACTGGTATTGACTGGGTTTGACAATTCACTGTGTTATTTTGACCGAATATTAGTAGTTACATCAGGCTATAGAAAATGGCGATACAATGTTGTGGGAAATTATTCTTTTTGGCTTAGATCTTTTAAATCCATGTAGCAATGCTTGTCGTGCTGAAATATAAGACAACATGGTAGAACATATTCAGATTCCCTGAAATACTTTAAAATCCAAACTTTCCTTTTTAAAATGTTATATTTTTCCACATGGGCGTTTGTACACCCATTGAAATAACCCATAACACTTGGAATAAAAAACGTTTTTCACGACCACTGAATACCAGGACAGTAAAGGGAACTATTAAATTCATGGTCTGTGGAGGGGTTGGCAAACTTTCGTGGGCAGAATTTTGAGGACACAATTGAAGGCCACAAAAGGATTCTCTCAAGGCTCGCAGTGCCCCTCATTGTATGGAGGATTCCAGTCAACAGACTTTTCAGCTCAGTATGTTAACCTTTATGCACTACTATCATTAATCACTGTCTCCTAGGGTGCCCTGTTCAATGCCAGTTCAGATTTATGGCTTCTTTAGGCAATGGAAGAAAAAAAAACAGCACACATTGAATGAGACATCTCTATGCTCAGACAGTGTTTGTTACATAAAGGCGACAGAGAAACCAACTGTGAGTTGAGGGGCCTCAGTCAGTGGCGTTGTTAGACACTTTATTCAGCATACCATTTATCCATTACATTATGTTTACGTAGCAAACGGTATACCTAGTTATGTAGGCCTAGATACATCTGCTTTGGCAGTTTATTGTGTGGCTGATTACCATTTCACGTGTTTTTTCTACATGCACGGGCAGGTTGCTCAGTATACCTATTCTTAAGCTGTATTGGTATGCTCACTAATATAGGTGAAGATATGTTTGAACAACTATGTATCAGCAGAGACCCATCATCATATTTGGGTAGCTTATTCACTCTGCTCTGAAGTTATGCCGATCCTTTTCTGACAGATTTGTTGTTTCAAAACCAAATGCATTATTGAGAACAAGGTGTCTTATTACATTATTATAAACATACGCAAAGATTAAGTTATCCCCTTTAAATGTCCCTCTTGTGTCCAAAAATAAAGATTATCATTGACCAGTGCGCTATAGTTTTGGAGCTAATCCGTCAAAAGGAGTGAATGTGCGTTCTATTATCCCTCGGCCAGACCAACTGTCGCTAGATTTGGGATTTGTTTTCATTAATAAAAGGCGCTGGGAAATAAAACCATTCCTTAGTATCACGTGTCGCAATCAGTCAGGCGTAAAACAAGCCAAAAGATAGAGAACCAACTGCGGCATCTTTCAGCAATAGAAACTGAAAACATTCTGGGACCCCCTGAAAGAGAAAGTGTCTAAACCCCATAGACAGCTTTAGTCCTCTATGAAGAAAAACATATAAGAAAAACTGTCACGTTGATCTCTAAAAACACGAAATCGCAAGCGAGAGCTTTCACCCTCTCCTTATGAAAGAGTTGTCTCTCTTTGGGCCCTGTCACTCCGATGAATCCACTATTTGATTCACTGTTGCGTGGCGTTTATCAGATTGAGACCATATTTCTCCCCCTCTGAGACCTCACCCTGCCGTATGCTTCCGGAGTAATGGATTCTTAATTTCCCTGAAATCGCACTCCATGGAAGTATAGACACTTATGGTAGAACATAAGTGAACATACGATGTTGGTGACTGTGGTGTTCACACACACATTTTGGGCATATTTTGAATAGACGGGATAACGGAGATACATTCAAAGTACAAACAACAACAGCAGAAGCACTTCTTATCATCGTTATTATTCATTTATGACAGCCTTAATAGTCTATAATTATGCTAAGATTATATAGGCTTAGATTATAGAATTATGATACTATTATAATAACACTAGGCCCTACTTATTTTTTATTTAACCTTTATTTAACTAGGCAATTCAGTTAGAACAAATTCTTATTTACAATGACGGCCTACCGGGGAACAGTGGGTTAACTGCCTTGTTCAGGGGCAGAACGATAGATTTGTACCTTGTCAGCTCGGGGATTCGATCCAGCAACCTTTCGGTTACTGGCCCAACTTTCTAACCACTAGGCTACCTGCCGCCCCAAATTAATAATAATACTTAATAATAGTAATAATAATTGCTATAAAAAATATATACATGTTACTATTGGCACTTGGTCACCTTTCACCTTCATTTATTTGTTGGGGATTCCTCATTCGAGACAAGGATAGTTAACAACAACAACAAAAAACGCAGATATTATGAAGGAGAAAAAAAACTGTTATTTGTATTTCAATAGTGTCCATCCTTTATTGTTTAGTTCTCTTAAAACTGACGTGTCTAATTGGCAAGTGGTGCCATATCGTGTCCATGGGTCTCCCGTGGAACATTTCTACAGCTGTCTCCTCAAACTAGACGCTTATTCATGTCGCCTTAATGAGAAACAAAACGTTCTCTAATGAGCAATTACATAGCGACAGAACTGTTCCCATAACAAATTCTTGAGTGTGACAGAAACATCCTTTGTACAGATAGGCCTACCGCACACTGCTTCAAATTTGTTCATCCTAAAGCAGGTTGGATGGGGAAAATGTGGACTCATTGACGAACTCATCCAGATATAGGCCTACAGTATGAGCCTAGAAATGCATCAATCGTGCAGACTAAATCGTACAGACTGAATTGTGAAATTACAACCTTATTGTAAAAAAAACTTAATCGAAAAACATGTCGAGAATTTGCTAGTTAATAATTAGTCGAATCATACCATGTAGCCTAATCTTTGAATCATTTTCGGGGCATGGCACAGGCCTATAGAACAGCAGATGAATTTCAGTTCCATGCATAGGTCAACTAAGGCTAATAAAGCCGATGCATTAGTGACAAACAACATCTGCTGAACTTTGATATCCTCTAAAAAATGTTTATTCCCCTGCTACTTTCAATAATGTAGCCTAATAATGTTGTAACAATAAAATAAAAAGGAAATATTATTGTGTTTATTTTTTGTAATAATAATAATGATGGTAATAATAGGCCTGATATGATGATATACGACCACAACAACAACAATAATAATAATAATGATAATAAAAAATGTGCTAATAATAACACTTTTTCGTTACAAAATGACCTAATAAAGACATTCTCACTTCTCACGTCAAATTCAGTGATTTTCCTACCTGTGTTGGGCTGTCCTGGCACTGAGGTTCCGGGGTACCAGCCCGGCCGGGTACCCCACGTCCCAGTCTGACCGTTCAGCATTCTCAACTTCTCATACATGCCATCTGCGCCCATCTGTTGCTTTTCGCTAGCCAGGTTGCGCAGTACTCTGTTGATCGATGACACCTGAAAGACAAACCCAAAATGCTTCACATTAATTAAACGCGTTCCCCTTGGTTGTGACGGCACATTGGCTTGTAAGTGATCTGTCACATAATTGCATGCATACCCTCACATTCACAATATGTATTTGGGTAAGAAACTCGGTATCAAAACGGGAAATAAACAAAATATAAACTAAATGTATGTCGTCAATCGCAATGCGTAATTGTTCTGAAACAGGTGCATAATCATAACCAATATTGAGGTCAGTTGTTCATTGTAATTTAACTCAGTTCATTTTTTAATGCGTATAAAATGGTATGAGTAGTAACTTACACTCAATGAACTTACACTGGGTATATTATCGTTTGTGCAGACCCCCTCTGAAAGCAGTCTGTCACGAATTTCCCACGCGAAGATTGACGGGCACTCCCTCTTGTATATGGCAATTTTTCCGACCACCTCGGGAGTTGCTACTCTTGGTTTGCTACCCCCGATCGCCCTTGGTCTGATGGAGCCAGTTTCATAGTATCTGCCCAGAATCTTACTCACACAGCCGTTTGACACCTAAATAGAAAACAATAGACACAAATCACATACATTATTCAAGACTAATGTGTAATATATGTGTATACTACAAACATTGTTAAGCTTACGTTTTCATTGTCCAGCACTTGGACTTTTGCATCACCATGGGTCTATAACACAAGAAATATACCTTGAATGGTATACGGTAATTTTACTTGCACTTTGTTGAAATGCATCTGATAGTGGATTTCTACTTTGGATGGATACGTTTGCAGGTTGTGTCCTAACATATCCTGGCATCACCACAAACCATCATTCGTAATTCACCATCCAAAATCAAAACTGCAACTTAAAATGGTTTGAAATAGCAATCGTTGGTTGTGCATTTAGTTGTATATTCTAAATACAAATCACACATTGCAAATGTTATTCTAAAGCATTTTACTATGCAGACAGAGAGAAGAATGCAGTGTTCACCTGCAGAATCCTGGATATATCGCACGGCCGCGCGCCACTGTGAGCAAGCTCGACTATTTTCTGTCTGGTGGAGTCGGGCAGGGGTCTTCCATTGACAAACACTCCGCCGAGCTGATTCACTCCGCTGTGACCTGGGCAGAGACAGGGGTTGCACTCTCTTTAGTTAAGCCACGAATCAAGAGCTGTGATTAATAACAGCAGCCTCTTCACTACAGATGTCTCCGATGCAAGCGTTTAGTGGTTAACTATGCACAAATAAAAGTGTTTAAGCAGAACAAGAGACTAAACAAAACTGAACGTTCAGCACCAAACATAGAGGAAATCACCCTGGACTTTGCATGGTGCGTAATTATTGCCATTGTTCATTTGTCAGATGTTTGAAATGCTTTCCGGATATGCTCGCAATATCATTATCTTCTACAATATTGTTCTAATCACACATGCAGAACATTTATTAGCCTCAGCGGTGTGGTATGAGCTCGACCAAAACATATCTAGCCCACTGAGCCGAGTTTTGCGCATCTTTGCAAAGCTTCAGCTCAAATAGCGTAATGCTATTTGCTGCACAGCATTATAAAGTAGTAATTACAGTATAATGTAAACACTTCAAACAAGTCATCACCTAATCCTATGTATATCAACTTGATGTTTGTTACCCAAGCCAAAACATCATAAACGCTCGTGTAAACAGGTACTTTCATGCGAGTCAATTAACAATATCCAGCTTAGGATAGCCCAGAAAACCAGACCAAACCTGAAGTCAAATGGAAAAGGTGCCTCCCTGTAGTCGCCTACGTTTGCTCTAGTTCTCCGCTCCCTTCCCTTCGAAGCCTCTCGTTAAATTGACTCTAAGAGCACAAGCTCCTTAGCAATAAATAAGCTCCAAATATAGAAGAGTGGGAAAATATGATGAGCCTGGCTGACATTTGTCTTTAAAATAAAGCTAGCTGCACGTCAAGTTTGAGCTTAATTTCTAGAAATAGGCGGAAGTCGCCCTGGATCATGCATGGAAGGCTAATTGAAAAGATCAGTTGGAGCACTTGTGGCAGGCATGTCACTTTATGACACTGCTCTGCTTTTGAAAATCGCATCATCACGACAAATAGTAGCATGATAAAACGACCCTAGCTGTCTGCATTTGGATATCACTCAGACTAAATTGGACCCTACTCATTTACCCTTCAAGGGAAGCTTCATTTTGTGGTAGCCAGGGGGCTGTGCGCGGGCACGAGGATGGGAGCGCGCGTCGCTCTTAATATATAAAAAGTGACATTCTTCGTTTTTTTTCAAGCAAAAAAACCAACACAGCCTATATTTACACTGTTTTTATGAGTCTGCTGGAGATGTTAGACTCTCCCTTGTTTTATATCTGTTTTGTTACTGGGTTTTCAAATACGAATAAAAAAATAGGTAGGCCCCACATCAATTATAATATTATATTGAACATTAAAAATGCACATTAGGCTACATGTGCTTGTGAATTTCTTGTCTACTGCCATAGGGATAAAGTCACAAATTCTAGCCAAAATCAGGGTGGAAATATAGGATATTTGATTAGGAGTAGACTGCTGTAAGAGAAAATCCATCGCTATGTCATTTTTTTAGGTTAATTCCAGGATTAGATTAAATCAATTGTGTTTGTGCATTTGATAGGTCAGCAGGGAAAAGCATATTGAAGATTTATTGGATTTGAACACGCCTCCCTTATAGTGCTCAAATAAATCCACTTGATCACTGCCACACAGAGATAATAATATAAAAGTTTCACTAGAAAGGTTAGGCCTAATTCTTTATCATTATATAATTCCCAAAGGTAAATGCTGCCGATCTCGCCGGGTGGCAATGATTATGCGCCTTGTATTCTATTGCAAGTCAATTAATAGGAAAACATATGGCGTCAATTTGGACGCTCAGTTCCATATACACCCAGGAGTTATTAACACAAAGCCTGCAGAGCCAGCCGCGACCTTCAGACAAACTAAAGGCCTCACCGGAATCATATCTGCTCAACATTTCGCTCAAAAGACCACCCCATATAACATTGCCATCACATAATTTTTTTTTTAACAAGATATGAATAATGGCATACGCCTATACAATCTTGATTACAGGCTAATATATAGCCTAGGCCTAATATGTTGGTTGCCAGTAGGCTCATTTAAAAGGTGAGGAACAGACAGAATATGTCTGGTCTTCAACAAAAAATCTAGAATAAAATTAATGGGCAAAGAAAAAACTCGTATAGTTTATTGCGATTATTTGAAGGCCTCAGTTTTCTTTTCAAATGTGAGAGGGAATATGGGACTTCACATCACCGCTCAATTATTTCATATGGCCTACTTAAACTGACCTAGATTCAAATGCTTTGTTTGATTGGAGGACTTTCAAGTGTAGAGCGTCACATCTTCCATCTGATCCTACGTCTATAACATTTAGGCCTGATATGGAAATATACATGAAGTTCAAGGCTAAGCCAAGGCAATATAATGTATTGGCATAAATATGAAAGCACACTGCAGCACAAACGTGTCGTTCAGTTAAGAGAATGAGAGGTAAGCTATTCCACACACCTTCGTTACAGATGTCATACACCTCTTGTCCAGCATTAAGAAAGAAAATATATGTATTTTATTGTCACTCTGCCAACCACACAACATTATTCATTATGAATTACTGAATAACATCTCAAATATGTAAATACTGCTCTAACGTTTATAGGTCCAATGCATTCATAAAAAAAGACTCAACGTCTCATCAAAGCATACAATTGTATCCCACACTGTGGTAATATAGAAGGGATAACATCTTCATAAACATTACATATTCTCCATGAGATGCATGCAATGTCCTTTAGTGCATATAATGAACAATGAGAATTGGCATACCCCAACAGGCGTTTCTGAAATGCTATTTTATCATATCAAGAATAACCTTTCCTTCTTTCTTCCTTTCTCTCTTTCTGTGTGTGTGTGTCAAAACAACTGCTTTGGAAGTTGCGCAATGGGCCAATAAATAAAATAATCTAGGCCCTCTACTTCCTGCTAGCCTCTTCTCTGATATAATAGTACAGTTGCCGATATCGGGCTCTATTTCAGTTCTTACACGTACAGGTTAGTAGAAGCATAATAGTCAATGACAGGATGACCACCGTGTGGAACAAAATATGAGAATGAGCATATATAAATAATTTATAATTCAGCAAATTTAAAAAAGCCCAAAAGTTTTGGCCTTATTCTACACAAACATGCAAACCACCTGCCTCTTTCCAGCTCAAACTATAAGTTACTCAGAAAAAAACACAACTTACTGTTTTGCATCATGGACGCAACGCCAGATTCCCACGTGGCCCGGTTATAGTATTCTATTAGTCATGGGAAAAGAATAACAATGATTAGTATTGGCATGCTGATAATAATAGACTAATACAATGCAAAGGGTGCATACACATCGCAGACATTGATTTGGTGCAATTAGAAAATTACGGTGGGCACTATATTGCTCATGAATGACTCAGGATACATTAGGCTATTATTCATTCATATTTTATAATACGAGAGCATAATATCGTCTGTTGTTCTATAGGTTTTTGAATATATATATTCAGTGTTTAAACTTGCCTGGAAACAGTGTGGACTGTCCGCTTAAAACAATTTAAAGACTCTCTCATCTGCTTCTCACTAGTTAATATATTCTCCCTATGGACAAAGCAAAACATTTTATTAGTACACCTTAGCTTTCGTTTTTATAAAGTCAGACGTACTGCAGTATTTTCCAACTCATTTCATGAGATGAAAAGCATTGCAGTAATTTGAGAAAACGTTAAATATTATCAGCTTTAACTGTATTTTAGGTGTATTGAGAGTAGGCTACCTTTAAGAAATACAATTAAGGATTTCTGAATAAATGTGCATATTAAGAGGTGCAAAATTGTTCAGGGCTCTTCATGTTAATATTACTGTTATTATATTGGCCATGAACATTTCAGTCCATCCCCTTTTCATACGATTAAAAACTTCAGTAATATACGTTTAAGATGTCTTTAGACGTCTAGTGACATACGCTGTCTACCTCGGTTGGCTGCTCTGGAAAGTGAAATCGGGAAGGGGGTGAAGGCTTTCCGACAAAGCCTGCAGAATTTCAACAATGGCGTCCTTTCTGCTTCTACACCAGAACCTAGAGAGTATAACTGAGGCTCCCTAACTATATACCCAGCCTCGTACTAACCGTACCAATAACTCTCAGGATTACAAAGAGCTGAAGGGAGCAACCCCCTCCCACTGCACCCATGCCCAGCACAACAACAAACCCCTCACACCGCCACAGTTACACTGCTGCTTGCCGTGACCCGGTGCCCGTATCCCTCTCCTTTTTTTTAATTTTTATAAATTAGAAACGTAATTTATTGCTATAAATATCTGTAGATAATTATGTTACTGGTGTTTGGTTAAGGTTTAAAACAAGATACAACAGCTCAGTAGGGTGCTCAATTGGAAAAAGACAACTGCCATAAAGAGCCCATTCAAAAAAATTGCCGAAAAGGACCCCACTAAGGAAATAGTCCAAGCTTTGATTTTCTCCCTTTTAATCTCCTCCCTTTTAAACAGGAGATGGACTGTGTGTGTATTTACAGTGTACATCCACAAATAAATAGCCTATACATCCAAGCTGTGCAGCACGTGTTATTCCTATGAATGGAGAATATTCGAAAGAAACTGTGTAAATTCAACTAACTCATCATTACAATTCACAACTAATAATCCTTTAATTAAAACATTATAATAATTGCATTCGCTATTGGTTCAGTCATTGTAGATGTTTATAAGTAGATAGGTGTAGCTACAAAACATTTCTTTGCATTTTTCTCATTAACCCGAAAGCAGCCTACTTGTAAATATAACTATTTACATTTTTTCTTACTTCACACTGAGATGAGATAATGAAAACCCAATAATTAGCTTTTTGTTCAAGTCTAGCTACAATTATATCGTTTATTCGATGCAGTCCGCAAAAGACGAGGGCCTCATCTGTATTTTGCCCGTTTTAACCCACAACTACTGGAATTTCAATTGAACATGCTTCTTCAGACCTATATTATTCCCTTAATTTATATGCAGAAAAACTCCATATAGCAACAATAACATGTTACATAGCTACCATATTTTTTTTGCAATTAGAATAAAGCAATAGGCCTATTGTTCTGGAAGAGTCAAAAGCGTAATGCATATCCTAATGTTATAAATAGCCTAATCAAAATTAACCTCTAATACAAACAATGGTTTTGATGTTGAGTTTTTTTCTGTATTTTCTTCTACTTGTTTTATCTATAGCATGTAAAAAGTAGCCTAATACGCACTCATTCTAATCATTATCATCGTCATTATTTTGGATGGAGAAAAAGCTATAGGCTAAGCTTAATCGTGTATTATTTATTATGAGTGGATTTCTGAACTGTTTTCACATAGGCCTATATATCCTGCAAATGTTAAAAGCACTTTACTATTTGTGTTCAGTGAGTAGGACTACTTCAACTGTAAATGAATGCATGAAAAAGGGTTAGGGTTTGTGAACTTTAGTCAAAAGTTCACAGAGCATTTTTTGTGATGGTGCCCGGGTGAGTCTGACTGTATGATTCAACTTGACACCCTTGCTCATCGGATCATTGCGTCCCTATTCTCTGGACTGATTACTGGCATAACGTTACTTTTTACTCTTTCCTGTCATAAGTAAGCATTAAGCTATCTGCAACCAACAACGGCATACAAGCAATACCAGAGTAAGAAAGAGGCGGACTGAAATGTTCCAATTAGGCTGCCACTAGTCTGCGTACGGAAGTTCCTTCATTCCTTCATCCTTCATTTTCATCACTGAAAACTTGAGCCAATCGGATTCTCTTCCTAAACTACAACAAAAACTTGCAAGTTATTAACTTAATTGTAATTTGCCTTTTCAACACTTGGCCTACTTTTATTTTATGTTTAACTCTAAAATTGTGTAATGTGTAAGCTTGGTTGGGGTACGCATGGTTGGGTGAATAATGCGTGCTGTCTGAAATGCAGGTACTAAGTGCCGAGAAATCGGAGCTTACCTTTTTGAGGCATCCTGTGTACACTGCAGCCAAAGCCCTTGTTGATAAGTCTGAACGCAAAAGAGACGGAGCCACAGTGCTGGATAGCCCCCTCGAATAATTTTCCTTGTATATATGTTCCAAGTGATCTTGAATAGAGATGGAAATCCCTGTGAAGGAAGCAGATATTGACAATAAAATGGGATATTAGGACTGCGCGAGACTGAAAATGTGCGCTCGTGAGAGAGAGAGAGAGAGAGAGAGAGAGAGAGGGAGGGTAGCGCACCTATGCTGATTGGTGATGGTACTAGTGTATTAATGTATGTGTTCCTGGTCTGTGCCTCGCCTCCACTCCTCTTCAGTGGCCCATTAGCAGTGCCTGACCTCTGTCATCATCTTCTAGCGAAACACTTCCTCCTACTTCGTGGTGCCAGAGCGGGAAACGGGGCAGAGCCAGAGCTTGCTTTTCAAACCCACTAATCACTCTGCACATGCACATTAATTTATCCTTCTCTAACACGCACACACACACACACACACACATAAACGCGCGCGCGCACACGCACACACACACTGAATATTTCCTTTAAAAATGCTATTGGATGAGGGCAAGGGAGGGCAAGTGCAACTCACAGGGCTCCACGGTCGTGGAACGCAAACAATATTTTCTACACTAACCATGAACCTGAAGTTACAAATGGAAGTACAGGCAGTGAACACATGCTGCGCGCCGACCTCAAACGGATCAACATTAACCATTTGCAGTCCATCTTTTTGATCGTTTACGACTGATAATCCACTGATAAAGACCAATAAAACACCGCTTTACTCATTTACATAGTGTGATACGTTAACGTGTATATATTTTAAACATCTAAAGGCTGAATTGAAAGATTCCGTTTACTGAATTATTTCAGTAAGGGATTTATTAGGCTATAGCATTTGAAAGCTTTACATAGCCTACAATCTTTACGCAGCAGCCTAAAGGGCAGAGTGCAGTCACTGAAGCAAGCGCAAACTTGCACGTGTTGCTGTTGACTCTGACATCACATCTGGTAGATTTGGTTGTTTACCCCTAAATGACAAACAATATCTATCGACTAAATTAATATAATACCGAGGCTGATGATCTTTCTTACTTTTCTATGGATCAAATGATAAGCAGGACGCAGCGTCGAGGCTTCTCAAGTATAGATAGCACAGGACGTAAATATAAGCAAATGTCTTTGCAGTCATGACCACACACCCGAACTACATTTGTAGAATACCTGACACCTCAGTACACTCCAAAGCAACCCCTCCTTGCCTGCATTTTAGGTTACACTTGGAGAACCAGTTGTTTTTTCAAATGGAACAGATTCCGTGTCGTGGAATAAGAAACGAGGGGGGTTGTGGCGTGGTGGGGTAACTTAAAAGAGGGGGCGAAAGTGTCGCAACGCGCAGACCATAAAATTAAGTCGTGGTCGTGGATGCGTACACTTGACTTCCTTTGAAATGTGAAAAGTGCTAAAAGTCAGAGCTCATCAATAAACTATCTTGAAACTGAATAAGAGTCCTGACAACCATTGCATTCCAACTAAAGTACAATGCGGAGACAAACGACACTGCCAAAGAGTTTGCATCGCAATGAAAGGGCGGATGAATGGGAGCAGGATAATGAGCTGCCGCGACCGTCATGCACTGTCATCTCTAGTCCTGTGGTGAAGTTCTGCAACTTCGTTAATATTTTCACAGAGCTTCCATTCCACTCCTCTAGAATCCTTGCTGCGAATTCTTATGACGCGGACGGTTTTTGTTGCCTAAACACTTTGGCACAAACTGTGAAAAAATAGTCAACTATTTTAATGAAATGTTTGTTTTCTGAAGTTGGCCCATCAAAACTGATTTGAAGGTTTGTGTGTAGTAAAATATGTAGTGTTTGTTAATAGTTAAGATGGGCGTTTGAATATGATCTTTTATTTGAATATTTTATGGAACTTTCCGAGCATGCATTGCATAGGTCAAACATTTTATGCATGCAAATAAGCAAAGCTTGACTATGTCAAGGCATGTTGAAAATACAGTTATAATTGCTTTGATGCACATCTATGGACGAAAAGGGATCGTTACAAGTTTACCCTGAAACTGCAGTTGGCTAACAACAAAAGTCGTCTTTCATGTCCATAGACCCACTGAAGAACCATACATTGCACTGCTAACAACGTTTGTTATATTGTAATGTACAAACCCCAATTACTTCCTCTTCACTCAATTCAATGAGAAGATCCCAGATCAACCTGTTGTAACAATTGCACCATTGGATAATTTAATTATTTGGACAGACGTAATCCGCCTTGTTCTTGTCTTGGTGTTGAGTTATCTTGTTACTTGACTGCAGATTGAATTTGTTGAAATCAACAAGTGTAAAAAAAAAAAAGAAAAAAAAAGAATCTCAATGTATATCCATTCATTGGACCAACTCAGGCGACATTTACGAGTTGCAATTGCTATGTTGAAGACTATCAATTAGCCTAATGCATTTCGGATTAGCAGAAAGTACTCTCTCAAGCCATGGGAGAAGACTGTAATCTTGTCGCTCCTTTTCCCTCGGGCAAAGTGGTCTTTGACGACCGCCTAAAAAGTTTTGAACAAAAAAAATCATAAGGGGAGGTCGCACTGACTACGGCTGACGTCATCCTTGGGAACACAGTGACAGAGAGTGGGGAGGGAGGAAAGGAGAGAGAGAGAGAGACTTAAAATATCAACCAAAGCGGATGTGTGTTGATATACCCATTGATTTATCAGAGGTTAATGGGAGGATCGGTTCTGGGAAACGTAAGATTATGAACATTAATATTATATTCAACAGCTAACTAGTAGTATAGCAATTGATCTTGGAGTATTATCGGTAACAAATTATACATTGTGTCTAAGCTATACTTGACAGAAATGATATACTACCGAATGAATAAAAGTTGTGGAATAAAACCATGAATAACTCCTTTGTGGAAGGTGGGGGGTAATACAATGTATTGTCATGGCTATACCTGGTCAGGCTATATGTGTGTATTAATTGTGATGCTGACCCATATTCAAAATTTTAAGTATAACCAAAGATCTTGACATTTTTCAGGACATGGTTCATTGCCAGATTCTTTACTTCAAACACTTGTTAATCCTGACAGCAGGACTAACATATTCCTCGATAAATGCCACTAATTAGGGAGGTGTGGAAAGTGGCTCTCAATTTAGTCATGAGGTAAGCTTCAGTACACTCACTGCCGTGCTGTTATAATCAAATTATTTTACTAACTTACAAGGGCCTAACTAGGCAAATACTACGGTTATATCAACTCTATAACCTAATAACACACACACAAAAAAACAATGATTTGTATTAATTGCTATTATTTATATTATTAACAATTAATCAAGTTTGCATAAAAAACGGTAGTTGCAAAAAATCCATAAAAGGTAACGTTTACGTTCCTTATGTCCTATGTAGGCCTATAGCCTGTCTAATTTAGCAATCTTTGTGGACAACATTCCATACTCTAGTATCACGTGAAGACTTACCTCGGGTTCAATAAACATGTTTCCTCCGAGCTCAGTGTGAACAATTAAGCACAGGAAATATGTTTGTAAACGGCTTTATTTAATAGCAAGGATCAATATATCCAAGCCACCACACCAAGAGCCATAGGCCTATAAAGAGTATTGGTTGTCAGAGAAAGATGTATAAAGTCATACCTGATAAAAAATAAAGATCCACTTGCGTTTCCAGTCCGTGCTGATCATAAAACAGAAACAATAATGTATAGATTGTGATGTTTAGACTCCATGGTTTTCATGGAACCTAGTGAATTGCAATATGTTTCGACGTCGATGAGAATATAAAATGACCATGTCGCTTCTACCACAAACTTTCGACTAATATCATCCACAACTTGGCAGTGATTGGTAGTAGTGCCGCTACACGTCACATTGGACACCACTTATCACTCCCCTAACTAGGAAATCGCGGCGGGAGATGTCCAAACCTACTTATTAGTGATGGGCATTCCGAGTCTTTTCAGTGAGGCAGCTCATTTGTCTCCGTTCAGCTAAAAGCGCCGTTAATTTGGCTCCAAACGGCTCTTCGTTCAGTTTCGCTTTATGTTGTCTATACCTAAAACCATGGAACAATATCAAATATCTAATGTAAAGCTTACAATATGCCTGCCATTATGTCAGATTGTGACATGTCAGTTGAAATACGTTTTAACCTGACCAAATTATTCGACGCCTGCAAAAAAAATAGATAAAAATGAACACATAGCAAAAATGTGTGTGGACAAGAAAAAGGCTCTTTCATCACTATCTATTCTTCCTGCAGTGAGGAATTACAATCTTCAGAGAACGTTTTTATAATTTATCTAAAGATAGACCTAATTGTAGTCTGGGGCTCAAAAGGCAGTACTAACAGTATGCAAATTAGGGAGCCAAATGAACGTCTCTTTCACAGATGTGATTCGGTTCCTGACATTCACCAAAAAGAGCCGTTCAAAAAGAGCCGTTCATTCACGAACGACCCATCACTACCACTTTAACACTTGTCTTTGGGGTACATACGAATAATAATAATATGAATAACTATTATTATTATTATTAATACTACTATTAGGCCTACTACTACTACTACTAATCATCATCATAATAATAATAATACTTTTTTGTATTGTTATTATTATTATGTTAACATAATAACAGTAATGTTATTATTATTTTTTAAATCCAACAATACAAATATTTCCATCAAATATCTAATAAAAAAGGTTGGGAAAAAATGTGCTCATTGCACAATTAATTTACAGGGATCCCGTCTCGTGCTCACTCAAACTGAGAAAATGAAAAACAAAGGCCAACATTAATTATTAGCCTTGATTCTAGCCATGCAGATCGGTGGTAGCAATAACAAGTGGTCTATATCCCGAAGCATTTGTTTGCAGCGAAGCTGATGGTAAAAGTCGAGGGACTGACCATGTTACCATACCACATTACAGCTGTGAGTTGATAAAGGATTACCTCATGACAAAACTGGAATAACTGTTGGATGTTTTGATGGAATGAGGTATACTTGAAAATTATTGTGTTCAATTTGGATTTTTTTCTTTATAGGCCTAGGTTAGATGTACATCAAGAAGTCTGCCCATGTGGTTTGGGAGGGCTAATTTATAGGCCTATACACTTGCAAAACTTGTTTTTTGATCAGATTGCTGTAGGCTAAGAAGCATACAATATAGCATGGGAGTAAATTTCGAGGATAGGCTATCAATTGTAAAATAATAATCTGGTAATCAACTCTCTTGAGCTAATAGTCTACACTGGAAATGTGCAGTCTGCATGAGTTGATCATGCATAGAACATGCCACCATTCAGTTACGACATTTATCATAAAATATCAAGCAATTTACTTGAGGAAGTACTAGTCCGGGAAAAATAACAATCTAAATAAAGTAATTCATAGTTATTTGTAGGCAATGTTTGTATTTGTTCCTTTTCTCTGTTTCTCTTCTCTGTGAAATATTCTAATAAACTTTGTGTTTCATTTGTTGTTCTGCGCGTCGTCCAGCCTTGACTGAAACATTAGCTCCAATCCCTCGGGGCCTCGGGGTGATTGGATGCAATTTGTTCAAAGTCGACAGGCACGTCCTGTAGGTTAGAAATTGTTTTTGCTCGACGTGACAAGGCTCAGTTCAATCTACAATGTAGCCTGTTTGAAAACGCATCCGGCAGAAAGACCCTCCATCATTAAACTTTCCCTCTTCTCTCACAGGACAACACGATTCTTTATTCGCTCAAAAACCTTCTCAGAACATGCAGTTGTTGGTATTCCTACAACAAAACCCTTAATAACATTCATAGACATGTCTTTGTTGTTCATCCCGCCAGCGTCCATGTTCGCTTCTTTCTGAACTAGAGAACATGATAACAGAAGGATTTGGTCTTACTCCATGACCCTTGTAAAAGACGTGGGTGAAGCGAAATACTAAGATTGACACCTGCCAACTACTCTCCACTCACATTGATTTTGATGCAATAGGCTAGCTACAATATTGAACCAAATTCAATGGAAAAAAAGTTACATATTTGTCATTTCCACGCTACGAAAGTGGGGAGTTAGTGGAGGCATAGGCTGTAGGACCAACACAATCTCACACTCAATTCGTGCAAATATGTCCAAAAATATTTCCGCAGATCTCGTGCGTTTTTGTGCGTTTTTGTGTGCCTTAATTCATGTGAAAATACACACATTTTTGTGCGACTTAATTTGTAGGAAAATACACCATTTCGTGTGACTTCATTCATAGGAAAATATTTTTTTTGTGGGGCAAACGTCGGGAGCAATATCTTGAAAGTTATTGGAGCAAAGCATTTTGGACAATGCTGTTCTACACCGCCTTTTTTGTATCCCACGTTTATTTATATAAAAAAACAAACGTGTTAAACAACCCAATATTGTTAATCAACCAGGTTATCACCAAAATACTTATAATATAATGTTTTTACTTTTTTTATTAATGCCAATGCTGTTTTCTATGCTTGTTTTCACTTAATACATTAGGATACTGGTGCTATGTCCGATTTTATGAGGGTTGCCAGATTGGAGTAAAAAAACTTTTCTGTCTGTTTTTTTTGTGGTATTGATGAAGGTCTTTGATTGGAGAATGGGGATACATTTTCATGATGTGAAATTAATTTGTCAATAAATGTGGGGAAACCAACACTTTCTTCCATTACATTGGTGGCAGCGTTGGGATCACGTCCAGTTCACGTCTAGTTATGTGATCTCCCTAGTGGCACAGTGGTCTAAGGCAATGCATCTCAGTACTTGAAGCATCACTACAGACCCCGGATCAATTCCAGGCTGTATCACAACCGGCTGTAATTGGGAGTCCCATAGGGCGGCGCACAATTGGCCCAGTGTTGTCCGGGTTAGGGTTTGGCCAGGGTAGGCTGTCATTGTAAATAAGAATTTGTTCTTAACTGACTGGCATAGTAAAATAATTTATGAAAAATTATAAAAATCTAGCGGAGGGAAGCATTCTGTTTTCTACATTGTGGTGGGTGTAATTACATTGATATATCTAGTGAACAACGGATAACCAACAATGGGCATGAAGGATAGAAGTGGTCACTACAGGTGTGATCAAATCTTAAATCAAAGTTACCTGAAGCTGAATGGAAAGTGCCATGCCCTGACCAGTTATTCAGAAGAAAATCCTCGGTGACTGTCTAATTTACATAAGTTAACTTACCAGTGTGAACCCAAAACAAACACATTCTACACATTTACAAACTACCTATTTAACCTTCTCACATGTGAGTTCCAAATGTCTCTAATGCTCGCCCCAGCGTGAGTTGTTAGTTTCTCGTGATGTCAGAATGCACTCACTGTTCCGCAATGTGATTGCTACGCAACAGGGCAGTTAATATATGCTGTGGCCTGCTAATTATCTATAGGCTATGTTTCAACTTGATTTCTAACAAGTTTTATTTTCTAACAACAGTTTGAGTTGAGGTGTGTTCCGCCTCCTCATTAATTCACATAGAAGTTGCCATTTCAGTATTGCGGACAATTTATGTTTGAGGGTTTACTTAGCCGGACAAACTTCTCTCTTCAAGGAGAGCCCAAGCACTTCCCCAGTGTTTCCGCAGATCAAGTTTGCTGACATTTGCGCAGTCTTGCACAAACTGGCACATTTTCTGGCTGGCGCTCGCATTGCCTTCATTGTTGTTTTCCTTACGAATAATAGCTTTGGACATGTGTGCATTCCTATCAAAGTAAGTGCCTTAATTTCTGTATATTGTGTTGTCGTTTATACTGTAGCATACAGTATGTATGTATGTCTGTATGTACGTATGTACAGTACCCGTCAAAAGTTTGGACACACAAAATCATTCAAGGATTTTACTTTATTTGTAGAATAATAGTGAAGACATCAAAACTATGAAATAACACATATAGAATCATGTAGTAACCAAAAAAGCGTTAAATCAAAATATATTTAATATTTGAGATTCTTCAAAATACCCACCCTTTGCCTTGATGACAGCTTTGCACACTCTTGGCATTCTCTCAACCAACTTCACCTGGAATGCTTTTCCAATAGTTTTGAAGGAGTCCCCACATATGCTGAGCACTTGTTGGCTGCTTTTCCTTCACTCTGCGGTCCGACTCATCCCAAACCATCTCAATGGGGTTGAGGTGGGGTGATTGTGGATGCCAGGTCATCTGATGCAGCACTCCATCACTCTACTTCTTTCAAATAGCCCTTACACAGCCCGGAGGTGTGTTGGGTTATTGTCCTGTTGAAAAACAAATGATAGTCCCACTAAGCTCAAATCAAATGGGATGGCGTTTCGCTGCCGAATGCTGTAGTAGAAATGCTGGTTAGGTGTGCCTTGAATTCTAAATAAATCACAGCCAGTGTCACCAGCAAAGCACCCTCAGACCATAACACCTCCTCCTCCATGCTTCACGGTAGGAACCACATATGGGGAGATCATCCGTTCACCTACTCTGCGTTTCACAAAGACACAGCGGTTGGAACCACAAATCTCAAATTTGGACTCATCTTACCAAAGGACAGATTTGGTCTAATGTCCATTGCTTGAGTTTCTTGGCCCAAGCAAGTCTCTTCTTCTTATTGGTGTCCTTTAGTAGTTAAATCAAAATCAAATCAAATCACATTTTATTAGTCAAAAGCGCCGAATACAACAGGACCTTACAGTGAAATGCTTACTTACGAGCCCCTAACCAACAGTGCAGTTTCAAAAAATATGGATAAGAATAAGAGATTAAAGTAACAAGTAATTAAAGAGCAGCAGTAAAAAATAAAATAACAATATATACAGGGGGGTGCCGGTACAGAGTCATTGTGCGGGGGCACCGGTTAGATGAGGTAATATGTACATGTAGGTAGAGTTAATTAAAGTGACTATGCATAGATGACAACAGAGAGTGGCAGTGGTATGGAGAGGGGGCTGGGGGACAATGTGAATAGTCTGAGTAGCCATTTGAGTAGATGTTCAGGAGTCTTATGGCTTGGGGGTAGAAGCTGTTTAGAAGCCTTTTGGACCTAGACTTGGCGCTCCGGCACCGCCTGCCGCGCGGCAGCAGAGAGAACAGTCCATGACCAGGGTGGCTGGAGTCCTCGACAATTTCTAGGTCCTTCCTTTGCAGCAATTTGACCACGAAGGCCTGATTCACGCAGTCTCCTCTGAACAGTTGATGTTGAGATGTGTCTGTGAAGCATTTATTTGGGCTGCAATCTGAGGTGCAGCTAACTCTAATGAACTTATCCTCTGCAGCAGAGGTAACTCTGGGTCTTCCTTTCCTGTGGCGGTCCTCATGAGAGCCAGTTTCATCATAGCGCTTGATGGTTTTTGCCACAAACTTTCAAAGTTCTTGACTGACCTTCATGTCTTGATTGACTAACCTTCATGTGAACGAAGGGAAGTGAATGATCGGAGACGACACACTAACCTTCAACATGCGTACTACAAACAGACCAAACTCATCTTCTCTTATTGTCTTTGGATGATGTGAAGAAAAAAAACAAGCTACCCATCGTCAGATTACTTTCAATTTCTAGAAAGTGGTTTACTCTACTATTTCGATCAATGATGAGCTCACCCGTGATGTGATGCATTATAAATAGAAATGGCTATTAGCTAATTCATATTGTGGTTTCTGTCAGCCCGAGAGTTATCTAAATATGACCGCTTGTGTTACATCAATCTGTCCTCAGTTAGCGCTAGGACAAATGTAGCCTACATTTTCAAGTTTGGATGATTGTGTTATGCTGTAGCTACTTCTGTGAATGTCTGAACATTGCATCCAAAAATAAACGGGTTACATTCAGGACATAATTTTGTAAGGACTACGTTTGTGCAAAATGTTTCCATGAAGAAACAGTGTTGCCAGCTCAAATGTTGACTGTTGCGTCAATCAAAACAGGATGTCCTAAATAAGCGTTCTAATCACACCGGTTTGAGCGTACACTTCAGGAACCGCTGTAGAATTGTCACACCCCGTTTGTTGGTACGTGTGTGAAAAGGTTAAAGTGTTATTACAACCATGGTGTTCTTTTGTTAATGAAACGTATATATCTAATAACCTGACAATGATCCACATCATATGGGTAGACAAATAATGTACGTGTGTTATGCAGCAAAACACAACTATCCTTTTTTTAGGATGCAAACCAGTAATATGAATCACTGTTGATCCATCCTGTTCTGATCTAATGAGATGGATGTAGGATTGTCTACGGCCTAGAATCTAGGCTTTTCCCAGTCATGAAGGACGAAGCTAGGCCCCTCTTGGTTCTCATTGGCAAAGACTGAATTGAAGTTAGGGGTTATATGTCAGATTCTCCTATACCACTTTGCCTAACATCATATACCCCATAGGTTGTACATACACCTTTTTAAGGTGATAGAACTTGTATCATTATTATAGGGCTGTGAAACCCATGGCCGATTGGCTTCAGACTGAGCGTTTCTCACCATTTCTTTACGGAGAGCTATTTCCATTTCATAACAGGTAGTGTCCATTTATTGACAGTAGTGTGTTGATTAATTACTGCTTTATTCAGTGGAAATACAGAATATGTATTAAAATGTTAAATATACCAAAAGCTAAATCAAGCAGAGATGTACAACTATTTAACAATGTTAGTCATTACTGAAACATGCAAACTACAAACATTTAACCAGTTAAAGATAATACATAAAGCATTCTTTCATCGATAACCCACAACAACCTGGCAACCCTCATAAAATTCGACATAGCCTTGTATAAAATGCATTATGAAAGAAATGGTGTAATGTACTGTACACGAAAAAGTGGAGCCTTGTATTAAAGGCATTATGAAGAAAATTGTGTGATGTAGGCTCCACGAAATATGAAATGTGTTATGAAGAAAATCATGTAGGCCAACTGTTGCCTACACGTAAAAATGTGCCTTTCTGAATACTAGTGCACCAGTATGCCAAAGTATTAAGCAAAAACAAGCATATAAAACAGTATTGGCGTTAACAAAAAAAACTATTATTATATTTTGAATTTCTTCGGTGACAACCTGGTTGATTAACAATATTGGGTTGTTAACACATTAGTTTTATATAAAAATACATTTGGGACACAAAAATAATGCAGTGTAGAACATCATTGCCCATCATGCATTACTCTAGTGACTTTCAAAAGATTATTCCGACGTTTGCCCCCAAAAAGTATTTTCCAATTAATGAAGTCGCACAAAATTTTGCATTTTCACACGAATTAAGCCAAACAAAAACACACACAAAATCTGTTGAAATACTTTTTATACATATTGCCACGAATTGCGTGAGATTGTTGCCAACAACAAATGTGCTGACAAGGGGAAAATGCAGGCTAAAGAGGATATCAGACATGTTGACAAGACAAATGCGTAGGCAACATCTCCTTTAATAAATTAGTCACTCTACCGGGACATCTTACAATGTTCTATGTGCCCATGTGTTTAAACATACACTGAGTGTACAAAACATTAGGATCACCTGCTATTTCCATAACATAGACTGACCAGGTGAATCCAGGTGAAAGCTATGATCCCTTATTGATGTCACCTGTTAAATCCACTTCAACCAGTGTAGATGAAGGGGAGGAGACAGGTTAAAGAAGGATTTTTAAGCCTTGAGACAAATGAGACATGGATTGTGTATGTGGGCCATTCAGAGCGTGAATGGGCAAGACAAAAGATTTAAGTACCTTTGAACGGGGTATTGTAGTAGGTGCCAGGAGCACCGGTTTAAAAGTGTGTCAAGAACTGCTACGCTGCTGTGTTTTTCACGCTCAACAGTTTCCAGAGTGTATCAAGAATGGTCCGCCACCCAAAGGACATCCAGCCAACTTGACACAACTGTGGCAAGCATTGGAGTCAACATGGGTCAACATCCCTGTGGAACGCTTTCAACACCTTGTAGAGTCCATGCCCCAACGAATTGAGGCTGTTCTGAGGGCAAAGGGGGGTGCAACTCAAAATTGGAAAGTGTTCCTAATGTTTTGTATACTCAGTGTACATGATAAGCCTACACCCCCCTCTCCACCGTCCAACATTAATAGCCACAACGCGCGTAATTAATCAAGTGGATTTTTAAACTCGTTGTAGGCCTGCCGAGGATTGTATGTATTGTTCGATTATATTTTACAAATGATATCCCATAGGCTACTTGTCACATACCATTTTAACTTGTTTAAATCACCTATGGTGTATGATGAGGGCTATGCCCATGCAGAGGCAAGATCATTGTCGGTAGAATGTTCTCTTCCAGCACGCTGAATTCGAGAGTTATTTGCTTCCTTAAGGCGGAAAATTAGATTGCCATAATGCGATTTTAAATAGGGCACTGTAACAGTAGCCTATGTTATAATAGGCTACTGTATACAATAAAAATAGTGAGGGAAATTATTGATTTGATCACCATAATGCTTAATCCAAAACGTCTTTGCACCCCACATCTTAGTTCTAGGTATTCAGTCCAAATTCCACTCCATGAATGGTTATTTCCTTTCTTCTTCCTCTACCATGATCAGTAACATCAGGCAGGCTGACCATCTCATGGTTCTGATCATAAATCCATAAATGGTGCTGCATTCCACTATGCCACCACCTATGAAACAGTCCAAGCTGGAGGCCAAGGCTGTGCTCTCTCTCTCTCTCTCTCTCTCTCTCTCTCTCTCTCTCTCTCTCTCTCTCTCTCTCTCTCTCTCTCTCTCTCTCTCTCTCTCTCTCTCTCTCTCTCTCTCTCTCTCTCTCTCTCTCTCTCTCTCTCTCTCTCTCTCTCTCTGTGTGCACTTTCACTTTCCACATAGTCCACATAGGCCTACATTATCTACATGGTATGTTCTGTATTTGCCTTAACTTGACTTACCACCTGTGGCATTATGCTAATAATGCTGTGGAATTTAGTTTACTCAGGAAAAAAGGGTTTGGGACCTGGTCAGAACAGGACATAAGGATCACCAAGCATGTGAGCATGTATAAGTTCTAAGCTGATAAAATATATATATAACACTAGAATGTTGCTCAGACAAACTGCTTGCCAGACTTGTATATAAAGTAAACATTGTATGTTAGCTGACTAGGAACACATCATTTACTCTCATGTATAACATGCACAAAGCAAAAGCCTTAAGCAGAGCATCTCATCCTCTCCTTTGCAGTGTTACATGAGTCCATTCCCCTAAATTAGACTCAATGATAATATATAGCAGACCAAGTTCAGCCTAGATGCATTGAGCATTGAATTGTTTTTTTTTGCCTGATACACCCCCACCACTCCCCATTCCCCAGCGACTCCTTCCATTAACACCGCAATCTCAGCCGGTGCTTTGCTCCATGTACACTGTATTGTTAGGGAATCAGCATGTTAGGTCCACCGAGACAGTGACCCCTGGCATTTTACTGAACGTGTAATTATTTGCCTGCCTCTGGCAAAGATTTAAAAGATTGCATTTGAACTAAATCCATATCAATGCTAATTTCCCCCGTCCAGGCAGCTCCAGGTGCTACAGCCCAGAAGAATGCAGTGAATGCACAGTGTGCGTGCTGTGTGCCACAGCAAGCGGGGAGAGCATGGCTCAAATTAAATTACACCAATATCTCTCCCCAAGAAAACTGTTTTACATCAACCACTGAACAAAGGAGTCATGCTACATTAGAGTTAAACATTTATTCTTCTCCTTTCTCTATCCTTTTAGTTACCAAATATTACTGTCTAATCATCTAGTGAAAAGCATATATATCAGAGTAATTAGAAATAACCAGAGATAAGCATAGTATGTAAAACAACCCACTGAATCAAACAATATGAACGACAACCTGTCTGGAAAATAGATCCACAGGAGTGATAATTTCTGTTTATTATGTAGAATACACATTTTATCCCAAAGTAGATATTTTGAAGATAATTGAAGAAGATATAGAGTATATCCTATATAGAAATGTAATTCCTAGTAATGCAAATCAGAATAACTTTTATTTGTTAACATCTAGGCAAGGCAAGACTAAGAATAGTGTTAACTGTAGTTAACAGGCAGGTCACACACACACACCTGTCCTTGGTTGTGGGACATTTTTTGCATGAAGTGTTATTAATGAAATGTTCTTGTTTAATTTTATTAAATTATTTTTTTTAAGTTTAGAGGCTTTTTCTCTTTTTGAATGAACATGAATGGCCGCCTAGTGACAAGTCAGCGTAAGGCCTCACATCGTCTATTGTCGACAGAAAACCATCTGGTTATGATCTTGTTTAAGATAGCCCCTTAATTAAGCTTTTAATTAAAGATCGTTCAAAGCTGTAGACCACATGAAGGGCAGTAATTACAAATTACACTACAAACCCAACAGATGTGACTGACTGCCATTATCTGATTGAAGAAAAAGTTATACGAAATACAATTCGACCAAAGTTTGAGTTGAATTAATCTGTTGTCTTGAGAATAGGGGCACGTTTGTCATTACCCATACAGGCTCGGAGACAGAATTTAAGTTCTTCGTCATGATTGTTTTAAAATTTCTTTGACATCTATTGATTTCGAGGCAGCTGTAAGACTTTGTCACAAGAGAGAGGAGCAGTCACAACGCGTTAGTTTGATGGCATAACTCGAACGTTGGGAGATCGTGTGACCACGTGATGAGCAATGCATATTGTCTCCTTTACAATAAAGCTCAGTAATTATTGATTTATACAAATTTAACAAGCAAATACAACCAATAGTTTTGTATTATCAGATATGTCAATAGATTTCAACTAGATTTGTCATAAATAATAGTCTGTATCACTTTGCCGTTTATTCTGCTGGTAAATGTGTGAGAGAAATAAGTAGAAGAGAACCATGATTAGGCCCTATATAGTAGACTAAGTATGCCTATTCTATTCACCCCTTAGCGGCCGATACACATTTATGTTTTATGATACACACTTTTAATTTTACAGTATAGGTTTTATGTAGCTCCATATTCAACAAACTAAAAAAACGATCCAACGCATTGGGGTCAGGTGACTACATTCTCTATGCTGGACCAATTATAATCCACCATCGGATCCTGGCATGGCATCACCTCTGGTTGCTGCACCTGATAACCTGGTCATTGACCCATGTTCATGTTATCATAACATCTCCTCAGCTGCATGACCACCATACTCAATGCAAATACTGACATTTTTATTGTGTGCTACAAATAGAATCCAAAATGGGGACTACTGTGCCATGACTGTCAGCCTATATATACAGCTACTCTACAGTACATCAGCCTGCTGCTCATGTATGGTAGAGGCCAAACGATTCAACATGAATAACCTGGAACTGGTCTGAATAAATGTTAACCATTTAATTCCACGACAGTGGTTGTCAATAGACAATACAAAAAGTCAAACGTGCTTTCATAATTGCTCATAACTCATGCCGCAACGAGATATTAGCTCGTAAATGTGGATTGGCCGTGTTTCTCAAACTAGGATCGCTCATTAGTTTGCAAAATGAATATTTCAGTGGTCTGTCATGAATTGTGGTTACTTACTGATGTAACTTGGAAAAACCATGTTATTGTCTGTGTGGAAAAAATATGGTCTTTATTCATCTGCGTGTGCGACTTGGACTGAAAACACAAAATATTCCTGACTATACACAACTCTAAAATAAGAAATGTTTTTTGACTGGGCCAAATACAGTGGCGCCTCTGCCACACAGCATCAACACAGTGTTTTCAGATGTTTGTAGTGTTCACTCTCTGTGCCAGAATTAATGCATGTAGGCCTGGTCAGGGAGATGAGTCCCGCATTGAAAAGACCGGAGAACCATGCCACTGCTTATCACGTAAAGTATCCGCAAATCAAAGTTATTGTTATTTTTGTATTGTCTGCAGGCATGGTGGACTTTGTAACAGGACTAGGGACTTTGATTAGCTCTAATACAGACAACAGCTTAAAAAGTTAGGATACCCAACAGGCCTTAACGCTCACACTTCTCCACAAATCAAGGGCTAAAATATGGAGCACTTCTGTATGGAACAAAATCTGCATGTTTAAAAAGAAAAATACCCTCAATCGATTGTGCTATAGGCTCACCAAAGCACTTTAGCAAAGAAACATAAATAAGCCTAACTCTTTATGAAAATAAAACTCAGTAGTTCAGTGTTTACATAGTACAAGTGCTTTGCTTATTGCTTCAGTAAAGCTACCTGCTAAGCCTACATGGCATAGCCCAGGAGCCCCAGTTTCAATGCATTTTTCTGAGCTTGTTTTGCAGCCGAGGTGGTGATCGTGTAGCGCGGCTTACAACTGTCTATGCCTCACCAAAGTATTCGTATACAGGTAACTAGTCAGGTCAACGTTTGTGATTGAAGGATTGTTTTAATTTATTTGAGAGTCCGTGGCAGTATGGTAAACTGTTCAGTTGACTCCATCCTAGCCAGGGTTCCTCCACCACGGATAATTTATCACGCTCATGCTGCAGCGGTTGCCTGGCTGGTTCATAATGTTTGAATGCCCTCTAGCGGTAGAAATATAGCAGAAATCCATGGCTTGGCTTCAAATACCTATCCAGCGTTTGGGGTAGTCTATACGAATAAAATAATAAAATGATCTGACATCACTTTCTTTGTCGTTTCTATTTTTTGTATGGTTACATTTGGATTGGCCTATTTAATGCAACTGAGACACGATACAATGAAACAAAGTTTCACGTTTTTGGCCCATGTTCAAAATTGTGATTATTTCCACGATGATATATTTAAATAACTACCGCTTGCAGTTAACAAAAACGAAAACTGAAGAGCTGTGTGTATATGCACATATTGTCTGTGAGGTCCCAGAGTATGTCAAGGGATGTTATATTTTAATGAGAACCGTGGCGTGAAAAGCTCTGTCCTCCTCCCACTGTCACGCAAGCACTGGGCTGAAATATGTCAACCCCTTCAGGTAGTGTTAGCCTACTATTGAGTGAATGCATTTGTGTTTGCTATTGAGTAGATGTATTTGTGTCAACAATATGATCTGTCGATTCCAGTGAATACTTGAGTTGTGGACCGGAGGACACGTTGTGATGCTGAAACGTCAGGTCGCAGCAGTGGCATGCCTTTTTAGTAGCCTAGTCTACTACAATGTGCTGTAGGTTATTCTTTGTCCATTTACTCATACACAATTATGTTTGAAACTGTTAGGCTATATAATGAGTAATGGACTGAAGGGTTAAATCCTTGGTTCTATCTTTAGTCAGACACTTTCTTCATCAACAAAGATCGGGTGTTGAGTTGGTCAGCCATCCCGTCAGCAATATGTAAACATCGTGTGCTGTGAGGCCATTTGGATGGTAATGCACAGTCAATTACATTTCTTTCTAGATCATTAAGCGCAAATCTGGCTTGTATTTTAACAAGACTGGCCGTGTATTTAATGAGGGTCAGAGAAGGGTGGGAGATGTTTTAATGGACCCGTGTTTTTCCTCACCACATTACTGTCCAGCGTAAGCACCGGGGTCTGCAGCTCGCTTAGTGTGGCGCGCGCGGGCATGTGTGATACAAACACTAAAAACATGTCAAATACTTTTGACTACACAGTTGATTGGATTATGAATACGGCTATAAACAAGTAAAGGCCTATAAACAAGTAAAGGCCTACCTGAAAAGCCCATGGTGGACAGACCCCATGGGACCACAGACATATTTAGAACAGTTACACGTGGTAGGGATATGGTTCTGGACTGCCCTTTCATTCTGAGCATTGTAATTGTGCCCGAGAGAGTTGGCACAAAAACACCTCCTCTGAGAACACAGGAAGATGCACAGACAGCCTGAAGTGACTTACTCTATAGTTGTTCTTCAGTGTAACTTGTCGATGAAATGAGGCTGCTTTCATGCAGAGAGATTGTTAGGTTGTTGGTTGATAACAAAGGAACATAACCTATTATCACCCTATCACTTTGGAGAAGTTAAAGGCTGACTCTTTGCTTTGCTCTGTCTGAACCATGCCTAGCTCGTATCCACTCCATTTAATCCTGTCAACTCTCACACCAACCTGCCAATTCTCGGTTATCAGATAGCTACTAATTGCAGCAAGTATATTTGTAAATTGCAGATTTTCTGCACTGAGAAAAACTTTGATTGCCTGTCAGGCACACACAAGGAAAGGATGCTCTGCTAAATGAGGTGCTCCACGCTTGACTAATAATGCTTAATTCATTATTTAAAAAAGACTGCTTGAATGAGGCAAACAATCTGAGAGGATATAACATATCCATAACAGTTCAAAAGCCTAAATAACCAAACTATCATCCTGGAAATTAAACGAATGATTTTAAAATGTACATTAATTCTGCATTTGGAGGAAAGAGGGAACTGTTAGTTCCATTTGAAAGATGACTATGTATTTCACCCACTAATAAACACATTTGGATAAAAGAAAATGCAATAACATTTTTTTTTTTTAACGGACACATATACACAATATTTGTACAATTTGGTTTTTCATATTCCTACTCATGGACATCGCTAATGAAATGTGTGAAATCATTGCAGAAGAAAGATTGCATTTAGACTCTATAGAAGTCAGTAGTCAACCATAAAAAGCAGATAATAAAGTACATCTATTTGTGTCAAATGAAAGTCAAATATGAATCAGAAGATGTTGTTTTTCTCAGCAGTAAAATGCTACCTACATCTGCTGTCTGAGAGTGGACTGGCAGGGGCAGTTCCCTCCTTCCTTCCATCCCGTCTGTTTTTATAGCAACGAGAACTAGCTGACATATGGGACAGTTTAACAGGCAATTTCAATCTCTTAGTGTCACTCATCCAAGTTGCTCTTAAAGTCCTTCCCCAAAACTCTGGCGAAATGTCATGCCATGATTGATGCCGATCTCGATAGTGAGCATCATTTTGCTCCAATTCTCTAGGAAGCCTTAAGGAAATGGAAAATGAAGGAGCTTTGGTCTGGGCTTTGATACAGATAAGGATTTTTAATGGTTGCATCAATGTGTAAGGTCAATATTTACTCTCACCTGCTACCTGTTATCTTGACATTATGAATATTAACATTGTAGATGTTATTTCTGCCATATACTGAATTGCTCATTGTAAAATAATCTGTTTTTTGTAGGCTACGGTTTTGTTAGAGTTCTCTCACATGGAAATAGGTGTACTTGTTTTTGAATTTACATAAAAGCAGAATGTCAGTCTCACTGACCGTGGCACAGGGCGGTGCTGGACCGTACTGACATCTCACAGCAGCCAATGCTGACTAGATGACTTATTCAACCTCCTAAACTACCCACCCACCCCCAGTGCCCTGGGAGACTACACCCTCCTCCCCTCTCTTTCTCCTACACTGTCTCTCTGATATCACGACGAGGTTGATGAACACATGCTAATTTTCACAACCAATCTTGGCCAGCGGCGAGACGTTTTTGCAGCAGATTTGACCATAACAGCCCAGCCCCACACACATGGTTTTGACCTGCAAGCCACATCTTCAGAGTTGTATCCGTCTCCTTCTCTGATTTTACTCTCACTACCTCCCTTGATGAGCTTGCTCTACTAATGTGGCCATCCTTACTTTGCTCTTAAAGTGGAACTGACAGCGTTTTAACTACTTTGCCGATATTAAACAAGGACAATCAAAATCACATGATCACAAGCATCCTATGTAGATAAGTGGATATTATAAAGGACCATCTTTTTTTGGAATAAAACAATGGCCAGAATGGTTCGCAGTTGGACGTTTGAAAAAACAAACATATAGGCTTGCGAATTCGTTGTGTTTTTTTAATATGGCCTGTGCTTGAGTTTGACACCCCTGGGATAGAATATCTATTTACAGTGGATTCGGAAAGTATTCAGAGCCCTTCCCTTTTCCACATTGTATTACATTACAGCCTTATTATAAAATGAATTAAATGATTCCCCCCCTATCAATCTATGCACAATACCCCATAATGACAAATCAAAAACGGTTGTTAGACATTTTTAGAAAACTTATTTACATATGTATTCAGACCCTTTGGTATGAGACTCGCAATTGAGCTCAGGTGCAACCTGTTTCCATGGATCATCCTTGAGATGTTTCTGCAACTTGATTGGAGTCCACCTGTGGTCAAGTCAATTGATTGGACATGAATTGGAAAGGCACACGCATCTATATCAGGTCCCAGAGTTGACAGTGAATGTCAAAGCAAAAACCAAGCCATGAGGTTGAAGGAATTGTCCGTACATGTATATTTACTATAATATTTCAACCGGATTATAAACTGGACGATAGGAAAGGAAAAAACCACAGCGCTTGAGCCCGTGAACGCGCATCCTCTTCTGTTTACATCTGGTGACCACTTCCCAATTCTTCTTCTATTACCATCCAGAGCAACTAAACATCATCAAACACTGTCTAGAGACTGTTGACATCCAGTGGAAGCAATAGGTACTGCAATCTTACTCCCATATAAGGTCACTTTCAATAGGGAGGGGTTCACAATGAGGCAATGTGTCAAAACCACTTTTTCCAGTACATAAATTCCTCAGGTTTTTTGCCTGCTATATCCGTTCTGTTATACTCACAGACAATATTTTAACACTCTTAGAAACTTCAGAGTGTTTCCTATCCAATAGTATGTGCATATCCTATTTTCTGGGCCTGAGTGGGAGGCATTTTACTTTGGGCACGCCAGACTCTCCAAAACCGTCACCTCGGGAGCCGCTCCCTAAGAAGTTAATGTTATAGTACTCTCTCTGGTATGCAATCTGGTTTCCACTCAGGATATGGATGTGTCACTGCAACCTTAAAGGTCCTCAATGATGTCACCATTGCCCTTGATTCTAAGCAATGTTGTGCTGCAATTTTGTATTGAATTGGCCAAAGCTTTTGATATGGTAGACCATTCCATTCTTGTGGGCCGGCAAAGGGGTATTGGTGTCTCTGAAGGGTCTATGGCCTGGTTTGCTAACTACCTTTCTCAAAGAGTGCAGTGCATAAAGTCAGAAATCTGCTGTCTCAGCCACTGCCTGTTACCAATTGAGTACTCCAAGGCTCAATCCTAGGCCCCACGCTCTTCTCAATTTACATCAACAACATAGCTCAGGAAGTAGGAAGCTCCATCATCCATTTATATGCAGATGATATAGTCTTAAATGCAGCTGGCCCCTCCCCGGATGCTGTGTTAAATGCTCTACAACAAAGCTTTCTTAGTGTCCAACAAGCTTTCTCTACCCTTAACCTTGTTCTGAACACCTCCAAAACAAAGGTCATGTGGTTTGGTAAGAAGAATGCCCCTTCCCCACATAGATCAGCAGGTAAGGGTGCTCTCGAGCGGCTAGATGTTCTTTACCATTCGGCCATCAGATTTGCCACCAATGCTCCTTATAGGACACATCACTGCACTCTATACTCCTCTGTAAACTGGTCATCTCTGTATACCCATCGCAAAACCCACTGGTTAAAGCTTATTTATAAAACCCTCTTAGGGTTTGGTGGCAAATCTCTTTTTATAAAACTCCCCTATCTGAGATATCTACTGCAGCCCTCATCCTCCACATTCAACACCTATTCGGCTAGTCACATTCTGTTAAAGGTCCTCAAAGCCCACACATCCCTGGGTCACTCGTCTTTTCAGTTCGCTGCAGCTAGCGACTGGAACGAACTGCAACAAACACTCAAACTGGACAGTTTTATCTCAATCTCTTCATTCAAAGACTCAATCTTGGACACTCTTACTGACAGTTGTGGCTGCTTTGCGTGATGTATTGTTTTCTCTACCTTCTTGCCCTTTGTGCTGTTGTCTGTGCCCAATAATGTTTGTACCATGTTTTGTGCTGCTACCATGTTGTTTTGCTACCATGATGTTGTCATGCTGGGATGCTACCATGCTGTGTTGTCATTTGTTGCTGCCTTGCTATGTTTTTGTCTTAGGTCTCTCTTTATGTAGTGTTGTGTTGTCTCTCTTGTCGTGATGTGTGTTTTGTCCTATATTTATACGTTATATATTTATTTATTTAAAAATTTTAATCCAAGCCCCCGTCCACGCAGGAGGTCTTTGCCTTTTGGTAGGTATCATTGCAAATATGAATTTGTTCTTAACTGACTTGCCTAATTAAATAAAGGTTAAATAAAAAATAAACGTCATTGGAGGAGTGGATGAGTGACCAACCTTTTCCCCTCCTATCGTTTTTCGTTGGGTACAGCTAGAGATGCTGCATGTGTCATTTGGTTAGCTTGTTATGAATGTGAATCGCTTTGCTAGCTAGCTAGCTATGCTGAACTTGAACGATCGTTATCCACAGTTAGCATATCTCTTAGTTGTCAATCAAATGTATTTGGCATCACTCAAATGGGCAGGTAGGCAGGCAAGTTCCCATTCAGTTGTCAAAACGTGGGTTGGGACGAGCATGCATTGGCAGGCAAGCTGCAGAAGGACGAGCAGGCTACTTTTCCCCATTGTTTATCAGTGCAATTTTAACGGCCAACTAGCTGAAAAAGTTTGAGAGTGTTTATCTAATGTTCCCTTGTTAGATTTTAGCTCATCTCGCTCTGCCTAGCATTAGTTGTTGATCTTGTTGTTGTGGGTGTGCCTTGTTTGATCAACAGGATTGTGAAGTTCCCAAATGTAAGAGGAATCTTGTGCTATTTACATACTTGCAGAAATCCGTTCAGGTGTGTTTTCAGGTTTTTGGCAAATGCATTCTAATGATCTAAAGTCACTCTGTTGCTACTGTCTGTAAACTCTGGGTTCAAAGTGAATGATGGCAGGCCCTTGTGGCAAATGGCTTATATCCATATAGGCCAACTGTAGCTCAGATTGGCTATGTTGCACCGGTCTGCGTAGACTCCGGTCCTGGACAGGGTAGATGTTTTTATTCGGTTTTATTTACTGCAGTGTCTATTCATTGTCCAAACGCACGGCCGCTTTCCCACTCTATATTGCTCTAGAATTTTCACAAATGCCTTTCTATACGTCATTCCTAAACATTCTATGGATTTATGAAAAATGTGAAAATGACCATATCTAAGTGCTCGCTTGTCAGAAATGTAAACAATTTGTCATATTCTTCCTGGGGGTGTATATGAACAGATTTTTAATACGATTTCATAGTGCTAAAATGCTGTCTGTTCCACTTTAAGTGCTTGGAAATGTAGAATTGTCACCGCTGATTAATTTAATGTTATATCCAAAGAGAATGCTTAGCAGCCCAAGGATCCTCGGCTTCATGGTCAGGAATCATCTGGTTCAGAAATAAAAGACAGAACAAGGTGAGAAACATTCTGATTAAATTAGATTGTCGTGTTTAATTCCACTAACTTGGACCTAATTATCAACTCATTAGGCTGACAAGGTGAGATCACTACACTACCATCCCTCCACTAATTGTTCAATTCTTGAACAGAAGAAAAGTTTTCTCATGTCAAATCAGTCCCTGTGTGATCTAATGGTGCATAAGTTTCCTCCAGTTTCCTCCAGGTTATGGGGCTAAGGTCATGGTAATGTTATTGCACCCTGTGCCAGAGATGTATGCAACCAGGGAGCGAGAGAAGGATTTGGAACAAAAGCGGATTCACCTGCTAGGCAGCAGATGCCTCACCACCGCCTGGTGCAGGAGAAGGAGACACAGGCAGATGTGCAGCAAGTTTAAAGCTCCAGAACCTCTCTCCTCTCCTCCTGCACTTCTTAACCTACCTGTGAACTCTGGAGAAAATACTTTCACTTGCACCATGTCATACTGTTACAGGTTTTTCTTCATATTTCAAGTGCAAATGCAGGTGCCTGGGCAAACAAGGTATTTCTGAATGTCCGCTTGTTATTTTTGGTGTGTGTGCACGTGCACCTATGTGTGTGTGTGTTTGTGTGTGTGTGACAGATGGGAGAGGTTGCGGGCATAAGGGCACAGCTGACTGGCACAGACCCTGTCTGGCATGGTGTTGTGGGCTGGTGCAGCTGTGGTTGGGTAGAGCTGTCACTGTGCCCTTTGCCACTAAGAGCCTATACCCACAATGTTATTGCAGCATGTTCTGCAATATCACTTTTTACCTGTTTTTATGGGTGGGATAAAGGTACATGGGCAAAATGATTTGATCTCCTTTTTGTGGATTAATAGGAGTGCTCAGTACATTTATGCCAGGGTTCCCCAACTGGTGGCCCAGAGCAATTTAAATTTAAATTTTTACTTAAAGGTTTTTATTGTTGGACATAAAAGACTGTAAAAACACCAGCAAATCAGCTCCAGGTGATTTTAATGATGGAAATCTGTTCCAAAGTGTTCCATTGCATAAAATAGAGAAATATGTGATCGAATACAAAGTTTTGAAATTATGTTTTAGTCAAAAATTATATGTTTGGTCTTCTTTCGGTCACTTTGCAGTCTACAAATTATTTGTAATTATATTCTGGCGCCCTGACCATCTGCTCAAGAAAAAAATCGACCCGCTGCTGAATCTAGTTGATAATCCCTGTTCTATGCAATGATGGTGGGTTCTATGTCAAGTACAGTATGGTCCTCGTGTCCTTATGAGTAATTTACACAACCTTAATATGCCATTTAGTACCATTTAGTTGAGGTACATTGTTCTGGGACCATGCAGTGTGGAAAGGTTTGTTTTAGGCACTGTGTGGTGACAGGTTTGGTTCCAGTGCTATGGCTCCTAGGGGGAGAGGAGGAGAAGAAAGGAGGGAAAGCTGCTGAGTGGGTTTTCATTTCAGTCAAGATGGGAAATGTCACAATGAGCACCCAGCTCATTGCAGCCACAGGGACTAATGAAGCAGTCAGGCCCCAATGACCGAGCCCACCATAGAAACCTGCCTCTCAGCACCAGAGCAAGCCATGCTTCCACACTGCTGCTGCTGTTGCTGAGGCATGGCGATACATTGGGGACAGTGCGATATGTTGGATATGTTACTATAACAGTATGGAATTAATGTGAGAGCTGATCACAGAAGGCAGTATTGCTGGCTCAGGGACTCATTCAGCGACATTCCCTTACCGTCCTCATGATGACAATAACCTGAATACCTGACTGGTAGAAACTATGTGGGATTTGGCCCCTGATGCTGGTCTCTGTGAGAGTGTGCACTCTCCCCAATGAGAGATGACCTCTGGAGAGGAGGAGAACCACAGGCGCCAGGGAATCTCATTAATAATGACCATTTGCAATGAATCTTGGAGGGTGTTGTGTTGTGGCTCTGGTATAGCTAGCTGGGGAGAGACATTGATGGAGTTTCCTGTCGGGAAAACAGAGAGAACAACTCTATTCAGGGAAAGAATCCCATGCTTCCCTTGACCTGACATTATCTACAAGGAATGTTGACCTCAGTCCAATAGCAGTTTCTGCCTCCATACTGTCACACGTCCATACTGATCAATCTGAGGACTGGACTAGATGCTCATTTACATTTACGCAAATGACCGTAAATTATCATCTGGTAGTGCATTTCAAACAGCAGTGACTAACTTTGGACATTTGTATGCATTTATTTTGAGTATCATTTGATTTTGAGTGATGACTTAACGCGAAATGGCGTTGCCACGAGCAGCAGCACACAGTCACACACACTATCTGTGCCTGTGCATGGGTACGGGACCAAAACAGCGGAGAAGTTGAGCCTCACGCTTCAACGCTCCTAGTTGTTGTGGAAATTGACCCCCATTGCTGTTAACTTTCTGCATCTATGTCATATCGCTGAGTCTACCTTTAAAGAAGCGATTTTTGGGATTGAGAAACAATTCCTTAATGGCGTACAAGCATTTCTTGGAACAATGTTGTCGATTTTCAAAACAGTGTTCTCAAGACACAGAACTACCATCCAGTACATTTATTTGCCGTAATAACACCAACAACCACAAAAAAAAGTTTTATCGGTTTAGTTTTTCCAGGTTTTGGATTTCCCCCAGTTTCTTTCTCCAGGTTTTCACTTTTTTAATAGAAAAACAACAACATCTATAGTTTTGAGGGTAGACAGTAGTTGAAATTAAAATTGCGCACCTCAAGAGACTGGTGTTTAACTGGCGTTGTTTCTGTATGCGAAATAAAAGAGTTTACAAAACAAAAGACCACCCGATTCATACAAATCATCATGATATCATATAATTCTGCTAGGTAAGCCTATACGTTGTAGTTAAGGGTGCTACACAAAGAATGTTTTAGAATTTTTGCATTGTAATTTCAGAAATATCCATAACACACTGAGTGTACAAAACATTAAGAACACCTACTCTTTCCATGACAGACTGACCAGGTGAAGCCAGTTGAAACCTAGGATCCCTTATTGATGTCACCTGTTAAAGCCACTTCAATCAGTGTAGATGAAGGGCAGGAGACAGGTTAAAGAAGGATTTTTAAGCCTTGAGACAACTGAGACATGGACTGTGTATGTGGGCCATTCAGAGGGTGAATGGGCAAGAGAGTTTATGTAAGAAAACAAGCATTGAATAGTGTAGGGAATCATTTAACCATCTTAATCTCTGTGAAACATGTTTTCAATAACAAATATTGTTTTTACAGCTGTTTGAAGCTGGTGGACCATATCCGAAAGGTCCACCAGCTTCAAACAGCTATTAGAAGCAGATATATTATGGACATTTTCTGCAATCCTATGTGTAGCACCTTTAACATTTAATTTGGAAAGTTGTATGAGAAGGCTATTAGACATGACTGTTTCGACATCGCTAACTGGCCACACGGTGGTAGACACAGCCACTCCCATGCCAACAGGTTTTCATAAAGTTGCAAAAAATACAAATCACTGATGCATTCTTTAATATTCTTCACATGTAGGCTTTGGATTAAACAAATCTGCGCTCAACTTTTTCTCTAGGGCACTCGGAAATGACTGCACAGTGAAGACTATCATTACAACAATTATTTTCTCCTGGTCGCACTGGTGCCCACAAAATAAAATGTTAGGTTGCCCCAGCAACATATCTAAGAGCATATGTGACTAAAATGGTCGCACTTTAAAGCCCTGTTTGCAAACTCTTCTCTTCTGTTGAAAACAATGTGTTGATGGCTGTTCAATAGCGAATTCAATATTCATTGATGACAGTTGTCTTTAAAGTTTTGCAAAAGTGGGTTTAAGATATGTAATCCAGGTACAAAGGCAAGAAAATGATCAGATACAGCACATTTTATAATGTATGGCAGATAGAAATCTTCAGAGATAGATGGTCTTCAGAGATGGATGGGAGGGGTTGAGGGTAGCTGAAGGATGGGATTAAAAACAAACAAAAGGTAACTATTGTCAAATACATTGTGCCCATAAAATGTATATAGTATGTATAAGCTGGAAGTAGAAGCCTAAGATTTGTTGTCCATTAGTTTACTCCAATTGGGGGGAGTGGTGGTAGGGTTAGGGGAAAATAATAAAATTAATGTAAAAGAAAATATATATATATGGACTAAAAAAAGTATATGGGGGATTGGAAATGATGCAGACAATGACATTGATGGAAGCAACAATCTATCTGCAATATTAAAGCTGATCCGCCCTCTAAAAAATATACAGTTGAAGTCGGAAGTTTACATACACTTAGGTTGGAGTCATTAAAACTTGTTTTTTCAACCACTCCACACATTTCTTGTTAACAAACTATAGTTTTGGCAAGTCGTTTAGGACATCTACTTTGTGCATGACACAATACATTTTTCCAACAATTGTTTACAGACAGATTATTTCACTTATAATTCACTGTATCACAATTCCAGTTGGTCAGAAGTTTACACACATTAAGTTGACTGTGCCTTTAAACAGCTTGTAAAATTTCAGAAAATTATGTCATGGCTTTAGAAGCTTCTGGTAGGTTAAATTGGAGGTGTACCTGTGGATGTATTTCAAGGCCTACCTTCAAACTCAGTGCCTCTTTGCTTGACATCATGGTAAAATCAAAAGAAATCTGCCAAGACCTCAGAAAAGAATTGTAGACCTCCACAAGTCTGGTTCATCCTTGGGAGCAATTTCTGAACGCCTGAAGGTACCACGTTCATCTGTACAAACAATAGTACACAAGTATAAACACCATGGGACCACACAGCCGTCATACCGCTCAGGAAGGAGACATGTTCTGTCTCCTAGAGATGAACGTACTTTGGTGCGAAAAGTGAAAATCAATCCCAGAACAACAGCAAAGGACCCCGTGAAGATGCTGGAGGAAAGAGGTACAAAAGTATCTATATCCACAGTAAAACGAGTCCTATATCGACATAACCTGAAAGGCCGCTCAGCAAGGAAGAAGCTCTGCTCCAAAACTGCCATAAAAAAGCCAGACCACGGTTTGCAACTGCACATAAGATTGTACATTTTGGAGAAATGTCCTCTGGTCTGATGAAACAAAAATATAACTGTTTGGCCATAATGACTGTTGTTGTGTTTGGAGAAAAAATCGGGGAGGCTTGCAAGCCGAAGAACACCATCCCAACCGTGAAGCACGGGGGTGGCAGCATCATGTTGTGGGAGTGCTTTGCTGCAGGAGGAACTGGTGCACTTCACAAAATAGATGGCATCATGAGGAAGGGAAATTATGTGGACATATTGAAGTAACATCTCAAGACATCAGTCTGGTAGTTAAAGCTTGGCCGCAAATGGGTCTTCCAAATGGACAATGACCCCAAGCATACTTCCAAAGTTGTGGCAAAATGGCTTAAGGACAACAAAGTCAAGGTATTGGAGTGGCCATCACAAAGCCCTGACCTCAATCCTATAGAAACATTGTGGGCAGAACTGAAAAAGTGTGTGCGAGCAAGGCCTACAAACCTGACTGAGTTACACCAGCTCTGTCAGGAGGAATGGGCCAAAATTCACCCAACTTATTGTGGGAAGCTTGTGGAAGGCTACCCGAAACGTTTGACCCAAGTTAAACAATTTAAAGGCAATGCTACCAAAAATTCATTGAGTGTTTGTAAACTTCTGACCCACTGGGAATGTGATGAAAGAAATAAAAGCTGAAGTAAATCATTCTCTCTACTATTATTCTGACATTTCACATTCTTAAAATAAAGTGGTGATCCTAACTGACCTAAGACAGAGAATTTTTACTGGGATTAAATGTAGTAAAGGAGTTGTGAAAAACTGAATTTAAAAGTGTTTGGCTAAGGTGTATGCAAATTTCCAACTTCAACTGTAGATATCAATAAAAAAAAACGAATGACCAGGCATTCTGCTGTTCTGCTTTTGGTATGTTTTACCACAGTTCCAAAAAAAATGCTCGTAAGGCGACTGAGAAAAATTGTAACACCATTAGCCACCGATAATGTACTGTGATATAAGTGAACCTGGGCAGAGCTGGTCTCGATACGCATTCAGGCCAAACAACAAAAAGGTGAGGAGGAACAAAGGTGTGTTGTTGGAGGCTGGGCACGGCATGTTTGATGTAGCTATGCTGAAAGGCGTGCGACTGCTGAGGGTTGCTGAGGGCCTTCTGGTGCTCCCTGCTATCGTGTGCTACCGTGTGCTCATCAGCATATGTGCCTTCTGATCCTATCACTCACGTTTACCTTCAACAGTCAACACCAACGGCACAGCTGCTCCCGCCATGCTGTATCCCAGTTCTGCAGCACCGCTCACCAGCACCCAGATGTGCACGCTAGCCACACACACACAGCAGCCTGTGAATATCACAAAGCTTTACCTGGCTGTCTCTCAGGATAGAGCAGCCACATACTGTGAAGAGACGTTGGTTGTGTGGTTGGAGACTATTCCAGCTCATGAGCTCATGTGTGATGTGGGGGGAATCTTTTCTCGTAGGAAATTCATGTTGATCTTGGTACCTGCTTTTCAGTTCATTTACGCTTGATCTAGAAGATTGTAGCCTCATGGCATACTTTTATCGACGTCATTTTACTATTTATTTAGGGTAAACATATTCACTGCTCAATCTTTTGGGAATATTTGAATGATCAGTGTTCACCCTCCTACCACAAACAGAGGCACACACACACACACACACACACACACACACACACACACACACACACACACACACACACACACACACACACACACACACACACACACACACACACACACACACACACTGTGTGGCGTGACGCTCCATTGATCAGTGATGATGGGAGTTGAGCATCTGAAGACAGACATGATGGGTTTGGGATGGCACACATGGTGCTTGCGGCTGCCCGCCGTGCCAGCTGCAGCCCTCTCTCTCTCTCGCTGCAAGCAGACAACCATTTACAGGTTCCTCTGTCAGGTTTCAACTGTCGGGCTAAAAACTCTGTACGAGACCGGCTGTGCCGCAAGAGGAATCTCCCGTTGATAAGAGATACATGGAAACGAGACGTTTGTGTTACTGAGAGAAGTGTTCACGGGAGGCACAACAGAGCTTTGGTTTCTGATCGAAGCTGACTGGATGTCTGCTCCTCCCAGTTGTGTGTCGTTATAGTAGGGCCAGGTTTATATAAGGAGCTGTAGAGCTGAGTGCTCAGTCACAAAACGGTAGGTACTCTTCAGCATTCACAACAACAACCTGTTACGTGAGTCGTGTATCCTCCCCAACAACCCCAACTATTAGAAGCAGATATATTATGGACATTTTCTGCAATCCTATGTGTAGCACCTTTAACATTTAATTTGGAAAGTTGTATGAGAAGGCTATTAGACATGACTGTTTCGACATCGCTAACTGGCCACACGGTGGTAGACACAGCCACTCCCATGCCAACAGGTTTTCATAAAGTTGCAAAAAATACAAATCACTGATGCATTCTTTAATATTCTTCACATGTAGGCTTTGGATTAAACAAATCTGCGCTCAACTTTTTCTCTAGGGCACTCGGAAATGACTGCACAGTGAAGACTATCATTACAACAATTATTTTCTCCTGGTCACTTTTTGGTGCCCACAAAATAAAATGTTAGGTTGCCCCAGCAACATATCTAAGAGCATATGTGACTAAAATGGTCGCACTTTAAAGCCCTGTTTGCAAACTCTTCTCTTCTGTTGAAAACAATGTGTTGATGGCTGTTCAATAGCGAATTCAATATTCATTGATGACAGTTGTCTTTAAAGTTTTGCAAAAGTGGGTTTAAGATATGTAATCCAGGTACAAAGGCAAGAAAATGATCAGATACAGCACATTTTATAATGTATGGCAGATAGAAATCTTCAGAGATAGATGGTCTTCAGAGATGGATGGGAGGGGTTGAGGGTAGCTGAAGGATGGGATTAAAAACAAACAAAAGGTAACTATTGTCAAATACATTGTGCCCATAAAATGTATATAGTATGTATAAGCTGGAAGTAGAAGCCTAAGATTTGTTGTCCATTAGTTTACTCCAATTGGGGGGAGTGGTGGTAGGGTTAGGGGAAAATAATAAAATTAATGTAAAAGAAAATATATATATATGGACTAAAAAAAGTATATGGGGGATTGGAAATGATGCAGACAATGACATTGATGGAAGCAACAATCTATCTGCAATATTAAAGCTGATCCGCCCTCTAAAAAATATACAGTTGAAGTCGGAAGTTTACATACACTTAGGTTGGAGTCATTAAAACTTGTTTTTTCAACCACTCCACACATTTCTTGTTAACAAACTATAGTTTTGGCAAGTCGTTTAGGACATCTACTTTGTGCATGACACAATACATTTTTCCAACAATTGTTTACAGACAGATTATTTCACTTATAATTCACTGTATCACAATTCCAGTTGGTCAGAAGTTTACACACATTAAGTTGACTGTGCCTTTAAACAGCTTGTAAAATTTCAGAAAATTATGTCATGGCTTTAGAAGCTTCTGGTAGGTTAAATTGGAGGTGTACCTGTGGATGTATTTCAAGGCCTACCTTCAAACTCAGTGCCTCTTTGCTTGACATCATGGTAAAATCAAAAGAAATCTGCCAAGACCTCAGAAAAGAATTGTAGACCTCCACAAGTCTGGTTCATCCTTGGGAGCAATTTCTGAACGCCTGAAGGTACCACGTTCATCTGTACAAACAATAGTACACAAGTATAAACACCATGGGACCACACAGCCGTCATACCGCTCAGGAAGGAGACATGTTCTGTCTCCTAGAGATGAAACGTGCTTTGGTGCGAAAAGTGAAAATCAATCCCAGAACAACAGCAAAGGACCCGTGAAGATGCTGGAGGAAAGAGGTACAAAAGTATCTATATCCACAGTAAAAGCGAGTCCTATATCGACATAACCTGAAAGGCCGCTCAGCAAGGAAGAAGCTCTGCTCCAAAACTGCCATAAAAAGCCAGACCACGGTTTGCAACTGCACATAAGATTGTACATTTTGGAGAAATGTCCTCTGGTCTGATGAAACAAAAATATAACTGTTTGGCCATAATGACTGTTGTTGTGTTTGGAGAAAAATCGGGAGGCTTGCAAGCCGAAGAACACCATCCCAACCGTGAAGCACGGGGTGGCAGCATCATGTTGTGGGAGTGCTTTGCTGCAGGAGGAACTGGTGCACTTCACAAAATAGATGGCATCATGAGGAAGGGAAATTATGTGGACATATTGAAGTAACATCTCAAGACATCAGTCTGGTAGTTAAAAAGCTTGGTCAAATGGGTCTTCCAAATGGACAATGACCCCAAGCATACTTCCAAAGTTGTGGCAAAATGGCTTAAGGACAACAAAGTCAAGGTATTGGAGTGGCCATCACAAAGCCCTGACCTCAATCCTATAGAAACATTGTGGGCAGAACTGAAAAAGTGTGTGCGAGCAAGGCCTACAAACCTGACTGAGTTACACCAGCTCTGTCAGGAGGAATGGGCCAAAATTCACCCAACTTATTGTGGGAAGCTTGTGGAAGGCTACCCGAAACGTTTGACCCAAGTTAAACAATTTAAAGGCAATGCTACCAAAAATTCATTGAGTGTTTGTAAACTTCTGACCCACTGGGAATGTGATGAAAGAAATAAAAGCTGAAGTAAATCATTCTCTCTACTATTATTCTGACATTTCACATTCTTAAAATAAAGTGGTGATCCTAACTGACCTAAGACAGAGAATTTTTACTGGGATTAAATGTAGTAAAGGAGTTGTGAAAACTGAATTTAAAAGTGTTTGGCTAAGGTGTATGCAAATTTCCAACTTCAACTGTAGATATCAATAAAAAAAACGAATGACCAGGCATTCTGCTGTTCTGCTTTTGGTATGTTTTACCACAGTTCCAAAAAAAATGCTCGTAGGCGACTGAGAAAAATTGTAACACCATTAGCCACCGATAATGTACTGTGATATAAGTGAACCTGGGCAGAGCTGGTCTCGATACGCATTCAGGCCAAACAACAAAAAGGTGAGGAGGAACAAAGGTGTGTTGTTGGAGGCTGGGCACGGCATGTTTGATGTAGCTATGCTGAAAGGCGTGCGACTGCTGAGGGTTGCTGAGGGCCTTCTGGTGCTCCCTGCTATCGTGTGCTACCGTGTGCTCATCAGCATATGTGCCTTCTGATCCTATCACTCACGTTTACCTTCAACAGTCAACACCAACGGCACAGCTGCTCCCGCCATGCTGTATCCCAGTTCTGCAGCACCGCTCACCAGCACCCAGATGTGCACGCTAGCCACACACACACAGCAGCCTGTGAATATCACAAAGCTTTACCCTGGCTGTCTCTCAGGATAGAGCAGCCACATACTGTGAAGAGACGTTGGTTGTGTGGTTGGAGACTATTCCAGCTCATGAGCTCATGTGTGATGTGGGGGGAATCTTTTCTCGTAGGAAATTCATGTTGATCTTGGTACCTGCTTTTCAGTTCATTTACGCTTGATCTAGAAGATTGTAGCCTCATGGCATACTTTTATCGACGTCATTTTACTATTTATTTAGGGGTAAACATATTCACTGCTCAATCTTTTGGGAATATTTGAATGATCAGTGTTCACCCTCCTACCACAAACAGAGGCACACACACACACACACACACACACACACACACACACACACACACACACACACACACACACACACACACACACACACACACACACACACACACACACACACACACACACACACACACACACACACACACACACACACACACTGTGTGGCGTGACGCTCCATTGATCAGTGATGATGGGAGTTGAGCATCTGAAGACAGACATGATGGGTTTGGGATGGCACACATGGTGCTTGCGGCTGCCCGCCGTGCCAGCTGCAGCCCTCTCTCTCTCTCGCTGCAAGCAGACAACCATTTACAGGTTCCTCTGTCAGGTTTCAACTGTCGGGCTAAAAACTCTGTACGAGACCGGCTGTGCCGCAAGAGGAATCTCCCGTTGATAAGAGATACATGGAAACGAGACGTTTGTGTTACTGAGAGAAGTGTTCACGGGAGGCACAACAGAGCTTTGGTTTCTGATCGAAGCTGACTGGATGTCTGCTCCTCCCAGTTGTGTGTCGTTATAGTAGGGCCAGGTTTATATAAGGAGCTGTAGAGCTGAGTGCTCAGTCACAAAACGGTAGGTACTCTTCAGCATTCACAACAACAACCTGTTACGTGAGTCGTGTATCCTCCCCAACATCACTCTGTATCTACGGCCCACCTCACCTCACCCCACCGCCACCTTCCATCCTTTACCATGGTTGACCAGGGGGTGTTTTGGTTTAGGTTAAGGCTTAAATGTGGTTGAAAAGGACACATTTTCAGCATGAACCCAGTTGTATGAATAATATGTCCTTTTTATGTCTGAGTCAGGTTGAACCTTTAGCACATGGAGCAGTGTCTACAGCCCAGGTTATGTCTGAGTCAGGTTGAACCTTTAGCACGTGGAGCAGTGTCTACAGCCCAGGTTATCTCTGAGTCAGGTTGAACCTTTTTGCACATGCAGCAGTGTCTACAGCCCAGGTTATCTCTGAGTCAGGTTGAACCTTTAGCACATGGAGCAATGTCTACAGCCCAGGTTATGTCTGAGTCAGGTTGAACCTTTAGCACGTAGAGCAGTGTCTGCAGCCCAGGTTACATTTAAATATTTGCCCAATTTTACATAACAGGTGATAATAATAACAGGTGATACATTCAACTTGATGACAAAGTAAGGAATAATTTCCTTGATCAATCAAGTTTTCCATGTTACATAGGAGATGGTTAGAGTATGACATCCCCATGGACGAGGACTTGAAGTAGCAGCAAAGTTATGGCCAGTGACACTTTCTTCTTGAAAGTCCAATTTCTTGAAAACTTGACTGCTGACATGCAAAATATTCTTGGCACTGTTTCAACAGCGGATTAATGAAAAAATACTAAAGAATAGTTTTTGAGTGGATTTAGGCACTCTACTGTAACTTCATTGCAATTTCTTGGTATAACCCTCACAATTAGCCCGGCCCATCAAGACATTCCTCTAATTCCTCAAATGAAGTGTCTGCTACTGCCAGCTTTTATTACACACATTTGCACTGGAAACATATTTATTTGGTCTAATGAATGTCATGTTCCCAGAGGCCACCAAAATGTTGAATTAACACCCTTCCTTCCAACCGGACAATTATGCAGCATTTTAAACAATGCAACATTCAGGATGAAATAAAGCCTGGGGAACACTTTCAAAATCATCCTTTCCAAAGTAAAACCACAATTGGATAATCAATGTTTTCTGTGGGAATCACAGGGGTTAGTTAAATAACATGTGAAAGCAGTATTAAGGAACCCAAGGTCCTGTCCAAATCTGTATTTAATCTTCTCTTCATGAGCTTCATAACTTAACGAGCGGGAATAAATTACAGATGAAACGCCATCATATGTTTCTATATACACTAACATTAGCGTTTTACTTCTCCATAAATCCGCAGCCAACAGATAAGCACCGGAAATAAAGCCCTCTGTGGAACAATGATCAATTCCCCTGCTGTCCCTGGGGCCATTCATCCCACGCTTGCACGCCTGCACACATATACCGCACACACACACAGCAAAATCAATGGTGAACATTTAACTCGGAAAGTGTTATTTTCAGTGAACATATGTGTAATAGATCCTGTGTGTAGCTGGTGTATAGGAGTCAGGCGCAGGATAGCAGATATGAGTAAAAAACGTATTTACTCAAATAATCACAAAATACAACTCAAATATATCAAGCACACAAATAAACGGACCGTATTAACATACAAACAATCACTCACAAAAAAACATGGGGGAACAGAGGGTTAAATGATTAACAAGTAATTGGGGGATTGAAACCAGGTGTGTAAGACAAAGACAAAACAAATGGAAAAATGAAAAGTGGATCGGCGATGGCTAGAAGACCGGTGACGTCGACCGCCGAACGCCGCCCGAACAAGGAGAGGGACCGACTTCGGCGGAAGTCGTGACAATATGAGTCCCACTGAACTGGTGTTAAAATAATTATTTTGAAAGTGTGGAAAGATCCCCATTCAACTCTTAAAGGGTTCAAATGAACTTGATTGTGGTGTTTGCATAGCTCTACTGTAGAGTAATATGCAACATCTACAGTATCTGCCCTTTATTGAAGACTAAAATTGGCCAAATAAATCAAACAAAATGTTTTAAAATCTGACCAAAATGTTGACCAAAATGTTGAGCCATACAGACAAAATAGTTGGGAAGAGATTTTCAAAGTGCCGATTCTTGCCACAAATATATATATATATATATATATATATATATATATATATATATATATATATACGAAGAGACAGAATCCTTAGAGAACTAATTTTGGTATTGCCCCTATGTAGCTTGTTTCTGGTCACACGTTCAGCATTGGCTGAAAAATCACATTTATCTCAAATTAACCCTACAAATAGCACTTTTGGGAGATTTGGAAAGCCATAGGCAATCAATTAACAATATAAACAAATATTTATCTTTAACTTACAATCTGTAGATACTAAGCAATTAGAATGGTTCAGAATTTTTGTCAAACATCACAGCACAGTTGAAAAATATATGGCACATGGAAATCATAACCGAGCGGTTTATGGAGAAAGGTGGGATGGACTGAGAGTAGCTGAGTAGCTGAGGGGTGGATTTAAAAACATGTTCTATAATAGTTATGACTGAAAACACAATGTATAATGTATAAGTACTATCTATCCAGATGTAATGTATATCAAAATTACTTTATTCTTGCTCTATAACTACTGAGAAAAAAAAAGTGCCTACAGTGTTAAACATTTTGCTTGATTTAGAGTAAACTGGACTCACTTAGCTGAGTGCTAGTGCTGTTACATTGTCTCAGCTGAAGAAATCAACACCTGTAGTGTTACAGTAAATCCTTTTTCTTTTGCGTAAGTTGTAGAGTTACCTCCCATGATTGTATTTGTTAGTGACAGACATGGTTATCGAATTCTTTCCTTTTAAAGGCCTGTGGCTTTCAGCAAGTGAGTTCATAGGCGAACGCTATCATCCAATAACATACATATATGATCAGTCCTTACTTTCATGGCCTAATTTTACCCTAACAAAATAGTTTAAGGAAACTCCTGGTTTACAGGACACATCAGTCCTGCAAGTCACATTATGCTGGCTTGAAAAGTGATGTGTGATTCCTATTGGAATCCAGACAGTTAGGATATCCAACAGTTTGAGTTTTTATTCACCAACAACCAGCATTCAGAATGACTGTGAAGGTTAGGAAAGTTAATAACACTACCTAAAACATTTAAACTGGAACAACCATTTCAGTAACGGGTGCAATAAATCTAACTAACTGATTGGAGTAGTTTAGAAAATGTTTAAAATAACATTAATCAATTATTCAATGTACATGCAAAATCACAGATATGAAAAACAATTCTAAAAAATCAACCTGTACTAGAGCATGCTGGGAAATATGATATTGATAGGTGTGGTTTTGATGGGACTGTTTTACTCTCCAAATTGTAAAATAAGAACTCTGGTTATTAACACAAAAACAGTTTTTTTTTTTACACAACTGAGTGTTAATTCACCTCTTACAGAGTGAATTTAACTCCTGAAGCAACAGAAATGTAACACTGAAAAATCTACACTGGCCAATTTGATGTGCACACACACACGACAGATGAGAACGCACACACACTCATCCAGTCATGCACACTTCCTCAAACATTATTCCCTCCATTGATGCCCCTCATTTTTTAAATCCATTGACTAATCCTGATTTTACATCACAGAGCATGAGGAGCAGCGCGTGTGTGCGTGTCTGTGTCATATTAATGTGTACGTGTATAAATGCATGCTTGTGTGTGTGTTTAAACGCGTGCCTGCCTGCATGGGTGTGTGTTTGTGTGGTGGGGGGGCTGTAATGTGGAGGCTCAGTGTGGTCACTGTGGAACAGCAGAGTAATTACCCGATCAGCTCCACTAAAAAGCAGACAGGGTGTTCTGTGACCTATCAGCCACTAATCTGCATAGTGAAGTATGGCTTCATAACTATAAATTGCTGACTTAATTAAAAAGCGGGGACCTTTCTGTCATTTAATTACAGGGAGAAAAGGTTATTGCTTAAATGCAATTTTCCAAATGTGATTTCTTAACAGTTATTAACTGCTTAGCCATCATTTATTGTTTCAGATTTTTCAATTTGGAAATGGGCGCCGGTGACAGAAGTAATGACTTGGTGAAAAAACTCAATCTCGATAGCGCCCATCAGCGCCATTTGTTTCTCACAAGTGGAGCAGACAGAGGGAAGCTTGAAAATGTCACTAGGAGAATCTTGTGATTGCCTCCATTTTACTGTAGTGATTAAAAAAAGAAGTGGAGTTTTGATGAGAAGTTCATTAACATTTCTTAAATGGCCGGGCTGGAGCAGCGCTCCGTTCATTAATGGCAACAGTACAGAGAGAGGGAGGCAGTGATGGAGGGAGGAAAAGAGAGTTGGAGAGGGGAATGAGGTGAGAGACAGAGAATACAGGAAGTGAGGAGGAGAGGAGGAAAGAGAGAAGTAACTGAAGCAGGGAGGTGGCAGCAATGGAAAGAAGAGGGCAAACAGTGTGGCGAAGCAAGAAGATGAAAAGAGAGAATGTGAAGGTAGTGTGAACAGAAAACAGACAGTCGATACAGGGCAACCCTGCCTACTTCCTCATCTCCTGGTCTGAGGGGAATGCCTGCCCTGCATTACTCTCCTGAGTGGCCTTCGCATCCTGAGAGCCTTCGTCTGCTGTTGAACCACTGTAGAAGAAAAGGTCAGGGATATAGTGGGTGGTAGGCAAGGGAAGTCTTGTTATCCTATCATCTGTCCTCACACATGTTTGTCCTCGGAAAGGTGATCTGCCTGGAACGGAGGTGAATTTATACCTCGCAATAAACATGCCAGCTCACCCTTACCTCTGACCTCTACTGAATTCCTTAGCAAGCCATATTACCACTTTTATGGCTTAAATGATATTAAATTCAGTCCATTTAATCACTACTTGTCACTCTGAAAATATTAGCGTCCCTAACTCCCTAAATTGGATTGAGGTAATCTGGTTAGAGGAATAATTATTTCAAGACATTTAGGCCAGGTTTTTTATATTATCTGTAGAGCCAGATACTACATTGGAAACTAGGAGTTGATAATAGTTAATCATCTAAATTGACAACTCTTACGAAAAAGCGCCTGTCAATGGGCCTGACAGAATCCCTAGCTGTATTTGTTTTGATAGTCTGTTCGGATACCAGTGAGATCTTGGGTCTGATTGTGTCTGTTGATTATATTTAACATGTTCTTACTGGTTTTGATCCACATTGTGGAAATGAGAAACACACAAAGCAATATGAAATCACGCGTCACAATTAGATCTATATAGCCACCGTGTGCTCAACTGACATAGTGTTTACCTAACTGTAACTGTCCATGTTGTGTTTACTTCACCGGGGGTTAATGAGATGAATATTATCACTGTGCAGACAAGAAGTGGTCCCTGACACCACCGTAGACACCCAGGGAGATACAATACTGTCCGGAACAGGATGGGTTCAGACGGGGGGACTGGGGTCTGTTACACTAAACTCTGATCTGACTTTCTCTGTAGCACACATCAGTTGTCCCAACATATAGCAGAGGAGAATACAGTCTCACTGTCATGCATTATTTGGTGTTGAATTGAGTCACACATACTGTACATGTCCATACATTCATACAAGCATGCAAACACAGACCTGACATCCCCTCCTTTTATAATGTATCTCTTTGTTTGTGCATCAACGTACATGTTCATGGTGTCAATGATGAAGCTGGTTTTAATGACTTGTAGTCATATTTGTAGAATCTTTCTTAAAACAACACAACGTAATAAACTTCCAATGAACCGCCATAAGTGGCCTTGTTTTATTTCATTTGGTTAAGAGGGCCATCTAACTACTGTCACACGTGTAGTAAAATGTCCCCGCGCCCCTCCAGAGTGTAACGATGCATATCTGTATGGTGTCTCAACACAAAATAGAATGGATATGGTTTGTTTGGCTTCAGGGCAGAGCTAGTGAAGGGCACAGCCATGTCCTGCTCCAAAATTAACTAGGCATGGTTCGGAACATCCGTTTTTCTTTAATTAAATCAAATTCTTGCATTTCAGTCTCTGCCACTCTCACCGCCCACCTCACACACACACACACACACACACACACTCCTGCTCCGTCTGAAGTATTCATGTTGAGAAGGAACACATTTATCCAGGCTGCTAACATCATGTCAGTGAAGCTATTGTCTCATGTCTATCTGTTAATTATGGGTTCTGATAGTAATATCTCCTTCATCTCTGCTCATTGCTCACCCTGTTTTTTGAACCGCTCTCCTCCACTGATGTGATTAGCGACGTTTTATGTCACATCATTTGTCTGTTTGACAGCCAGTGCCGGTGAGCTGAATTAGATAGGAGGGAGAAATGAGATAGGTCTGAATAAAATTAAAACGATTGAGATAATACAGTGTTTTAATTACCATAGGATATTTATGCTGATTCAGATGAACCATCTAAATGTTTGTTCATTTAGCTGATTATGACACCTTATACAAGCAAAACTCTGTTTTATTGGACGTTATGTAAATAAAAACACCTCAATAGGAGATTTCAAAACATTTCACGTGTATGAATGTGTGTGTAAATGTGGTATGTTTACCAGTCATTGAGCAGGTTCCTTTCCGTTAGTTCCATGTAGTGTCTCCATTAGTTTGATGCTGTAGTGTCTCACTGGCAACGTCCAAAGTTGTACCATCCAAAGTGTGAAGCCCGGATGCTATCGTGCCACATCCAGGACATCTTAGGCCATCCCAGTGGACCCATTGAATGCCACCAGTAGCCCAGCAAGAAAGTGGGACTGGCCAACGGTGAGAGGAGATGTGATGGAAGTTTACAGTGGTGTGACCTTTGATGTCACCTTGATGACAGGCCGGCAGCCATCCATGAAGAACCCTACCTTCACCCAGAGGGATTCAGACACAGGGAGGGCATTTAGGTCCATGTAAGTTGGAGTCGGAGCATTTAGCCTGGCCAGGTAATGGCTCTGCCCCTGGGGGCTGGGGGGTGGGGGTTGAGTGGAAAGTAGTCCCTCTCCACTGGGGGTGAGCACAGGTAGGCTCAGTCAATATTTATAGAGCTAGATAAAAGCCTCTGAGTTTCAACCATAATGGTCAGAGTAGGAAGCACACCCTCTCCCAGGAGAGTTCTCCACACCAAGGTCAAAGCTGGAGAACCGCTGTGCTTTATGGGAGATTTGGTCCGTTTGAAAGGTTTTTGAGATAGAGAGACATTTTGGGGCATTATTAAAGTAACTGAACTCTATGGGGCGTTTTAATACATAGTAACAATTTGACCATATCGGGGTGGTTTCCTGGACACGGATTAAGCCTAATCCTAGACAAACAATAATTGTCAATGCATATACTCCATTGTGTTTGCTTTTTAGTCCAGGATTAGGCTTAATATTTGTTCAGGAAACCACCCCATACGGTCAAATTGGTACTATGTATTGGTGATATCCACATTGATAAAGTAGTGAAGACTGAGATTTTCTGAAGATTAAGCATAGATATCAGAATATGTTAGCACTAAAAAAATATGTAATACCATGCTCATAATTAATGTTTAAAAGATATGCCAGAGTTACAGTAAAACCATGCACAGACTATTTGCTTTTCAGGATTTAAACCAAATTATTTGTAGAAATATCTTCAAGGGAATTCAAGCGTGGAATAAAGAAGGGAATAATAATGTGAGTAGAAGAGAGCGATGTGATCGTAATAATGACAATCCTATTGGATCTGAAATTGGTTCCGTGTAGGCCCAAGCACTTACCCAGCCCTCTGTTGTTACCATCCGAGAGCGTCTTGAAACCCAGCGTCTGACTATGCACAGGACACATCCCTCTCATCTTCCATGTCTCCCAAACCCGCAAAAACACATGAGTTATATCCCCAGCGCCAGCTAATTAGAATTATCTTTAATTTGCAGGATTACAATTAATAGCTTACTGCAGGTCAGTGATTAAGAGTCCCCTGATAATAACCCTGGGCTGCTAACTACAGGAGGAGGAGAAATGATGACAACTTCTCACATCTCCTCATCCCACGTCACGTTTCTCTTTAGGCTGGCCCATTGGGATGCTCCCCATGCTCCACCAAAACAATGGAGGACTACCATTTCCTCTGTAATTAAAGTCCATTCAGGGAAATTACCGCCATCTAATTACCGGGTAGTTGTCAGCATTTGTTATAGGCTGAACAATGCGTTGTCTCCTTCTCTTTGCTTGAAGCCTGGACACAGTGGATCGGCCGCCTGCAGCTGAGAAACTGCTGCTGGTGATGACAGGCGCTCTGAAAGGAGGGGCACTCTCCAGGTCAAGCGTTGCTATTTTCTCCTGATCCAAGATGCACGTCATCCTTCGGAAGGGGAGAAAATAAGGGCAAAGCGTTTGATTGAATTAGATTCCCAAGTCGGTAAATAGGTGAACCTTGACCTCTGAGACAAGCTGTAAAATTGCACCCGCTTTTTTTAAGTCATTGGATCGTGTTATGTTGTCAAAGATATGAACAGTGGCTTTCACAGGAAATGCTTCTGAATACATGTTCAGACACAGTGATTCAAAGCGAGTTTAATTTGGGTTAAATCTATAACACAAATGCAAATGAGGTTTTTTGCACTTTAGCAGAGGGGTCGGTGCAGAGGAGGTTTCAGACTCTAAGTGCTATGTCCCACTGAGAGAGGCTGTGACCGGGGAGAGGGCGAGACCTTCTGCCCAATCTGACACAGCCGGGGCTCCTCTATTTGGGATAGAGAGAGAGAGAGAGAGAGAGAGAGAGAGAGAGAGAGAGAGAGAGAGAGAGAGAGAGAGAGAGAGAGAGAGAGAGAGCAAGCACATGCACAGCCATTGGCTGTCAATAAAAGGTCAGTATTCATAAGCCTCTTAAACAGAGTTGCACCGTAAAATGCAATATTTTCTCTGAAAAAGAATGTGTCTGGACAATTTAGTGTGGGTATAGTGTGGGTCCTGAGCAGTTGAGCATACGGTTATCTTTTCCTCACGCTCCTCAATTGAAGATGACTATCTGATTATTCAGCCAGGGCTAATTTAATGACCGTGGACAGGTCTTCCTCCAACGTCTATGTAAATCACACCGCTCACATAAAAATGACTGAGTCGGTCTGAAGAGCGAGATAATGTAATAAATTCTATTTTAATTTGAATATTAATATTTGAATGCTGCAGCCTCATCCACGTAGGGCAGTTGCTCTTGTAATCAGGATACTGGGATAATTTTGTTGATGGGACTTTAAACCTTAGAGCGTGGGAGAGCGGGGGGAGAGGGAGAGAGAGGGAGGGAGAGGGGATAATGTTGCCAGGACTGTACTGGCATAGTCAAGGTCAATTGTCTAAATGAGAAAAGCGGGAAAAGGCTTACAAAGCAGTTTTGGTGGACTGAAATTAAACTGTTTACACACATTGATAACCAAGGTTTTGTAATTACAGCAAGGTTCACAATGTGGTCAAATTAAATCCACATTTGCTGACAATCTTAGAAATGTAATAAGAAGAAAATCCTGCCGTCTGTATAAGCCGGCGTGGGGCATGTGTGTCACGTGTATCACAATGGTTTAACCTCTATGAAACGAAACAGAGCATTTATCAAAAGTCTAAAATGCAGTATCTAAAATTCATCCAATATTTCACTTTTTTTACAGGTCTGCAGGTCTATGTGTGTGCATGAGAGTGTATTATTTCTTTGTGTGTGTATATACAGTGGGGAAAAAAAGTATTTAGTCAGCCACCAATTGTGCAAGTTCTCTCACTTAAAAAGATGAGAGAGGCCTGTAATTTTCATCATAGGTACACTTCAACTATGACAGACAAAATGAGGAAAAAAAATCCAGAAAATCACATTGTAGGATTTTTTATGAATTTATTTGCAGATTATGGTGGAAAATAAGTATTTGGTCAATAACAAAAGTTTATCTCAATACTTTGTTATATACCCTTTGTTGGCAATGACAGAGGTCAAACGTTTTCTGTAAGTCTTCACAAGGTTTTCACACACTGTTGCTGGTATTTTGGCCCATTCCTCCATGCAGATCTCCTCTAGAGCAGTGATGTTTTGGGGCTGTCGCTGGGCAACACGGACTTTCAAAGATTTTCTATGGGGTTGAGATCTGGAGACTGGCTAGGCCACTCCAGGACCTTGAAATGCTTCTTCTGAAGCCACTCCTTCGTTGCCCGGGCGGTGTGTTTGGGATCATTGTCATGCTGAAAGACTCCAGCCACGTTTCATCTTCAATGCCCTTGCTGATGGAAGGAGGTTTTCACTCAAAATCTCACGATACATGGCCCCATTCATTCTTTCCTTTACACGGATCAGTCGTCCTGGTCCCTTTGCAGAAAAACAGCCCCAAAGCACGATGTTTCCACCCCCATGCTTCACAGTATGTATGGTGTTCTTTGGATGCAACTCAGCATTCTTTGTCCTCCAAACACGACGAGTTGAGTTTTTACCAAAAAGTTATATTTTGGTTTCATCTGACATTCTCCCAATCCTCATCTGGATCATCCAAATGCTCTCTAGCAAACTTTAGACGGGCCTGAACATGTACTGGCTTAAGCAGGCACTGCAGGATTTGATTCCCTGGCGGCGTAGTGTGTTACTGATGGTAGGCTTTGTTACTTTGGTCCCAGCTCTCTGCAGGTCATTCACTAGGTCCCCCCGTGTGGTTCTGGGATTTTTGCTCACCGTTCTTGTGATCATTTTGACCCCACGGGTGAGATCTTGGCGTGGAGCCCCAGATCGAGGAAGATTATCAGTGGTCTTGTATGTCTTCCATTTCCTAATAATTGCTCCCACAGTTGATTTCTTCAAACCAAGCTGCTTACCTATTGCAGATTCAGTCTTCCCAACCTGGTGCAGGTCTACAATTTGGTTTCTGTGTCCTTTGACAGCTCTTTGGTCTTGGCCATAGTGGAGTTTGGAGTGTGACTGTTTGAGGTTGTGGACAGGTGTCTTTATACTGATAACAAGTTCAAACAGGTGCCATTAATACAGGTAATGAGTGGAGGACAGAGGAGCCTCTTAAAGAAGAAGTTACAGGTCTGTGAGAGCCAGAAATCTTGCTTGTTTGTATGTGACCAAAAACTTATTTTCCACCATAATTTGCAAATAAATTCATTAAAAATCCTACAATGTGATTTTCTGGATTTTTTTTCCTCATTTTGTCTGTCATAGTTGAAGTGTACCTATGATGAAAATTACAGGCCTCTCTCATCTTTTTAAGTGAGAGAACTTGCACAATTGGTGGCTGACTAAATACTTTTTTTCCCCACTGTATGTGTGTCTTTTTTACATCTCATTGCCCCTGACACATTCCTCTCCTCTCCAGCTGAGCTTGCCTCCACCACGTTACCCACATACAGCGTATAAGGGAAGGAGGAGGAGGGGTCCTTCACCAGGGTTAACCCACAGGCCTCCATTCCAAGTATGGGTAGCTGCAGCCCAATATGGCGAAAGGAGTGGCTGTATGAGTGGCTGTGTCGAAAGGAGTGGGTGTATGGAAAGGTAATCAGCTAATTGGCAGTGGTGGAAAAAGTACCCAATTGTTATACCTGAGTAAAAGTACAGATACAGTACCTTAATAGAAAATGACTGAAGTAAAAGTCACCCAGTAAAGTACTACTTGAGTAAAAGTCTAAAAGTATTTGGTTTTAAATATACTTAAGTATCAAAAGTAAATGTAAATAAAAGGTAAAGACAGAGCTAGAAAATGATACATCATATACTGCAGTTGAGGAACAATGGGAAAGTAATTCTGCTTTGAAAGTTGATAAACTTGTGACCTCACTTTTGAGAAAATGGCCCTTGAATGTTTTGGTAAACCTACTGAGAGCTCTTCTTTGTCTACACTCATTCAGCATTATTCACACCCTTTTAAGCCTTAGCCCCATTCATCTCTTTAAGGATTACTTCTTACGGAGCAGTGGGTCACAGGTGACCCACTTACGACAACATCCGGAAAAATGCAGAGCGCCAAATTCAAAATACAAAAATAGTAATATTAAACATTCATGAAAATACAAGTGTTGCACACCATTCAAAAGCTTAGAATCTTGGTAATCTCACAGCATTGTCAGATTTCAAAAATACTTTACGGTGAAAGCATTTGATTGTCTGAGGACAGCGCCCCGCATACATATTCAATTAGCATAATAACATAACCAGCACGGGTGTCACAAAACAAAAAAATAGCGATAAAATAAATCGCTTACCTTTGAAGATCTTCCTCTGATGGCAATCCAAAGGTTCCCAGCTACACAATAAATGATCCTTTTGTTCGATAAAGTCCCTCTTTATATCCCAAAAGCTCTGTTTGTTTGGCGCGTTCTGTTCAGTAATCCACTGTTCCACTCGTTCAATATACAAGATAACAGCATAACTAGTGTATTTTAACACCAATAAACCCACCTGTTTAAAAATGAATTTAGTATGTCAATCTAGTTAACCAGGCAACTAAAAGCAACGTTATCAACAATGTTATGATTAGTTTCTAGCTTGTTAGCTAGCTAGCTAATGTTAAGTTAGCTGGCTAGCCAGTTCAAATAATTACCATATCATATAGCTGACAACGTCTTCACTTTAGCTCATTTGTCTTCGTTATTACAGGAAAATAAACTCAAAACAAGATCGCTATTTACAATAATTTTTTTAATTGGACACTGTCTCGTTGGCCTAACATTATATCCTAGTTTGACTTTGGTGCAGGTCATGTTCTTCACATTACCGTCTCCGGTGAACACAAACAATATCAAATAAAATCAAAGTTTATTTATAAAATTTACAAGATACAGAAGTTGTAGTGAAATGGTTACTTGCATAGTTGAGTCTTTTGTTTAGACATGTAGCTAGCTAGCTAAACAAATAACCATAATCCCAACTCATTAGCTCACTACCCTGCATGAATCTGCAGGTAGCTAGCCAACCAGGATCAATGTTAGCTAGCTAGTTAACATTGGGCTATAACTAGCAATGCAAATGGCTCTGAGATACAAATAATATTACTAGACAGATCATACGCGTAATGTTAGCTAGCGAGCCAGCCAGCTAATGTTAGCTAGCTAGATAACAGTACAATTTAACTTGAAATGAAAACGACTTTCTGACAAAATTAGAAACATATCATATCTGAAAATGTAGCAAGCTAGTGTCACGATTCACTTCCGGACGGACAGACCAAGACGCAGCGATGTAGCCAGAATACATGATTTAATAAATCCACGGGAACAAGACGGAACAAAACAAAGAACGGAGAACGTAACGATGAACATAACTGAACAAACCCTACACAAAGACAAAACCAAAAACGCTCCAGCCTGGAAACTCGGGACTGGGCGTTACAAGTACCCAAAGCGCGGACTCGGATGGCGCCGAAAAAGTCTGTGGGGGTCTTGGTGGGTCGCTTTGTCCCAGGTGGAGCTCCGGTGCTGGCCGTGCTGGTCTGACATCCAGAACCGGAGGCCCTGGGCCTTCTCCTGGAACTCTGGTGCGTGGAGTTGAACTGGCCGTACTGGACTCGTGATGCTCACTGGGAACGGCTGGTCGTGGAGCAGGAACTGGCAGTACTGGACTCGTGATGCTCACTGGGACTCTGGTGCGTGGAGCAGGAACTGGCAGTACTGGACTCGTGATGCTCACTGGGACTCTGGTGCGTGGAGCAGGAACTGGTCGTACTGGACTCGTGATGCTCACTGGGACTCTGGTGCGTGGAGCAGGAACTGGGTCGTACTGGACTCGTGATGCTCACTGGAACTCTGGTGCGTGGAGCAGGAACTGGCAGTACTGGACTTGTGATGCTCACTGGAACTCTGGTGCGTGGAGCAGGAACTGGCAGTACTGGACTTGTGATGCTCACTGGAACTCTGGTGCGTGGAGCAGGAACTGGCAGTACGGACTAGTGATGCTCACTGGTACTCTGAGTGCGTGGAGCAGGAACTGGCAGTACTGGACTTGTGATGCTCACTGGAACTCTGGTGCGTGGAGCAGGAACCGTCGTACTGGACTTGTGGATGCTCACTGGGGCTGGTGCGTGGAGCAGGAACTGGCAGTACTGGACTCGTGATGCTCACTGGGATTCTGCGCGTGGAGCAGGAACTGGTCGTACTGGACTCTCTGAACGCACGGGGAGCTTGGTGCGCGGAGCCGGGACAGGACGTGCTGGACTCTCTGAACGCACGGGAGCTTGGTGCCGTGGGCCGAGACAGGGCGTGCTGGACTCTCTGAACGCACGGGAGCTTGCGCGCGGAGTCGACAGGACGTGCTGGACTCTCTGAACGCGAGGAGCTGGGTGCGCGAGCCGGGACAGGACGTGTTGGACTCGGGCGCACGTGGAGCTGGGTGCGGAGCCGGAACAGGACGTGCTGGACTCTCGGGCGCACGGGGGAGCTTGGTGCGCGGAGCCGAACAGGGCGTGCTGGACTCTCGGGCTGCGGGAGCGGTGAGCCGGGGCGGAGCAGGACATGCTGGACTCTCTGAACGCACGGGAGCTTGGTGCGGAGTCGGGCAGGACGTGCTGACTCTCGAGCGCCTGCAGGAGCTGGAGTGCGCAAATGGAGCAGGGCGTGCTGGACTCGGGCGCCGCACGGGAGCTGGGCGCGTGGAGCGAGCAGGGCGTGCTGGACTCTCGGAGCGCACGGGAGCTGGAGTCGTGGAACAGGACTGGGCGTAGACACCACTACACGGACTGGGATCTTGGAACACGGAACAGGATCTTGGAAACGCGAACAGGGATCTTGGAACGCGAACAGGATCTTGGAACGCGGAACAGGGATCTTGAGCAGCGAACAGGGATCTTGAACGGAACAGGGATCTTGGAACGCGAACAGGGATCTTGGAAACGCGGAACAGGGATCTTGGAACGCCGGAACAGGGATCTCGGAGCGTGGAACAGGGATCTCGGAGCGTGGAACAGGGATCTCGGAGCGTGGAACAGGGATCTCGGGCGTGGAACAGGGATCTCGGAGCGTGGAACAGGAGTCTCGGAGCGTGGAACAGGGGTCTCGGAGCGTGGAACGGGACTGGGCGCAGAAACCTCCGCCCGGACCGGGACCTGATATGGAGAGCCGACACCATACCTCCAGCTAGCTCACTAACCCCTGGTCTCATGGGTGAGTGGAGCTGGAATCTCTCGGACTGGGCTGTGAATGCGTGCGGAGATTCTGCCCGTAAGACCACAGGATAACATGGGCCCAAAAGGCGCACTGGAGGCCTGGCTCGCAGAGCTGACACCACTCTCCCAGGTAACACACAGACCTCGGCCCGACCAGTGAGTGGCGCTGGGATCTCTCTCACTGGGCTGCGGACACGCATGCGGAGACACCGCACATGGAACTGGAGCAGGATATCCGTGGTCCCAGAGGCGCACTGGAGACTTAGCGCAGAGCAGGCACCACTCTTCCTGGCTGAACGCTTTCGCTTACTCCCGACTGATGAGTGGAGCGGGAATCTCTCGCACCGGCCTCTGACTCCTCGTATAGGGGAAACCGTGGCGCAACACTGCATTGCACGGCCTCCCTTTGCTGCGGCGACGCTCTCCCCACGCTCTCTCCATGAAGCACGAGTTGGCTCAGGAGTCCCTCCTGAACCGGCCAACCTCCTCGTGTGCCCCCAAAGTTTCTTTGGGGCTGCCTTACGGGCTTCCCTAGCCCGGCGAGGTCTGAGAAACATTCCTCTCTCCGGTCCCATGCTCCCATCAAGTCCTCACACTCTGCGCCGCTGCTGCTTCCAGTTCCTCTCTGGGTCGATTGATACTCCCAGGCTGGTCCCAAGCACTTACATAGAACAGCTCCTTCTCCCAAGACCTAAACTCCCGGGTCTCTCTGCTTGGTCTTTGTTTGGTGGGTTATTCTGTCACGTTTCACTTCTATGGAACAGACCAAGACGCAGCGATGTAGCCAGAATACATGATTTAATAAATCCACGGGAACAAGACGGAACAAAACAAAGAACGGAGAACGTAACGATGAACATAACTGAACAAACCCTACACAAAGACAAAACCAAAACGCTCCAGCCTGAAACTCGGGACTGGGCGTTACAGCTAGACTATCTTACCCATATACATGGATGGACGCTTCTCCCTCTCTGTCACAGATGCCATGGTTGCCGTTAGTTTGAAGATGTAATCCTGAATCCTTTTTTTTACAACAGCCCTCTGCATCAGTGGAGGCTGCTGAGGAGAGGACGGCACATAATAATGGCTGGAATGGAGTCAATGGAATGGCATCAAACACATCAAATGTGTTTTCCATGTGGTTGATACCACTTCCATTCCAGACATTATTATGAGCCGTCCTCTCCTCAGCAGCTTCCACTGCTCTGCATATTTGCAATTAAATGCCAACATTTTCTCCGTCCTTAGCTATCATACTCAAATTACACCAGGCTTCTCCACTTCCAGAAAGTGGAGAACTGTCATGCGGTGGGTGTAGCTGGTGTAAATAAGTCAGGCGCAGGAGAGCAGAGATTAGTGGACTAAGCACTTTACTTAGGCAACGTCAAAATACAGGACGCAACCACATCACAAAACAAATGCCCAAAAACCAAGTAAGGCAGCACAAAGTACAAAATAAACTTCACAAATACCGGCTGCCACAAAACACGGGTGAAAAAAACAACAACCCGGCGTACCAGCATGCCAATAAACAATTTCCCACACAGACATGGGGGAAACAAAGGGTTAAATACACAACAGTAATGAGGGAAAATGAAAACCAGGTGTGTGGGAAAACAAGACAAAACAAATGAAAAATGAAAGGTGGATCGGCGATGGCTAGAAGACTGGTGACGTCGACCGCCGAACGCCGCCCGAAAAAGGAGAGGAACCGACTTCGGCGGAAGTCGTGACAGTACCCCCCCTTGACGCGCGGCGACACCGGCCTAGGGGACGACCCGGAGGGCGAGGTGCAGGGCGATCTGGACAGAGACGGTGGAACTCCTGCAGCATTGAAGGGTCCAACACGTTCTCCACCGGAACCCAGCATCTCTCCTCCGGACCGTACCCCTCCCACTCCACAAGGTACTTGCCCGACAGTATGGAGCGAACAGAATACGCCGGGGCCCCCTCGATGTCCAGAGAGGGCGGAGGAACCTCCCACACCTCAGACTCCTGGAGCGGGCCAGCCACCACCGACCTGAGGAGAGACACATGGAACGAGGGGTTAATACGGTAATCGGGGGGAAGCTGTAACCTGTAACTAACCTCGTTCAGTCTCCTCAGGACTTTAAATGGCCCCACAAACCGCGGCCCCAGCTTCCGGCAGGGCAGGCGGAGGGGCAGGTTTCGGGTCAACGGTCTGCGCTGGCTTTCTGGCGCAGCACGGCCCGCTGAAGGTGAACATGAGCAGCGTCCAATGTCTCCTCCGCGCTCCTGAACCAGTCGTCCACCGTAGGAGTGTCGATCTGACTCTGATGCCAAGGCAACAGAACCGGCTGGTACCCCAGTACGCACTGGAAGGGAGAGAGGTTAGTGGAGGAGCGGCAGGTTCTGGGCCATCTCTGCCCAGGGCACAATCGCCGCCCACTCCCCCGGCCGGTCCTGGCAATAAGACCTCAGAAACCTACCCACATCATGGTTCACTCTCTCCACCTGCCCGTTACTCTCGGGGTAAAAACCAGAGGTAAGGCTGATCGAGACCCCCAGATGTTCCATGAACGCCCTCCAGACCCTCGAAGTGAACTGGGGATCCCGATCAGACACTATATCCTCAGGCACCCCGTAGTGCCGAAAGACGTGTGTAAACAAGGCCTCCGCAGTTTGTAGGGCCGTAGGGAGATCGGGCAGAGGGAGGAGACAGCAAGACTTAGAAAAACGGTCCACAATGACCAGGATCGTGGTGTTACCCTGTGAGGGAGGAAGATCGGTAAGGAAATCTGCGACCAAGGTCGTTGTGGAACAGGTAAGGGGTGTAGCTTACCTCTGGGCAGGTGCCTAGGAGCCTTACACTGAGCGCACACCGAGCTGGAGGTAACATGAACCCTAATGTCCTTAGCCAAAGTGGACCACCAGTACTTCCCACTCAGACAGCACACCGTCCGACCGATGCCTGGATGACCAGAGGAGGGTGGCGTGTGGGCCCAATAGATCAGCCGGTCACGGACAGCAGACGGAACGCACAGACGCCCAGCTGGACACTGGAGGGGAGTGGGCTCTGCCCGTAGCGCCTGCTCAATGTCCGCCTCCAGCTCCCACACTACCGGTGCCACCAGGCAGGAGGCCGGGAGTATGGGAGTGGGATCCATGGGCCACTCCTCTGTGTCATACAGCGGGGACAGTGCGTCTGCTTTCACGTTCTGGGAACCTGGTCTGTAAGAAAGGGAGAAAACAAAACAGGGGAAAAACATGGCCTACCTTGCCTGGCGAGGGTTCAGTCTCCTCTCTGCCCGGATGTACTCCAGATTGCGGTGATCAGTCCAGATGAGAAAAGGGTGTTTAGCCTCCTCATGCCAATGTCTCCACACCTTCAGAGCCTTGACGACAACCAGCAACACCTGGTCCCCCATGTCATAGTTTCGCTCCGCCAGGCTGAGCTTCCTCGAGAAGAAGGCACAGGGGCGGAGCTTTGGTGGCGTACCCGAGCGCTGAGAGAGCACGGCTCCTATCCCAGCCTCGAACGCGTCCACCCCCACTATGAACGCCAAAGAGGGATCCGGATGGGCCAGCACGGGAGCCGTGGTAAACAGAGCCCTCAGGTGACCAAAAGCCCTGTCCGCCTCAGCCGACCACTGCAAACGTACTGGTCCCCCCTTCAGCAGTGAGGTAATGGGAGCCACCAGCTGACCAAAACCCTGGATAAACCTCCGGTAGTAATTGGCAAACCCTAGAAACCGCTGCACCTCCTTTACCGTGGTGGGAGTCGGCCAATTACGCACGGCTGAAATGCGGTCACTCTCCATCTCCACCCCTGAGGTGGAAATGCGGTACCCAAGGAAGGAGACGGCCTGTTGAAAGAACAGGCATTTCTCAGCCTTGACTTACAGGTCATGCTCCAACAGTCGACCAAGCACCCTGCACACCAGGGACACATGCTCGGCGCGTGCAGCGGAGTATATCAGAATGTATCAGAAACATACATACCAGTGGCAGTTGGTGCCGTTTAAGATCAGGGAGGATGAGTATTTTTTTAATGAGCATGACCTTCTTTCTATTGCAGCCTATTGGATGACTGTCATTCATATTCCATTCACCCAACTCAATGTAACATCGATCGGTTTAGGCTACTACGTGATACTCAAATTTCTCCCAAACCCTTCATGAGGTTGCTACAACATAGCCTATGAATGATAGTTTACGATGTAGGTGCACAAGTTGAGAGAAAATGTTGTATTCAAGGTGACGGACATTGCCACATTCAATACCGTCTCGCACAATCTTGCTTCCATCTAGCTGATATACGGTGTAATCAGTTGTAAACAAATTCAGGGATGTTTATTCACGTTTCATTCCGTTTTCTTCCATTTAAGAAATGTTTTTTAATAAAATTGGCGGAATGAATACACCCCTGATCACACGCAAACACAATTCACTTTTATAGCAGCCACACACAAACAGCATGATCCCTTTGATCGTTGGATAATATCTTCTCGCATCTACGCACTCTCCTCCCTTCGCTTGTGGACTTCAGTGCACAACAGCTGTCTGTGACCATGCGAAAAAACCTTTCCAAGCCAAACCTTGATATCATAAGCGCTAACCGCTACACACAACCTACATCGTTGTCAGCGTATTAGCTAATGTCAAGTCAACATAGCTACTAGAATTAACGCGTTAGTAAACCCGCTACAATCATCCAGTACAGTGTACAGTTAGCAAGCAGTTTAGCAGTTACACCGGCAGGCCCCGGTGGCAATAAATGAATAAAACCAAAAGCTTACCTTGACTTGGAAGAGTTCCAGTGTTAGATAGCCATAGCCAGCTGGGTAACATAGCATCCCTCTCTGTTTGAGCCAGGTGTTTGAGTAGGCTAAACGAGCTAGCTGCATTTGCTAGCTAATTAAGTGAAAGTGAAAAAAAATGAAATATAGCTAGCTCTCTCTCACTCTCTCTCTTGCTTCTCCTTCATTTTTTAAAGAAATGTATTTGTTCAAAACTGTTCAACTATTGTCTTTCCCTCTCTTTTAGTCAACTACTCACCACATTTTATGCACTGCAGTGCAAGCTAGCTGCAGCTTATGCTGTCAGTACTAGATTAATTCTCTGATCCTTTGATTGGGTGGACAACATGTCAGTTCATGCTGCAAGACCTCTGATAGGTTGGAGGATGTCTTCCGGGAAGTTGTCATAGTTACTGTGTAAGTCGATGGAAGGGGGTGATGACCACTAGCCTCCTAGGTTTTGTATTGAAGTCAGTGTACCAGGAGGATGGAAAATAGCTGTCCTCCGGCTACACCAAGGTGGTACCCTAAAGGGTGCTGTTGAGTCTACTGTAGACCTTTATTGCAAAACAATGTGTTTTAATAAATTATTTGGTGACCTGTGAATATACTGTATTTAGTAAAGTTTATCTAAAAAGGATAACGTTTTCAATGTTTCACTACTGTCCGGCACTACTGTCCGGCAACGGCATGGGATGTAGCTACCTAGTATCCAATATCAGGGTGACAGTCACAGTAAGCACATGCATACAACACATGATGCAACAGTACACCCATCATGAGAAGTCCAAACTCTTGCAGTACCAGTGGTGGCTGGTGGGAGAAGCTATAGGAGGATGGGATCATTGTAATGTCTGGAATGGAATAAATGGAATGATTTCAAACATATGGAAACCACGTTTGCCTCCGTTCCATTTATTCCATTCAAGCCATTACAACAAGAGTCCTCCTGTTGCTCCTTCCACCAGCCTCCACTGTGCAATACGGTAGCTCAAATGTATGGTCATTGCGTGGTAGGAAACAGAAAAAAACCCACAGTTCAATCAAAACCTTCAGAGCGCTTTGGACACACACTCATTTACACACGCCCACTACTTTGCTTTCAACACACCCACTCCATTTCACACGCCCACTACTTTGCTTTCAACACACCCACTCCATTTCACACGCCAACTACTTTCCTTTTGACACACCCACTTGCCCATACTTAGGTCGCCATATTGGTATGCAGCTTCCCCCTTCTCCTCCATTCACTGTACACTTATACACCGGCTTACACACTAACACCTAATTTGCCACTCAAATAATTTGCCAAAAAAACCAGTGTAAAATAAATGATGACTGAGATATCACACTATTGCAGATTATACAGTTGAAGTCGGAAGTATACATACAGTTTAGCCAAATACATTTAAACTCAGTTTTTCACAATTCACTGTCTTAGTTCAGTTAGGATCACCACTTTATTTTAAGAATGTGAAATGTCCGAATAATAGTAGAGAGAATGATTTATTTCAGCTTTAATTTCTTTCATCACATTCCCAGTGGGTCAGAAGTTTACATACACTCAATTAGTATTTGGTAGCATTGCCTTTAAATTGTTTAACTTGGGTCAAACGTTTCGGGTAGCTTTCCACAAGCTTCCTACAATAAGTTGGTTGAATTTTGGCCCATTCCTCCTGACAGAGCTGGTGTAACGGAGTCAGGTTTGTAGGCCTCCTTGCTCGCACACGCTTTTTCAGTTCTGCCCATACATTTTCTATAAGATTGAGGTCAGGGCTTTGTGATGGCCACTCCAATACCTTGACTTTGTTGTCCTTAAGCCATTTTGCTACAACTTTGGAAGTGTGCTTGGGGGCATTGTCCATTTGGAAGACCCATTTGCGACCAAGCTTAAACTTTCTGACTGATGTCTTGAGATGTTGCTTCCTGCTTCATGATGCCATCTATTTTGTGAAGTGCACCAGTCCTTCCTGCAGCAAAGCACCCCCATAACATGATGTTGCCACCCCCGTGCTTCATGGTTGGGATGGTGTTCTTCGGCTTGCAAGCCTCCCCCTTTTTCCTCCAAACATAGCGATGGTCATTATGGCCAAACAGTTCTATTTTTGTTTCATCAGACTAGAGGACATTTCTCCAAAAAGTACGATCTTTGTCCCCATGAGCAGTTGCAAACCGTAGTCTGGTTTTTTTTATGGCAGTTTTGGAGCAGTGGCTTCTTCCTTTCTGAGCGGCCTTTCAGGTTATGTTTATATAGGACTCGTTTTACTGTGGATATAGATACTTTTGTACCTGTTTCCTCCAGCATCTTCACAAGGTCCTTTGCTGCTGTTCTGGGATTGATTTGCACCAAAGTACGTTAATCTCTAGGAGACAGAACACGTCTCCTTCCTGAGCAGTATGACGGCTGTGTGGTCCCATGGTGTTTATACTTGCGTACTATTGTTTGTACAGATGAACGTGGTACCTTCAGGCGTTTGGAAATTGAACCAGACTTGAGGATGAACCAGACTTGTGGAGGTCTACAATTTTCTTTCGTAGGCCTTGGCTGATTTCTTTTGATTTTACCATGATGTCAAGCAAAGAGGTGTTGAGTTTGAAGGTAGGCCTTGAAATACATCCACAGGTACACCTCCAATTGACTCAAATGATGTCAATTAGCCTATCAAAAGCTTCTAAAGCCATTACATCATTTTCTGGAATTATCCAATCTGTTTAAAGGCACAGTCAACTCAGTGTATGTAAACTTCTGACCCACTGGAATTGTGATACAGTGAATTTTAAGTGAAATAATCTGTCTGTAAACAAATGTTGGAAAGATTACTTGTGTCATGCACAAAGTAGATGTCCTAACCGACTTGCCAAAACTATAGTTTGTTAACAAGACATTTGTGGAGTGGTTGAAAAACGAGTTTTAATGACTCCAACCACAGTGTATGTAAACTTCCGACTTCAACTGTATGTAAAGACATGAATACTGTTAATAGAAATGTGGAAGTTATTAAGACATCCATTTAATGTAGGGGGACTTGATAATACATTAACCTTCATTTTGTTGATTGGCATTTCCTCAATCCCCCATTAAGGATGGTCAGCAATGAGGTGCCGTGATTTTATTCATCCAATACATGCCATGTAAAATATTAACACGTTCACAGCCCACAATTCTAGCAATGAGGCATCACTTCAGACCCGGGTTAGATCCCAGGCTGTGTCACAACCAGCCGTGACCGGGAGTCCCATAGGGCGGCACTCAATGGTGAACATTGGCTACCTCTAGTCAAGTCATATCTCCCAATGCTATTGGATTTCCTTTTGATTCAAGTTGTCTCTCCTTAAATATGCCAGGGACGACGAAAGAGGATTTCGAAGTCAACTCTGTTTGTACTCAGATCACAGAATGTTATTACATTGAGTTACCTTAAAACAAGCAACTGCATTTTGGCTTCATCTGCAAATGTATGCATCCCCGTGACATGTTTGCAACTCAAAGTCCTCACTACACAATACTGTATGAGAAATGGACAAATCGTAATTGTAGGCATCTAAAATCCTTGAATTATGTGACATTCAATGGGCATCAGAAGTTTTCTCAAAGTTTTCCGTTAGATCCCTTTCATCTGTCATTTGGGAGAAGAAGGTGTATCGCTTGAAAGAGAAACAAGGCTTAAAAAGTGTGTTTGTTTGTGTGTGTGTGTCTGTGTGCCTGTGTGCCTGTGTGTCTGCATGCGTTTATGTGTGTGTGTCAGAGAGACACATGGGCACATTCCGGCATCAATCTTTCATGAAGCATCTGGTCACAACAACTAACTCCCCTGAGCTGAGCTGATTCTCCACAGCCTGAACAGAGCTCTACTCCCCCTACTGGGCAGCAGAGGTACTATGAACCTACATAGTCACTACCCCTACCCTGAGTGACAGGGTTAGCGGCACAAACGCCCCCTCAGTCTTACATCATGAATTTTTCATACACCCATTAGCCAGCCTTGCAGCTCTCTCCCCTGATAGCTACACAAAGAGGGTGATATATTTTAATTTAAACATCATAAACCCGTTGAGTGCTTAATTAACTTGAACCATCTTTAGGGGAAGGAAGCCAATTTCGAGAGGGTCGCACGAAGTTGATTCTAAATCAAATGGTTTTACATCCTCCATCCATTGGCCAGGCCTTTTCAGTTTCTGATTAACACAGGGAATTACTGTGTTGGTAAAATGCATATTCCCAGCCTCCAGGGAAATCACTATGCACATGCATAGAGCATGATTAGCAAAACTATTGTTTTTGTTTAACAATATCATTTAATGGGGTTTGAACAGACAGAACAGAGGGAGGTCCATTAATTTGACTTAATTTTTCCCCAGTAGCTTTGTAATTTTAGAATGGTCTGTGCAAACACACCAAAAGTTCCTAGACACAATATCCTAAAAAGACATGTCCCATACAGAAATGTGTATTTGAAAGGATCCTAAAAGTAATTCATTTAGCAAGCACTTTCCAGGTATCGCCAAACAATAACTACATTTGCAATGCGCTGTCACATAGACATCCTCTGTATGTGGAAGAGTAGACATGCATACATTGGGCCCCCGAGTGGCGCAGTGGTTTAAGGCACTGCATCTCAGTGCAAAAGGTGCCACTACAGTCCCTGGTTTGAATCCAGACTGAATACATCCGGCTGTGATTGGGAGTCCCATAGGGCAGCGCACAATTGGACCAGCGTCCGGGTTTGGCCAGGGTAGGCTGTCAATGTAATAAGAATTTTTCTTAACTGACTTGCCTAGTTAAATAAAGGTTAAATAAAAACAAGCTTGTTATTCTAGCCTATTGTTTGACTTACTGAATGTTCAAAAATATTTATCTGTATTTGTATTCTGTTTCCCTAATGTTTAACTATCTCTAATCTAGCCTTTTCAGTAACAGAGTCAATATATTTTCTTCTTTTGTTTAAGTCCAAAAAATATTTTCATGTATCTCCCTTTTACTATACACAGCATAGATCTATGACACAAGATGCATAGGGACTTTGCCAATCAGGCCCTAATTTGAAATTAAAACGAGCTCATGTGTGTACAAATCACAAGCTTTGGTGAATTTAAATGGGAATGATCTTTAATTAAGAGAGCAAGCCAAACATTTTCATTAGGTCTGCATGGAAATGAGCCCAGGGATCTGAGTGGTCTCTGGAGAGTCTCTCTGCTCTGCTTCTCTCTCTGCTCTGTTCCAAGATACGGCTTTTGTCACAAATGAGGTTAACGCCTGGAGCCTGCTTCCCTCCCTCCCACTCTATTTCTCTCCCACATCCCTCTATCTCCTTGCCTGCGTGTCTGGTTCCTATTGGGATCGAGGGGGAGTGTGGGGGGAGGTGGGGGAGAGGGGGCTCCATGCCCCATCATCCCCCAGGAGCACTGCCCCCCAAACTGTGATCTTATCTCACATGATGTTAACAGATGTAATCCTATTACAGACTATCTCTCTCTCCCTCTCTCTGTTCTCTGTAAAACCCTGAAGGCAAGGTGTCTGTTGCCTCTAAAAACAGGCCAGGATGAGTGTCAGATGCCCAGAGTGCTTGATGATATAGCGTAGGTTAGTAAAGGGTTATATGTATGTGTGACTGACAGAGCTCTCTCTCGCTCTCATTCTCTCAGGCTGTGTGCTCTAATTTAAGGTGTTCCTCTGTTCCATATTTGCTACAGGGAGGTAGAGGTTAGCCTGAGTAGGCCCATCTGAGCCCCTCTCTGCCCCTGGCCCCTCACACAGTCACCCCCAACATTGGGGAACGACCAGGGGGCCGGAAACTGAAGTTCATTCCCCTCCGCAGGCTGGCTACACAACACGTTTGAGTTTGGGGGACATACCAAAGTACAATCTATTCCTGCTAATAGTGTCTCCATTTACGTAAAAACCTTATAGCGGTTACAGTATATTCTTTACAGTATAGCACACAGTAATGACAACAGAGACTCATCTGTGGGTGATGCCTGCTTGACTGCATCTATATCTTACCCAGAGGCACCCGCACTCAGGAACAGGCGTACACAATTAACAATCCAAAAAGATGGAACGAAAGATGCACTGTATGTGCCAGGCACTGTATTGCCTAAAGGAACACATAGGTGCTCACCCTTTTACGCCTCGTTTAGTTATACGACAGGAGGGCTTGTGCCAAAAGCCGCCACAGTACACGTACACGCTGGCACGCACACACGCACACTCACACACACTAAATCTCCCGATTATCTAACCTGTTTGAAGTGGCACCTCAACAGGTATATTTAGAGGGAAAACTCTTTCAATATTGACACATTATCCTGTGGGACAGGCTGGATCTACTTGACCTGAAGATTAACCACGACTGATGTCATTACACAAATGGGGTACATGCAGCATGCCAACCATAAGCCTCTATGTGTGTGGTGCTGAGGTAACGCAGCACAATGTAGTCCGTCTCTACCATAGGAATACTCAGCATCACATCGTCAGTAAAGTCAGTAAAGTTGAAGTCACAACTATATAGAATCACAATGACTAAAAACAAATCTATTAAGTGATAACAACCTGCATGTTTCGATTGATGTGATGCAACAGGGTGCATTGCATTCATCAACGTAGTTATTTTGTTCATTAGTTTCAACTTTAATATGATCAGATAGAAACAGCTGGAGATCCTCCAGCCATATCTGATTAAAGGCATGTGTTCCTCTCTTCTCATCCATGCAAACACAAATCAACAACTCCAGCAGTACTGTGTCTGTCTGTGCTCTGGGCTGTGTCGGAATCAACGGCCCCAACATCTCTTCAGTTAACAGTCGCACACCACCCGGCCCCTTTCTTCTCTACCAGGAGAAACTGGAGGTTTCTCGAGCCACTCTGAAACCTAAAAGAGACAAAGCTGTTTAAAGAAGTCTTGGCTCCCTTATCAGTAAAACTACTGCTCTTGGGAGGTTGTAGGAGAGAAAGAGACAGACGGGGCAGAAGAGAGTGACAGCGAGAGATCTTAATGTCAGTAAGAGAAACAGCCTCTCTGTAGCCTACAAGTGAAAGAAACAGTACACACTGTCGGAGAGATTGAACGCTCGTCTGTTGAAGTGAGGGCCTAAAGAGAGGCTGGATCTTTGAGAGAGATGTGGATATAGCTGTTTTAATCTGACAGCAGTGAGGGACACCAGATACTGTACATAGGAGTGGAGGAGTGGGTTTCATAGCCTGCTGTCGGCCTCTCGTCAGAGAGGGACATACAGTATTGCCAGACTTCTCCCACAAAAGGTGCAAAGGAATCTTTTACTTTCTCCTAATGCTTACAATAGACATACTCTCTCGCTGAGTCCCTCTCAAAGGATGAAGACCAAAGCTGGTATATTTTATTAAATACCGACGCAAAGACATCCTCGCTCAAACATGCACTCCTCCCCCCCCTCCACATCTGAAATAGAGATGAATCGCGCTCCGGCCTCCAAAGTAATCAAAAATGTATTTCCATATCTTGGTAATTGAATTGTGTACAAGCTGCAAGTTAATGAGGTCATCCTCTCCGCAGCAATGACAGGAAAGCGCAAATAATTATCTCTCAATTTTTCCTTATGTAGCAATTAATTTGAACCATTGGCAGTCGACCCCCCTTCCCCCTCTACTAACCCCCCCTCTCCTCTCCCCTCCCTCGTGTTCCCCTGCCTGGGTGTGTGTGTGGTTGAGTGGGTCATGGTTAAGGCTGAGTGAGATTGACAGGCGATTGATGTGGCGGTGGTGCAAAGCCGTGCTGTGCGGTGCAGACAGGGGGAGGTAATCAAGGCCCTACAGCTGTTCTGGGGCTAAGATACTTCCAGGTGACTGTCACCTGAGATTTCACATGCTGGCACTGTCTCCCAGAGTGTTGGAGCACTGGAGGAGAGGAGCGCTGATCAGGCATCTGGCTCCAGGTGGTGTGTGTGTGTGTGTGTTTGTGTAGGTGGGATTGGGGAGGTTTTCAAATGCCAGCGTAGGAGATGGCAGGAGAAGATGGTCCGTCACTTGGGCACCCAGCCAGAACTGTGATACAAAGGAATAAGCCCTCAAAGCTGGGAGGGCGCCTGTCTGTTCCACGAGGGGGTAACAGCACCCTACAGAGAACCTCTGTCTACTCTACTTCATTCTGGGATCAGTGGGATGAAACACAGTACTAAATTATAGGATCTAGTGTGTGTGTGTGTGTGTGTGTGTGTATGTACGTCTGTGTGCATTTGTCCAGTTATCTATTTGTAAGGTTCATTATCATCCAAGGATTCTAAGATGTCATTCTAGAGACATCATTAGGAGGAAGTAGAGGCAGCACACTGGGAGCCACTGCGTAGGGAAATTAACTATGCTATTTAACCTGTCAATCATCCCACGTTTCCATAGCGCCAGAGATGGGCAAAAATAACAAAATACAATGAGAAAATACAGGTACAGGCCACCCGAGTGGCGCAGCGGTTTGAGGCACTTGAGGCGTCACTACAGACCCGGGTTAGATCCGAGGCTGTGTCACAACCGGCCGTGACCGGGAGTCCCATCGGGCGGCACTCAATTGGCCCAGCATCGTCCTGGTTAGGGGTTGCCCGGGGTTGCCCGGGGCTTTACTTGGCTCATCACGCTCTAGCGACTCCTTGTGGCGGGCCTGGTGCCTGCAGGCTGACGCCTTGGTCGCCAGTTGAACGGTGTTTCCTCCTACACATTGATGCAGCTGGCTTCCGGGTTAAGCGGGCAGGTTTAAGAAGCGTGGTTTGGCGGGTCATGTTTCAGAGGATGCATGACTCTACCCTCACCTCTCCCGAGCCCGTTGGGGAGTTGCAGCGATGAGATAAGATCGTAATTGGACTGCAATTGGATATCACGAAATTGGGGAGAAAAAGGGCGTTAAATACAAATAAATACAGATACAAATACAGTACCATAAAGATCAATGTATCAAAATAAACTGTATTTAATTTAATTCAAATACAAAAAAACATTTGCAAGTAGCCGGCTCGAACAGCAACAACATTTATCACGTTTGAGGTATGACCCAGATGCAAACAGAGTTGAAGAAACAAAGGTTTATTCCTAACAACAGGAACAGGCAGTCTCAGGGTCAGGGCAGGCAGAACGATCAAAACCGGGAAGGACTAGAAAACAGGAGCAAGAAACAGGCAGGAGCAGGGAAACAAACTCGGGTAGGTTTTACGAACAAAACAAACTGGCAACAGACAAACAGAGAACACAGGTACAAATACACAGGGGATAATGGGGAAGACGGGTGACACCTGGAGGGGGGTGGAGACAAGCACAAAGACAGGTGAAACAGATCAGGGTGTGACAACATTCTCAGTAACAGTATTGTTTCATTAGAATAACACTTAGCATTTAGCAGACTTCTGATACAAATGCAGGGTGAACCACAAAAGTTTTGTTCTAGAAAAGTATTCAGTATTTAGAAAATACACATACAAATACATTGGGGTGCAGTTCAGCCCAGTGTAATTCAAATGACAAAATACTCAGAAGTAATTCAAATACGTATTTCAAATACATGTAACAGAAATACTGCCCATCTCTGCATAGCGCCAGATTAACAGGAAGATCACCTTCAGTCAGGTCAAAGTGGATGTCAGAGCTGGTCTCTCCACTGACGCCTTCTCTCTGCTTTCAGAGGGTCCACCACACTGCAGTAGGGGAACCTGACCGATAAGCTACTGAGCATCCAGAGAATACTGAGTTAATAAGCTTTGTAGTCTGCCCACCAGCGTATGTGTCAGTAATTGAGATAATGCAAGAGGGGGTAGGACTTACCTAACCTCTAACTTTAATTACATCCTTTGCCTTATCTATGTTATATGCTATGTATCGGAGGGAAGGCCCCTGACACAACAGCTTAATAACCTATGACCCTGGTATAAAGTGACACCTTGTGTTTCCCTCACGTCCTCCATTAGGGCTAATAAGTCCCCCATTTGTTCTTATTGACAGTGAAAAATACCTTCATTATCCCCTTCTTCCTCGTTGTCCTCCATTCACAATGAGGTAGCCAGTGCCAATCTACTGAAAGTAGCTAGCTAGCGTAACCTTTCACTTTTCCCCCTCTGACAACTCCTGCTCCTCTCCATCAGCATGCTGACGAACCGCCCCCAAAAACATGAATTATTCAGCTCCAAAATGAATCCTATTTAATGCGAGAGCGTAGCGAACAAAAAGGAAACGTGTTCTCGTCCCCTGAATTAAATGACAGACTGAATAAGATTACAGCAGGTCTGTTCTAACGCCATACCATTGCCATCCCAACCAATTTACCTGCTTGACAAACACAGGGGAAGGGGCGGTATGGGGTAGATAGCTGTAATGCAGAAATGTGCCATTCATCTGACCACGTAAACAGGAACCTTGTTATTTGTGTTAATTTAGATGTGGTGGGTTTAATGTAAAATGACGGCTCCGAAGCCAGCTCATGACAATAAACTCTGTTTATATATTCCCCCCAATCTGAGGGAAGGAGACGTACCCCTCTGCTCTCTAACTACCATCCACCTCGCCTCATCCATAAAAGATAACCTATCCCGTGCAATGCATATTGGTAAGTTTTTAATAAGGATGCAAACAAGCAGTGTTCGGTAAAGCCCGACAGATATCCAGCATGGTGCAGTGTGAAGATGCTTGTGTTGGCAGATTCACAATGTTTATCAAATGGAGCTTGTTCTCCTTTCGACCGTAACCTGTAAGGTTCATCAGTTCAGATCACTATAATACGGAACGTTTCAAGCAATGCCATCAATTTGAAACTGTTTTCATGTTAGATTTAGTGGAGCTAAAAACAGTTTTCTGTGAATATGAATGTCAAATTTGAACAAAGCAGGTATAATTGAGCTGATTCCACAAGGTTCATGCAGCATGACCAATAGACAACAGCCTGTAAAGAGGAAATCAAAGATACAAACTATTAATTCAATCTGCAATGATACACAGTACTGACAGGCCAGCAGCATACCATCCTGCATCCTACTGCTGACTTGCCTATGAAGTTAAGCACAGTTGGTCCTGGTTGATCCCTGGATGGGAGACCAGATGCTGCTGGAAGTGGTGTTCCTTTCCTTTGGTCTAAAACAAAAACAATTCCCAATCTGTCCCTCATACCATCATGGCCGCCTAATCATCTCCAGTTTCTGATTGGCTCATTCCTATCCCCTGTAATTATTCCCCAGGTTGTTGCTGTAAATGAAAATGTGTTCTCAGTCAACTTACATGGTAAAATAAGGGTTAAATATATACAAATTATCGTTATCCAGAAACTGAAGATGTCAATATGCAGTTATGTCATCATGATGCTCTGTTTAAACCTGGTTCTAAAATGAATCCGTTGTCCTGATTGTGCCCACATTTTCAGACAGGTGAAGATGATTAAAAGACGCATTGTGATCTGATTGTGATCTGAAATGTGATCAGATCTTCCTGACCACCTCTGGAGGTAGTCTGGCACACATTGTGTCTGGATATTTTAAAAGTGTACTGTAGACGGATCTGGACAGGGAAACCATTTAAATCATCATTATCCTGCCTTTTAAAATCCTTGACAGGTGGCACCATTGACCTATGTCTTATGGCATCAATATTTGTTTTAAAATAAAAACTAAATGTTATTTAGGAAAAGATAGCTGTCAAATAATTTGCATACTGGGTGGGACCAGGACATCTGTTCACAATGTGGACATAGTGGACAATGCGGACATTGTGTAGACATATTTCTGAAAATGTGTCCACAATCAGAATGTGGACAAGATCAGGACAAAGAACGTATATTATCGCAAGTAATAAACCTGCTTGAAAGACAACATATGAATGGCATGTGATGGCCCATGTTATGTCATGTGTTTCTCGCTGGCCCAAATGTCATATTATCATGTCACTCAGGCTGCGTTTACACGGGCAGCCCAATTCTGATCTCTTTTCCACTAATTGGTCTTTTGGCCAATCATATCAGATCTTTTCACATCAGATCTTTTTGTAGTGAAACAAATATCAGAATTGGGATGCCTGTGTAAACACAGCCTCAATGTGACTGAAGCTGGGACCCCTGTGTGACCCTAAAGATGCTTAATTACCTGACACCTCCCAGGGAAAACATCATTACTGCTGACACCAGGAACATCCAATACCATCGGGGTGATGGATGATCAGCATTTGGCAGGCTGTGGCACAATCTGAAGACGGTATTCTGACTATATGCTCTGTTTTAGCCATTGGCTGGCAATCTTCAATTAACTTTGCTCTAGGAGTCAGCTTGTAAGAATGCCTTATGACTTAGTGTGAGACAGAGGGTAGATCGAGTTATATCTTAACTGTCTGGTCTCACCTCTTTTCAGCTTGGGATTCACAAAGAGAGAAATAGGGTTTAGGCTACTCATTGACACAAAGTGGAAAAGGTCAGTGAGACGTTAAGATAAGTTGTATTGTGGGGTGATGAGCATCATCCTTCAGCTAGCCTAATGAGCTCAGTGTTGAGGTCAAGTCAAAGTGTCAAAGTCACCATTATTAGTCAGTTGTACAACCGAATGCCTTCAACTGAAATGTGTCTTCCACATTTAACCCAACCCCTCTGAATCAGAGAGGTGCAGGGGGCTGCCTTAATTGACATCCACAGCACCCGGGGAACAGTGGGTTAACTGCCTTATTCAGGGGCAGAACGACAGAGTTTTACCTTGTCACCTCGGGGATTCAAACTTGCAACCCTCCGGTTACAAGTCCAACGCTCTAACCACTAGGCTACCTGCCGAACGTGTTTACATGATGTAATAAGAATAAATGGAGGTACATGGTATGTTTGTGAAGTCAGGGGGTTCGACAAGGCAATTCATCTAATGTCTTATCACATGGGCCAATTTGTTCCACAGTCTACTCTTGGCGAAAGAAACAGGCTAACCTAGGCTAACCTAGGCTAACCGGAGGGCTAGACGCGTGTGGGCTTGCTGAGTGAGACTGAGACATCATTTGTCTTCCATTTCGTGTTCTGTCCATCAAGACATGGACTTCTCTTTATCTGCGTATCATTATTTTATTTTCCTTAGCTGTCCCTAGCATCAGCATACAGATGGAGATAATTGGCAGAGATAGTAGGGTAGGCTAATGGTTAAGCTAATGTGTGTGAGCGAAACGAACGGCTCAATGCCTTGTGTTATGTGAGGTGACAAGACAAGGTGACGAGGGAACTTTAGGAAAGTTTTTGTTCACTGTAATTTCAGACACAACTAATGACTCCCCCTCTGTAAATGTGTGTATATGCCTTTGGTTGCAATGAAATGGACCAAGACATGCTATAAGTTGCACAAGACGGATTGTCCAAAAGAGAAGAAGAGGCTTGGGACTTTAATTGGGTGCGCTAAACTCACACGTAGGTTATGTTTTCCTTTTGTTTCAGCTCTGTACTATGCCTGCTTAAAAAAAACAATTTATTATTTCAACTGTTGATATAAGCATGTTGTATTTTCATCAGCCAGTGGTAGAACCACTATCCACTATCAGCATACTTACCAATATCAGAAATATCACAATCATAATATTTATCATCATGTGGAATTAATGTGAGCCGCCCCAGAAAAGCATTGTTAGCATTGTTCTGCAATATGGGGCGAGATAGCCTAGCGGTTAATAGCTTTTGGCCAGTAATCAAAAGGTCACTGCTTTGAAACCCCATGCCGGCAAGGTGAACAAATCTGCCGTTCTGCCCTTGAGCAAGGCAGTTAACTCCCAACAACAACTGCTCCCCGGGCGCCGATGACGTTGATTAAAACAGCCCCCCGTACCTCTCTAATTTAGAGGTGTTGGATTGAGGCAGAAGACGCATGCATTCAGTTATACAATTGACTAGATACCCAATAAAAACTCTACCTAAACGGAATGGAACTACAGAGCAACAACACTCAACAGAAAGTCTAAGGATTCACTTTTAACGCTTTTTATATCAATAATGGCTAGCTGAACTTTATGATTTGACAAGAGATCATGTGCACAGTGAGATTAAAAAAGACTTGAGTATGATTTAGATACTGTACGAAGCTACTGTCTTACCTTGGAACTCATCTAAATGGGAAAGGGACCGCCTCGTTGTTATCTCTTGACAACACTAATTGAGTCAGAGCTGTACGGAGGTTCAAATGGGCTGCCAGAGGAGAGCCGTTAGGTTCTTCCAGGCCTGGAGAGAGTAGGTGTTGGAAATTATAGGTGACAGAGAACATAATTACCCTTCACTGATGAACCGACCTACGAGAACCTAGATCACCGGCTTCCTGGAGAGGACAGCGGTGATTCATCCATATGAAAATAATATAATCTAGTCATTCTATTTTCATAGGAACACCTTTCTACCAAAGACGTACAAAAGAAGTGAAACAAAAGATGGACCTAGATAATTGACTCACGTGGGACTGTCTGTGTTTTGATTGGTGATCCTGACAAGCGAAAGTGACTGTAAGAAATGATTGATCAAGTTCACAGTTGATAGTGGATTTACTGATTTAGATTAATGTTTTTCTGGGAAAAGTAATTTACTAAATCTAAAAGTAATTTAGAACAAGTAAATGAAAGGTTTGAATAGCTATTGAGTGTAGCTATAGACAACAGAACAGAAGCCTATACTCTAGAGAGGTGTGAAGTCAATAGGATTACACAGAGCTAATTATTATCTTACTGAGCCTTCACAGCACACTAACACCACAGTGACTTGGCCCCTGCAGATCAATCAATCTGGCTTAAGCATTACTTGAATGAAGGAAACAGTGCACACTACCTCTATCACTCTCTCACTCTCTCTCTCTCTCTCTCTCAATTTTTTATTCAATAGACTGTATTGACATGGCAAGTTAAATTACTTACAGTACATTGTCAAAGTATACATATAACAAAACTGGTAGTACCAACAGCAATAATAATAGTAGTAGTGGAATTAATATTAATGAGAATAATAATACATTGAAGCAACAGTAGTAGACCAGTCTCAACCTGACTGAGAAGCCACATGACATGGTATGAAAACACTTTTCACTGGCTGTCCCTCAGGTTGTGGCAAGAGGACACATACTTGGTTACCAAAACATTTTGGCTTTTCACCCAATAAATATTTAGTTTAAAATTCTTTGTACTGAAAGATAATTTTGGGGAAAGAAAGATTGTCTTAGGTCTGAGTATTTGTCACAGTGTAATAGGAAATGCAGCCTTGTCTCTACCTCTCCCCTGGAGCAGTGAGCACAGCCTGTCCTCTCTGTGCAGCCAGGTTTGCCTGTGATGACCGGTCTCTACAGCCAGACTGTGCTCACTGAGTCTGTACCTAGTCAGTGTTTTCCTCAGTTTTCTATCAGTCACAGTGATCAGATAGTCTGCCACCATGTACTGTTTGTTTAGAGATAAATAACATTGAAGTTTACATATATTTTTTTGTGGTGTCTTTCCAATAGGTGATGTATTTTTATTTTTACTTTGTGATAATTTGGTTGGGCCAGATTTTCTGAGTGCTGTCCAGCGGCTCTATGGGGTTGGTTTGGGTTAGTGAACTGAGCCTCTGACTGAGGGGACTCTTCTCTTGTTTAATCTCTTGACATTGTAGGGCTGTGTGATGGAATGTTTTGGGGTCACTTGTTTTTAGATGGTTGTAAAATTTGATGGCTCTTTTTTCTTTTTTAATAAGGAGGGGGTTTTGGCCCAATTCTGCTCTACATGCGTTATTTGGAGTTTGTCTTTGCACTTGCAATACTGTCTGGCAAAACTTTGCATGCAGTATTTCGATTGGATGTTTGTCCCATTTGGTGAATTCATAATTAGAGAGCAGACCCCGTACTTCGCTGCCATATAGAGCAATTGTTTCTATAACTGATTGGATTTTTTTGTTGCCAGATTCTAATTGGAATTTCGATTTTAATGTTCCTTTTAATGGCATAGAATGCTCTTCTTGCTTTGTCTCAGCTTGTTCACAGCCATGTGAAAGCTACCTGTGTTGCTAATATTTAGTCCTAGATACATGTAGTATTCGGTGTGTTCTAATAGAACTGCGTCCAAATAAAATTTATATTTATGATCCTGATTTTCTGACCTTTTTTGGAATATCATTATATGTTTATGTTTTTGCCAATTCATTAATGTAGATGTTAAATAGTGTTGGACTTACTGAGCAGCCCTGTTTCACTCCACGTCCCTGAAAGAAGAAGTCTGTTTGCTTGTTGCCAATTTTAACCGCACACTTGTTTTTAGTGTACATTGATTTAATAGCATCATGTGTTTTCCCTCCAATACCACTTTCTATTAGTTTATAAAAAAGACCTTTCGTGCCAAATTGAATCAAATGCTTTCTTGAAGTCTACAAAACACGAGTAGATTGCACCTTTGTTTTGGTTTACTTGTTTGTCAATTAGAGTGTGTAGGGTGTAAATGTGGTCTGTTGTACCATCATTTATTTTACAAATCCAATCTGGCTTCTGCTCAGGACGTTGTGTTCATCAAGGAAATGACGTAGTCTGCTATTTATGATACTGCAGAGAATTTCCACCAAGTTGCTTTAACCCAAATTAACCCAAATAAATTCCTACAGTGAGGATAATGTTGAAGAGTTTGAGTACAGTCAATTTGAATTTGTGGTCTGTATATCATTTCATTTAAAATACCATCAGCACCACAGGCCTTTTTGGGTTGGAGAGTACATAGTTGTTCTAATATTTCTTCATCTGTAATTGAGGTATCCACAGGATTCTGATAGTCTTTGACTGCTAATTCCAGGATTTGTAATTTTTCTTATATATCTTTTTGTTCTGGGCTCTTTGTTATATTGCTGTAGAAGTTTTCACAGTGATTTTGAGTTTTCAAAGTGGTTTGATTCTATGTATTCCTCAATTCCATCCAGCTGATTTCTAATGTGTTGTTCCTTTTTTATTCTTAGGGTGTGTTTCTATTTCTTCAGTGTTTCCTCATATTGAAGGTGTATATTTTGTTGCCTGGTTCTCTGTGTTTTTGATTAGATATATTTCTCAATGACTTTCTTAGATTTTTGCAATCCTTATCAAACCACTTTTCATGATCTATTATTTTTGGTTTGCTCTTATGTTTCTTTAGATTAGGAGGCCAATTTGTCAAATATAAAGTTTATGTTCCAAACTGCCAAATTTTCACCTTCATTGTTGTAGGAGAATGTTAAGGCTAAAACGTTGTCCAGGAGAGATTTTATTTTTTGGCTACTAAATTGCTTTTTGGTAGATTCTTGTACTGTTTGCACTCCATCTATAAGACTGTTTAGTACCATGTAATTTATTGGGCCATGATGCTTCATGGTTGGGTTCCGCTCTTCTCAGATCCACTGGGATTTTACTGTGGTCTGAGAGAGGTGTTAGTGGGCTGACTGTGAAGGCTCTGAGAGACTCTGGGTTTAGGTCGGTGAGGAAGTAGTCTACAGTTCTGCTGCCAAGGGACAAGCAGCCTACCATTGACTATGTACAGACCCAGTGTTCGACAGAGCTTCAGGAGCTGTGCTCCATTTTAGTGTTTCACTTGTCATAGTTGTTTCTGGGGAGGTATGTGTGGAGGGAAAAGTTGTTGCTTCCCGGTAGGTGTTTGTCCCCATGACTGTTAATAGTGTCAAGTTCTTCTGGTGTTCTAGCATTCAGGTCTCCACAGACCAGTATGTTGCTTTGGGCCTAAAAGTGACTAATCACCCCCTCTAGAATGGAGAAACTCTCTTCATTGAAGTAGGGTGACTCTGAGGGGGGAATGTATGTGGCACAGAGGAAGACGTTTTTATCTGTTGGAATATCCTTTTTAACCAGATAAAGAATTCCCCTGTTTTGATCAATTCGATTGAATGAGTTAGTTCAGATTTATACCATATTAGCATTCCCCCTGAGTCTCTGCCCTGTGTGATTCCTTTTCATTTGGTGGATGGTACGATTACCTCCCTATAACCAAGTGGACAGCCAGTGGAACATCACCTCTGCACCGTGTTTCCTGTAGTACTACAATGTCAACATCATCAAATTCTTTCTGGAAGTCTGGAGGGTGGGGGGTGTAGTTTGCTCCGCTGTTTGTGGGTGAAGAGGTCGGGCTGCGGTTTAAAGCAACGTCCTTTGTAGAGGTGTGAAAAAATGGTTTCTGGCCTCCCCTTTAGTAGTTGCTGTTTCAGAGCTTTCCTTGTTGTGTCAGTTTTGGTATCTGGAGGGTAGAGAATGGACTCAGTGCTGAGGGGAGTGGGGACATGGTGCCTGTGGCCTCTGCTACTGCTGCTGCTGCTCTGTTCTGCTGATGCTGCACCATTGCCATGGCAACTGTTTTTGTTTGTCTGCTGCTGTTGCTAGCTAGCTCTAATTTAGCAAAAAAAAAAAAAAAAAAAGAGTGACAAATCTTGGCAAGGATGGAGACTGTTTCCCTGTACAGGTGAACATGGTCATAGAGACAGTCCAGATCGAGGGTGGGATGGTGAGCCAGGTGTACATTGGGTCGTAGGGCACAGTCCCTGGAGAGGGTGGCGTTTTTTCTTTGGATTGTGGCAGGGTGCAAGTCTTTCCTCTGTAGAAGGGTTGACACCAAAATCCTTGAGTTGGGGAAGATTGTGGAGGCCTTCTCAATCACTCCCCCGTAGTGAAGTCGCCACCCTCTCCTGCTGAGCACGCAGGTCGTTGCTTCCGGTGTGCAGGATTATGTGGCTTGGAGACCCGAGCTGGGCCTTATCAAGCAGCTCCATGGCACTCTGCGTTGTTGGGCACCACAACTTTCTCCTTTTGTGTCTGGGGAAAAGTTTATTCTCCTGAACAAACTTCCCATTTGAGTCCATCAACAGGACGATGTCAGACAGTGTTTCTTCTGGAACGGAGGGGGTAGAGTGGGGGCTGGTGGGTGTTGGAGCTAGGGTGTGGCTGGTCTTTGCTAGTGCCGCTGTCAGTGGTAGGCTGTTCTGTGGGCTGGGGGGAGGTGTGCAGCAGGCAAGGCTGGTTGAGTCGAGCTCCTCTGCTGTGTGAGGGCAGGTCATAGAGTGGTGATCTATTCTCTGTTCTCTTTCTGTTCTCTGTTCTCTATCTCTCCTGCCAATCCTCTCTTAGTGTGGTCAGCTCCTTATTACTGCTCTGCCTGGCTTTTTGGAGCTCTCTCACCTCCTTTGCTAGATCAGCCAGCTCTCTCTTGAGTCCCTCTCTCTCTCTTGCTGAACCTCTTTCAGCTGTGTTGCAAGGCTGCTGTCATGCTCTGTCCGCACCTTGGTTAGAAGCTCCTCTAAGGTGTGGATGCCTGGTTGCTGTTTGCTCACGCTCTCCCTCAGCAGGACCACCTCCCCCTCCAGTCTGGTGAACTCATCCCTCATGGCAGCCATGGTGGTGAGGAGGGCCTGAGCCTGCTCTGCACTGAGGGGGGTCGCTCTCCTCCTGGGGTGGGAAGAGAGGTGCTGGATGTGCCTTTTTGGGTGGGGAAAGTAGGGGTGAGGGTGGTGCTGGTGGAGTCTGTCTTGTGGGAGTTAGTGTCCTTCTCTCGCTCTCTGCTCTCTCATTGTAAAGGTCTGAAAGTCTGTTCCAAACAGCCTGTTTACCTCGCACCATGAGAGTCCCAGTCTTGTAGAGGTTGATTGTTATCATGGTGCTGTCAGGGTCATCTTTCACTTTGACTTTCAGCTTCCACCCATTACAGATTCCCTCTTTCTTTATGGCTGGGTAGTGAGAGCATACTGCTCAGCGCCATGCGTTTGGCTGGTCAGTGCGAAAGATGAGATTACTCACATCACCGTTTAAGTAGAGGTCTGCAATAAGGGTTTCTGGCCTCCCCTTCAGTAGTTGCTGTTTAAGAGCTTTCCTCGTTGTGTCATTTTGTAGCCTCTGGAGGGTAAAGAATGGGCTCAGCGCTGAGGGGGAGTGGGGACATGGTGCCTGTGGGCTCTGCTGCTGCTGCTCTGTTCTGCTGCACCGTTGCTAAGGCAACCATTTTTGTTTGTCCGCTGCTGTTGCTTGAAATAATGGATTGAAAAATCTTCACACAAAAAAACTGAAGATATGTTTGACGTTAGAGTCCGTGCTCCTTTTTGGTTTACTCACGCAGTTTGGTCGTTTGATGTAGTTGTATTAACTCCCCTTGCTAGGTTCGTTCAAGCTCAATTCTTCTGGCTCCCATTTTTGTCTCTCTCTCTCCCATTTTTGTCTCTCTCCCTCCTTCCCTCCTCTCTCTCTCTCTCTCTCTCTCTCTCTCTCTCTCTCTCTCTCTCTCTCTCTCTCTCTCTCTCCCTCTCCCTGTCTCTATTTCTATTTCTGTTTCTCTCTCTGTCTCTCTCTCTTTCTCTCCCGCTCTCTCTCTTTCTCTCCCTCTCTCTCTCTGTTTCCTTGCAACTTGGAGAGAGAGAGACATAAAGGGCTTGAGGCGTTGGGAGGCTGTTGGCCTGCCCCGAGAGACTTGGAGCCCATCTGTTCCTCTGTGTTCCTGAACTTTAACTACCACAATGCTCCGCTCTGCCTGACCCTCCACAGAGAGACCCTCTACACACACACACACACACAAACACACACGGCAGATGGAGTGCTATGCTGCCTCCACACTCTCCACATACCCTCCGCAGCCATGATGTTTGTTTAAGACATTTAATTAATATCCCCAAACGCCTCAATCGGGACCAAAACCCTACTGTCTTCCTCTTCTTCACTGTGTTCCCTCTCTACTCAACCCCCGCCCCTCTCTCTCTCTCTCTCTCTCTCTCTCTCTCTCTCTCTCTCTCTCTCTCTCTCTCTCTCTCTCTCTCTCTCTCTCTCTCTCTCTCTCTCTCTCTCTCTCTCTCTCTCTCTCTCTCTCTCTCTCTCTCTCTCTCTCTCCCTCTCTCTCTCACTCTCCCTCTGTCTGTCTCCTCTCAGTCTGATTGGCAGTATTAGCGATGGGGCTGATTATTATACATGAAGGACTGGGTAACAGTGCCCAGGAGTCATGTGTAAATGAAAAGGCTCCATGCGGTTCTCATCGTGGCAGATGTGTCAGTCATAGCAACTCCTCCAGAGGAACAGTGAATCTCTGGGCCTCTCTAAGATGTCGCCCTCTTTTTTTGAAAGTGTGCATTATCCAACACTCTTCTGACCCTATATGCCCTCCTTTCACTCAACATACCCCTCTGGTATGAACACTGTGGAATCTGTGACTAAACACCCTATATGACTGAGCATGGCGACATGACATGAGGGTCCACCCTTAGGCGATACAAGGCCAGACGACTTCTCACAATTAGTGGGATATATTTTAAAGGCCAATTTAGACTGTGACTTGTTTTTCGTCTTTTATTTACCAAAGGCAGGGAAGCAATCCTAGAGTCATCAGAAGACTCATGTTGTCCTGGGGTTTTAGACCAGAGGGGGACACTGTCATTTAGACGTTTAGACAGGCGCCACGCCTCGCCTCGCGCAAAACCTGCAGTGCTTTCTAGCTGGGTGTGATGCCCTGAGTGGGCTAATATGGGAGCATTCCTAAGAATGGAAAAGGTCAGGATCTGAGTCATGGTTGGTTTTTACTTAGATTGCCGCCTCTTCAAGACTATAAATTGTGTTGAAAGCCTAACAGGCGTTTAGGCATAGAGTAGCGTAGAACTGCATGCGTGTAACTATGGTTTTTTGGTATATTTGGAAGATTCTTGGTTTTAACATCGACCAGATATATTGAAGTATACATTTCAGAGAAAAACCAAAATTAACCATTTTATTGTACTAGGTAGTGTATGTGTTATTTATTACATGTCTTACGGTAACACAATGTTCATTTGATCTCGGTCTCCTGTCCTACTTGTTTTTTCCACATTGTAATCGTTATAGCTGTGTCTCCCAGTATGTAGGGCAGATCAGTCAAGCAGAAAATATACCGTTGTGTCTCTTTCTAGGATGATCAAATTCCATCAGCTATTTCTTTTGGTGCCTATTCCCTCCCAATTCCATCTGCACACTTCCCAGCTGGCTGGAAAAGCCAAATCTGTGTGCATGTCTTCGTCCACTGCTCTGGCCTTCCCACACGTACTTGTGTGAAAAGAAGCCCTGAGCTGACCATCTCATCGCAGTAATATTGGTGGATCTTAGACAAACAGGAATAAACGAGGAGAATTACATTCATTATTCTGATAGCGAGTGCAACCTTCAATCTGTAAATAGCAGCCTTCACCAATTATGTGCCAAGAGGCGAGAGTCTGGGCCAGAACGGGCTGAGATATGGACTTCCCCATTTAACTAAATGCCTGGTTACTATGTCCTGTTAAATGAACTGAAGTGGGGGATCAGTGATGACTATGGACCCATTTGACCCATTCCCTGTTAAAAAAAAAACAGAAAAACTTCACCAGAAAGAACAGGAACTACAGAACAACAGCCTTTTTAATGAGTGAGTCAGATATTTAGGATGCTGTATCCAGGCCGAGGCTGTGTAAAGCCTTACAGTACGTAGGTGTACCTACTTATGAATGCATAATATCACCCAGTTAGCTAGGAGTTATGTATTCACAGTCAAGTCAGAACATTTCCTTTTCATCTTCCAAATTGGAAAACGCCGAGCCAAGTCGCAATGAGCAGCAGAGATGAGAGAGTTAAATCTCTTGGCTCTATGCTATTTTCCCCACAGACACTGAGCACGCGCATCCATCCGGCCTGTTTCATGTACCGCTGTAGCACAGAGGACGCAGAGGAGTCGGAAGATATTTCAGAGGGGAAAAAAACAAAAGACTATAAATCCCTTGATGCAGTAGTAACACATTGGCTTTGGTTGAAATCAATGTCCTGATCCATCAATATTATTGTCTATTATGAATATCTGATTTGTCCAAGAGACTGTTCTCTGGACATCTAAGCATATCTAATAGAGTCAGTTGTCACAGTGCCACTGTGCCCCTGAAAGCTTAGTAGCTTACAAGGCCCGTAGAGAGGGGTTTAGGACGGTCGCCAAAGCTGCAGCTTACACAAATGAAACACAGCAACTCCGCAGATGAACACATATTTGGGCAGCCCACTCCTCGCTGCGACTCATCAGACATCACCATCAACATAAAGAGAACACGGCATGAGCAACTCCAACCTGTCGTTAGCATATGCACAACAGGCTCATTTGACTTGCAAACACGACAAGCATGGGTTTTGCCACCACAGATATAGTTTAGTATCTGGTGATCGAGGTGAAGGGTACATAGCATGTTCCTCTCTCTGCACTAGGCTAGTATCCCCCAGGCCTGCTTTATTCAAATCAGCTTGATTTGACTACAATTACTGTAACATCCAAATTAAAATGTCCCATATGCCAAAATATACCTCCAACATTATGCATTGTTTGTCATGTAAATTTAGTTTTTTGTTTTGTTTTATTCAAGCCTCAAAAATATTTTGCTCGATAATGTCAGTCATTGTGATGAACACAGTAAACATTCTATTTGAGAGTTTTTTATTTATTTTTCTTTACAATATATTGATACAGTGTGATCTAAAACTGTAACATTGACAGAGCTTGTACAGTTTTTCTCAATCACATATATATATTTTTTTAACAATGTCTATTTTCAAAACAGACTTCACAAGACACATAACGCTGGCCTTTGCAAAACAGTAAAATAAAATCCCAGTAGATCAATACATTTTCTTTGCAGAGTCACTAAATTAAGATGGTGATTTAGAATGGGGTGATTTAGAATGGGGGGATTTAGAATGGGGTGATTTAGAAAGGGGTGATTTAGAATGGGGGGATTTAGAATGGGGTGATTTAGAAAGGAGTGATTTAGAATGGGGTGATTTAGAAAGGGGTGATTTAGAATGGGGGGATTTAGAATGGGGTGATTTAGAAAGGGGTGATTTAGAATGGGGATTTAGAATGGGGTGATTTAGAATTTTGTGCAGTAGTATTTACTGATTGCCGTAAACTGGGAACACAATTTCACACATTTTAATGTGTTATATTCTATGAACAAAATACTTAACAGTGAATTTTGTATTCACTGATGACATTTATATGTAAAGTTTTGCAAAAAGTGGTCTAAGATGTTCAAGTTAGGTACTAAGGCAAGGTACTATTTGAGCAGAACATCAGATCATTGCTGTTCTGCTATAGATAGTGTTAACACATCCAAAAATTGCTTGTGCGCAATTGAGAAAACTGTAACTTGCACGGTGTGTGTGCATGTGTGCATGCATGCATGCAGTGACGTGCGGTAAAGTCGGTGGTTGGGTAAGCAATGGCTATTATCAAAGCAAAATTTACTCACAAATAAACCTTGATGAAGCCCAAGTTTACTATACAACAGATAGCTCCAACTACCAGAGTGACATAGACTATTAATCAAAATCGACAAACAATATTCACCCAAATGTAAATACCAATGTAGCCAAGATACACAAGAGATAGCTGCCTCCACACTCTCCACATACCCTCCACAGCCAGGAAGTCCAGGGTCCAGTTGCAGAGGGAGGTGTTCAGTCCCAGGGTCCTTAGCTTAGTGATGAGCTTGGAGGGGACTATAGTGTTGAACACTGAGCTGTAGTCAATGAACAGCATTCTCACATAGGTGTTCCTCTTGTCCAGGTGGGAGAGGACAGTGTGGAGTGCAATAGAGATTGTGTGATCTGTGAATCTGTTGGGGCGTATGGGAATTGAGATGGGTCCAGGGTGTCTGGGATGATGGTGGTGATGTGAGCCATGACCAGCCTTTCAAAGCATTTCATGGCTACACATTTGAGTGCTACGGGGCAATAGTCGTTTAGACAGGTTACCTTGGCTGCCTTGGACACAGGGACTATGGTGGTCTGCTTGAAACATGAAGGTATTACAGACTGGGTCCGGGAGTGGTTGAAAATGTCAGTGAAGCCACCTGCTAGCTGGTCAGTGCATGCTCTGAGTACGCGTCCTGGTAATCCGCCTTGTGAATGTGGCAGCTCGCGGCTGGGTTTCCCTTTGTAATCCATGCTAGTTTGCAAGCCCTGCCACATGAATGTCAGAGCCAGCGTAGTAGGATTCAATCTTATTTCTGTACTGACGCTTTGCCTGTTTGATGGCTTATCAGAGGTCCTAGCAGGATTTCTAAAAACGTCCGGATTAGTGTCCCGCTCCTTGAAAGCGGCAGCTCTAGCCGTTCGTTCAATGCAGATGTTGCCTGTTATTCATGGCTTTTGGTTGGGATAGTACATTCACTGTGGGGACAAGGTCGCCGATTGACTTATCAGTAAAGCCGGTGGCTGATGTGGTAAACTCCTCAATGATATCAGTTGAATCCCACAACATATTCCAGTCTGTGCTAGCGAAACAGTCCTGTAGCTTAGCATCCGCTTCATGGGACCACTTCTGTATTGAACATGTCACTGGTACTTCCTGTTTGAGTTTTTGCTTGTAAGCAGGAATCAGGAGGATCAGATTTGCCAAAGGGAGGGCGAGGAAGAGCCTTGTATGCGCTTACGTGTGTCGAGTAAAGGTGATCTAGAGTTTTGTCGCCTCTAGTTGCACAGGTGACATGCTGGTAAAAATGAGGTGAAACGGATTTCAGTTTCCCTGCATTCAAATCACCGGACACAAGAAGCACCGCCTCTGGATGTGCATTTCCTTGTTTGCTTATGGTCCTATACAGCTCGTTGAGTGTGGTCTAAGTGCCAGCATCGGTTTGTAGTGGTAAATAGACAGCTATGAAAAATAGTATTGTCCGCATCTCATCATGAGATATTTTAAAAACTCAAGTCTTCCTCAAGATTGCACACCAGCTGTTCTTAGCAAAGAGACACACCCCACCCCCTCTCATCTTACCCGAGGCTGCCGTCCGATCTTGACGATGCATGGAAAAGCCAGTAAGGTGTATGTTATCCATGTCCTTGTTCAGCCACGACTCTGAGAAACATAGGATATTACAGTTGTTCCGGTCCCGTTGATAGGATAGTCTGGAACGGAGCTCGTCCAGCTTGTTCTCTTGTGATTGTGTGTTCGCCATCAAAAGGTATATGCTCGCCGACGTAGTCTAATCATGACGCCACCTCGCTTGCCTCTCTTTCGAGTGCCGGGGATCAAGGCCTGATCCGGGGTAAATATGACGTCCAAATCGAGGTCAGTGATCGTTGTTCTGATGTCCAGAAGCTGTTTTAGGTCGTAGGAAATAATGGCGGAAACATTATGTACAAAAAAAGTTAAGATCAGCATAAAAACACAAACAAAATTGGTCAGGAGCCTGTAAGACGGCAGCGCCATCCTTCAAAGTCAGCAAGACAAAGGAACTGATCGTGGACTACAGGAAACGGAGGGCCGAGCACGTCCCCATCCACATCGACGGGGCTGTAGCGGAGCGTGTCGAGAACTTCAGGTTCCTCGGTATCCACATCACTAAGAAATGACCCGAGGCTGCCATCCGATCTTGACGATGCATGGAAAAGCCAGTGAGGTGTATATTATCCATGTCCTTGTTCAGCAACGACATCATCTGGGTTTGGCTGGGGTAGGTCGTCATTGTCAATATGAATTTGTTCTTAACTGACTTTCCTAGTTAAATAAAAAAAGGAAAATGCATTTAGGCCTACCTTTACTTGTAAATTAAGTCTATTCATCTGGTGAACCTCTTGGTGACAGATTTGTAGAAGTCAAAGCAGAACCCCTTGTCCATTATTGTATTCTGCATGCACACAGCAGGCCCCAGTCGTGGGAGACATATCCCCAAGGCCTCCTTCGGTTCCATTTTCGCACTGACAGAAGTCATTCCCATTCCCATTCCATCCACAAAGCAAAAGTAAATGTCCAAGATGTGTACAAGTCTGGTAAATCAGGATTCATTGATAATGACGTTTCAGACAAGTGGACAGTCCAGTACTCAATGTTCACTTGCCCGACAGCTAGCAATGAGGGATATGGTGGTTGCGTGTTATGGTCACTTCTTGTGTGTAGAGCTCCTGTATGCTGCCTCTGTCTGGTCTTAACTTTCATTATAGGTTCCACTCTTCGAACCCTCCAAACGGCGCATTACATTATTCCAACTTGGAACATTTTGGAGGTGCAATAGTGTCCATTTGTCAGGTTGTTTTTGTTCGCTAGCTAGCATTGTTCAGTTCAAGGGATGCAAGTGCCGTTATGTAGACATGCTCAAATGTGCGCAGCTTCCCAAGGCAATACCTACACAACATGTTTAGGCAATATGAATGCGCAAACTATGAAATCGTCTCAATGCAACGAATGAATCTTCAAGCTAGGCAAAGCAGCGATGCTTACCCTGTCCATTAACCGTGACTGGACTCAGGAACGGCTGCGGCCTCAACGATTTGAACGTATTTGAATGACTGGAGAGGAAGGCATGAATAGCCAAGGGCATTTCCTGAGGTTTTAATGCAGTTTTAGCAAAGGTTTAGATTTTTTGCATAAAAACCACTAGAATTATTGAGAAAAAAAACATTAGATATAAAAAAAATGACAGAATGTTATACAGCTATTTAAAATTAGATTATTAAAGAGTTAGTACTGCCTACTTTGCCTACCCTGACTGCACATCACTGCGTGTCACAAGAGGCTGGTGGCACCTTAATTGGGGAGAACGGGCTCGTGTTAATGACTGTAGCGGGAATTAAGTGGAATGGTATCAAATACATCAAACACATGGTTTCCTGACGTTCAATGCCATTCCGTTCCAGCCATTAGTGTGTGTGTGTGTGTGTGTGTGTGTGTGTGTGTGTGTGTGTGTGGCTAGTTTGCGTGCACTGTTGTGCATTCGTGAGAGAGTGAGTGAGAGAGAGAGAGAGTTTTTATCTATGTGTGTGTGCGTGTTGTTGGTGGTTTATTTTAAAGTAATATCCAGCAAGTAAAGGCAAGTTGAAACACGCAATTTTCTTCCAGACCAAACACTGACATGTTTTATTTAAACACCTTTACCACAATAATTCATATATTTCTTGAACTGCACACTAACTGACACACAACTCCATACACATCATAAATGTTTAATCCACACTGGATTCATCCCCAAGTACAGGTGCCCTGACATAAACCATTGTTGGATTTCACGCTCCTCCTCGGTGCGGTTAGTAACTACACTCATCACTCCAGGTCTCTGACAAAGACTAACACTGCTCTCATGTGGTTGTGAAAGAGCAACTGCAACACAGTGTTTTCTCAGAGCAAGAGATAGGGGTGTTTCAGGGTTCTTTTGTGCATGGCGGGCCTTTATGTGCCTGTGTGTTAGTGGAGGCTTGGCCCCTGCAGTGGTCCTAGCTAGCAGAGTGTTGGAAATCCCCTTGGGGGATGGATGTCTCTTCTGAGGGGGACAGCTGAGACCTCCCAGAGACAGAGAGGAGAGCGGGGTTCTGGGAGGAGGGGGCTCAGTACTAGGGCTCTGGATCCTGCTGAGCTGGAGGCTGAAGGATGGAAGGATGGGGGGATGGAGGGAACAGGAAGGAGGGTGTTGGCAGGGGCCCAGTCCCTTGGGGGGAAGAGCGGCACCCCTGCCAATTCCAACTTAGCCTTGGGGACAACAACCACAACAACAACTGTCTTACCCACTGAACTGACATACATATGGTAAGAAACAAGAGCATGCACACACACATACACCTACAAGTACACACACATGCACACAGTACTAGAGTAATACACATGCACAATAAATCATACCAGTAATAATTCATACAATAAAAAACCTGCTCATACATTTTTTTCTGCTTTTAATCAACCGTATTTGCAATAGTAGTATCCTTGAATAAAGACAACACACATCCAAATGAAGATTACAAACCTAAAGCAACCAAACAACCTAGCCCCGGCTGATAGCCAATACACCTCTCATTGTGTGTCTGTCCACCAGCACCTTAGCTTCTGTTCACCGCTGACTGTTTCCCTGGCCGCTCGCCGCCTCTTCACTTTGTTTATATCGTACATCTCCTTGTTGAGGCTAATCTCTTGTTAATGTGATACCTCTGACAGTTCATAAATCAGACAAACAGCGCAGCATGTGACTTTGAACCTTCCCAGGTAGTGGCCAATGGCTTTTTGTGGCTGCTGTCTGTAGAGTGATGGATGTGCCCCTGAAATGTGATACTCTGCTGGGCAGTTTCACTTGGCTCTGTACAAACACACTCCACACGTTTAGGGCCACTCCTTTCTGATCCAAACCATCCATTTTAGACTCATGGGGCTTTCATTCTATAAGGGAAAATATACAACAAACACCAATTGAGAAAGATATTTACACTGTAAACTACTGGATGATTTTATGAAAGTCTGTCAGTTCCAATCGCCATTATAAAATCTAATTTAATACAATTCCTAGCATTAGGTGGCGCTGTGGGTTGGCAACAAAAGCATCAGTCACTAGAGGCCAGTGATAAGGCTCTTCTATTTACAATGGATGGGAAAACAAGGAGTAAAATGTGATGATGTGCTTTTCACCACTAGAGAGAGCTATTGCACATATTTTAAAGATTTTCTTTTACAATTGTTCAGAAAATACATTTTCACAAGGGACGTGAGAACCATGCCCTCTCAGGTACTGTAGATTTCAGCTAATTCTCCTCTCCACATATTTTACAGTACTTTTTTCAGAATAACTATTTTACATTTTTTTATTGCACAGAAATATATATAAATTGTAGAACCTGCTGTTGGAACATGGGCATATACAGTCAGGTCAATAACAATTGCCACCCAAGTAAAAGTGAGTCACCCAGTAAAAAACAACTTTTGGTTTTATATATACTTAAGTATCAAAAGTAAATGTAGTTGGTAAAATATACTTAAGTATCAAAAGTAAAAGTAAAAGTACGAATGATTTAAAATTCCTCGTATTAACAAACCAGACGGCACAATTGTCTTGTTTTTATTTTTATTTATGGATAGCCAGGGTCACACTCAGACATAATTTACAAACAAAGCATTTGTGTTTGGTGAGTCTGCCAAATCAGTGGCAGCAGGGGTTCCAACTGTAGAACCCAGTTCCTACATTTGAATATAAAAATTTATCAAACTAAACTATACTATATTTTATCTCTGGGACACTCAGGATGACAAATCAGAGCAAACTTACTGAATGTAAGTACATTATTTACCTTCAGAGGTGAATGTATTATTTACCGGGATAAAAGTGTTTTGTTGTTGTACATTCTCCTAAAACAATCGCATGGTATTTTTTTTCACTCTAATAGCTACTGTAAATTGGACAATGCAGTAGGATTAACAAGAATTTAAGCTTTCTGCCCATATAAGACATGTCTGTGTCCTGGAAAGTTGGCTGTTACTTACGTCATTATAGTCACATTAGCGCACATTAGCAAGAACCGTCCAGGTTTAGGGACACCAAAATTATTTTTACTTTAGTACTTTACAACACTGCAATTCTATTATTTTAAACTAAGATAAAGATATTCTAATTAGTCAAATTTTCTTCAAATAAAGACAGGGGTCAAGGTTATTGGCACCCCTTTTTTCAATACCTTTCAACCCCTCACCTTGCGAGGATAATGACTGAGCCTTTTTTTTGTGTGTGTGTGTTTTGTTCAGTGACCAATGTTTTTAGGTATGGGGTTATTTTCTGCATATGCATCTTATTTCGACCCCCACACCAACCACTGGTGTGCTTGGCCAAAGAGCTCTACTTTCATCTGTCATCTGACCATAGCACCGGTTCCAATCCAAGTGCCAATGCCCTTTAGCAAACTCCAGGCGTTTACATTTTTTGGATTACATAAAGAAAATCGCTCCCACTAGCGGTGGGTTTGGAGTGAAAATAAGGGTGAAAAGAACTCATATTGTAAAATATGGTGGTGGATCTTTGACTTTATGGGGCTATTTTGCTTCCGGTGGCCCTGGGGACCATGTTAAGGTCACCGGCATCATGAACTATACCCAGTACCATGACATTTTTGACAAAAACCTGGTTGCCTCTACCAGGAAGATATTCAAGCAAAACAATAACCCCAACTAAGCACACATCCACAAATAAATGTTTAATTGAACACAAACTCAACATTTTACAATGGCCGTCTCAGTCTCCGGACTTGAACCCCATTGAAAATGGAATTGAAGAGGGCAGTCCATAAGCGCAGATGAAGAATATCAAGGACCTGGAAAGATTCTGTTTGGAGGAACGGTCTAAGATCCCTCCCAACGTGTTCTCCAATCTCGTAAAACATTTTAGAAAGTTTGGCAGTTTTCAGTTATGAAACATCAGCAAATTGATTAATCAGTTCCACAAATGATTTTTTTAATTTGCACATCCTGTAAGCCTACAGATAATCATTCAGAATCTCGAGAGCCAGGAAAATGTTTTATCTTACCATCAGAGATCAATCATAAAATATTTGTTTAATCTATTTATAGGTTCCGCTTGATGTTTTTATAAGATTTCATCACCCAAGAGAACACATCTAGGCTAGTTCATGTTTTTATTATGTGAAATATTTCCCATGTATGTTAATACACCATGGACCGGATAAGGCAAAAAAAGAATGTTTAACTTTCTAAATAAACCTATTGTTCTTAATCTTATTGGACTATCTCCTTGGGACTAATGAAACTCCACACAAACCACTATAGCAGAATCTAGATAGGCCCCGAAATATATGGGTTATGGCCTATCTCCCTTAGGTATTGGAACATGGCACGGGAGCGGCTCTTGTAATCCACATCCATTAGTCTCCTGGCCTTTGCACTGATATATCTGTCCTTTATTTGCTGGGATCCCACCATCATTGTTGATATACTATATTCACATGTAAGGCTTTACATGATTTCATCGCCTTTTGAAAACCCAGAAAACTGGGAAATTATTACTTGTGTCCATTCAGAAATGTTCTCTTCTATCCCACTTTTCATTTTGATCATATATTCTTCCCCGTTCTATTTCAACAACATTTTCATTTTACAACAGTGCTGAGAGAATAATGCTGGGTGAGGGAGAATAAAATAAAAAAAATTGTAGTGAAAAGTCATTCATCAGAGGAAAGTTAGTGCCACAGTAAAGGACCTGAGAAGGACCAGCACCCACCACTCTGAGAGAGGAAGAGCCATACCTGAGGAGAAAAAGGCATTTCAATCAACGCTCCGGTCTCTGATCACCCTGTTCCCCTCTCTTAGACCAGGGGGATGAATTATCAGACAGTGTGTGTGCAGTAACCTGGCTCTCCTCTCTCCTGAGTCCTGCCATCTAAATGGTTACGTTAACTGACACTTTTAGGGGCCACTGGAGAGGTGCACCTAAAGCACCTCACCCTCCTCCCTCTGTGGTGCAGCTGCAGCACTGACCTCTCTAAAGCACTGTATGTCATCTCCTGTGTGTTTGCTTTCTTCTGTCAGCCTGTTTTACTGTGTGGAACAGCGCAGACCCCCTCATCACCCTTAACTCACGGGACAGGCTTGCAGCGCAGCTCTGCTTGGGCCTGAAACAGAGATGTGCACTTCCAACATTAAACCAAACATTCCATCACATATACTGTTTCAGCTTCTAGTCCAAGTTGAAGGTATGGCTCCACTGTTGTGCCTCTCCATGTGTTTCACAATGTTGTACAGATCCCAACTGAATTCTGGCACACTGACTTCATGTCCACTTCTTAGTTCAACCCTAACCCTCAACCCTAACCCTCAACGTTAACCATAACCCTTAACAACCACTTAGGGAGCAGTGGGGCGCCACTCCCAACACTACCTGGTGAAATGAAAGGCGCCAAATTCAAAATCCAAAACTTGAATTATTAAACATTCATCAATATACAAGTGTTGCATAGTCATCAAAAGCTCTGCTTCTTGGCAATATCACAGCGTTGTCAGATTTCAAAAAGGCTTTACGGCGAAAGCACAACATTTGATTGCTTGAGGATAGCACCTCTAATATTTCTGCATTAGCATAAATTCATAAACCAGCGCGGTTCACACAAAACCCATTTCACAGCGAAAACAAATCCCTTACCTTTTGAAAACATCCAATGGTTCTTTTTTTCGAAAAAGTCATTTATTATATCCATAAATCTCAGTTTGGTTGGCGCGTTATGATCATAAAATCCACCATTGAGTCGCCCATTGAACCGTGAAGAGAACACGTTAAAATTATACCTATAAACTTTCTACAAACAAATCAAACATCATTTTTAATGTATCCTTAGGTATTCTTTTGTGTATATTTGCTGTAATATTTAAACCGGACGATAACGTGAACAATAGGAAAGAAAAATAAAGTGGTGCGCGTTCACAATCTCGCGCGCTTCAAACCTTGTTTACAAAAGTGGTCCCCTGACCATTTCCTGTTCCTATCCGTTCTGCTTACTCCAATCGATCCCAGTCTTTGTATAGAGACTGCTGACATCTAGTGGAAGCCATAGGTACTGCAGTCTCAGTCCTACATCACGTTGTATTCAATAGGCAACTTGGAGAAGGTCATCTAAATCCGGATGGATTTTCCTCGGATTTTCGCCTGCTATATCAGTTCTGTTATGCTCACATACATTATTCTAACACTCTTAGAAACGTCAGAGTGTTTCCTATCCAATAGTACTAATTATGTGAATATCCTATTTTCTGGGCCTGAGTGGCAGGCATTTTACTTTGGGCACGCCAGACTCTTCAAAACCGTCACCTATGCAGCCGCTCCCTAAGAAGTTAACCCTAACCCTAACCCTAACCCTCGTTCATGTCCATATCCTGGTTCAACCCTAACCCTTAACCCTAACCGGGGCGGCAGGTAGCCTAGTGGTTAGAGCATTGGACTTGTAACCGGAGGGTTGCAAGTTTGAATCCCCGAGCTGACAAGGGAAAAAAAAATCTGTCGTTCTGCCCCTGAACAAGGCAGTTAACCCACTGTTCCCCGTGTGCCGAAGACGTGGAAGTCGATTAAGGCAGCCCCCCGCACCTCTCTGATTCAGAGGGGTTGGGTTAAATGCGGAAGACACATTTCGGTTGAAGGCATTTGGTTGTACAACTGACTAATAATGGTGACTTTGACTTTAACCCTACCCTAACCCTGACTGAATTCTGGCACACTGACTTCATGTCCACTTCTTAGTTCAACCCTCAATGTTAACCTTAACCCTCACCCTAACCCTAGTTCATGTCCATATCCTGGTTCAACCCTAACCCTGGCCTTAACCCTAACCATTACCAATTAGAAGTACTACAGGGCAGATATTTTTATTCTGGTAGGAGTTTGAAGTGGCCTGGGTGAGGGTTAGGGTAAGGCCTAGCCTCTCTGGATGGTTTTTGAAGTGTTAATTGTTAATTATAGGTGTTTTGGGTTGGTCTAGTGTTCCTTCTTAACTATAGTTGTTCCTTCTTAACTATAGGTGTTTTGGGTTGGTCTAGTGTTCCTTCTTAACTATAGTTGTTCCTTCTTAACTATAGGTGTTTTGGGTTGGTCTAGTGTTCCTTCTTAACTATAGGTGTTTTGGGTTGGTTTGGTGTTCCTTCTTAACTATAGGTGTTTTGGGTTGGTCTAATGTTCCTTCTTAACTATAGGTGTTTTGGGTTGGTCTAGTGTTCCTTCTTAAATATAGGTGTTTTGGGTTGGTTTGGTCTGGTGTTCCTTGTTAAGTATAGGTGTTTTGGGTTGGTCTAGGACGTCATATGCACCCGTGCGCCCTGTTCCCCTCGTGGGTAACAGACCTTTAGTCCCCTTACCGAACCCTAGATTCCTGTGCACTTCCTGGTTTAATCACAACCTTTTAGCCTCAACACTAACCCTAGGTAACTGTAATTAACGTGTAACAATTGGTATTTAAAATAATAGGAATTATAATAGGAATAGGAAACACAGTAATAAGGTCACTGTAATGTAGTGCAACCGAAATCCTCTGTATTCTTTATTCAGAATTGGTGCAGCTCTGTTGGCTGGTTTTCGGAGAGAATGCCAAGAGTGTGCAAAGCTGTCATCAAGGCAATGGGTGGCTACTTTGAAGAATCTCAAATATAAAATATATTTAGATTTGTTTAACACTTTTTTGGTTACTACGTGATTCCATATGTGCTATTTCATAGTTTTGATGTCTTCACTATTATTTTACAATGTTGTGTGGGTGTGTCTAAACTTTTGACTAGTACTGTACATATCTCTCTTTCACAGCCGTGACTGATTAAAATGCTATGATATCAAAGAGGCATTACACAACTACAGTTTAAGACTCAACTAGCTACAATCCCCCCTTTCCTCAGCCACCTTCCCCGGCCCGCCTTGGCCCATGTCTCTGACAGGCAGCAGGAGCTGAAGGAATGCAGCCTCCAGAGGAACAGGCTGCACTCTGCTTCGCGCTGAGTCGTACCAGGGCCCAAACATCTACAGTATCATCTCCTACCATTACAGCATTACCCTAGAGGCCTGCGCAACACCAAGACTCACTAGCTCTTTTACTCTTGTTTCTCTCTCTCTCTCTCTCTCTCTCTCTCTCTCTCTCTCTCTCTCTCTCTCTCTCTCTCTCTCTCTCTCTCTCTCTCTCAGCTCTCTCTCTCTCTCTCTCTCTCTCTCTCTCTCTCTCTCTCTCTCTCTCTCTCTCTCTCTCTCTCTCTCCCTCTCTCTCTCTCCAGCTTTCTCTCTCTACTCATTGGTTCACTTGTTCCTGTGAAGGATTTATAGCCGTGATTTGGCTCAGCTTACTGTACTGACTGCCTGCTGAGAAAAAATATGGGATTTGAGTGTTATTAACGATTTCACTTTTCCATTCTATCTTCAGTGAGGCATTTCTCATAATCATAATAGTATTTATGTGCGTTGTAAACAATGTAATAAATAGCATTTTACTCAAACAGTTCTGAATTTGTTTGTGTTTGATCAGCCCTCTCCTGTTTGTTATAGTGGAAGGGCTTCTATAAATTGCAGAAAATTGTATTGCGTCGTGCGCTAAGGATCCCCCATTGCATTGTGACCCATAAACCCAGGAGGTCAAGCATCCACAGATGATTTGTGATCAAGTAAAGTTAATTAAGGAGGTTAGAGCTACGAAACGACTCTGACCCCAAGGTGATATAGGTTCTGTTTATGTACTCCATTGCCATGCAGGTTGGAGTGCACATGTCTTTTGGATAAGGGAATGTGGTTGGGGGTGAGAATTGTAACTCCTTGAGATTTACAACTCACTGATACGTCATATCCTCTCCACCCTCCTCGGGTCAGATTCTCAGCAGCGGGCTTTAAGCCTCTAACGGCCGACAGACTCCTCCGGTCTCACTACCGATCCCCCAAATAAACAAACCGATCAGACGCTGAGTGACTAAGACCTCATACGTTCCCTCCTGTGTCTTTATCTATCGCCATTTCCCTGTTCATCTTATCAAATGAGAGGCTTGACTAAGAGGCTGAGACTGGCTCACTGGTCTAGGTCGTAAACGTGTCAGCGTCGCGACAGGCTGCTTTGACCAGCAGAGCAGTGAAGCAGCTAAGGGCTTATCAGGATGGAATCCCCCACCAGCACTTTACAAGCTCAACACACCAGCCACACACACACTGGTCACACCCTAACATCACCTAGGACTTTAATTAATGCTTTTGATGCATTTAATAAGGTCACTGTTATATATAAAGAGATGTAATATAATATCTCATTATTGATATAATTAGAATGGTTGAGTGTGATGAAAATAAGATGGAGATCAGGTTTGAATTTGTATTAGCTCTGAACAGCGTCCGTATCAGCGGAATAGTTTGCATAGCAGCCGTTGGGATGAGGATGGTTAATATTTAACTATTGATGTGTATTATTCTCACATCGCTGGACACAGCGCCATGGCTTTTGCATTCTGAAAAAGAATGTATTACGAAAGAGGGGATTTCAAAGTTGTTATGAACATGGGGCATCTATTTGGCAACATCAAATGCACACTATAATGTTTGTGCATGTTTTTGTCAGATATCAGTTGATTGTTCGGTTTGTTTGGGCCAACGGACACAGAGGAGCACGCCTCTGAGACGTCTCTCTGACCTGAACCTAAAGCGTTATGGACCAGAGGCTTTAAGGTGCTTGCATTTTCTTCACTCCTTTAATGTGTTTCATATACTGTGCGTCTCATGACTGCTAAACTGGAAGACTAGCGCATCTGAAGTCCATAGGGTAGTCACTCAAAACATGTTAATGACCTTTTATGATGAAGGTAAACCTCATGAACAACGTCTTCTTAAATAACACAAAAGGCCATTCATGCAGTGTATAAAGTACTGCAAAGTTGGCCTACGATACTACACTACACTGACGTCAACCGCATCCAATCCCGTTCAACCCTATCCTCCTAGAAAGTCCCACATTTGTCTAAAAGGAACGTACCAAGTGGAGGGTTTTTATACAGCCTCTATTGTGACGATTGCAAGTGGACCGCATTAAAGTTACAAAACACAGCCACCTCTCTTCAAAGGCCATGGAGCAGAAATCTGGGACAGAGATTAACCACTGTCACTCTTGAGATATAGCGGGGTTTTTTACATGACTAATAGGGTGGAGAGTCAAGCTGATTTACAGGACGCTGGGGCCATGCGAATAGTTAAAGAAGAGGATCTCCTCAACAATATTCTCTCAACGTGGTCAAACACCATCAGATACATTTAGGTGACATCCGCATAGCTGATGTTTCGATGGTGTCAGAGGTGGAACTGCGTTAGAGCTGTCAAATCCACAAAAGCGGACATTACCATTGGGAATCTACACCTCCGTTAAGATGATAGAAACCCTCATTATTTAGTTGAATGATTTTTCAATTTGAGTGTAATAGAGCTCGCCAGCTTATAGTCCTAAAAAACGGAAGTGAGTTATCTCTGGTTCATTCAGCCGTTCCTACGAGGAAAATGTATAGGGGAAGAATAGGGTTTTGGGATAAACTCTGAGGTTATTAACACAGGCTTAGGAGATATTTTATGTTTTTGTTCTGTGAGATAATATCAGTCTGTTAACATGACCTTTGTGAATTATGAAGCCTTTATGTGCTTTTTTTGATTGCATAAATGCTTCAAGATTCACAAAAGGTGACGTGATGAAGATGATCTCATAGAACAAAAAGTACAAGATCTCCTAAGCCTGTTTTTTTTACCACAGACCTTATTTTCGGTGTTTATCCAGAAACGGCATTAATTTCCCATTAAAGGCTTTGTCCAACGAACCATGGCGGAGCTAGTGCCTACAAAAAGACGCCATTACTATTTCTCTCCATTATCTCTATGTAGCCTACACTTTCTCGTTCTGAGCTTCTAACGAGAGTGGGGCGGATGTGGCTTCCTGACAATGATCGCAAGAGCAGCTGCTCACCAATTTGACGGCTCCAACACAGTTCCACCTCCACCTCCCAACACCAAAACATCAGTTATGCAGCAGTCTGATTTTTCTGGTTAACGCTTGATCTGATTGAATCTAGGCCATAAACTCGTTTTTTTGTCCATTAAAATAACATCAAATTGGTCAGAAATACAGTGTAGACACTGTTAATGTTGAAAATGATTATTGTAGCTCGGAACATTTTTTTTTATGGAATATCTACATAGGAATACAAATGCTGATGCTCCAGATACTCAACTAGTCTAAAGGACATTTTTATTGCTTCTTTAATCAGAACAACAGTTTTCAGCTGTGCTAACATAGTTGCAAAAGGGTTTTCTAATGATCAATTAGCCTTTTAAAATGATAAACTTGGATTAGCTAACACAACGTGCCATTGGAACACAGGAGTGATGGTTGCTGATAATGGGCCTCTGTACGCCTATGTAGATATTCCATAAAAAATTGTTACCAGCTACAATAGTAATTTACAACATTTGATGTTATTTTATGTTATTTTAATGGACCAAAAATGAGCTTTTCTTTCTAAAACAAGGACATTTGTAAGTGACCCCAAACATTTGAACGGTAGTGAATATATTTAGGTTAAACAAATGAAGAGTACAGATTATTATGTTGGACAATACTCATATGTTTTTGAGAAAGGCAATTTGAAAAATATTATTTTATTGAGTAAATGCATTTATTGGTTTCTTTTCATTTTGATGAGAAATGAAAATGCAATTATTAAAGGTCATTTATTGATGTAAAAATCGAAATGTACCAATTTTAAGGTTGTGTCGTTACATTTGGGGGTGAGGTCGCAATACATTTTTGATGGAAAAAAACTTACTGTGGTTCATTTTGAAATTGTACCAAGTTTTTTGTTTGTTGCTTGCACAAAGACAATGCATTTATGTGGGTGTCGAATGATACAAAAACTCACAACTTAAAGTGGCAATTTATTTCTTGTTTGAAAAACAACGATAGTGGATTAAAAGTGTATTTTTTCTAAGCGCAGGGAGAGTGCATAGCTTAATTAAGATGAATAGTGCCGAGGAACAGTGAGTTTGAGAGAAAACACGTTTATGTTTATCTGCGTCTCCTGTTTCACTCAGAAGTCAAGGAATTTGAAAAGAATCTGCTCAGAGATAAAGAAAGCAGCGGATGTTAGCTACACTCAAGAGTTCTGTTTTGTTATCGTAACTATTTTTATTCGGAGACCGGGCCAGTATAAGCCTCCTCTGGTAACTTGTGTCAGGTGACTTACAAGGGGTCACGACCTGGTCAGGTTACGGTCTGGTCAGTGGGTCTCAGGAGCGCGGTTGATCAGCCCTGTTAGTGAAGGCAAAAGTAACTCAACACTGGCCCCTGAGCCAACACAGCTGCCCAGGCCGTCTGCACACTCAGAGGGGGCTTTAATACAGAACTCAATGGGAAAAATAACAACAACAACAGAATCAGCATATATACTGTATAAAAACAGTAAGAACAATACAGTTTAAACAGATGGGAACAGACCGTAATGTACTTATAATACACTTCAGAGTAAAAAAAACAGATAAGTGTTTTATGACATATGAAATACACACTTAAAAAAAGCATTTCCTGGATCTATCGAAGTAGGTTAGTCTAAACTAGAATATTTAATAAAGTCACATTTTTCCATGGCGAGGATATTAATGCAATGCATGGTCCAGTATTATTATTTACATCATTTAATATGACAACTTCTTGGCCACATAGCCAGTGTGCCCGATACATCTTTTCTTTAACTCACAGCCCCAAAATCCACTGTCAAAGTGAAACAATATTTACAGACAACATCACAGACAAAAGCAGGTATACTGTAGCTTTATGTTTCAACTACCCGGTGCAGATCAAATCAAAACACAGGGATGTGGACTGAACGACAGCGAGGATGAAGATACTGTTGGACCAATGTCCCCCTTTCCAGAAATCCCCCTTTCCAGAAATGATTCCAGTGAAAGATTTTAATTCACAAAAGTATGATAAAATAAATTAGTCTGTAATACTTCAACTGAGAAATGGGCACAAAAGTTATACACATCTATAGAACACCAACAAGCGATAGAAACTGTTTGGTTTCCTCATTAAATATGTCTTACTAAAATAACCCTCTGGATCAGAGCGTATGAACAGAGGACTGTCCCTAGGTGGCACTGTTTGGAGAACTGTCCGTTGGTGAGGCTGTACAGTAACATGCAGATTAACAAGATTGTCGGCCTCCTGCTCTGCTGCTGCTCCCCCGTGCGAGCTGGAGGATTCAGTCTCATGTAGTGAGGGTGTTTGAGAGCAGTGAGGCTGGCTAAGATCTGGCTCAGATGGCCAGCTGGAGCTTGGTCAGGTTCCTCTGGTGCATGTTGTGGTGACGAACCAGCTCATCGGACCTGGCAAACCTCTTCTGACAGTTGGGCCATCTGCAGTTAAACGGCTTCTCACCTAGGAGAGTGAGCGGGAGAGAGAGCGCTGTTAGGGAGTATTGTGGTCTAAACCTAACTGAAGGGGAGGAAGAGATGAATGAATTGCCTATGATAATTTTTTATCACTTTCAGTAACAGGTCATTTTGTTACAATGAACTGACTTAACCTATTTTCATCCAGTATGATAACATACCGTAGATTAGTTGAAACACTAAACCACCAAAGCCTTGAGCGCTACCTACCGACTGTGAATGGAAAAGTGAGGTAACTAGCTAAGTAATCAGCAGGATGTGGAAAAATAAAAGTTTACGCACTTGTTTTACCTGTATGAGTCCGGGTGTGGGTCTTAAGGTGGTCAGAACGTGAGAACTTTCTCTGACACGTCTCGCACTGGAACGGTTTAACCCCTAGGCACACACACACACACACACAGAGAGAGAGAGAGAGACAGAGTAGAGCAGAGGCCAGGAGAGAAGCCATTCCAAAGGGAGCACGAGCTATAGCGTTCTATTTACAATACAGAGGGCAGAGAGATGGAGGGAGCTTGAGCAGAGAAGCTGAAAAGAGGGAAAAGGAACAAGAAAAAAGAAGCAGTGGGAGAGGGCAAACCTGTGTGTCTTCGCTGGTGTCTCTTCAGCTGGTCTGACCTGGAGAACCTTCGTCCACAGTCGGTAAAGTCACACTGGTAGGGCTTCTCACCTGGAGGGAGGGCACAGGGGAACACAGAGAGGGCTTTGGTACGGCGAGACCTGAATCACTGATACACTGGTATGCTAGCCTCATGAGCGCTTGATCTATGGCTGCCCTGGATCTCACCTGTGTGTTTTCTGCTGTGCATCTGCAGATGGGACAGCTTGAAGTATCGTTTGTTGCAGCCAGGATATGTACACATGAACGGCCTCTTCTCACTGGTCTCTGAGCGAACAATGGCAGGGGCGATACCTGGCACCCGTCGGACATCCTGTGACAGGGCGCACGCGCACACGCACACGCACACGCACACGCACACGCACACACACACACACACACACACACACACACACACACACACACACACACACACACACACACACACACACACACACACACACACACACACACACAGTGAGCCATGATACAGGTTTAGAACCACAACATATCACACAAAGAGATACTAGTAACTAAGCTACCCACTAGTCTATTCCAGCAAAAGGTGACTCAAAAATAATAACAATTTTTTTTTTAAAGCCAGAAATAGTGTAATTACCTTTCTAAGGGGGGGCTTCCTTATACTGGAATTAGCCGTAAAATGATTGGTCAAATTTACTCCATGCCACTGATTTACTCTCTAAAGCAGTTAGTCACAGACGTTAGGCAGACCCCATCTCAGTTGTCCGTGCCCCCCTGTGCTCTCCTCCCTCCCTCCCTCCCTCCCTCCCTCCCTCCCAGACCCTGATACCCATCTGCTGTCCATTAGCAGGCGCTTAGTGTAATGGGCTCTGTGGGCACACTGGCGCTCTAATAAATAGCATTAGCAGCCTATTGATAAGCAAATTACTTCAGTGTTTTATGGCACTACCGTATGCCTGCCTTGTCCCTTGTCTAGACGCCCCACTTCACGGAGGGGGCAAAGCCAATGATGGGATTGTCAAAGGAAAAGCTTTCTGAGCACCAAGTGTCCACGAACAACTTGAACATGACTTTCAAAAAATATACAGCGAGTACACCAAACATTAGGAATACCTTCCTAATATTGAGTTGCACCCCTATCTTTTGCCCTCAGAACAGCCTTAATTCGTCGGGGCATGGACTCTACAAGGTGTCGAAAGTGTTCCACATGGATGCTGGCCCATGTTGACTCCAATGTTTCCACAGTTGTGTCAAGTTGGTTGGATGGCCTTTGGGTGCTGGACCATTCTTGATATACACGGGAAACTGCTGAGCGTGAAAAACCCAGTAGCGTTGCAGCTCTTGACTCATACCGGTGCGGCTGGCGCCTACTACCATTCGCCATTCAAAGGCACTTAAATCTTTTGTCTTGCCCATTCACCCTCTGAATGGCACACATACACAATCCATGTCTCTATTGTCTCAAGGCTTAAAAATCCCCTTTAACCTGTATCCTTCCCTTCATCTACACTGGTTGAAGTGGATGTAACAAGTGAGATCAATAAGGAATCATAGCTTTCACCTGGATTCACCTGATCACTCTATGTCATGGAAAGAGCAGGTGTTCTTAATGTTTTGTACACTCAGTGTACTTTTGCATACTTATGCGATTCATTTTATGAATGAGGTTTTCCTGAATTCATTTAACTTGAGAACAATGAGAAGGGAGAAAGAGAGGGATGAAGTACCAAAAGTCCCATTTTCAATGAGAATAGGTCTGGAGAATCTCTGCTCCCTGTGCTTTAAAGCTGCTGACGGACATTAATGAAGATCTAATGATTTATTAACATGGGCCTGCGTAAGGAACCTGTAGCTTCATTGCTAATGGATTTCTTGAAAGTGATTCCTCTTCCCTTTTCATCCTGAGATGCCTTTTAAATGTCTCAACTGTTCTGGCAGAGGACTGCTTCCTCTCGCATAGTCTGCTCATTGCGTCAGGCTCTCTCCCCTCTCTCTCTCTCTCTCTCTCTCTCTCTCTCTCTCTCTCCTCTCTCCCTCCTGTACTGTATCTCTATAGTCTCTCCCACCTCCTCCTCTTCTGCCAGCACCCGTGCAGTGCCTGGGCTCGGGAGGAGAGGATGACCTTGTGCTGGCATTTAGGGAGTGTGTGTGTGTGTGTGTGTGTGTGTGTGTGTACGTGTGTGTGTACGTGTGTGTGTTTGTGTGTGTACGTGTGTGTTCATGCAAGAAAGTGTGTGTCTGTGCTCCACGTCCCGACCTTGGCCCTGATCACATAAGCAAAGATGTGTATTGAGAGAGGAATCAGAGTGTGTGACCTGGGTGCGAACTCAGAAGCCGTGAGAGGATAGAACTGACCTGTATGCCTCTGAATACGCCATGGGTGTGGATGCGGTACTGGGTGCTGCAGCTATACACCATGGGATTGTTGGGGTCACTCTCATAGCCCGTAGCATGGCTGTCCATGGAGAGAAAGACACAAAAGCATTTTTTTGTGAGGAAATATGTGACCGTTTCCTATTTTGTCTGCCAAATTACAATTCACATAAAAGCTGTTCAAGAGCATTCAGCAGTTTTACCAGCGATGAAAAAGGACTGAGTAAAAGGCAAGAAAATGTAGGATGTATTGTAGGATGAATGGCTATTATCTTTCACGCCGTTAAATGTACTGTAAAATGTTGCCGTAAATGGTCACTCCTGAAATATAGGGGAAAGTTGTTGAAAAGGGTCTCCCACTCCTAAATAAAGGCTGTCGTTTAAGCGTTTCTCACTCTTATCTATGTAAGCCAGTTCAGCAAAGTTGCATTGGCATTGTATTTCAATAGCATGCACAGCAGGTAGAAGCTCCCAATAAATAAATGCAGAGAAATCACCAGCTATAACTTGTCTTGACATAGGGGCAAATTGCCCTATGGGTCACAGCGCAGTATATTCACCTAAAGCATCCAAAGTGGAACTCGGAGGAAAGACTAATGGTTAACTTCCTGTCATTCCCAGATTTATTCATATGGCTAGGCGGCAAACTGGCCTCTCTCTCTAACCCTGGATTAACACACGTTCAAGCTGCATACTAACTTATTTCTCTTCCATAAATAAGGGCCTGTTTTAGTAAATCAAAGAGGAACTGGTTAACACCGCAAGACGATTTGCCAAAACTTGTTGTCACCCACACACTACTCTCAATCAAATAGACGTACAGGATAAGGACATACAGTATCACAAAAGGACAATGATCCATTGTAGCATATGTACTAATAGGTATTGTGTGCTATCCATCCATTGTGTACTAACCTACTTATTTTATGAGATAAAAAAAACAATTCAATTTAGAAAGGGCAATTTTTGCTGAACACTTACTCACCCTTCGAAAGATGAAGGTAGCCTCCGAAAGTATTCATTAAAGTTGGTTCAGTTACATACACTGTAGCTATTTCAAGACAGCTAAGGGTCACATCTAGTTTCATAATAACCAGATGGAAATACCGTTATATTATTAGTCTTACAAATCTGTCCGTCATTTTTGTATTTCATGGAAGGAGGGGGTTGTATCCTGTACACTTAAATTATGAATACATGGTTGAGAAGGCATAAAGCTGTATTTGTCTCTACTCTTTCCAAGGATAGCCAGAGGCGGGACAGTTCGAGCTGCATGCTGCAATAAATCTCCTCACAGTTCATTCACTCATTCACTGTGGAGCTAAACACCTCAAGCTCACGTTAATGTATGCAGCCAGGGCCTGGGGAGAGAGACAGGGCCTGGGGAGAGAGACGGGGGAGTGGTGGCGTTTATCTGGAAGAGGCACATGCATACTTTGGCGTGAATCCCTGGAGATGAGACTCCAAGTCTGATTTTCCACAGCCTAAGCACCAGAGTCCCTCTCATTTAGCAGCAGATTAATCATTCAGTCACCCTGGCCTTTGCTGGCTTTTTTGGGGAGGTGGTGGAAGGGTCAGACCCTCCCCTCCAGTCTAACTGAGCCCTGGCTCTGTAACCCTGGCTGGAGAATCCCAGGGGGAAAGCCATCCCATTGTGTACTGATCCACTTCCACTACTCCCCAGTGCAGGGCCCTTCCCCTCCATTACATGTCCCACTGTGGTCAAGGCTGATGCCCCGCACAGGAAAATTATAGCAGGATACATTTCACAGGACATACAAAACAGAAAAGCTAATTTAACATGCACACGATCCCTGGCGAAAACAGAAACAGAGAGGGGGTTTGGGAGGAGGTGGAAAGGGAGCTAGAAAAAGAGGGCCACAAAAACATTACAAGAAAGCAAGAATGAAAGAGGATATTTTCATTACAGCACTAAAGCATAAGAAAAAGTGATGTTTCCCCCTCAACTAGAAATAGCCCTCTGAAACGATCCTAGACTCGCTATCATGGCTTGTCACCTTTAACATATCAGGGTCACACACAGGCATGGAAAACATCCTAAATCATCATTCTTGGCACAGCCGAACTTGCTAAGATAAAACAATAAAGCAACCCGTATGCGGCTTCTGTGATACAAGGTCTTTTCTCCTTTCTAATCACCTCAGTGAGAAATTATGTCACAGGGCCCCTGTGGAGTCCCACTCTGCTACTAAATCAAATACTTCAGCAATGCCAGTAAGTGGTCAAATGTGTGATTTAACGAAGGGAGCCCTCCACCCCCCCTCCCTCCGCCCCCTCCACCCACCCCCCTCTGCTATTCTGAGACAAGTGCAGATTAACGACTGTTAATCCAGATCAAATAGGAATTTTTCAGATGACAGGAGCGGGTCATGTCGACATACCTCTTAATGGTGGAAGCCCAGCGTGTTAACAGGGTTCCATGCCTTACATTCCAGCTGAGATGCCATTTGATATAAATGATCACCGCTTGAAATGTATTCCTCGGGTGAGGACGCCCAGTGGTGGCACCACTGTTTTCAGTGTAGACAAGCACCACAAGAGAGTCAGAGGATTATAAAAGTTGGCCCCATCTATACAAGTGCATCCTGGGTAACAACTCTTGAATACACAACGCAATGAGGATCCTCCCACACTAGCACCAACAGGGTGATGTGTTAATTACAGCCCTCCATAGCCCTCCATCACTCAGACCCAAATAGCAATCCGTTATTAAACATCAGACGCCAGGACCATTACTTAACCTGCCAGGTGCTTTCCCAAACGCATACTTTAGATTTATTGGGACAGTAACCGAAAGGTCGCTGATTCAAATCCCCGAGCTGACTAGGTGAAAAATATGTCTATGTGCCCTTGAGCAAGGCACTTAACCCTAATTGCTCTTGTAAGTTCCTCTGGATAAGAGAGTCTGCTACATGACTAAAATGTCAATGTAAATCACTGCCGCCCCTGACATCACATGGTTTTATCATACCACAGGAACAGCTCACTGCGCTGGGATGCTCTGGTGCCTGGTGCCCTGCATATTGACTGTAGTAGCCTACTCTCTGTTTGGTACTTACAGTATCTCCATACAATAGGGGAGAGTGGAGTATGTTGAGTCATTTGTTACATTCAGCATCACTCCGTCAAGGGAAACATAGTATTCTTTCTCTCAAAGATATCTACACATATTTCAGGATGTTGTATATCCCTGGAAATAATCAGAATTCATGTAATCATTACAGATTTGAAAAAGCTCGTCCAAAAAAAGTGGTCTCTTGGCACAACTGATGGGGTAAATTGAGCTTAGGGCCAGGGTAAGCATTGGGACTCATTTCTAACACTTTGTAAAAAAATAAATGCGTTGGAAGAAAACACTTCAACTGTGGCCTAGCCCTAGAGGGGGGCGCACCCAACTGAGGATGGCATTTTTCATCATTTCAACTTGACTAATCACACAAACGCGAGGTGTCTTCAAAATACTATGAATGTTATGCCTAAAACTGACAAAATGTAATCATCATTTGTATGGGGTATATTGATTAGCCATTTGCTCAACTTGCCCCTTGCCAAATGGCACAATTTAGCCCAAAGCAACCATTTTGACTATTATCCCACACAGCTACAAGGATGCACTTTAATGCTAGGTTTAAGACCTCATATTGTAGCTTACAGAGACCCTAACTGTCTTACAACGATCTACATTGGTGTAGATACAAGAATCATGAAACCTGTAACACAATAAATTAATTGAACTCTGTATTATTTTTGCCTAAGTTGCTTACTGCTTTTTATATGTGGTTTATTTCTTCACAGACTCCATGAAATGATGACCTCTTCCTAAATATTTGGTCACATTATTCATTTTGTGTATGGTTTCCCAGAAACAAGGGGTGACTCAACTAATCTTTTGGCTCAATTTACCCCACTCTCCCCAACAGTGCTCAGCAGAGTTAGACTTTTTAGGCTGTAGTTTTTTAGTTCAAATCAATTTAGCAATTTGGATGTGTCACAGTTCTGTCTTGAGGGTTAAAGGATGAAGAAGGGTGTGCCCATTGTTAGTACACTGCAGTGGCAACCCGTCATTCAGGGCAGGTGTGGCAGAGCCTGTTTTGAGCCCCATATTTTTGTTAAATAAAAAAGAAACTATAATTGTGGGTGGGGCTTGCCTGTTTTGCATGTTATTTTGGCATTAATACTTGTCACATATCAGTTTGCAAACAATGTAAAAAAAAGATATGTATCATTGAGTTAATAAGCTCCAAAATGCAGGTGTTTCAGCCCAGCTCAGTGCTTTCTGTGGTGGTAGGGAAAGCCAGCAGAAAATACGTAGCGGTGCGCCATGATTGGCTCAGTGTTTCTTTCACTCATGAGGAAACTACGACACTGCGAAGTCTAAGGGGAGACCTCGAAAATTCGAGCCCTTTGGGTTCTGACATAGAGATACATTAGAAGTGCCCATCCAAGAAGTCTCAAGGTCATTGGCCACAGATAAAATGACATCAAATCATGTTAAAGGTACAGTAGCTGATCATGTCAACATCATACTTTCAAAATCTTAGCTAGCAGTCATCATCATGAATCAAGTTGACAATCTACTGGCAAATCCTTTTCAATCCTTGTCATTTGAAGATAAATAATGAAGAGAAATTATAGATAAAGCGTATCGGTAACACTAAGTGTATGTTGTGTAGTAAGATGTTAGTAGCCCATGTGCCTCACTGTTTTAGAGAAATGTAATCATCGAATATTGTAAGAGCATTCATTGTCTGCTTACATGCCCCCTTTATTTATCCTCCGGTTCTGACTTGGTGTACAGGGAGAATACTGTAAGAACGGCCTATGTTCTGAATTCTGTCGCTGTACATTTCAAAAGTGCTGAACAAATAGTTATATTGACAACGTCCGTCCTAGCTAGCTCATTAATGTCTTAATCGAAGGTACGGATTGCCTCTTATCCGCTCGTCTTCCCCTTATGCCATAGTTTGTAGATCTCAATTGTCAGTAGAAACCACATTTGTTTAAACAAAGGCAGTAAATGAGGCTGAATTAACTGTTACATTGCCAGACAAGGCTCCGCTGATAGCCAGGTGTAGCAGTGGTAAGGTGTTGGGACAGCTGTTGGGACTCTGTAGGCCACTACACAACAGTTTTTGGGCACCGTTTGTCACCGTTATAGTGCAATTAATGTATTGTTTAGTGTTGTGTAGTGGCTTTGCTGGCATGAATAATAAAATCATATACGTTTTTTTTTGCACCACCAAGATTTACATGCTAAAATTGCCACTGGTTCACTGTGAACTTTCTCTAAACAAGGTACAAGGTAGGTAAAGTCCTCTATGACAAGTTCTATACATACCTGAGACTTAATCTCTTGATAAAATAACCAAATGTTTGGGTATTTTGGTTTAAGGTGCTCTAAAGTTTTTTTTGGGGGGGACACACCAGTCTTCATCCTCTACATCAACGCTTCCCAAAGAAACCTTGTTCCTAGCTTGTTTTTACTTAATGTACTTCCAAATCATTAAAAAGTGCATAACTGCAGTCTCACTGTATAAATACAGCGCTGTTGGTACCAGGCATTTGATTAGAGAGAGGCTTTGATTTGAGGATTCCCAGCCCCTTCCCTTCCCCAACAGATATCAGCCAGATATCAGGAGGAGCAGAACCTGAAGAATGGGCTTCCAGACCATGTATCCAGTCTGTCTAACACACTCCCATTATCTACTACTCTCTTATTTTGAATCTTTATGTTCCCTTGAGCTGAAAACAAAATGATAAAGCTATTCGAGGAATGCAAGCTAATTTTGTGCCGTCTCAAGACCAGTGAGTTAACAGCAGTGGTGTAAAGTACTTAAGTAAAAATATTTTAAAGTACTACTTAAGTAGTTTTTGGGGGTATGTGTACTTTACTTTACTATTTATATTTTTGACAACTTTTACTTTTACTCCACTACATTCCTAAAGAAAATAATGTACATCTCTGGTGATCTCTACTGCCTCTTATCTGGCAGACTCACTAAACACAAATGCTTCGTTTGTAAATTATATCTGCGTGTTAGAGTGTGCCTATCCGTAAAATAATAAAACAAGAAAATTGTGCCTTCTGGTTTGCTTGATATAGTGATAATGAAATGATTTATACTTTTAATTTTACTTTTGATACTTAAACATATTTTAGCAATTACATTTACTTTTGATACGTTAGTATATTTAAAACCAAATACATTTAGACTTTTACTCAAGTAGTATTTTACTTGGTGACTTTCAATTTTACTTTAGTCATTTTCTCTTTAAGGTATCTTTACTTTTACTCAAGTATGACAATTGGGTACTTTTCCACCAATGGTTAACAGTTGTGCGAGGTTACAATGGGGTTGTCTCCACTCAGAGGACAATGAGCTACTTTTTAGGAAGAATTCAACATTGGTCTAAGACTGGAAAGCAGTAGTGGATTACACTGTTTATCTTGGCCTGCTGAGCACTGCTTCTGTCTTGACAACTGTTATGAATTTATCTGGATATGGTCCTCATCCATACCATCTACGCAGTGTATTGAAGTATTTTTTTCGCAAGACAACTAACTTTCATTATAAACAACACAGGAAATGTGCTTTTATATTATACTATTCTTTGTCAAGAGGAACTGCGGTGGATTTAGTCCAATGGAAAGTTTTGAGAGTACAAAGTCGACAAATGGCTTTATTTTGATAATTTCCTGACTGAAAATCAGGATATTCTCCGTCTGTCCAACTTCCTTTCCCTGTTACTTTACTTCCTCTAGCCACTGGGCGTGCTCAATGGCAGCGTGACTTTTCTACATTTCATTTTAGAACCACAATGTTGATGATTATTGTCTGAGCAGACAATCTGGCTGAGGGCAGCACAACCTTGGCCAGACTAGGGCTACTATACAGGTGAACATCTTGTACAGATTGTCCTTAGAGCATCCTAGCCACCTTTAACAAGACTATAGTCACTACAAACAGGATTCCTTAGTAAGATTTCTGCCTGTCAGCCTGCTGCTTTGTAACATCAGATGCCAGGTTAGTGGTAGGCCTATTCGACTGGGGCTTATGTGACTGATAAGGATGGGGCTAAGGTGAGTGGCAGGGATGTGATGTCAGGTAAGGGCAAGTGAATCTACTGTAGTGGGGCGGCTCCAGCGCCTACCTGTTGTAAGGGTTCCTTAGCAGTAGGGCTTGGCTGCCTGCACAGCTGTCTGATGGGGTGTGACATCCATACACGGGTGGAGGGACAGGATACTGCTGCTCACCTACACAAACAGACAATAGAAACCGTTACTGTTCATCTCAATTATCACCCACCAACTAAACACATTACAGATTGAGAATTTAAACAGTATCGTGGGACAGTCTTAAGGATAAAAGACAGCTTCACGACTGCACTGGAAGTAAGTTCCCCGATCCTTTCTTTCCCTCGACAACCCAGACGCACAGCTATGAAAGAGTAACAATAGTACAAAAAATTGTCTGACGGTTAATTTTCTGTGCGTGAACAAACAAAATGTTTCAAATGAAGCACATTGCTGTTCTACGAGTGATGTGGGTATGGGGCATAGAAAGAAGGGCCACATTAGCTATAAAGCTTTCAGGGAACACATCTCTGGTCGAATGGATCCTTCTCGGAGAAAAAATACCCTGAAATGGAAATTGTGAAAGAAACCTGTGACCTGTGGCCGAATGAACACAGCACTTATACAAACAAGAGGCTCTTCTTTGAAGCCGTAAAAGCACACTGAATCTTTTGGCTTTTTTAAAGCGCAAATGAAGGATCTCTGCTTTGGCTCTGCCTCCACATATTGTGAATGGGTCCCAGGGCAGTTCTAAACATTCCAAAAACCTTGTATCGCTGTTTCCTACAGTTATCATTTCCATAAAGAGAGTCCGAAATTTACAACATCACAGTTATCAAATGAACAACACACGTCCAGCCGTTTACTAACAGGAGGGCCATGGATGAAGAAAAGGAAAATGAAAAACCCAAGATGGTAGTGATTTAGGACACTGACGCGAAGGCCACTGTAAGACTTAACCTCGCAATGACTTTAAGATGGAGGCCACTCCCTAGGCGAGGAGTAAGGAGTTCACAATACACGTGTATATACTTGAATGGTCGCTCGCACACACAAACACACACACACACACACACACACACACACACATACACACACACACACACACACAAGCAGGAATCTAGGTGAGAATATTGTGCTGTTTACCCATACTGGTCTGCTGAGCGAGGGAGTCTTCATGTTTAAAGGAGTGGTTGGGGAACTGGGAGGAGTGGTGTGTGGGAGTGTGACCGTAATTAGTGGTACCATCGAAGGCACTGTAACCTGTAAAGACAAAGAAGAACGGTTTAGAAAAACGAAATGAATCATTTCAAGGTTTTCAGACCATGGTAAGTACGTAAAAACATGTTTACATGTTAAAAGTTACTTTATAAATTCTGAATTAGCTCATCCGTTAACATTCAGCACCATAACCCTTTGTACTGAATGGGTAGGTAAATGACCTTCCTCTTCCCTCCTCAAACTCCAGTTGCCCCTGCGTTGGGGTGAGAGTGAAAGCGTCCGGAGTGGAAACAAACTGTGGCAGGACACTGGAGGGCTGACACCAGATTCAAGGCTTAGTCATGCCTATGTCTGACCCAGGGTGGAGCACCAGTTCATCAATCACACACCAACCAACACCGACGCCATTAAGTACACACCATAGCCACTTTCACCAGCGCCCCAGCAGGGTTTACTCAAAACTCATTAAAGAGCTCTATTTGTCTTCCACTCATCTCTGTCTTGACAGTGGAGAGGAGGACAGGACTGATCCCCATTACAGTAGGCCTACATAGGGCTGGGTAGCCTCCTGGCTGGTCTGGGACACAAGGGGCATAGTGAAGGGCACTGCCCAGGGAGTTTGTGTGGTAGTGTTCTCAACTTAAACCAGTCTGCTTTACACACTGCAGTAGAGCTGGATGTGAAGAAATACCAAATGCACCTACGAAGTGACCAGAATTCTCTGCCATATATATATATATACATACAATGCCTTTAGAAAGTATTCAGACTCCTTGACTTTTTCCACATTTTCTAAAATTGATTAAATAAATACAAATCCTCAGCAATCTACACACAATACCCAATAATGACAATGTAAAAAACAGAAATACCTTGTTTACATAAGTATTCAGATCCTTTGCTATGAGATTCAAAATTGAGCTCAGGTGCATCCTGTTTCAATTGATCGTCCTTGAGATGTTTCTACAACTTGATTAGAGTCCACCTGTGGTAAATTCAATTGCTTGGACATTATTTGGAAAGGCACACACCTGTATATACAGTGGGGCAAAAAAGTATTTAGTCAGCCACCAATTGTGCAAGTTCTCCAACTTAAAAAGATGAGAGAGGCCTGTAATTTTCATCATAGGTACACTTCAACTATGACAGACGAAATGAGAAAAAGAAATCCAGAAAATCACATTGTAGGATTTTTAATGAATTTCTTTGCAAATTATGGTGGAAAATAAGTATTACGTCACATACAAACAAGCAAGATTTCTGGCTCTCACAGACCTGTAACTTCTTCTTTAAGAGGCTCCTCTGTCCTCCACTCGTTACCTGTATTAATGGCACCTGTTTGAACTTGTTATCAGTATAAAAGACACCTGTCCACAACCTCAAACAGTCACACTCCAAACTCCACTATGGCCAAGACCAAAGAGCTGTCAAAGGACACCAGAAACCAAATTGTAGACCTTCACCAGGTTGGGAAGACTGAATCTGCAATAGGTAAGCAGCTTGGTTTGAAGAAATCAACTGTGGGAGCAATTATTAGGAAATGGAAGACATACAAGACCACTGATAATCTTCCTCGATCTGGGGCTCCACGCAAGATCTCACCCGTGGGGTCAAAATGATCACAAGAACGGTGAGCAAAAATCCCAGAACCACACGGGGACCTAGTGAATGACCTGCAGAGAGCTGGGACCAAAGTAACAAAGCCTACCATCAGCAAGGGCATTGAAGATGAAACGTGGCTGGGTCTTTCAGCATGACAATGATCCCAAACACACCGCCCGGGCAACGAAAGAGTGGCTTCGTAAGAAGCATTTCAAGGTCTCCAGATCTCAACCCCATAGAAAATCTTTGGAGGGAGTTGAAAGTCTGTGTTGCCCAGCGACAGCCCCAAAACATCACTGCTCTAGAGGAGATCTGCATGGAGGAATGGGCCAAAATACCAGCTACAGTGTGTGAAAACCTTGTGAAGACTTACAGAAAACGTTTGACCTCTGTCATTGCCAACAAAGGGTATATAACAAAGTATTGAGATAAACTTTTGTTATTGACCAAATACTTATTTTCCACCATAATTTGCAAATAAATTCATTAAAAATCCTACAATGTGATTTTCTGGATTTCTTTTTCTCATTTCGTCTGTCATAGTTGAAGTGTACCTATGATGAAAATTACAGGCCTCTCTCATCTTTTTAAGTTGGAGAACTTGCACAATTGGTGGCTGACTAAATACTTTTTTGCCCCACTGTATAAGGTCCCACAGTTAACAGTGCATGTCAGAGCAAAAACCAAGCTATGAGGTCGAAGGAATTTGTCTGAAGAGCTCCGAGACAAGATTGTGTCAAGATACAGATCTGGGGAAGGGTACCAAAACATTTCTGCAGCATTGAAGGTCCCCAAGAACACAGTGGCCTCCATCGTTCTTAAACGGAAGAAGTTTGGAAGCACCAAGACTCTTCCCAGAGCTGGCTGCCCGACCAAACTGAGCAATCGGGGGAGAAGGGCCTTGATCAGGGAGGTGACCAAGAACCTGATGTTCACTCTGACAGAGTTCCAGAGTTCCTCTGTGGAGATGGGAGAACCTTCCAGAAGGACAACCATCTCCACAGCACTCCACCAATCAGGCCTGACAGCCCGCTTGAAGTTTGCCAAAAGGAACCTAAAAGACTCTCAGACCATGAGAAACAAGATTCTCTGGTCTGATGAAACCAAGTTTGAACTATTTGGCCTGAATGCCAAGCATCACGTCTGGAGGAAACCTGGCACCATCCCTACGATGAAGCATGGTGGTGGCATCATCATGCTGGGGGGATGTTTTTCAGCGGCAGGGACTGGGAGACTGGCTTCCAGAGGGATGGTCCCTGAATATCCTTGAGTGGCCCAGCCAGAGCCCGGACTTCAACCCGATCTAACATCTCTGGAGAGACCTGAAAATAGCTGTGCAGCAACGCTCCCCATCCAACCTGACAGAGCTTGAGAGGATCTGCAGAGAAGAATGGGAGAAACTCCCCAAATACAGGCGTGCCAAGCTTCTGCGTCATACCCAAGAAAACTCAATGCTGTAATCGCTGCCAAAGGTACTTCAACAAAGTACTGAGTAAAGGGTCTGAAAACGTATGTAAATGTAATATTTAAGTTTTTTATTTTGAATAAATTAGCAAACATTTCTAAAAACCTGTTTTTGCTTTTTTTCATTATGGGGTATTGTGTGTAGATTGATGAGGGGGGAAAAAACTATTTAATCAATTTTAGAATAAGGCTTTAATGTAACAAAATGTGGAAAAAGTCAAGGGGTCTGAATACTTTCTGAAGGCACTGCATATATTTTCTAAAATATAATGCGTTGAACGTTAACTTCTTAGGGAGCGGTTCCCGAGGTGACGGTATTGGAGAGTCTGGCGTGTCCAAAGTAAAATGTCTCCCACTCAGGCCCAGAAAATAGGATATGCACAATTAGTACTATTGGATAGGGAACACTCTGAAGTTTCTAAAAGTGTTAACATTATGTCTGTGAGTGTAACAGAATAGAAATAGCAGGCGAAAACCCAAGACAAATCTATCCGGAATTACTGTTTTTTGTCACATTGGCTCTGTTTGACAGTCTCTCTATTGAGTTCTATGGCAAGCAGCTACAAGATTTCAGGTTCCGGTTGAATTATTATAGTAAATATACATAAAAGTGTTCCTAAGGATACATTAAAAAGGATGTTTGATTGTTCTTGGACAAGTTTATAGGTATAAGTTGAACGAGTTCTCTTCACGTTTCAATGGACGCTGTAGTTTATGATTATAATGCGCGAACCAAACGGAGATTTATGGATATAATACATTATTTTTTTCTAACAAAAGAACCATGGATTGTCTTCGTTGGACACTTAGGAAGACCTCAGCAGAAGTTCTTCAACAGGTAATTGATTTGTTTTCGCTGTGAAATGTGTTTTCTGTGAACCGTGGAGGCTTATGAATTCATGGTAATGGTAAAAATATGTGAGGTGCTACCCTCAAACAATCAAATGTGGTGCTTTCGCCGTAAAGCCTTTTTGAAATCTGACAACGCTGTGATATTGCCAAGAAGCAGAGCTTTTGATGACTATGAAACACTTGTATATTGATGCATGTTTAATAATTCAACTTTTGGATTTTGAATTTGGCGCCTTGCATTTCACCTGGTAGTGTCGGGAGTGGGGCGCTAGCGCCCCAGCGCACCTTACTGGTCCTTAAGAAGTTAATTGGAATACTTTATTTGATGGTCTGCTTATTACTTTTGCTGAAAAGATTATGAATCATTCACAAGCCATTTATTACGAGGACAAGTACTCAAATGTAAATCACTGAACAATGGCCTTATGCGTATTACTTACAGTATAGTATCAATGTAATAATAAATTATAAAGAGTTTTTACTGACTCCCAAAGAGTTAAAATATTACAGAATTGTGAATAGTCAACCCGTAACCTAATCAATAGTCACATGCAAAGTGTCTAATTTTATAAATTAGTGCCTTCATCAATGAAAACTAATATCACAGTGACTGTATAGATATTAATCAACTTCAGAATTCCATCTGTATTTTCCCAGTAATTGTATTTCGATAAGTGTCTTTTTTTATTGTTTGTTTTGAAAAAGCAGGCCAAGAAGTAGCCTACAAATATTTTATAAGTTATTACAGAATTTCCATGTATTAAAAATGTCAACCAGTATGGTAAACCAAGCAAAGTCAATTATAGAACTGTGTGACAGTTGGAATATCAGAATGATACTTAGAAACAATACTCTAATTTAAAAAACTATACTTAACAAAAAGGGTTCTGAATGGTAATATAACCCTTTGCAGTTTTTAATAATTTTGTACAAGGAAAGTCCCTACTATAATACCTTAACTAGCCTATTCTCTTTTCCTCAGCTTCCATTCAAGTAAACTTCACACACACACACACACACACACACACACACACACACACACACACACACACTCACTCACTCACTCACTCACACACACATGGAATTACACAAGCACAAGTAAATTGTTATGACAAGACACTAATACACACATAGTACCTGTCCTCACACTAACTCGTTTTGACTGTCAAGAGCATGAATACAGTGGATATTCCCTCAGTGACCATCATTGTATTAGTACTAGTGAAAGTGACCCGCGTGAGTCTGAGCCATGCTTGTTTGCACTGCTTGGCCAGGCACAGAAGGGGTGTGATAAGTGGGTTGAAGGTTGGACGAGCCCTTTGAAACTGATGTTATTTCTAATTAATCCTCCATTAAAAGTGCAGACTGATTACATTTGGTGTGTGAACACTGGTGACCCCAACAGCCCTAAAAATAAATCCCAGAGCTTGACTACAAATAGCTCAGGTCAAAGTGAAACCGAGGCGTAATCATCATTTTAAAAACTTGGAAATCAGAAGCCAAGTATATGTCACACTCACAATTGGTCAGCTTCAGATACACTTTTATTGATTTAAGGAACTATACTGAGATTAGTTCATGTCAGACTACAAATTCAAAAACAATTACCTTTTCTGTCATCACTGAGCCTTTTCCCCTTAATTTGTATGACATTAGCATAATCTTCTACAGCCTATACAGTAGCCTAATGCCATGGCTAATTAATGGTTCAGCATAATGCTGAATGTTCAGTAGCCGTCAACCGCAAGACTCTTTAAACATTTGTATTTGAGATTCAGTTGTAATAAAAATAAGTCCACAATAAAGGCAAAGTTTCTTTTGAGTATACTCGCGTTGGAAACTGTATGATCAGCTTAACTATAATACAGCTGCTGCTATTAGAATTTCAGAGATCAAATTGTACATCCATTTGTGATGAAAATAATCTATTCTGTTCGAAAAAATGCTTTGTTAAAATGGCACATTAATTTAAAAGCAATGTCAGTAATTGACTGACTACAGGGGAATATACTGATGATATACTGATGATAAATCATTTAAACAGTACTAAGTTCAGTGAGCGGCATTAAATAATATTTTATATATATTTATATATATATATATATATATATATATATATAATGCACTAATTACAAACTCACTAAATTGTGATAAGATAATAAAGAAAAGAGCATAGCAAATGCAGAGATTTTCTAAATTGTAAACTCATGTCAACAGATTTTCATTGAATTGTGCTGGCAATCAGATCAGTTAGTATGACTGACATACTATACAATAGCATAATAAACCACAAGTTTCCTTTAAATTACGAATGTATTTACTATTCATAGGACCTTTTTTCCAGGTGTATCTATCAATAATTTGTTTGTTATTGTTCATGAACTATACACAAATGTACATCACTAGAGTCAGCAAAAAACTGTAGGCAGGGAAAATAGTCAAATCATAAGAAAAGCATAAAATCGCAAAATTATTCAGAAGGACTAGAAACGTAACTGTTTAAAACTACTTTGAACAACATGGAACAAATCCATTCTATCTGAGAATGAAAATATTGTATTTAACCTAATATCAAGTCCTTGTGCATCCACAGTAATGTTTCACTACACTAATCTCCAGAATAGATGATTATGGTTAATATTACCTTGGTTCCTGGAGGGGGGCTGGGTGTCCATACAATTGGTCAGGTAGGGTGCGTTGCTGAACATCCTTGGCTGGCTTGGTGGGGGCTGGCTGGGTGGAGGGGGGGCCCCGAAGGCCCCGTACCTGCAGGCCCCTGTGCCAGTGAACTGGCCAGAGAAGTGCACAGTGAAGGCGCTCAGGCCGCAGTGGGGGTCCTCATGGGGGTCCCCAGAGCTCCAGCTGGGCTCCTGCTTGATGAAGGGGTGGGGGGCCAGTGAGCTGTAGGGGGTGCCAGTGTGGAAGTCCAGTACGGGGCCCCACTGAGGAGCACTGCTGACGGGCAGGGTACAATTCCCGTTCCCCGCTGGCAAGGCTGGCACCGGGGGCAGCAGGGCATTGAGATCACGCACATCTGAGCCCATCTCTGGCGGAGCAACCGCACCCTGAAACCAGTCTGTCCAAAACGCCGACAGGGTCGCTCTGAAAATGGACCTAAGTCTTCTTCGGCGTTCTGATGTACCCGGCTCCTGGTTCTGTGGAAACTCACGTCCAACAAAGCCTCATTGTATCATAGGAAGACGGCAAACTTTGTATCTAAGGAAACACACACAATTGCCCCCAAACGAAGGTGAAACAATAGTGTTTCTTTTGTTGTGTGCTGCGGTAGTCCATGCAGTGGACAGAGAGAGGTGCTGTCTGGAGGTCCAACCTGGGGAGTGTTCTCTCAGCTCTGTGAATGGAGGAGAAAAAGTGGGAGAGGAGGAGAGGAGTAGCCCTCTATTCCTTTACTCATGCGTCTGTTTTCTTTAGAGCCCACAAAGCTCAAATAGAGACCTTGTGAGAAGGCTGGAGGAGGAGCCAAGGCCAATGAGCAAGAGGGATGAGAAGCTGGCTTCATTTCATTTACAGCATGGCTCCTTAGCCCTTCACTCTAAACATATCTCTCTCTCTGTGCACTCACACCATGCAGTAAGTCTAAATGAGCCTGTTTGTGTGATTTGGGGTATTTTATTAGGATCCCTATTAGCTGTTGTGAAAGCAACAGCTACTCTTCCTGGGGTCCACAAAAAACTTTAAACATGACCTAATACAGAACATTAATAGACTAGAACAGCTCAAGGACAGAGCTACATACATGTAAAACATGAAACATAGCCTACATACACACAAAATATCTAGGTCAAACAGGGGAGAGGCATTGTGACATGAGGTGTTGCTTTATCTGTTTTTTGAAACCAGGTTTGCTGTCCACTTGATCAGTGTGTGTGTATGGATGCATGCGCATGTGTGTGTGCGCGCGTGCGCGTGAGTGAGAAAGTGAGCAAGAGAGTGAGAGAGTGAGTGACTGAGAGAGAGTTCGATTTAAATTGAAAGAATTTGAGGGATTTAGAAATAAGACGAGTGTAGATCCTTTCACTACATTCCTTTTGCAGCATGTGCAAATAAATTGTGAGTAGCAATATTACTGCTTGATTAGTCTTGAACAGGATTATTCACTGAATCTTTGGATGTTGCCAAAAAGTTAGACTTGGAATTATTATACCTACTGTGTGTTTAACTTATTCATTGTGTGGCCTATTTCTAATAATCAGCTTTACCAACAAATAGGACATATGTGGGATGTTGATACATAGCCTATTTAATATTACTGCATAAGAACAACAAAATGTAGGCAATGCTTTTGAAATAACAACATAATATCACATCTCACATTGTTGGTCGTTTATAACTGGAACATACACTTGATTAGTTACATTCTTGTTTACGCAATGAAATCAGTGTCTCTTTTTCATATAGTGCGACATGATGATGATGTTTTCTTGTTTCGGTGAGTTGGATATACATTATGTGTTGCTCATGCCTTGTCACTGCACGTAGCCTAGGTTGTATATCATGAATGCAATTAAAAGCCCTCTATTTACGAACAGAAAATTTACCTGAATACAACATATAAACGATGGAGTGACATTCTCGTCTCTTGAAATGATACCATAGCCTGAATATGTTTTAACATTGATTAAATATGCGGCTCATACAACTTACCACAATTCGTTTTTCGATATAGTTGCCTTGGTCAATTATTTTCTGATTGGCATAGTTAAGTTTCAAGTTTTAATGTCACATGCACAACTACAGTGAAATGCCTTTCTTGCAAACTCGAAGAAAGGCATTTCACTGTACTTGTGCATGTGACATTTCAACTTGAAACTTAATTGTTTTGACTAAATGTATTCTGATAATCCCTGTAATTTTTCTTAATTCGTTCACTGTATATCGAAACATTATATGAACCTCTGTCTATCGAAACAGTTGAATTTAGCTCAAAGGCTAAACGTTCATCGAAGTTGCCAAATAATACAAATACTAATACTACTAATAATAAAGTATTATTACATGATATTGTTATATTCTATTATATGTGTATTAATATTTACAAACTATACTTCTAATTTGTAGTAGGCCTACACTTATATTAGTAACGTTTTATCGATGATGAAGTATTGTGATTGTGACCCTGAGAACAAAATAGACTGTTAATGCATCCTTGATTATGAATAAATTTCAAATTATCTTCCTGTGTAAATTATGTGTTATGGCGCCATGACAAGGCAACACATTGAAATGCATTATTTATTATTTTGTCCAACACGGTTATATTATTTTTATGAACATATAAATATTCTGAAAGACAAAACAAGTAGGCCTAGCCTCGCTCTCTAGTTTCAATCCAGAAATAGACTTTGTGCAGTCGGAAAGACTCCAACATCTTCTCTATGTCCTACCAATGTTACCATGCATCTGATAATGGCAGCCGCTGTGGTAGGGACCAAGACAAAACTTCACAAGATGATGAATGTGTCTCTAGCCTACTTCAGCACAGATAATTCCGTTTCGATTAGAGAGTAGTCTATATGGCCAGGTCTTATCTTCTTATAGCCTACTAAAAAGGGGCCGCGCAAAACTCACCCACAGGCTGCAAAATTAACTCTAAAAGCGGCAATGGGTCAATTTGGAAAAATGTCTCTCTTTTGTATAAAAGTGGTGTGTGGTCGTCCTCCAGAGTGGTGCAGCGGTCTAAGGCACTGCATCGCAAAGCTGCGGCATAACAACCGGCCGTGACCGGGAGTCCTATAGGGTGGCGCACAATTGACCCGGCGTTGTCTGGTTTAGGGCCTGCAGGCTGACTTCTGTCTTCAGTTGAATGGTGTTTCTTCCCGACAAATTGGTGCAGCTTGCTTCTGGGTTAAGCGAGCATGTGTTAAGAAGCGAGGCTTGGCGGGCCATGTTTCCGGGGGACGCATGATTCGACCTTCCCCTCTCCCGAGCCGGTTGGGGATCGTAATTGGATATCAAGAAATTGGGGAGAAAAGGGGGGTAAAAATTACAACAACAAAAAAGTGGTGTGTGGCTGAACTGAAAATGTTGACTCCATAGTGCACTTTGTGATAAAAGCACAACATTTGGCACAGAGCAGCTATACACCAGCCCATCATTCTGCAGCGATACACCATCCTATCTGGTTTGCACTTAGTGGGACTATCATTTGTTTTTCAACAGGACAATGACCCAAAACACACCTCCAGGCTGTGTATGGGCTATTTGACCAAGAAGGAGAGTGATGGAGTGCTGCATCAGATGACCTGGCCTCCACAATCGTCCGACCTTAACCCAATTGAGATGGTTTGGGATGAGTTGGACCGCAGAGTGAATGAAAAGCAGCCAACAAGTGCTCAGCATATGTGGGAACTCCTACAAGACTGTTGGAAAAGCATTTTTTAAATTAATTTATTTTATTTTATTTAACCTTTATTTAACTAGGCAAGTCAGCACGGATTCCAGGTGACTACCTCATGAAGCTGGTTGAGAAAATGCCAAGAGTGTATCGTTGCTCATCGGCCATTGGCCAATAACATTACATAACAAGTTGGAAATCGCAAATTCAACAATGAGTGGTTTGGAAGGAATCAGTGACAGTGTCTGTGTGGTCCAAAATCTGGGAGGAAGGGGCTTGTTTCCAAGTTTAAAATGATAAACATTCAACATTGGCCATGCTGTCAATGAAGCATGATTTGTGCTGTGCTCAAAACAACTGTTAACTAAGAACTGCAAAGACTTGACTTCAGTGAGTTCAAGACTCACAAGGTGAGTCTAAAAATGTATTGCATGCTGCTGCATAAATGTTTTAATATGCCAGGGAGATATGTATACTGTAGCTAAGAAATTAATACTACGTGTATGTTGAGTAGTAAGATGTTAGTAGCTCATGTGCCTCACCCTAATAATTTGGTATAATTACCCTTCTTCATTTCGCCTACTGTTCTGACTTGGTGGTGCAAATGTAGCCTATAGCCTGTTTTAGAGAAATGTAATCAACGAATATTGAAAGAGGTTTCATTGTCTGCTTACATGCCCCCTTTATTTATCCTACGGTTCTGACTTTGCGTACAGGGAGAACACTGTAAGAATGGCCCATGTTCTGAATTCTGTCGCCGTACATTTCATAAGTGCTAAACAAATAGTTATATTGACTACGTCTGTCCTAGCTTGCTCATGAATGTCTTCATCGAAATTACGGATTGCCTCTATTCTGCTTCTCGTCCCCATATGCATAGTTTGTACATCTCAATTGCCATTATAAACCACATTTGTTTAAGCAAGTCAGCCATATCAGCTATGTTTTTTTGAAAGGCAGTAAATGAGGCTCAATGAACTGTTTCGCTGCCAGACAAGGCTCCGCTGATTGCCAGGCGTAGTAGTGTTTTGATGTTGGGACTGCTGTTGGGACCGCTTTATGTATGCCCTAACAGTTTTTGGGCACGGTTTGTCACCGTTATAGTGCAATTAATGTATTGCGTTGTGTTATGTAGTGGCTTTCCTGGCATGCATCCCACTTTTATTTCCCCCCTCCAAGATGTACAGTTGAAGTCGGAAGTTTACATACACCTTAGCCAAATACATTTAAACTCAGTTTTTCCACAATTCCTGACATTTAATCCTCATAAAAATTCCCTGTCTTAGGTCAGTTAGGATCATCACTTTATTTTAAGAATGTGAAATGTCAGAATAATAGTAGAGAGAATGATTTATTTCAGCTTTTGTTTCTTTCATCACACATGGGTCAGAAGTTTACATACACTCAATTAGTATTTGGTAGCATTGCCTTTAAATTGTTTAACTTGAGTCAAACGTTTTGGGTAGCCATCCACAAGCTTCCCACAATAGGTTGGGTGAATTTTGGCCCATTCCTCCTGACAGAGCTTGTGTAACGGAGTCAGGTTTGTAGGTCTCCTTGTTTGCACACGCTTTTTCAGTTCTGCCCACAAGTTTTCTATGGGATTGAGGTCAGGGCTTTGTGATGGCCACTCCAATAGCTTGACTTTGTTGTCCTTAAGCCATTTTGCCACAACCTTTGAAGTATGCTTGGGGTCATTGTGCATTTGGAAGACCCATTTGCGACCAAGCTTTAACTCCTGACTGATGTCTTGAGATGTTGCTTCAATATATCCACATAATTTCCTGCCTCATGATGCCATCTATTTTGTGAAGTGCACCAGTCCCTCCTGCAGCAAAGCACCCCCACAACATGATGCTGCCACCCCCGTGCTTCACGGTTGGGATGGTGTTGTTCGGCTTGCAAGGCTCCCCCTTTTTCCTCCAAACATAACAATGGTCATTATGGCCAAACAGTTCTAATTTTGTTGCATCAGACCAGATTACATTTCTCCAAAAAGTACAATCTTTGTCCCCATGTGCAGTTGCAGCCCATAGTCTGGCTTTTTTTATGGCAGTTTTGGAGCAGTGGTTTCTTCCTTGCTGAGTGGCCTTTCAGGTTATGTCGATATAGGACTTGTTTTACTGTGGATCTAGATACTTTTGTACCTATTTCCTCCAGCATCTTCAAAAGGTCCTTTGCTGTTGTTTTGGGATTGATTTGCACTTTTTCACCAAAGTACGTTAATCTCTAGGAGACAGAACGCGTCTCCTTCCTGAGCGATATGATGGCTGTGTGGTCCCATGGTGCATATACTTGCGTACTATTGTTTGTACAGATGAATGTGGTACCTTCAGGCGTTTAGAAATTGCTTCCAAGGATGAACCAGACTTGTGGAGGTCTGCAATTTGTTTTCTGAGGTCTTGGCTGATTTCTTTTGATTTTCCCATGATGTCAAGCAAAGAGGCACTGAGTTTGAAGGTAGGCCTTGAAATACATCCACAGGTACACCTCCAATTGACTTAAATGATTTCAATTAGCCTATCAGAAGCTTCTAAAGCCATGACATCATTTTCTGGAATTTTCCAAGCTGTTTAAAGGCACAGTCAATTTAGTGTATGTAAACTTCTGACACACTGGAATTGTGATACAGTGAATTATAAGTGAAATAATCTGTATGTAAACATTTGTTGGAAAAATTACTTGTGTCATGCATAAAGTAGATGTCCTAACCGACTTGCCAAAACTATAGTTTGTTAACAAGAAATTTGTGGAGTGGTTGAAAACAAGTTTTAATGACTCCAACATAAGTGTCTGTAAACTTCTGACTTCAACTGTGCATGCTACAATCGCCAATGCGTATTTCAGATGCAATTGGAACTGAGTTGATAGACCAAAGCATTCCAAAGTTAGAGCTAAAAGTCTGATGGCACCTGAGCTCATTTTGCCTATATCGGTGGCCATTTTAGGTTGTACTGGTACATGTATGTCAGATTAGCTCAATCGCCAATTTCTTAGCCTCTTAGTATCATAGAAATCCAACATTCTGAATGAGTAACAGTAAAATGTCCATGACAAGTGGCTATGGATCAAATGTATCAAAATAACTTTTCAAAACATGAAAACCATACAGAAAAGTTGATTTTCAAACATACAATTTGCTATAAAAGTAGATTTGTTTTCTAAAATATGCTTATTTTGGGGCATTTTTAAATTTGTGTTACATAAGGTGAATAAAATAAAAAGTGTTACTGCTTGACAGACAGTGTCACTTTGCAGTTATGAATTCTGCTGATGCTTTTACAGTAAGATAAAATATATGTTTTTATAGTTAAGAAGACAGCGGCCATATTATGGGGCAAACCGTCCCGTCTCCCGAGAGCAATGAAAAGACACTCTCTGCAACCATGAGTGATCATGACCTCAACCCTATCTCGGCTAGTTAAGAATTTCAGGAATTGTACGTTTCAGGAAAGTGAAATTGATGCATTTTAAGTCCCAGAGGAATGATCAGATCCTTGTCTATAATAAGCTTTGTAAACCAGCAAAGTGAAGAATGTGAAAAAGTGGATACAGAAAGTAATGACTTGTAAGGGCGTCACCACTCCCCTTTTCAACCCTGTCTCTGCTGTAATCCAATCCAAGATGTTTAGTAAGGGAGAGAATAGGAATCCACTAGTGGCCCATCTCCACCTGGGAGTGAAGCCTATTCTGTACGCCCACAAACACGGACGCTTGCCCATATAAACAAACACACATCACACCCACACACGCTGTGTTCCTCACTCATCATAACTCCCAACAAGCAGTGTCCAACTGTAAAACAAGGCAGAGACCCAGGAATCTGTCAGGCCCCGTGTCTGTATGGTTGGTATTCCTCAGTGAGTTTACTGAGCTCAGTAATAAATAGCCGGGGTGACCCAGTTTTAGCCTGCTGGAGGCTGGGGGACACAGCAGAATGCTGGATCAGAGTTCCATCAAAACACACAGCAACTCAGAGAAAGAAATAAACACAACGTAGTGTTTGTGTCGTTAGAGTTAGTGACTCACTGCTTTTGCTGGCAAAACAGGGGTTGTTGTGAAAAGTGCTTATAGTGTGGAAAACATCGGAAAGGGCCTATCTGAGAGTGATGGTAGGCTAGTGCGTGAAATGGCTTTGAACAATGTGGGATCTCTGTTTTGCAAAGTTGCAAAAACGGAGATTAGGCGTGCCATTGTGATATACTGTATGTTTTCATTTTGTGCCGTCAGCATCGATAGCTAAATCATTAATTGCTGGAACAACAACATTGGGAGAAACAAAGCATGTTAATGAAGAAACATATCAATAAAGAAACATATGTTTGGTAATGTTACAAATAGACCCAGGGCTGGTTCCAGGCAGGAAATTAACTTTACATTTTTCTCTCCACTGTCAAGAGGGGGCCATTAAATGTTTTCACGCGAGGTGGGGGAGCCCCCCAACCAAATCTTGCTTAGGGTCCCCAAAAGGCTAGCGCCGACCCTGAATAGACCCCAATGTGTTGTTGTATTTAATCACAAGTATTTTATGTAGTCCTTGAGCAGTCCCACTGTTTTTGATCAATGACGGCTTTTAAGGTTATCTCTACTGCTTCCGATCTTGCCAACCCCTCAGTGCTCATGGCAACACTGACACAAACAGCAGACATGGATGAAAGTGAACTCAAAATGGCCACCATCTCTGTTTACATGGAAATAAAAGTAGCTCATCATGACCTGTTCTCAGTAACTGCCTCAATTTGTTACATGCCAGAAATGTTTTTGCTGGGAATATTTCCCTGGTCATTTTTAACACGGTGTCAAATTTCCTCTTGGTATAAATGAATGTCCAGTAATACAGTGGAAAACTGCCATAGGCCTAGATGGACATTTGGTCAGTCTATACTGTAGGATGACGTGTCAGAGTTTGGGATTCCTAGCGGAAATATGCACTCAGCATCATTTCCCCCTTGACAGCTTCCTTGTAGGGTACATAGTGGTCATCATGTAACCAATTAGACAAGATATGTCTCAATTTGTTCAGCATTGGGGCCATGGTGTGACCGGAAGCTTTGGCCCGAGCAAGCGAAGATAGACGCAGCAGCACTCGTTAAATTGATGAGCTGAGATAGTTTCTGACTTCACCATCTGGAATTCTAGTCTGGGGTTCTGCTAAAAGCTGCTGACCCACGTTTCAACTCTTAAACTCGGGGAAGAAGGCAAGAAAGAAAAAAAGCCTGTCATGTCGGGAAGAGTCACTGTGTCAAAGTCCTTTATCTTACCATCAACAGGGGAGTTGGAAATACGATTGGAGGGCTGAGTCTGAGGCTGGGGAAATAAAGACATAGCTATAAGACAAGTCAGACTGCTGTTCATTCTAGTGGTGTACAGCAGGGCTTGGTCCCCGGTCCCTTATGGTTTCACAGCTTAATGCTATGATGTTTAATATTTGATTGATTTCCAGCAATAACTACATATTTATTGTTTAAAACATGAATGCAACAACTGTACTTTGATGAACATCTTTTTGTTCTTTGTGTTCTGATCAATGGGCAGACCAATCAGGATCATTCTTTAGATGTCCGATAAGGACTGAGAGATAATAAATCACCTTGACGACAAAGAGAGAATGAGACAATAAGTTGCAGTCTCTCTCTCTCTCTCTCTCTCTCTCTCTCTCTCTCTCTCTCTCTCTCTCTCTCTCTCTCTCTCTCTCTCTTTCTTTCTCTCGGTCTAACACACATACACCCTTTCACTCTATTCACTCTATTTCTTAAAAAAAAATGCATCAAAGGTTTTCCTATCCCAGAGGATCTCAGAGGCATTCTGTAGATGTCCGATCTGGAATTTCTTAAAAATAGCGAAGAGGAGTAATAGCTCCCAGGGCCATAGAATGCATTTTTACTCTACAAACAACAAATTATCTTCAAATAAAACCTGACAGACTTTTACCCAAGTGCTTTCCAGTCTCAAGAAACACAGTGATCCAGCTGACCCAGAAAATATTTTGTTTTTCCACAACCTTTAGTTCCTTCGAAAATGATGGACTTCAAGGTAGAACAGCGGGCCACTTCATTTGCTCTGCACTAATTGGTAGCCCCAGTCGACATTCAGTCGTTTGATTCATCTGTGGTCTAAGTCCACTGAGAGGCCTTAGAGAAAATGAGAAATTCTGCTTTTAATTCATGGCAGAGAACACTCAAGTTTGAATATGCTTCTGGCGCCTTGAGCAAACAGACAGCACTTGAAGCAACAAATTATTGTAAACATGGAGAGAATATGGCCTCACTTCAATGGAGTGCAGAGGACAGCTGTTGAGAGCAGTCTGCAACAAACTGTACAGATGTTACAACTGACAGATAACACAAAATGTTTTTCAAATAAATCACTGTCTTCTTTAATCAGCTTTTGTCTTCAGTGAACTACATTAAATGGGAAGGGGATACCTAGTCAGTTGTACAACTGAATACATTCAACCCGAAATTCCGCATTTAACCCAACCCCTCTGAATCAGAGAGGTGTGGGGGGCTGCCTTAATCAACGTCCACGCCAGGGAGCAGTTGTTTTTTGGGGGTTAACTTCCTTGCTCAAGGGCAGAACGGCAGATTTTTCCACCTTCCCGGCTCCGGGATTCGAATCCAGCGACCTTTCGTTTACTGGCTCAACGCTAGGCTGCTCGCTTTTGAAATCTCCCAAAGTCTGCTTCAAAACAATGTCCCTCTGTTCACATGCTCAGCATAAATAATCGGACACTCTCTCGTACTCGTACTGGTGCCGTTAAGGCCCTTGCTCACTCCCTTCTACACTATCTGCGGATACCACCGAGGTCAGTTCACAGCAGCACAGCCGGCTGGCAGCATGGCCACGTGCAGAACGACATAAAAACGACACAGGTGTTGGAGAGAAAGAGCCTCTTTGGAGCGTCTCTCTCTGGGATAGTAGACTGATACAGTCATTATTACTAAGGTCCAGTAGAGAGAGAGAGGTGGCCTTGGGGCTGGTGTTCCACAATGCCCATTGTTTACTAACTGCTACAGAGGGCTGACCAGGACTATATCTTCTGCTGTTCCGCCATTCAGTTAATTCAATACGATATAAAAAGCTTATAACAAAAACACAAAACATACTAGCCACTGTAGTAAATGTAACAAACCTTTGCTGATTATATTGGAGGAGCAACATGGGACTCTCAGAGGGGGAGAAAAAGTTAAATTTAATCATATTTCTTATCAACTTAATGCAAATGACAATAAGCCTAAACTGGGCACACCTCCATGAAAAGTTACAGATACTTTTACAACCAGAAAGAGGAGGATCTTAGAATAACAGGTGGTACTGGATGTGCAGGTGGTAATGGATTTGGGCAGTGCAGTTGATAAGGCAAAGGCCAAAACTTGTGTGAGACTTCAGTATTTTAAAAACACTGGCAACTCTTCAAAAGGATGAATGGGGAAATATTCAGCTTTTTGAGCGGATGTTGGAAGCTGTCCAACATTACCTAAACACAGGGAGACTGAGGCACTGAGCGCCGTATCAGCCAGAGAGGTACCACCAGCTGCAGCACCATTAATTCATGTGCCTTGGTATGCTGCAAGTCAGACTAACTTGAAATCATGTCAAAAACACTACACTAAACTATGCCTGGAAACTACAGAAACATACCAATTTGAATATTTAGAAATGCAGTGATAAGGATCGATAAGGAGTCATTTTGGTAATAATTTCTATGAACCAGCTGTATATAACACATTCACACAGTGTCTACCTGCACAGTAATACATACAAAACTTAAATAACATCCATTGTGAATTATATGAATTACTGTAAGCCGTTACAACTGCTTGTGGCTCCCTATAACAGCCAATTTTCAGACTACATTGCCTCTTCGTAAATGCCTCATAGGTATTGCTCAACATGTAATGTACAACACATGAAGGAAAGTCCCATGTAGTATAAAACTGTGAGTTCTACATCCTAACAACACGCTAGCAATCCTTTGAGTTGAAACTGTCCAGTCTACTCGCTATGGTTTATGAGGAGGAGAAAGTGGAGAAGGGCTGGCTGGGGTTCAACAGACAGGAGAATTTATGTTTGGTCTGCCCATTTGTTTCAAACTTACTATCTCTGTGTATAAGAACGCCACAGCATCAGTATAGTAGGAATCCAATTCCTACAAATAACAGAGTGGTTCTGATCTGCTGCCAAATCCACAGCACTGAAGTGAAGAACACGTCAGACAGTTGGTGTCAGCGATGGGATCCAACTCTGCTGATAATAAATAGAGAACGAATTGCTTTGATAAAAAGGTCACAATGTTACAGTGTTTCAAATTGGAGAAAAAAAATGCATCACCCAAGGACAAGTGTTCATTGGTGTACTAGCTTGTTTTGATCACGCCACTGCCTGGCTGGTGGTTTGATTCCTCTGACTCACCAGAGCTGGGAGATAATGAAGTGTCACTTGATGATGGTCTCAATTTTATCTATCCTCATTGTTGGGTGGTGAGTGAGTCGTGAGTCATTGTAATATAAGTAGGGATGTGGAAGCCACATTCAAGGTTGTGTTCCGTTCCCTAAACATCACGTCCTTGTCACCTGTCCATGAGGCACATACTCCGGTAGTTTCTAATAGGGAGTCGGGCTAAACAAGATTACCTTTCTGGCTAGAACGTTTGGCAGGAAAACTAAGAAGAGCACAGTTACATGAGGTCTGTCTGTGTCTGCCGCTGGGTTCACTGGCTGGTCACTACAGTTTCACACAGCCTACACTAGCCTAAATGCAGGGCCTTACCACGACATAAACATAGAAAACGTAGAAAAACCAGCACTCAAGTTCCATGTAGGCCTACCATGTGCATCACAGATTCCTAAAGGAAAGTTAGACATTTTCCAGAATAATGTAATATATGTTTAAAATATTTTCTTAGTGTTATTGGCATATTTGACATCCTGATCATCAGCCATTGCTCTGTGGCATGACGTTGTAGCCGTGCCGCTTCACCCAGTATCAGTGTAAATGTAGTTCACTCCTGGACCGTGGCTGTGAGGCAGTGAGTATCCACTAACTAAACACTCCTCAGTGACATGAAGGCCATCCATCACTGGACTCTGCCATTTTAGTGCATGTGAGAGAGAGATTGGGTCAAACTGCTAAATCATCTGAATTCCTGCTGTGTCTTGGCCCTTGCTCTGCAGATGAAGATAAAGAGTCATGCACATTCCTCAATTTAATAATTAATGAAGTAACATGTGATGATGTTGTGTTATGGTGTGTAATGTCTATTAAATGTGCAACATATGTAATATTTGTATTGTAATAACATTCTAATGTAGTGGATCTCTTTTAGACATTTTCCCACCAAAATGATCTTTACATTTCACACTATTGACTCTTGATGATATACAGTTATGCATTGCTTTTTTTGCTCTTGGAAGACTAGCCAAACCTTGAGTTCCGATGGTTATACCATCGGAACTCACTAAATAAATAAACGTTGCTTATCACTGCTGAGGAATGGAAAAATGCACACAGTGGCACCAGGAACTCCACAGACATCAATCTGAAGACCTCTGACCCCATTTTTCCTCAAATCTGACGGATCATTAAACACTGAACGCTGCATCATCGATCTGAAGGTCACTGATCAGATCATTGTTTCCGGAAAGTTGTTTACAGACTTCATCAACAAATCTACGTGTTATCCCAAGGAACTCAACAATTGAGAAAGAAACAAATAATCTACACTGAGAGGCATGACAAAACATGGAAGTGGGCAGATCAGAGAGACTGTCCTTCCAAAGAACATCCTTCCAGACACAAAGTCAGTTATCATTATTAGTGAGAAGAAAAGAAAAAACAACGACAAAGACATTAAGGGGCATCCCCATGATTGGATGAGGGCTGAAGGATGGACAGGGACTGTCAGCCTGGTGTTTTTTGTACCTACAGATGCCTATGAACCTAGAGGAAGACTGTGATGGAAGGCACCTGCTCCAGGCACTGGTTCCTCTCTACTGAGCCCCTCTTGGATGGCCTATCCTCTATACTTTCACTGAGCTGCCTATCTCTGGAGCTTCTCCCTCCAGCATACCAGCAGCTCACCCAGACGTAGCCTTCTCTGATGAGCTCTTCTCTGGCCAGTGGGAACCAGGGTAAAGGGCCACAGTGCTGAAAACTGAGACCGAATCTACTAATTGAGTGATAATAATATGACCCGGTTGGAGGATGTATGAGTGCCTATACGACAGCTCCCTCTAAACAGATTTATGAGAGAGAAAGAGACCAGACCTCAAATGACACGCCCCATAACATTTGTCATCTCATAACGTCCTTTTTCGTCTCATATAATATTGTCATATCACTGAAGACCCTGCACCAAGATTCACACAAAAAACAGGGTGAGAGAGAGTGAGAGAGAGAGAGAGAGTGAGAGAGAAAAAAGGGACAGATAACCTGGCATCAACACTCCCCAAGTCAGAGGCTACATTCATCAGGGAGGTGAAGTCAAGGGTCGCTTGGTCTGAGAAATGAAGCATGTCATTGAAGCCTCATCAGAAGGTTCTCTGGTTGGCTGGTAAAGTAAGCAGATACCCTATAAGGAATAAAGGAAAGACAGTTCGCAAGTGTAAGTATATCAAATAATACCAGGTTAAATCAGAGTTACAATACTTTGTGCTGTGTTGAATACAGCAAGACCGCGGAACATTTCCTGTAACGTAAAATCTAAAAGCATCAAGCAGAAGTTTCAGTCTTAAGTTTCTTCAGGTTATAAGCAAAGTTCAGAGAGCATTCTATAACTGTATTTTCATTTGACATGTGGAAAATCGTTGCACTGGAAAATATAGTGGAGAAAAGCAGTATTGAGTAACACACTGAATTCTGAACACATGAATGCACCCACCCACACACAGTAGGCCTACTGTAACTTTAACACCTTATTTATTCTGTCATAAACTAGCGTTGACATGGTTACAAGGGACATTGGTTTTTGTACAGTATTCCGTACATATTTTAGCCCTTTGAAACATTAAACAGGACAAAAGTTAGCTCTGATCTCCAGCCATGTTTCAATGTTAAATAAATAGAACACCACTACTTAGTGAACAACAGAAACACGCCTTCTCTTAGCTATTCTACAAGTTGCTAACTAAATACATTTGCCGCTTATTGGATGTTGGCGTGTTATTATATAGTCATGATTTAGGAAGAGAGTAGTGCAGGCTGAGATTGAGGCCCAGACAAGGAGGGGAGGCTAGGGGCATGACAGTTTTACAAGATCCCCTGGAGTGAAGAAGTGTTCTCCATCGTTTGGCTGCTGCGTCCTGCTGTTGGAGACTTATGGGCTGACACCTCAATGGAGACGCGGCTTAATGCAAGACGGCGTATGGGTTAAGACCCGGCTCCAGTTCCTCAATCACAGCTGAAACATCCTTTATGGAGCTCCACACAGTCAGAGTTATTCATACAGATATATAGGGTGACATACTGTACCTCCTAGCCATGGGAGGAGGATGTACCCATGTGATGTTCTCAACCTTGCTCAAATCAAACACGTATGGCGCTGGCATGGTGGTCTTTGATGAGTATAATTCAATCAGAGGAACCATCCAAAGAGTATTAGCCTTACTTTCATATCTCTCACCAGAAGGATTTGTACGGGGATATTTCATCCTTTGAAGACTGATAACTGACGGAAAAAGTGAGACCGCGAAGAGACAAGGTCTGAGCTTATTTAAGAGCAGAAATGATATAAAAGATGAACTTCAAACCCTGGTGACCTTTGACGGTGGGGGACGGCCTGAGATGATCTTCTCTATGCTCCAGACCCAGGGTAAGATGAGAGGGCCTGAACAGAAGTTCTTCACAGCGGTGCACATGCACACAGGGAGACCAAGAGTGTAGTCACTCATCTTAAACCTTACAAGCAAAGGTAAAGTCAGTTATTCATTGTTAGGTTGTGAGTTTTAGTACAGTTATTGCTTGTAGAGGCTGTATAGAGGCTGTTTTTCTAACAATACTGAAGTGTATAATGCTACAAAGCAGATGTGTAAAATGAATGCAAAATGTTCAAGGATGTTTGATCTTTAAAACTATTGAAAATATAATCAAACACTAGATCCCTTCTTACTTCAAATACACATCTTTGGTTTCTGTTTAATTGGATTGCTATAAAACTCTCATGTGGGCAATGCTTTTCTAAAAAAACTCTGGTTTCTCTACAGAGGCAGTATGGGGGGGTCCAGACTAAAATCAGCCCAGTATAATGTGCTCATGTACCGGAAGTTTTTTATAGACCAGCAGCTGCAGCATTTCACTTCACGAGGCAGTGCACTCGGAGTGCCAGGATTGCACTCAAGCTTTCTTAAAAGGACATTTTCTTCTCAATTTAATAAGACTTCCTGGTTAGATTTATTGTGATGGCTTTTGAAGTAAAGAGGCACAACATGACAAAAAACAAGCTCTATAACCTCAGGATATTCCACAAGCGCTGAGCATTCAGAGGGATCCGTTTAGTTGACAGTTGCAGAACATTTTCTCCGCCTATAAAGACTTTCAATTAAATTGATCTAGGACGTGAATCAGAAGCAAACTCAAAACTTGACTCAAACAGTAAAGATGTGAGGTGTTGGTTCGGGCTTTTAAGGCTCATCACCTACAGTATGGGGGGAATACGTTAAGAACGTCAAGGTCTTCTAGTATGTTACGCAACTTTGTTTTCATACTCTGGCAGTAATCACCGCTCACACACTCACCCATGATGAACAGCATTGTCTATCTGATCTGTAAAATAGAAAATATGAACAATGGCACAGCTGAGACATTCAAATGGTAAGAGAGGAAGGGCTTAATAAAAAATAGTCATTCATTGAGGTCTATGATTCACACACCCCACAGCGAAAGAAGACTATGTTGACATGATTTTGAACAGGGTGCCTTGTTCCCAGAGAGAGGCACCTTCCTCAACGGTGTTATTCTAATGTTAGCTGAATGCACACGACCCAGTGGAGCATGCAGAGAAGAGCAGAGAAAGGGCCTGGCTAATTCGCTTGGCACTCAGTGAGGACACAGTGATGGAATGTGAATGTCAGCAGCCTCTTTATTTACACACTATATAAAAACCAACTGGTAATTAACACCGGGGCGCCCTCCCGCGCTCAAGTGTAATTGACTGTTTCAAAAGGACCACCGCTTCATAATCCTGGCTGTGCATTAATATTTCCCTCTCCATATTGCCCCATATCCCACCCTCCGTTTCAGGACAGGGGTCACCACCACTGGCTGAGACACTCAAACACATAAGACTTCTTTATGAGGGCGTTAACATTTTGACGTGTTCATAATGAGTAAGTGTAGTAAGATGGACCTCGGAGAGACCTTGTGCTACTGTCGAAGGTGTGTGGAGTCTTATTTGTGCTGTGTGAGGAATTTTCTTGTGGAATACATCGCGAGTATTAAGCCTACTGAGTATCCGTAGGAGCAAAACGATAATTGGTGTTTTAATGGCATTCCGTAAGGGCAACTGGCTGAAAAATGACTAAATTTTCCTTTGTATCTTCCAGGGTACTGTAGTTGTTGAAATTGGAAATGGGCAGAATTGTAAACACATTTTTGCTGCATTTCAATTAGATCGAGTCAATTTGACAGCATCTTCTGGCATCCATTTCAAAGTGATCATCCCAATAGTCAATTTGCAGTATAGTAATTATCTATGGTTACAAATAGTATAAGTGTTGTGGTTAAAGACTAGTTCTCTATTCTCAACACTGCTCAACACCCGCTGTTAGTCGGAATAAAATATCCACTTGTTAATCTTGACCGGTGAGGCCCATGAGCAGCATTCTGTATGTTGTCAACTGTATCGCCCTAACATGTGTCCATATGGTCTCTACTGCTTCCTCACAAGGGGGACATAAACTTAATGAGAAGCTCATTTGCATTTGTTAATTTGGGTTAATGTGCACTAATTGATTCTTGTAACTTGTGTATTCCAATTAACCCAAGTTACAGTTGCCCAGTGGTCCTGCTCCTGCTGGACATGAGTGTTTCTCCATTAAATTCCCTCTGAGACACTGCCAGATTGGCTGTAGAGTAATTAAGAGTTAATTAGCTTGTGAACAATTAGACAAAGCAATTTTCTTCCTACCTCTGTTTATCTATTTCAGTGTGTCATTGCAACGTAAGACTGCTGACTACCCTTTTGAAGTCTATAGCAGTACAACTAAAACAAGCCAGGTACAAAGAATTAGGCTACTTTTAATTGACTGAACTGTAGGTAAAAAACAAACAGCATGGATCCGAAAATAAATACAGGAAACCACAGAAAATACTCGAACAATGCCTTCCTGTCTTAAGAGTAGTTTTCAAATCTCAACTACAGAACATTTGATAGTTTGAACAAGTGAACTTGTGAAATGTGATGATCAATAAATTAATAAAATCTACTCTAGTACTTCTTTATAACTGCGTAGTTTCACTTTCATCCATGTTGACTCTCTTGGGGAGTCTCAACCTCTCGGAGCACAGGAACTGCTCGATCTTGGTCATTTGGGCTCTGATGTTAGACTGCTGCGACACCTCGTTGTCCTGTGAGCTGGGCGGAAAAGCACCAGAAGCAGTCCCTCTGCTGGAGCTAGGGTGACAGGGAGAGGAGTCGTTCCTGGGGTATTCCTGGGGTAGTCCTGGGGCAGTCCTGGGGTAGTCCACAACCTGCTGCTGCCCATAGTGGAAGGGGTCGGGATGTTGGGCATCACAGAGCTGACAGTTAGTTATTAGTTATGAGCCATTTAGGCTTAAATAATAGATCCAACTTGTTGAAATGGTCTCTTTACATGTTTTAGGTGCTTTCCCCTCATACATGTAACTCATGCTCATTGTTTCTCATTTCACAGCACCTGGCTCTAATAAACAGCAGACTGACACACTGCAATGATTGTGACGAGAGAGTAAGTGAGTGTGTGTGAGTGAGGAGATGTAGCAAAGTATCATTAGGTAGCCTATTCCCACAGCCACTCCATTCTCTATCTAGCAATGTGAGTGTTATGTGTTGAACACACGTTGAAAATCCCAACCCCTCCACAGTAGCATCTCTGTGACCCTCAACATTAAGACTCAGACTCTGTGACCCTCAACCCAGAGGCCTGGATACGAAATAAAAAAGATTTACAGGAAACAATTATCTGCAACAGTTTGAACTGTTTTCTGTCACTTGTCATTTGACAGATATGCCTGAGAGTTCCCTATAAACTTATGCGGAAGAGTTGATTCAACATTCTAGACATTCCCCAAGCATTGTTGATCGTATCTACTAATCTATCCCTTCGGAGTCGAGATACCGCTACGCAATGAATACACTGGGACCATTTCCTGCTGTTCTCCATCAACCTCTTACCGAGACAAATGCGTTCATTTCACCCGGCTGAAACGTTTTTGTAAAATAAGAAGACTTGAAGCACACTTTTTATTTTCCTTGCTCTGCATTGCTGCTCCTTAGATACTGTATATGAACTTGCTTTTTCTCTTGATATTTCATAAAAGGTATCTCTGATTTTGTTCATTTTCCCTTGATGATCTCTCTTGTGGGAAGTCAGGATACTGTCAGAGTCTGCAGACGTGGTCATCACTGACGGATCAGAATGACAAACTGGGAATTTCAGGTATGCCGATCTCAAGGAGGCAATGATGAAGTTGCAAAACAACGATGATCCTTTTTCAGAGTAATTACTTTGAAAGATTATTTGAAAGACTAAATGATTGCCTTACTCACCTCTGGTGTTTTGCTTGCCGTTTAGGATGATGGGAATTGTGAATAGAGAAGGAAGCTGTTGGAACCCAGAGGATTGTTTGGTTTTCAGTTCAGACACTGGAGATATCTGGCATGTAGAGGTTGTAGGCCTACTGTCATTGGTACTTTGACTATTTGCGATGCCCTGCATGTTCCTGGAATGTATGTCCCTTTAGTCTGCAGTTAATAATTCAACTTTTGGATTTTGAATTTGACGCCTTACATTTCACCGCTAGCGCCCCACTGCTCCCTAAGTAGTTAACACAAATTATGATGGTTATCTTTTGTTGCTTGTAAAAAATGCATTGTCAATGTCTTCTCTTCAACTTTTAGCAGGTCAGATTGTCTTGATTGATTGCTTTTGGGGGAGAGATCGGTCTAAATTCTTGGGGGCTTGGATGTCGGTGAGTTGTTGTGCGTAACTTCAGCATCCATTTCATTGGCATGTTGTGGTCTCAACCTTTCCTCCACTGTAGAGTTACAGCAGTGGCCATGAACCCTCTTAGACCGTGGTGAGTCCATAGCAAGTGGAGAAGGTTGGGACTGTGATCCAACAGGGCCGGCAACGTCCACACAAACATTTGAAGAAGGATGTTCAGGAACATCATCTCCATGGGTTCCATCAGGGCTCGCATCAAGCTCTCCACTCTCTGGTAAGGTCTCCTGACAGTTATGATCCAGTGTATCCTCAGTCACCGGCACACAGACTCTAGCTGAGCTAGGTCACCGGCAGACAGTCTCTAGCTGAGCTAGGTCCCCTGCACACAGTATCTAGCTGAGCTAGGTCACCGGCAGACAGTCTCTAGCTGAGCTAGGTCACCGGCACACAGTCTCTAGCTGGTTGTTCATGCTTCTCCTCCGACTTCCTGGTGCCAATATTATAGTCCAACTGAGCATAGTCCTGTGCAACAATACTCTGGGGACTGTTTTGCTGTGGCAGCTTCAGGGGCATTGATGGACGACAAGATGTTCCTGTTATCTCTTGCTCTGTTGTATTCTCAAAGTGTGTGTTGCTGTGTTGGGCTGAAGTTGGTAATGACCTGCTAGGTGACTCATTATTGACCTCTGGCGTGTGACATCTTATTGCATTGATTTCAACGACCTTCTGAAGAAGCGCGTTGCATGGATCTAAGGACTGTGAGACTGCCAATTTGGTCTCAGCTCGGATTGGGTCAAAGTCCTGAAATGATGATGTGCTTTTCTGGCTGCCTCCGTGTTTATCACATGTCTGGCTGGTTGTCATCTCTGGTGTATACACCCTCTGTTCTTGCTCCAGTCACTGGGTCAACGTCTAGCGCACCATAGACAGACCTGTTCTCAGAGCCAGATTGCACCCTCATAGAGTGACCTTTGTCGCTTAGATGGACGTCCAGACATTATTAATCAAACTGCAGACTGGATCATTGGAATCACCGGAGTTACGTTTGTTGTTTGAGTCAGCTGGCGGACCTTCCCCTGCTCTGCAGATACTCAGCACATGGACCACGTCTGTGACCATGGTCGGACCATCTGCAGATCCAGACTGGAGCGAGGCCAACCACTCCAGACTTCCTGCTGGGCTAGGTTTGTCAATACCCTGACGGCTCTCTCCACCTCCCTTATGTCTGTGTACGCTGGATCGGAACCATGGGTGGCCTGTACGCTGTTGATAACCATATAGTGGGCTGTCTGTGGAGAGACATCCATCACAGTCTCCAAACACCCCTCAGGACCGACGTCACAGCTTTGATCTGTGTAGGTAAATCACATAGCCAAACAACAATAATACATTTGGTACAATTTCTACAAAGTTATTGAACCAACATCAATGCCACAATTAAATATGCAATTAACTTGAATGCAATGGTAATAAATCATGCAATGGCAATGACTGGCAAACAGTATAATGCTATTTTTGTACAATATAATGCATCTTACCTGACACATCTGTAACATGTCAATCCCCCTGTTTGAGCCTCTCCATCCACTACATCTGCATCCTCTCTAGGAATGTCCTTAGCAGATTGGTCTCTGCTTTCACCCATTGGATTCTGGCTGTCTTTCAGCCCACTCTGTATAGGTGAACGATAACAGACTGAGGTATTCATGGTGTAAGGTCGAAATACAGCAATTAAACATTCTGTCTTTCTGTTATTAATCAGCGGTGTACAAAACGTTATGCACACCTGCTCTTCCCATGACAGACTGATCAGGTGAAAGCTGTGATCCCTTATTGATGTCACTTTTTAAATCCAGACTTTTGAAGCCTTGAGGCAGTTGAGACATGGATTGTGTATGTGGGCCGTTCAGAGGGGGAATGGGCAAGACAAACGATTTAAGTGCCTTTGAATGGGGTATGGTAATAGGTGCCAAGCACACCGGTTTGTGTCATGAACTGCAATGCTGCTGGCTTTTTCACACTCAACCGTTTATCAAGAATTGTATCAAGAATTGTCCACCACCCAAAGGCCATCCAGCCAACATGACAACTGTGGTATGCATTGAGGTGGGCCAGCATCCCTGTGGAACGCTCTCGACGCCTTGTAGAGTCCATGCCCAGGCGAATTGAGGCTGTTCTGAGGGCAAAAGGGGGCGCGACTCAATATTAGGAAGGTGTTCTTAGTATTTTGTACACTCAGCATATATCAGCATGTATAACTCAGATTTTTATTTGGCAAATGTTGCTGTCCCACCTCTAGTCCCTGTATGCGTTCTGCTTGCAGTATAGCATGGGATGATAGTTCTGTGTGTTTGTCATGAAGGTGATCAGAAGACTGGATCCTCACATGTAACATAAGCTTCTGTTTAAGCGCATGCAGTACACACAATTTTAACACAACTTTTGTGTGTTCAGATATGTGAAATAACGACACAAATATAACGACACTTTTACATCACAAGAGAGACTTTGTCTATTGAATATATTTGTCAAGTACATCACAACATCTGTTCAACCGTATTTGACAATATTCAGTGATACCTCATTTTCCCATGTCATCTTTGAATTTCTGTAGTCAGACGAGCGAATCAGTCTTCTTTTTCCTGGGTTTTCTCTCGGATCACTTCATGTTCTCTTTTAAGGGCCTGCAATAAAATTAATCACCCGAGAGGTTTTTTCTGCAATAATACATTTTTATGTGTTTATTTAACCTGGACAGAGGGATCTAAACAGGAATAGAAGCCAATACAAATCAGCTGGGCTGTGTCATGTTAATAATGATTTTAATAAATTAATGAATATGTGAATTAAACTGGGGTAGAGGAGCGAGTAAGAGGCAATACGATACGGGGCTGTAAACAGAGAATAAACACACTATCATTCAGTTGCACTTCGTGTGTACTAATGTGCAAAGTGTGATATATAATGCAGTCCGTCATCTTTATGTGCTGTGAACACTATCATCATTTACTTCTGTCCTTGTACAAATTCACTTCATAATCATTTAACTGGTGTAAGAAGTCTTTGATCAAAAAGAGAGTGACAGAGGAAGTGTCTGTTCTACCGTTTTGTATTAAACCATCAACAGTACTCTCTGGTCATTTAAATCATACCTATCAAATTGTGTTATATTTTCAGAAAATCATGGGGGCAATAAAAAATGCAGAATAGAATAGATAATAATAGAATAGAATAGAGCAGAACAAACATGGAACGGAAAGTTTGCTTATTTGAAACGAGAAGACACTAATAAGTGCTAAAAGGCCTGATCTGGTACTCCTTCCGCTGTGCTTCGACCTCCAGCTCCACTCGACTCACAGCCTGTGACAGCAGAAGCTGCTGGGCATGCTGTAGGGAGATGTCACATCCTGGCCAGAGATAGCCCTTTTTTGGCTTCTCTATGGTGTTTGTGGTCAGGACGGGATCAGGGGTTTTGTTCTATGTGGTGTATTTCTTTGTTTTGGTTTCATTGATGGTTCCCAATTAGAGGCAGCTGAGTTTTGTTACCTCTAATTGGGGACCATATTTAAGTTTGTAATTCCCAACTGATTTCGTGGGTCATTGTTTGTATTTCTGTGTGTGTGCCTGTGTGTGCCACACCAGTGTTACGGTCTGTTTCGTTGTTTATTGTTTTGTGCCAGTTTCACTACCAGAATTAAAAGATGTATACTGGAACCCTCGCTGCATCTTGGTCCGCTCCATCTTCAGAAAACGTGACAGAATGACCCACCACAATAGGACCAAGCAGCGGGGTCATCGGGAAGCCTGGACATGGGAGGGGATCCTGGACGGAAAGGGACCCTGGAGGCAGGCTGGGGAGTATCGCCGTCCCAGGGAGGAGTTGGAGGCAGCAAAGGCGGAAAGGCAGTATTATGAGGGAACACGGCTGGCAAGGAAGCCTGAGAGGCAGCCCCTTTTTGGGGTGTCACACGGGAGTTTGGTTGAGCCAGGTTGGAGACCTGAGCCAACTCCCCGTGCTTACCGGAGGGAGCGTCGTACTGGTCAGGCACCGTGTTATGCGGTGAAGCGCACGGTGTCTCCAATTCACAGCCCGGTGCGCGACTTTCCAGCTCCCCGCATCTGTCGGGCTAGGGTGAGCAATCAGCCTGGAAGGAGGGTGCGCCTCCTCGGACCAGGATATCCTGCGCCGGCTCTGCGCACTGTGTCCCCTGTGCGCCTTCAGAGCCCGACACGTCCTGTTCCTGCTCCACGCATCAGGCCCCCTGTGCGCATCGAGAGCCCGGCACGGCCCGTTCCTGCTCCACGCACCAGGTTCCCTGTGCCCCTTCAGAACCCGACACGACCTGTCCCTGCTCCACGCATCAAGTCCCCTGTGCACATCCACAGCCCGGCACGGCCTGTCCCTGCTCCACGCATCAGGTCCCCTGTGCGCATCCAGAGCCCGGCACGTCCTGTCCCTGCTCCACGCATCAGGTCCCCTGTGCACATCCAGAGCCCAGCACGTCCTGTCCCTGCTCCACGCATCAGGTCCCCTGTGCGCATCCAGAGCCCGGCACGGCCTGTCCCTGCTCCACGCATCAGGTCCCCTGTGCCCATCCAGAGCCCGGCACGTCCTGTCCCTGCTCCACGCATCAGGTCCCCTGTGCGCATCCAGAGCCCGGCACGGCCTGTCCCTGCTCCACGCATCAGGTCCCCTGTGCGCATCCACAGCCCGGCACGGCCTGTCCCTGCTCCACGCATCAGGTCTCCTGTGCGCATCCAGAGCCCGGCACGGCCTGTCCCTGCTCCACGCATCAGGTCCCCTGTGCGCATCCAGAGCCCGGCACGGCCTGTCCCTGCTCCACGCATCAGGTCCCCTGTGCGCATCCAGAGCCCGGCACAGCCTGTCCCTGCTCCACGCATCAGGTCCCCTGTGCGCATCCAGAGCCCGGCAAGTCCTGTCCCTGCTCCACGCATCAGGTCCCCTGTGCGCATCCAGAGCCGGCACGGCCTGTTCCTGCTCCACGCATCAGGTCCCCTGTGCGCATACAGAGCCCGGCACAGCCTGTCCCTGCTGCACACATCAGGTCCCCTTTGCGCATCCAGAGCCCGGCAAGTCCTGTCCCTGCTCCACGCATCAGGTCCCCTGTGCACATCCAGAGCCCGGCACAGCCTGTCCCTGCTCCACGCATCAGGTCCCCTGTGCGCATCCAGAGCCCGGCAAGTCCTGTCCCTGCTCCACGCATCAGGTCCCCTGTGCACATCCAGAGCCCGGCACAGCCTGTCCCTGCTCCACGCATCAGGTCCCCTGTGCGCATCCAGAGCCCGGCAAGTCCTGTCCCTGCTCCACGCATCAGGTCCCCTGTGCGCATCCAGAGCCCGGCACGGCCTGTTCCTGCTCCACGCATCAGGTCCCCTGTGCGCATCCAGAGCCCGGCACAGCCTTTCCCTGCTGCACACATCAGGTCCCCTGTGCGCATTCAGAGCCGGGCACGTCCTGTTTCGGCTCCACGCGCTTGGCCTCCAGTGCGTCTTCTCGGGCCAGTTCGCCCCGCACCGGAGCCGCCGCCAAAGGCGAAGACCCACCCGAAAACCCCCCCCCATTGGCTTTTGGTCGCGGTCGGAGTCCGCGCCTTTGGGTGGGGGTACTGTCACGTCCTGGCCAGAGATAGCCCTTTTTTGGCTTCTCTATGGTGTTTGTGGTCAGGACGGGATCAGGGGTTTTGTTCCATGTGGTGTATTTCTTTGTTTTGGTTTCATTGATGGTTCCCAATTAGAGGCAGCTGAGTTTCGTTACCTCTAATTGGGGACCATATTTAAGTTTGTAATTCCCCACTGATTTCGTGGGTTATTGTTTGTATTTCTGTGTGTGTGCCTGTGTGTGCCTGTGTGTGCCACACCAGTGTTACGGTCTGTTTCATTGTTTGTTGTTTTGTGCCAGTTTCACTACGTTAATTAAAAGTATGTATACTGGAACCCTCGCTGCATCTTGGTCCGCACCATTACCAGATCGTGACAGGAGATCATCACCTCCTGAACACACACAAAGGGGTGGGGGCTGTGTTAATGACATAAAGCACAACCGCTTGCCCTGACCCATGTGGAAATCCCCTTTCCCAACCCCCACAAACTAACCCCCTTTATTTTACACTGACACACTTTCCCCAAATCCATAAAATGTCACCTTTTAACATTTTCACCCCGTCGAGCAGCCAATGTAATACACTATGCTATGCAGGGAAAGACAATTTGGATACTGACCTTTTTTCAGTTGTATACTCATCGCTGAGTTTATTTGATTAATTTCTGTTTCCTGAAACAAAACAAAAAACTGTTTAATTATTAACATTTCATCCATGTTGTCTTGATATACAGTGGGGCAAAAAAGTATTTAGTCAGCCACCAATTGTGCAAGTTCTCCAACTTAAAAAGATGAGAGAGGCCTGTAATTTTCATCATAGGTACACTTCAACTATGACAGACAAAATGAGGAAAAAAAAATCCAGACATTACATTTTAGGATTTTTTATGAATTTATTTGCAAATTATGGTGGAAAATAAGTATTTGGTCAATAACAAAAGTTTATCTCAATACTTTGTTATATACCCTTTGTTGGCAATGACAGAGGTCAAACGTTTTCTGTAAGTCTTCACAAGGTTTTCACACACTGTTGCTGGTATTTTGGCCCATTCCTCCATGCAGATCTCCTCTAGAGCAGTGATGTTTTGGGGCTGTCGCTGGGCAACACGGACTTTCAACTCCCTCCAAAGATTTTCTATGGGGTTGAGATCTGGAGACTGGCTAGGCCACTCCAGGACCTTGAAATGCTTCTTCTGAAGCCACTCCTCTCGTTGCCCGGGCGGTGTGTTTGGGATCATTGTCATGCTGAAAGACCCAGCCACGTTTCATCTTCAATGCCCTTGCTGATGGAAGGAGGTTTTCACTCAAAATCTCATGATACATGGCCCCATTCATTCTTTCCTTTACACGGATCAGTCATCCTGGTCCCTTTGCAGAAAAACAGCCCCAAAGCATGATGTTTCCACCCCCATGCTTCACAGTAGGTATGGTGTTCTTTGGATGCAACTCAGCATTCTTTGTCCTCCAAACACGACGAGTTGAGTTTTTACCAAAAAGTTCAATTTTGTTTCATCTTACCATATGACATTCTCCCAATCCTCATCTGGATCATCCAAATGCTCTCTAGCAAACTTCAGACGGGCCTGAACATGTACTGGCTTAAGCAGGGGGACACGTCTGGCACTGCAGGATTTGAGTCCCTGGCGGCGTAGTGTGTTACTGATGGTAGGCTTTGTTACTTTGGTCCCAGCTCTCTGCAGGTCATTCACTAGGTCCCCCCCGTGTGGTTCTGGGATTTTTGCTCACCGTTCTTGTGATCATTTTGACAGCTCTTTGGTCTTGGCCATAGTGGAGTTTGGAGTGTGACTGTTTGAGGTTGTGGACAGGTGTCTTTTATACTGATAACAAGTTCAAACAGGTGCCATTAATACAGGTAACGAGTGGAGGACAGAGGAGCCTCTTAAAGAAGAAGTTACAGGTCTGTGAGAGCCAGAAATCTTGCTTGTTTGTATGTGACCAAATACTTATTTTCCACCATCATTTGCAAATAAATTCATTAAAAATCCTACAATGTGATTTTCTGGATTTCTTTTCCTCCTTTTGTCTGTCATAGTTGAAGTCTACCTATGATGAAAATTACAGGCCTCTCTCATCTTTTTAAGTGAGAGAACTTGCACAATTGATGGCTGACTAAATACTTTTTTTGCCCCACTGTATAAGGTAATACCCTGCACAGCTATTTTCATGTCTCTCCAGAGATGTTAGATCGGGTTCAAGTCTGGGCTCTGGCTGTGCCACTCAAGAACATTCAGAGACTTGTCCCGAAGCCCCTCCTGCGTTGCCTTGGCTGTGTGCTTAGGGTCGTTGTCCTGTTGGAAGGTGAACCTTCAGCCCCTAGTCTGCGGTCCTTAGCGCTCTGGAGCAGGTTTTCATCAAGGATCTCTTTGTACTTTGCCCCATTCATCTTTCCCTTGACCCTGACTAGTCACCCAGTCCCTGCCACAGAAAAACTTCCCCACAGCATGATGCTGCCACCACCATGCTTCACCTTAGGGATGGTATTGGCCAGGTGATAAGTGGCGCCTGATTTTCTCTGGCCACTCTACCAAAAGGCCTGATTGTTGGAGTGCTGCAGAGATAGTGGTCCTTCTGGAAGGTTCTCCCATCTCCACAGAGGAACTGTGGAACTCTGTCAGAGTGACCATCGGGTTCTTGGTCACCTCCCTGACCAAGGCCCTTCTCCCCCGATGTATCACCTTGGCAGGACAGCCAGCTCTAGGAAGAGTCTTGGGGGTTGCATTTAAAAATGAGGTCCCCACTGTGTTCTTGGGGACCTACAATGCTGCAGAATTGTTTTGGTGCCCTTCCTGAGATCTGTGTCTCGACACAATCCTGTCTCGGAGCTAATAAGAAATAAGGTATTTCTGTTTCTGCAAACATTTCTAAAAACCAGTTTTCTCTTTTTCATTATGGGGTATTGTGTGTAGATTGATGAGGATTTTTTTTATTTAGTACATTTTAGAATAAGGCTGTATCGTAACAAAATGTAGAAAAAGGGAAGAGGTCTGAATCCTTTCCGAATGCACTGCATTGGTAGCTTTATCTTTACTGCAAATGGAAAATAAACATTTTCCAGATTAACTCCACAAGGTGGAAAAAATTATTCCTATCTCCTTTAAATGAACAGCAGCTGCTGACCACACCGTAACTGTATCACCACTTTACAGAAATAGTGATACTATGGTTTAGGGGCAAAAGATGAACATGTTTCAAAAACCAAGCACAACAGAGTTACTGGTTGAATGCCAGACAAGCTACCTGATAATGCATGGCCTGCCACTGATATCAGAAGTCACAATTGCAAACCACGTTGAAGTTTCTCTGGTTAAAAAGGCCACCACCATACTGGTGAATATTCACTGAGTATTACCAAACATTCGGAACTTGTTCCTAATATTGAGTTGTACGCCCGGTTTCGTGACACAAACCGGTGTGCTTGGCACCTACTACCATACCCCGTTCATAGGCACTTCGATCTTTTGTTTTGCCCATTAACCCTCTGAATGACACACATACACAATCCATGTCTCAATTGTCTCAATCCTTATTTAACCTGTCTCCTCCCCTTTACCTACATTGATTGAATTGGATTTAACAAGTGAGGGATCAATAAGGGATCATAGCTTTCACCTGGATTCAACTGGTCAGTCTATGTCATGGAAAGAGCAGGTGTTCTTAATGTTTTGTACACTCAGTGTCTATTAAAGTCTTGGGCAAAGTCTGTCTTTTAAAACGTATGGTAACACTTTACATTTAGTTGATCTGCACAGGTATAAGAGCAACTTAAGTTTGACATAAAATGTCTAAATGTGCTAGTGGGCATGGCTGTGGTGGGCGTACCATTTTGCTCCAGCCTCTCGTGGGCCTGCTTGACCATGGCACACTGTCTTGAGAGAGCCCACTTCTCCACTTCCCCCCAGTTGGTTCAGGTGGCTGTCTTTGGTCTGGGTCTGCAGCTGCAACTTCTGCTCCTCTAATAAGAAGTAAAGTAGGTTCTCTCTCAGTAGAATGGTCAGGATTGGTATTATTTTTCGAAGTCAGCCGCCACAAAGGAGGATACTGGGAAAGAGTTTGCTGTCACTTTGGGCTGAGAGGACCTTTGTTTAACATCTTGGCCGCCGGCTCCCCTCCTAGAGATAAGGAGTCAACTTGACACATGCCTGAGAGCCTTTTATTGTTCATCGCTGTCATTTTTGTTTGATTGTCTGTATCAAGCCGCTTTTTTCTTTGCCACTGGAAGGTTAAACTGAATGAGGCTCCGTTATAAAATATTATAGTGATATTTTCTCGGCTGCACTGGCAGTTCAAGTGTCACACACTCCCTATCCGTTACTCCTGATGAGCCAATCCCTCCCCCTCATCCTCCTCTTTAATTCCGCCCACTCCCACTCTCCCCGGTCGACAATTTATATAATTGGAATCCTTACCAGCTCGCTTAATTTCTTCTCCAAACTGTACTCGAACAACTGTAAAACCGTAGTAAAAAGACGGTTATGTTTACAGTCTACAATGCAGAAGTTTTATAGTATAAGCAAAGCCTTGCATATGTGCAAATAACATTAAATTAAACTAACAATACAAAACACATGGAATTAAAATGATTTAATATACAGTATGACATCAAATAAAGTCTAAACAATTGTGCCATAATATAAGCAAGAAGTCAATTGTATTACTCCAAAATAAAATGTCAAAAAGAGCCTGTATTGCTCAATAGCAGGGTTAGGTTGTAAATGCAGTGAACCATGGGGACTGACATATATCACCTTACCTGTCTCAACCCAGTATCTACTCCACATACACACCAACTCACAAGGCCAGCGGTGGGATAGCTTTTCACATCGTTCACCCATATCCTCCAAACGGGAAAAGTGGGGGAATCTTCCTTGTGTGTTTTATAGAAATGTTACCTGTAACAATTTCACTTCCTCGTTCAGACTGTTTTAATCTCCTTGTCCAGCTGGTGCTTTCCCTTCAAATAAACATTGTCACAATATATTTGTTTAGTTTATTAGAATAGAATAGTATTTGTGAACTATAAGCTAAACTCAGTAACTTAATTTGGCGTTACTGAATTACTGCATTTGTACAACACAATATGAAACAATGGCATATTACCTTTCCCACACAGTATTGGGTCGAGTATGGCAATTGTTATGTAAACACTTTACTCTGCTTATCCTAAGGTCAAAATCGCCGACTAAGACACCTGATTTTCTGAGCAATCTTTGGAAGGAAATGTTAACAGCTTTATCCAGCGGTGTATTTGATCTGCGCATGTGCCAGCAACAGCAACGCAAACCTCCTGCTTATGCACGAGTGCAGTGCTGTCATTTGTGAGATATTCTGCTATTATAATTTCTGCTTCTTCGATACAGTTTACTAATCTTTTCTTCATACAGAGTTTCAGCCTCCTGAAGCAAAGTGCATATAAATAATATATAAAATACATAGTCAATCTCAGATTTAAAATTATTACTAGAGTATTATTCGCAGTGCCATCAAAAAGGCCCAGTGCAGGCAAAAACTTGATTCTCCTGTGCTTTATAAATATTTCCACACTATGAGGTTGGAATAATGATGATGAAAATGATGACAATGCCCTTTTAGTGTAAGAGCGGTTTGAAAACGCTGCCTGAAATTTAAGCCTGTTTAGGTGGGATGGAGTTTTGGCCTTGCATGGTGACATCACCATGAAGTAAATTAGTTAATAGACCAATAAGAAAAAGCTCCAAACCTCTCTGCCAATAACAGCTAATTTTCAGTTTTCCCCTTCCCGCTCAGACAACTCCCAGACAGTGTTAGCGAGTTTTGTTTCGTCTTTACCATTTTAATTGAAAACAATCACAGTAAGGTACTTAATTGTTAACCAGAAAGGGTTTGATAGTGAGATATAAACAGCTGCAATAATTTAAAATAATTTAACAAAAAATCATGATCAATACCAATACATTTTTCCTAAAGACAGAGTTGGATACCGGTCAACAGAATAAATCCAAGGAGTGAGGCTCAACTATGAATTGAGTTTCAGTAGTTCACCCCAATATCTTTGGGGAAGTAGCGGCACATTAGAGTGGTGATATTAGTGCCCTGGAAAGCAGGTGAAGGAAAATGCTTTCTACATATAGTTCATTTGTATATGCATGTGGCATTTCGCTCATGGAGTTTATTTCAGTTCCCATTAAACTATGAATTGCATACTCGAAAAGTGCACACAAGATTAAGCTGTTAGTTTGCAGAGGAATAATGGGTGGTTATTAAACTTGGTTATCCAAGTAAATCAAGAGGCAACAGCAGATTAAATCATGCCTGAGCCAAAACACATTGTAAATATCAGGCCTTTCCCATATGTAATCTGAATACATGTGAATAACCTTCTGTGAAAATTCACAACACAGCATTCTAAGATCAGATAAATGCCTATCATCGGTTTGCATTGAATCGCTTCATAGTCTGAGCATTAATTGAATCTGGAGTTTGATTGCAGGTAGATCAATGAGATACCCAAACTTTGACATCAAAATTGGTGTAGTTAAAATATTTGCCACTACTCCATCTTCACAATGTATATGAAAACAAATGTGATGGAATTTATCTTGCGCAAGATATTCTGACGTGACATCCTCTTCTTTTAACCTCACACCTATAAACCCAAGAACTACAAAGTGTTACTTTAATGGCATGCCTTAGGATCACATAGATTGAATACTTTTGTTTCTGTTCCAGAAACATGGTAATAACAATAAAAGGCAAGAGACAATAGTTCATTTTCCTCTTATAACCTTAAACATGTCCAGTGCCAGGTTTAAAGTGCTTGCTCCAGGGTACTCCTTTTTACAAGCAAATACGAGAATTCATCAGGTTTTTGCTTGCATGACCCCGTTCTGATGTGCAACTACAGCTGGCTTGTGTCCAGATGGCCAAAAATGTCTGTGAGCTTCCTCTGAAAAATCATAATACACCTCCTTCGAAATTGCACTCCCCACTTCCTCATGACTCGGCCAAATAAAGCCATAAGTGTCCAAGCTCTTCCTGGTAAATAATGGGATCAAGAGGAAGTTGTTAGTGTGGAGACATTCCTGAAAATATTTGTTTTTCCAAGAACGTAAAAATCGATTATCCGGTTTTATGTTACTGTAACATCAAGAGATATTTGAAGGATATTTATAAATCCCCATTCCATGTGAATATGTAGTTCTTCCACTGCTTCAAGAAGACTTTACATTTACATTTTTTAGCACTTGTAAGGAAATTATCCTACTGTCTGTCTCGTGAGGGGTGTACGATAACAACAGCTCCTTTTCAAAGTCGTGTCCTCCAGTCAACAACAAAAAACTACAATAATTATATTGTAAGTTATGGAAATAAGAATTCAAATGCATTCTATAATTTATGTCTTTCTACAGTAACCCTAACTTAGCGTGGCGGGGAGTTTTCCTGAGTGTGCACTGAGATCCATCAAGACGTTCAGGTCAGGAGGTTTTGTTGGGACTAATTAACACTCTGATAAACTCCTGTAGAAGTAAAAATATATAATATAATAAGAAGTCATATTTGGTATAGGCCTACCATAACAGAACTGCAGGGGGATACAGTGCAATGATTTGGTAGTAGTAGCAATTCTACTGCATTGAGTATAACATCTTCAACCCATCAAGGTGGAAACGAAGCTGTCCTGAGAGTCTAATAGGGGTCAGAGCCATTACACTGAATGGACAAATTGCCCTGTCATTCATCTTAAATTATATAAGTTATTTAATTTGACCTGTAGATGGTCCCTGTCTCCTCATCATGACCACTTTTTAAGTGGGAGGTCTCCACTGCCGACAATCCTTTAATAGAAAATAGTATTTTCTCCATTCAACCTGCACCATTATCAATCAAGTGCAGGGATTAAATGAACCCGTTAGAATTTGCTACTATCATAAATGACATTGTGACCTGGGGGCAATTTCTTTATTTGCCTGTCCTCTGATTCATTTGAGCAGATATTAAACAATTCTATAAGCCATGAAAAGCGAAAATAATAGGAGACACCATCCATACAACGGGATAATTCCCATCAGCAACATGAAGGCTTTATTACCTTTGAGTTTTATTACTATTGTCTTGTAATACACCGAGGAAAAACACTGCCATAACCAAAGGCCTGAGGTGAAGTTGACACGTATTTAATCACAATGTCATCTATCATGACAGCTGGGCTGACTTAAATGCTTAAAGCACAGCTACAGCAAAGTATTTCGGGCTCTTATACTACAATTACATAATTACCACGAGGTAATAACTGAGCTCAGTAATATTGTAAGAGATCATGTAAACAAGCATTATAAATTCATGCCATAGAAATAAATGACCACACAATAGCATGAAAATACTGACTGTGCAAATAAAATAATATAAACGCAACATGCAACAATTTCAAAGATTTTACTGAGTTACAGTTCATATAAAGAAATCCATCAACTGAAATAAATTCATTAGGCCCTAATCTATGAATTTCACATGACTGGGAATACAGATATGGATCTGTTGGTCACAGATACCTTAAAAAATGGGTAGGGGCGTGGATCAGAAAACCAGTCAGTATCTGGTGTTACCACGATTTGCCTCCTGCAGCTTCGAAATAGTTATCCCATTCCTCTTGTCCCATTCCTCTTCAATGGCTGTGCAAAGTTGCTGGATATTGGTGGTGTATTGGAACACGCTGTCGTACATGTTGGTCCAGAGCATCCCAAACATGCTCAATGGAAGACATGTCTGGTGATTATGCAGGCCATGGAAGAACTGGGACATTTTCAGCTTCTAGGAATTGTGTACAGATCCTTGCGACATGGGGCTGTGTATTATCATGCTGAAACATGAAGTTATTGAGGTGAATGAATGGCACAACATTGGGCCTCAGGATCTTGTCACGGTATCTCTGTGCATTCAAATTGCCATCGATAAAATGCAATTGTGTTCATTGTCCATAGCTTATGCCTGCCTGTACCATAACCTAACCGCCACCATGGGGCACTGTTCACAATGTTGACATAAGAAAACCGCTCACCAACCAAATGCCATACATGTGGTCTGCGGTTGTAAGGCCAGTTGGACGTACTTCCAAACACTTTAAAAAGACATTGGAGGCGGCTTATGGTAGAGACATGAACATTCAATTCTCTGGCAAAAGCTCTGGTGGACATTCCTTCAGTCAGCATGTCAACTGCACGCTCCATCAAAACTCAAGACATCAGCGCCATAGTGTTATGTGACAAAACTGCACATTTTAGAGTGGCAATTTACTGTCCCCAGCAGAAGATGCACCTCTATAATGAACATGCTGTTTAATAAGCTTCATTATAGACCACACCCGTCAGGTGGATGGATTATCTTGGCAAAGGAGAAATGCTCACCAACAGGCATGTAAACAAATTTGTACACAACATTTTGTAGATACTGTATAAGCTTTTTGTGCGTATGTAACACTTCTGGGATCTTTTATTTCAGCTCAGGAAATATGGGATCAACAATTTACATGTTGCATTTATATTTTGGTTTAGTATGCTTCCATTATATGATGATTCTTTTTTGGGATGATTTAAAATTATTTAGATGACTGAGAGGTTAAGAACTACATGATCACTTGCCTAACAGGATATGACAGCTCACTAAAGTACCTCAAATATGACTCTCTTTTTAAATAAAAGGTTAACTACAATAAATTTAACATCCAAGTTAGACGATACAGTAAATCCTTAGCCAGGGTGGGCCAGGGTGGGTGGAGGCTTTTGTTTCAGCCAAGCAGTAACATACTTTTTTACTATGGTCTTTTACATTATCAGTATTTTGACAAAAAAAAATATGATATCTAACAAGCGACATCAACATTTAAGTGCCTCTGCATAGTCGGCAGCTTTATCATCCCTGCCAGCTATAATCCCTAATGTGTTTAACGCATGTGCAGGCTAATAATTGCATTTAATCCTATGCATTCACAAATAATTGTTACGAGCTGTCACGCCTGCTCCCAGTATTCCTCCCACCCTCTCCCATCCTGCTTGCCCAAAGCCCATGTTTCAGACGGCTCACCCAGGTGGGACACCGTGTGGCGCCCCGAGAGGGAGGGGGGGAGGGTACTGTCACGCCTGCTCCTGCTCTTCCTCCCTCTGGCGCTCGAGGGCGCCAGACTCCCCAACAGTACACACACCTGCCTTTCCCCGTCACGTGCATCTGCGCTCATTGGACTCAGCTGAACTCTATTACTTGTGTTATTGCCTTCCCTATATCTGTATGTTCCCTAGCTCTGTTCCCGGCTTTGGGATTGATGTTTGTCATATGTCCTTGCTTATCCGTGTGCTGAAGCTGTTCCTGTCGTGTTCTATGTCTGTTCCCTATTAAATGTTTGACTCCCCGTACCTGCTTCTCCTGTCCGGCATCACTCCTTACACTAGCACTAGGAGGCGTGAGATGACCAGAGTACCCACTTACAGCAGATGGATGACAAAACTGAATAGTTTTTGCAATATTCTAAAACACACAAATTGTGCCCTTTTTGAAAACTTTGGTCACTCTAACTTTGTAATATTGAAATATCAAAAGCTGTTTTAGTCTGCAGAGTTCTGTCATGCTATCCAGGTCAGTGCCCAAAAAGTTTGAGCTTCTTCTCTTAAAAAGCCACCTTTCCAGAAATAAGTATCTCACTGTTGCCGCTTGTTATAGACCCCCCTTAGCCCCCAGCTGCACCCTGGACACCACATGTCCCCCTCAGCCCCCAGCTGCACCCTGGACACCACATGTCCCCCTCAGCCCCCAGCTGCACCCTGGACACCATATGTGAATTAATTGCCCCCCATTTACCTTCAGAGTTCATACTGTTAGGTGAAATAAAATGGGATATGCTTAACACCCCGGCCATCCTACAATCTAAGCTAGATGCCCTCAATCTCACACAAATGTTTAAGGAACCTACCAGGTACATCCCTAAATCCGGGCACACATAGATATCATCCTGACCAACCTGCTCTCTAAATACACCTCTGCTGTCTTTAACCAGGATCTCAGCGATCACTGCCTCATTGCCTGCATCCATAATGGGTCCGCGGTCAAACAACCACCCCTATTCACTGTCAAATGCTCCCTAAAACACTTCAGCGAGCAGGCCTTTCTAATCGACCTGGCCCGGGTATCCTGGAAGGATATTGACCTCATGTCACGTCCAGGCCTGAGTTGACAGGCTGGCGTGTTTAATTTCGGTTTTGGTGTAGGGTTTTTTCTGTTCTAGGTGGTGTATTTCTATGTTGGGGAAATGGTTCCCAATTAGAGGCAGCTGTTTGTCGTTACCTCTAATTGGGAACCATATATATGTGTGTAGTGTTCACTAGGGTTTTGTGGGTTATTGTTTGGTCATAGCGTAAGTGTTTATTTATGTTATGTATTATGTTACGATCTTCGTTCATTCTGTTTGTTATTTTCCCAGTTACGTCGTTTAATAAAATATGTATACTGGAAGCATCGCTGCGTCTTGGTCCGTCCCTAATGAAGTTCGTGACAGAATAACCCACCAATACAGGACCAAGCAGCAAGAGAGCCAGGATTTCTGGACGTGGGGGGAAATCCTGGCAGGAAAGGGACCCTGGAAGAGGATTGCGGAGCATCGTCGCCCCAAGGAGGAGATGGGCAGAGCGGAGCGTTAATAGGGAGAGATATGCTGGAACACGCCTGGCTAGAAAGCCCAAATTGGGGGGGGGCACACGGGAAGTTTGGCCGGTTCAGGGTGGACTCCTGAGCCAACTCCTCGTGCTCTTTGGAGGGAGCGTTGGAGGGAGCGTCGCACTGGTAAGATGCCGTGCTATGCTGTGCACCTTCTTGGACCAGGATATCCTGCACCGGTTCTGCGTGCAGTGTCTCCGGTGCGTATCCACAGCCCGGTACGCGACATTCCAGCTCCACTCATCTGTCAGGCTAGGGTGAGTGTGCTGCCTGGTAGAGTGGTGGCGGCTCTGCGGGCTAAATCTCCAGTGCACCTTCTTGGACCGAGATATCCTGCGCCGGCTCTGCATACGGTGTCTCCGGTTCGCGCCCACAGCCCAGTGCGCAACATTCCAGCTCCCACCATCTGTGAGGGTGAGTGAACAGCCGGGGAGTAGGGTGCCGGTTCCGCGCACCAGGTCCCCTGTACGCTCAGAGAGCCCAGTACGTCCAGTTCCTGTTCCACGCTCCAGGATCCCTGTGCGTGTCGTGGACCCAGCACGTCCTGTCCCTGTTCCACGCTCCAGGATCCCAGTGCGCATCGTGAGTTCAACACGGCCCATTCCTGCTCCCCGCACCAGAGTCGCAGTGCGCATAGAGAGTCCAATACGGCCCGTTACTGCTCCCCGCACCAGTGTCCCAGTACGCATAGAGAGTCCAATACGGCCCGTTCCTGCTCCCCGCACCAGAGTCCCAGTGCGCATAGAGAGTCCAATATGGCCCGTTCCTGCTCCCCGCATCAGAGTCCCAATGCGCATAGAGTCCAATACGGCCTGTTCCTGCTCCCCGCACCAGGTCCCCTGTTCGCATCACGAGTCCAGCACAGCCTGCTCCTACTCCCCGCACCAGGTCTCCTGTGCGCATAGTGTATCCAGCACAGCCTGCTTCATGCACCAGGTTCCCTGTGCGCTTCGTGAGTCTAGCACAAACTGTTCCGGCTGCTAGCCCAGGGCCTCCGGTGCGTGACCTCGGCCCAGCACGGCCGGCACCGGAGCCGCCACCTTGGACTAAAGAGACCCCGCGCCTTTGGGAGAGAGGCTACTGTCACGTCCAGGCCTGAGTTGACAGGCTGCCGTGTTTATTTATGTTATGTATTATGTTACGATCTTCGTTCATTCTGTTTGTTATTTTCCCAGTTACGTTGTTTAATAAAATATGTATACTGGAAGCATCGCTCCGTCTTGGTCCGTCCCTAATGAAGATCGTGACACCTCATTCCGTCAGTAGAGGATGCCTGGCTATTCTTTAAAAGTGTTTTCCTCACAATCTTAAATAAGCATGCCCCACTCAATAAAAAAACAACTAAGAACACATATAGCCCTTGGTTCATTCCAGACTCTGTTCAAAAACATCCTGTGGCATACTGCATTAGCATCGAATAGCTCCTGCGATATGAAACTTTTCATGGAAGTTAGGAACCAATATTCACAGGCAGTTAGCTTTTTCAAAGAGAAATGTGCATCCTGTAGCACAAACTCAAAAAATGTCTGTGACACTGTAAAGGGAATAGAGCACCTCCTCCCAGCTGCCCACTGCACTGAGGCTAGGAAACACTGTCACCACCGATAAATCTACGATAATCCTGAATTTCAACACACATTTTTCTACAGCTGGCCATGCTTTCCGCCTGGCTACCCCTACGCCAGTCAACAGCTCTGCACCCCCTACAGCAACTTGCCCAAGCCTCCCCCCACTTCTCCTTCACCCAAATCCAGATAGCTGATGTTCTGAAAGAGCCGGAAAATCTGGACCCCAACAAATCAGGTGGGCTAGACAATCTGGACCCTGTTTTTCTAAAATTATCCGCCACAATTGTTGCAACCCCTATTACTAGCCTGTTCAACCTCTCTTTTGTATCGTCTGAGATCCCTAATGATTGCAAAACCGCCGCGGTCATCCCCCTCTTCGAAGGGGGAGACACTTTAGACCCAAACTGTTACAGACCTATATCTATCCTACCCTGCCTTTCTAAAGACTTCCGAAAGCCAAGTTAACAAAGAGATCACCAACCATTTCGAATCCCACCATACTTCTCCGCTATGCAATCTGGTTTCCAAGCTGGTCATGGGTGCACCTCAGCCACGCTCAAGGTCCTAAACCATATAACCGCCATCGATAAAAGATAATACTGTGCAGCCGTCTTCATCGACCTGGCCAAGGCTTTTGACTCGGTCAAGCATGGCATTCTTATCGGCAGACTCAACAGCCTTGGTTTCTCAAATGGCTGCCTCGCCTGGTTCATCAACTACTTCTCAGATAGAGTTCAGTGTGTCAACTCGGAGGGCCTGTTGTCCGGACCTCTGGCAGTCTCTATGGGGGTGCCACAGGGTTCAATTCTCAGGTCGACTCTTTTCTCTGTATACATCAATGATGTCGCTCTTGCTGCTGGTGATTCTCTGATCCACCTCTACGCAGACGACACCATTCTGTATACTTCTGGCCCTTCTTTGGACACTGTGCTACAAACCTCCAGACGAGCTTCAATGCCATACAACACTCCTTCCGTGGCCTTCAACTGCTCTTAAATGCAAGTAAAACTAAATGCATGCTCTTCAACCGATCGCTGCCGGCACCTGCCCGCCCGTCTAGCATCACTGGTCTGGACGGTACTGACTTAGAATACCTAGGTGTCTGGTTAGACTGTAAACTCTCCTTCCAGACTCACATTAAGCATTTCGCAGCAAAGCATCCTTCACTCATGCTGCCAAACATACCCTCGTAAAACTGACTATCCTACCGATCCTTGACTTCGGCATGTCATTTACAAAATAGCCTCCAACACGCTACTCAGAAAATTGTATGTACTCTATCACAGTAACATCCGTTTTGTCACCAAAGCCCCATATACTATCCACCACTGCGACCTGTATGCTCTCGTTGGCCGACCCTCACATCACTTCGACCCTCACGGTCACCATAGCAGCACCCACCCGTAGCACGCGTTCCAGCAGGTATATTTCACTGGTCATCCCCAAAGCCAACTCCTCTTTGGCCGTCTTTCCTTCCAGTTCTCTGCTGCCAATGACTGGAACAAATTGCAAAAATCACTGAAGCTACAGTCTTATATTTCCCTCACTAACTTTAAGCATCAGCTGTCCGAGCAGCTTACCAATCATTGCAGAACTTGTTCTCAACTGGCCTACCTGGTTAAATAAAGGTGAAATATTTTCTATTTAAAAAATATATATATTTATTGAGCATGGCCTCATTTCTATTACAGCATAGTGTATGACTGTCGTTCATATTCCGTTCACCCAGCTCAATGTAAAATCGATATGTTTAGGCTACTACATGATACTCAAATTTTCCCTATACCCATCATGAGGTTGCTACAACCTAGCCTATGAATGAAACTTTACAACATAGGTGCACAGATAGATAGACATTTTTGTAATCAAGGTGACGGACATTGACACATTCAATACCGCCTTGCATAATCTTTCCTGCGTCTAACTGATCTACTGTAAGCTGTAATCATTAGTCCAACAGTTGCAAACAGTTTCGAATGGACAAATTCAGGTATGTTTATCCCTGTTTAATTCCGTTTGCTTCCATTTAAGAAAAAGAAAATTCAACAGAATCGGGCGGAATGAATACACCCCTGATCACACACAACCACAGTTCACTTTCATAGCAGCCACATTCAAGTAGCATGATCCCTTTCATTGTTGGATAATTCCTTGTCATATCTACGCGCTTTCTTCTTCTCACCTTTTCCCTTAGCTTGTGGACTTGTATGCACAACACATCAGCTGTCTGTGACCAGGTGAAAAAAAACTTTCCAATGCAAACCTTTATATCATAACCGCTAACCGCTACACACAGCCTAAATCGTTGTCACCATATTAGCTAAAATCAAGTCAACATAGCTACTAGAACTAACGCATTAGTATATCCTCTACAATCATGAAGTACAGTGTACAGTTAGCAAACAGTTAAGCAGTTACACCGGCATGCACCGGTGGCAATAAATTACTCAAACCAAAAGCTTACCTCTCTCTCGCTTCTTCTTCATTTTTTAAGAAATTAATTTGTTCAAAACGGTTCAATTAAATTGTCTTTCTCTCTCTGAGTAAACTACTCACCACATTTTATGCACTGCAGTGCTAGCTATAAGTAGCTTATTCTTTCAGTACAAGATTAATTATCTGATCCTTTGATTGGATGGACAACTTCACAGTTCATGCATGACAGTTCATGCTGCAAGAGCTCTGATAGTGTCATGCGTCTGTTTAGCTGGTGTAGGTAGTCAGGCGCAGGAGAGCAGAGATGAGTGTACTAAGTACTTCACTAAGGGAAATGTACAAACGTGTCACAAAAACAAATGCCCAAAATCAAGTAAGGCAGCACAAAGTACAAAATACACTGCACAAAGCACGGGTGAAAACCGACTTCGGCGGAAGTCGTGACAGATAGGTTGGAGGACGTCCTCCGGAAGTTGTCATAATTACTGTGTAAGTCTATGGAAGGGGGAGAGAACCATGAGCTTTCTAGGTTTTGTATTAAAGTCAATGTACCAAGAGGAGGACAGAAGCTAGCTGTCCTCCGGCTACACCATGGTGCTACCCTACAGAGTGCTGTTGAGGCTACTGTAGACCTTATCTAAAAAATATAACATTTTTAATGTTTCACAATTTACATTTTTATGAAATTCCTTATGAAATTCCTCCCCTTCCTCCACTGCTGTTCAACCACGGCTGTGTCACCGCACACGACTCCAACACCATCATTAAGTTTTCTGATGACACAACGGTGGTAGGCCGGATCACCGATGACAATGAGACAGCATATAGGGAGGAGTTCAGTGACCTGGTAGTGTGGTGCCTCTCTCTTAACATCAGCAAGACAAAAGAGCTGATCATGGACTACAGGCAACGGAGGGCTGAGCACGCCCCTGTCCACATCGACCGGGCTGTAGAGGAGCGGGTCAAGAGCTTCAAGTTCCTCTGTGTTCACATCACTAAGGAATTCATATGGTCCACTCACACCAAAACAGCCGTGAAGAAGGCATGACAACACCTCTTCCCCTTCAGGAGGCAGAAAAAGATTTGGCATGGGCCCTCAAAATTCAATAGCTGCACCATTGAGAGTAGCTTGTTATGGCAATAGCTTGGCATCCGACCACAAGGCGCTACAGAGGGTGGTGCGGACGGCCCAGTACATCACTGGGGTCGAGCTCCCTGCCATCCAGGACCTCTAAACCAAACGGTGTCGGAGGAAGGCCCGGAAAATTCTGAAAGACCTCAGCCACCCAAGCCATAGACCGTTTACTCAGCTACCACCATGAAAGCGCCAAGTCTTGGACCAAAAGGATCCTGAACAGCTTCTACCCTCAAGCCATAAGACCTTTAATCAAATGGCTACCGGACTATTTACATTAACCCTTTTTTGCACTGACTCTCTTGCACTGACTCTATGCACACTCATTGGACTCTACCCACATACACATACTGTACTTACGCTGACATTCACATGCACAACATACGCTCACATACACAAAACACACACACACATGCATATTGACGTAACACACACACACACACACACACACCTTTACACACGCTGCTGCTACTCTGTTTATTATCTATCCTGATTGCCTAGTCACTTTTATCCCTACCTACATGTACATGTTACCTCAACTACCTCGTACCCCTGCACATTGATTCAGTACAGGTACTCCTCGTATATAACCTGTTGTTATCTATTGTATTACTATTTTACATTTTTATTTGCTAATTTTCATACTTTTTAACTCTGCATTGTTGGGAAAGGGTTCAACCTAGCCTATGAATGAAACTTTACAACATAGGTGCACAGATAGATAGACATTTTTGTAATCAAGGTGACGGACATTGACACATTCAATACCGCCTTGCATAATCTTTCCTGCGTCTAACTGATCTACTGTAAGCTGTAATCATTAGTCCAACAGTTGCAAACAGTTTCGAATGGACAAATTCAGGTATGTTTATCCCTGTTTAATTCCGTTTGCTTCCATTTAAGAAAAAGAAAATTCAACAGAATCGGCGGAATGAATACACCCCTGATCACACACAACCACAGTTCACTTTCATAGCAGCCACATTCAAGTAGCATGATCCCTTTCATTGTTGGATAATTCCTTGTCATATCTACGCGCTTTCTTCTTCTCACCTTTTCCCTTAGCTTGTGGACTTGTATGCACAACACATCAGCTGTCTGTGACCAGGTGAAAAAAACTTTCCAAGGCAAACCTTTATATCATAACCGCTAACCGCTACACACAGCCTAAATCGTTGTCACCATATTAGCTAAAATCAAGTCAACATAGCTACTAGAACTAACGCATTAGTATATCCTCTACAATCATGAAGTACAGTGTACAGTTAGCAAACAGTTAAGCAGTTACACCGGCATGCACCGGTGGCAATAAATTACTCAAACCAAAAGCTTACCTCTCTCTCGCTTCTTCTTCATTTTTTAAGAAATTAATTTGTTCAAAACGGTTCAATTAAATTGTCTTTCTCTCTCTGAGTAAACTACTCACCACATTTTATGCACTGCAGTGCTAGCTATAAGTAGCTTATTCTTTCAGTACAAGATTAATTATCTGATCCTTTGATTGGATGGACAACTTCACAGTTCATGCATGACAGTTCATGCTGCAAGAGCTCTGATAGTGTCATGCGTCTGTTTAGCTGGTGTAGGTAGTCAGGCGCAGGAGAGCAGAGATGAGTGTACTAAGTACTTCACTAAGGGAAATGTACAAACGTGTCACAAAAACAAATGCCCAAAATCAAGTAAGGCAGCACAAAGTACAAAATACACTGCACAAAGCACGGGTGAAAACCGACTTCGGCGGAAGTCGTGACAGATAGGTTGGAGGACGTCCTCCGGAAGTTGTCATAATTACTGTGTAAGTCTATGGAAGGGGGGAAAGAACCATGAGCTTTCTAGGTTTTGTATTAAAGTCAATGTACCAAGAGGAGGACAGAAGCTAGCTGTCCTCCGGCTACACCATGGTGCTACCCTACAGAGTGCTGTTGAGGCTACTGTAGACCTTATCTAAAAAAATATAACATTTTTAATGTTTCACAATTTACATTTTTATGAAATTCCTTATGAAATTCCTCCCCTTCCTCCACTGCTGTTCAACCACGGCTGTGTCACCGCACACGACTCCAACACCATCATTAAGTTTTCTGATGACACGACGGTGGTAGGCCGGATCACCGATGACAATGAGACAGCATATAGGGAGGAGTTCAGTGACCTGGTAGTGTGGTGCCTCTCTCTTAACATCAGCAAGACAAAAGAGCTGATCATGGACTACAGGCAACGGAGGGCTGAGCACGCCCCTGTCCACATCGACCGGGCTGTAGAGGAGCGGGTCAAGAGCTTCAAGTTCCTCTGTGTTCACATCACTAAGGAATTCATATGGTCCACTCACACCAAAACAGCCGTGAAGAAGGCATGACAACACCTCTTCCCCTTCAGGAGGCAGAAAAGATTTGGCATGGGCCCTCAAAATTCAATAGCTGCACCATTGAGAGTAGCTTGTTATGGCAATAGCTTGGCATCCGACCACAAGGCGCTACAGAGGGTGGTGCGGACGGCCCAGTACATCACTGGGGTCGAGCTCCCTGCCATCCAGGACCTCTAAACCAAACGGTGTCGGAGGAAGGCCCGGAAAATTCTGAAAGACCTCAGCCACCCAAGCCATAGACCGTTTACTCAGCTACCACCATGAAAGCGCCAAGTCTTGGACCAAAAGGATCCTGAACAGCTTCTACCCTCAAGCCATAAGACCTTTAATCAAATGGCTACCGGACTATTTACATTAACCCTTTTTTTGCACTGACTCTCTTGCACTGACTCTATGCACACTCATTGGACTCTACCCACATACACATACTGTACTTACGCTGACATTCACATGCACAACATACGCTCACATACACAAAACACACACACACATGCATATTGACGTAACACACACACACACACACACACACCTTTACACACGCTGCTGCTACTCTGTTTATTATCTATCCTGATTGCCTAGTCACTTTTATCCCTACCTACATGTACATGTTACCTCAACTACCTCGTACCCCTGCACATTGATTCAGTACAGGTACTCCTCGTATATAACCTGTTGTTATCTATTGTATTACTATTTTACATTTTTATTTGCTAATTTTCATACTTTTTAACTCTGCATTGTTGGGAAAGGGTTCATTAGTAAGCATTTCACGGTAAGTCTACACCCGTTGTATAACGGCGCATGTGACACAATTTATCCTGGCAGGTGGTTAATTGTTCTGGTTATATTTTTGCTTTGTGTTTTTGAGACAAGTCGATGTGATATATTAATTGGACATCTGTTTGTTTGATTGACTTTGGCTTTAAATTTTGCAGGCAACAAGAGCAAGTCTATTCACATGGTACACCTGTGAGATCCATTCGACCGTTGGAGGCAGTTGGAAATCTGAGCATCAGTCCAAGCAAAGCAGTCTATGACGCTTAATTTCCACAGACCTGTAAAGTCATCATCTACTATCATAGTGTAATGTCAGAGACTACATTTTACATACACTGCTCAAAAAAATAAAGGGAACACTTAAACAACACAATGTAACTCCAAGTCAATCACACTTCTGTGAAATCAAACTGTCCACTTAGGAAGCAACACTGATTGACAATAAATTTCACATGCTGTTGTGCAAATGGATAGACAACAGGTGGAAATTATAGGCAATTAGCAAGACACCCCCAATAAAGGAGTGGTTCTGAAGGTGGTGACCACAGACCACTTCTCAGTTCCTATGCTTCCTGGCTGATGTTTTGGTCACTTTTGAATGCTGGCGGTGCTTTCACTCTAGTGGTAGCATGAGGCCGGAGTCTACAACCCACACAAGTGGCTCAGGTAGTGCAGCTCATCCAGGATGGCACATCAATGCGAGCTGTGGCAAGAAGGTTTGCTGTGTCTGTCAGCGTAGTGTCCAGAGCATGGAGGCGCTACCAGGAGACAGGCCAGTACATCAGGAGGCGTGGAGGAGGCCGTGGGAGGGCAACAACCCAGCAGCAGGACCACTGCCTCCGCCTTTGTGCAAGGAGGAGCACTGCCAGAGCCCTGCAAAATGACCTCCAGCAGGCCACAAATGTGCATGTGTCTGCTCAAACGGTCAGAAACAGACTCCATGAGGGTGGTATGAGGGCCCAACGTCCACAGGTGGGGGTTGTGCTTACAGCCCAACACCGTGCAGGGCGTTTGGCATTTGCCAGACAACACCAAGATTGGCAAATTCGCCACTGGCGCCCTGTGCTCTTCACAGATGAAAGCAGGTTCACACTGAGCACGTGACAGGCGTGACAGAGTCTGGAGACGCCCGTGGAGAACGTTCTGCTGCCTGCAACATCCTCCAGCATGACCGGTTTGGCGGTGGGTCAGTCATGGTGTGGGGTGGCATTTCTTTGGGGGCCGCACAGCCCTCCATGTGCTCGCCAGAGGTAGCCTGACTGCCATTAGGTACCGAGATGAGATCCTCAGACCCCTTGTGAGACCATATGCTGGTGCGGTTGGCCCTGGGTTCCTCCTAATGCAAGACAATGCTAGACCTCATGTGGCTGGAGTGTGTCAGCAGTTCCTGCAAGAGGAAGGCATTGATGCTAAGGACTGGCCCGCCCGTTCCCCAGACCTGAATCCAATTGAGCACATCTGGGACATCATGTCTCGCTCCATCCACCAATGCCACGTTGCACCACAGATTGTCCAGGAGTTGGCGGATGCTTTAGTCCAGGTCTGGGAGGAGATCCCTCAGGAGACCATCCGCCACCTCATCAGGAGCATGCCCAGGCGTTGTAGGGAGGTCATTCAGGCACGTGGAGGCCACACACACTACTGAGCCTCATTTTGACTTGTTTAAGGACATTACATCAAAGTTGGATCAGCCTGTAGTGTGGTTTTCCACTTTAATTTTGAGTGTGACTCCAAATCCAGACCTCCATGGGTTGATAAATTTGATTTCCATTGATAATTTTTGTGTGATTTTGTTGTCAGCACATTCAACTATGTAAAGAAAAAAGTATTTAATAAGATTATTTCATTCATTCAGATCTATGATGTGTTATTTTAGTGTTCCCTTTATTTTTTTGAGCAGTGTAGTATCTATACATTTGAGTCCAATGTTTTTCTGACAGGAGAAATATTTTCATGGAAATATTCTCAAATCTCCATGATTTGTTTTTGCATTTTTACAAAACAGGTGTGTTTCCATCAAACTGACTTGTTGCAGATATAAAGCTATTGGTCATGACGTAATGCACTTAAAAAGCACTAGTTGTATAACTTTTCATTTACCGAATAAAAAAACATAAGTTCTGTTTTTCCATCCAATCTTTTTTTATCTCTGTTGATGTTTTTTGGACAAAGTCTGCGATAAACAGCAAATATGCCCACTCTACAGTGCCACAATACAAATTAAGATCCTCAACAGTTATTGGAAAGGAGCATTGAGCTCACCACCGTGCACTTTCACCACCCTGTGAAGTTCATCATAATCTTTTTCATCTGTAGCCTAATCAACTGCGCATGCTTTTCCAAATCTCAGTGGGAGGACCACACAACATACCATCGCGTGACTGCAAGTTTGATGGTTATTTTGTCAATATTTGCACAAAAATGTTTCCAGCGCAGTTGTTGCAAAATCTATTTCACCAACAAAAACTGTATTCAACCAATTAGTCAACCTTTTCTAGTGCATTTTGTTTTGTCGACAGGAAAGTGTACTGACAAATTACATTTTTGTACTCTCATAAACAGTCTGGGTGGAAACCTGTTTTCTGTGTTTATATTGTCTAATAGTCTTCAATTTTGCATTTGGGAACCCACAGGGATGCACATTTTTGTTATAGCCCAGGACTTACACACCAGATTCAACTAAAACTAAGTACATCGGGGATGCTGGTGTCGGGCAAAAACTTAAATGTCGAGCCATGTAAGGTACCCAGGACTAGGATTGAAGAACAGTCCATTCCTTTACTCTGGTTGATGAAGTGAGGCAGGAGGAGACAATTTCTGAGACTGCTGCAGCTAGTAGCGATTCCTGTGCTGGACAATCTGTTGTCCAGGTAGAGAGGCCTCTCTCTCCCCATCGTATGACACAGAGGGACCAAGACTTGATATACACCAGCAGCTACATGGACAATGAGACCCTGAGGGCCTTCAAGGAATCACAGTATGTAGTGTGATTTATCATCGGTCTTAATTGAATATCTTATATGAATATTTCTACCATAATTTAAGATCTCATACAGGCCTACTGAGTACAATATTCCTGTTGTTGAGGGACCGGGGACAACAGTTTTTTCAGTGGCACAAAATTGTATGTTTTCTTCTGTTGAAGGGAGGATGATTGGCTAACAGCAGCATTGGTCTGTCTGGATTTCCTGCCTGACCAGCAGGTGGTGGAGGTGAGCCGTGAGCTGCCCAGGTGTCCAGATGCTGTGTTGTTGTTGGCCAGGGCCAGCACCATTGCTCAGGCAAACAGTAGTCCAAACTGATGCTGTATGAAGCACTGGTGAATTCTACGGCGAGCCCGGCCGCTCGCCCTAGCTCGCCAATCACATGTCCGGCATGTACATTGGGTTTACCAAACTTCTAGGTGACCACTTCATATGACTTAGGTCATGATGGCACATTTTCTATCACAAGTCATTTGTAATGCTGCATTAAAGGGGCAATCGGTGGTTGCTACATACATTTATTTACTTTATTTTTATTTTTTTAATTAATTATATGCAGCCATTTATTCTTAAAAAATATTACTTATCAATGTGTCAGCTTAATTCAACTGTCTAACCCCATCAGAACCCAAAACATAAGCTTGTTTTACTCTATTGTTTGTAAACAATGTCATTGTAAACAAATACTGTATAGCTTCAAAACATGGTTAAAACTATAATTTTGATCTCACGGATGGTCAGTCCTTGCATCCATTTACCCGTCTATGAATTTGGTTACATGTCTCCAGTCCCACCCCTAAGCTGTTTACCCAAAACTGTGGTGGTGTGACTGCTTTGTTGTTGTTTGAACTGCAGATTCAGTTAATGCAAAGTTCGATAAAGCTCTGGAGGCATTACAGTTGTGTTTGAAGCAACTGCACCCTCGTATGTGAAGCGGGAGGAGCTGTGCACATTGTTGTGCTTCATGGCTATGGCTGCAGACCCACTGGAAATCAAGCTAGACAAAGAGGTGAGGCCGTAAGACTAATGCCCTGCTGGTCATCTATGAACGTTTGAACATCTTGGCCATGTACTCTTCCTAGGTTCCTGCCTTCCTAGGGAGTTTTTCCTAGCCACCATGCTTCTACATCTGCATTGCTTGCTGGTTGTGGTTTTATGCTGGGTTTCTGCATAGCATTTTGTGACATCGGCTGATGTAAAAAGGGCTTTATAAATACATTTGATTGACTGATTGATTGATTAATTGATTATGCACATGGGTCAGGGTCAGTTACTGTTTCAGTATGGAGTCAGAGCATTCTAATTCAGACCTTGATTAACCAGAATATATTCAGTTTCAAATGATGTTGGAATTACTATCGTCATTAAATGGTCTCATTTTCAGATTGAGAACAAAATGGTTATGAAGATAGCTTTTTCCAGTGCCATTATCCACAGAAAATTGCTAGCCAAAACGAAAGTGAACCTTCTGGTGCTGTTCATGCTGGACGATCAATCTTTGCACCATCAAAAGATTCTGACAAACTCACCAGAGTTGTGCACGGGAAACAACCAGAGGTAAAATATACATCTGGCAGTAGTCTTTGTGGAGAGTGCTCTGACTCAGATGTCTCACATTTTGCTCTCTTTGTTATCCTTAGGCTCCACCTTCTGTCAGCAAGCCTCAACAAAGGCTTATACTCAAAGGACTATACTCAAAGAACAACAAATGAAGAGCTGTTGGCATTACTGAAGAACAAGAATTTCGCTACACCTGCAATAACACCTGCTGAACACGTGTATGTGAGAAATAAAATTTGATTTGAAGAGGCATTTATTCCATTCCGGTCCTTGCAATGAACCCGTCCTCCTAGAACTCCTCCCACTCAGGGCCAGCTCTAGCCTTTTGGGGGACCTATTTGACGGTGGAGAGAAACATTTATGTTTTAAAGTTGATTTCCTGCAATTCTACACATTTTACCATGTGGCGTAGAGAAAATGTTGCAGGTCAGGGCCTCTGGGCGGGTGCCACGCGTGCTCGATTGGTATTTGACTATGATAAACTACGTCAGATAAAAAATGTCATGACATGCCTGATGGAAACAGAAGATTTGACGGTAAACTTTCCAAATGTAGACAAAACTAAATACGCTAGTCAAGGTGGGATATTTTTATCTGTAAAATTTGTTATGAGAGAAATGTCGGTGGAAATGCTTTTACCAGCTATTATTTATATAATAACCCTCATATCGACGTAAACTTGGAGTCACGCAATGACATGTTCTGTGACCCTCCAACTATGATTCGTTAGGAAATCATGCACTTTATTAGGCTACAGATTAAATAAGTTATGATGAACTTCACAGGGTGGTGAAAGTGCCAGGTGATGAGCTTGATGCTCCTTTCCAATAATAATCGAGGGTCATATTCTGGTGACGTGATGACGATCGATGTTTGGCTACCTTTTGACAAATAAAAATATCTTGCTCTTTTGTCCACAATAATCTTATCATGTATGGTGCATTCTGAAAGAATTCAGACCCCTTAACATTTTCCACATTTTGTTATGTTAGAGACTTATTCTAAAATGGATTACATAAAAAAGGTCCCTCAACAATCTACACACAATACCCCATAATGACAAAGCCAAAACAGGTTTTTAAAAACTTTAGCAAATGTATATAATTACAAAAAACAGAAATACCTTATAGAATCAAAATTCAGCTCAGGTGCATCCTGTTTCCATTGATCATCCTTAAGATGTTTCTACAACTTGATTGGAGTCCACCTGTGGTAAATTCAATTGATTGGACATGATTTGGAAAGGCACACCCCTGTCTACATAAGGTCCCACATCTGACAGTGCATGTCAGAGAAAAACCAAGCCATGAGGTCGAAAGGAATTGTCCATAGTGCTCCGAGACAGGATTGTGTCGAGGCACAGATCTCGGGTACCAAAAATGTTTTGCAGCACTGAAGGTCCCCAAGAACAAGAGTCTCTGGTCTTATGAAACCAAGATTGAACTCTTTGGCCTGAATGCCAAGCATCACATCTGGGGGAAACCTGGCACCATACCTACGGTGAAGCATGGTGGCGGTATCATCATGCTGTAGGGATGTTTTTCTGCGGCAGGGACTGGGATACTGGTCAAGATCGAAGAAAAGATGAACAGAGTAAATTACAGAGGGATCCTTGATGAAAACCTGCTCCAAAGCGCTCAGGACCTCAGACTGGGGCAAAGGTTCACTTTCCAACAAGACAATGACCCTAAGCACACAGCCAAGCTAACGCAGGAGTGGCTTCGGAAAAAGTCTCTGACTGTCCTTGACTGGGCCAGCCAGAGCCCGGACGAACCCAATCGAACATCTCTGGAGAGACCTGAAAATAGCTGTGCAGCAACGCTTCCCATCCAACCTGACAGAACTTGAGAGGATTTGCAGAATAGAATGGGAGAAACTCCCCAAATACAGGTCTGGCAAGCTTGTAGCATCATACCCAAGAAGACTCAAGGCTGTAATCGCTGCCAAAGGTGCTTCAACAAAGTACTAAGTAAAGGGTCTGAATACTTATGCAAATGTGATATTTCAGGCTTTTTCAACAAAAAAATTATACATTTGCAAAAATGTCAGGGATATTATGGGGTATAGTGTGTAGATTGATGAGGGAAGAAAACAATGTAATCCATTTTAGAATAAGGCTGTAATGTAACAAAATGTGGAAAGTGGTCTGAATACTTTCCAAATGCACTGTATGTCCTTTGCATAGAGTTGATCGGGTTGTTGATTGTGACCTGTGGAATGTTGTCCCACTAGTCTTCAATGGCTGTGTAAAGTTGATGGATATTGACGGGAGCTGGAACATGGTGTCATACACATTGATCCAGAGCATCCCAAACATGCTCCATTTGTGACATGTCTTGTGAGTATCCAGGCCATGGAAGAACTGGGACATTTTCAGCTTCCATGAATTGTGTACAGATCCTTGTGACATGGGGCTGTGCATTATCATGCTGATACCTGAGGTGATGGCGGCAGATGAATGGCACGACAATGGGCCTCAGGATCTCATCACGGTATCCCTGTGCATTCAAATTAGATAGATAGATAAAACGCAATTGTGTTTGTCCATAGCTTATCCCTGCCCATACCATAACACCACCACCACCCGTGGGCAACGTTGACATCAGCAAACTGCTCGGCCACACAAAGCCATACACGCTGTCTGTCATCTGCCTGGTACAGTTGAACTGGCATTCATCTTTGAAGAGCACACTTTTCCAGCGTGCCAGTAGCAATCGAAGGTGAGCATTTGCCCACTGAAGTCTGTTATGACGCTGAACTGCAGTCAGGTCAAGACCCTGGTGAGGACTACAAGCTTCCCTGAGATGAGCTTCCCTGAGACAGTTTGTGACAAAATTCTTTGGTTGTGCATAGGGCAGTTGGGGTGACTGTATTACCGTCACATCGGAAATTCCACATGACCTTGAGTCACGTAATCTCCTCTTATGCACTCTGGACATGCTTTGGTTGTTCCATACTCATGACCTGAACTAATGGCCTGGTACTCAGGGCTCTATTGTCCCTCTAACCACTCTGACATCAATGCAAATGGGATCAGAAATCACATCAAACACTTATCAAAACAGTATCCTGCTTTTAAAACTCACTTCGCTGTGATGATCAATTTGAAGAAAGAAGTTCAACATTGTGGATGTTGTTTCAAAGCCAAACACAACGAAATGGACAGCGCTTTCTAAGGTGATGATTAATTCAAAACACCCACACACAATAGAGCTTATCCATAGCCTTATGAGCCCAAGCACCCCCCAAAAAGGCATTACAATTATGATTGTGCCTTATACAATACATAGCCTACTGCATACAGTATTATGCATGGCAGAAAAACATAAAACAAACTGATTTACGATGTCTTTGGAACATAATTGGGCTATCTTATACTCCAAAATTAAACAAATGTTTGTAATCACCTTGGATTATTATGCATACTGGATGGACTGGTTACGTTACACTACGCTCCAAAATTTGGATGACAATTCAAATTGATTTTTACCAGTCGGAGCTAGTTTTTTTCTGAGTTACCAGTTGTTTTGAACACACTGAGATTTATTTTTGGGCGTATGGAACCTTTCTGGGATCTTTTACTTCAGCTCATGAAACATGGGACCAACACTTTACATGTTGCGTTTATAATTAGATTCAGTGTATATTTAATTATTTTGGTCGGGGGCCACCTAGCTGCCGGGGTTCCTAAGCGACCGATTATGCCTGGAACACACCAGCCTCCACTGATCCAAAGTACTCTGCCAAAGAGAAGAAATGCATCCTTTCTATGTCTGCTGTCAGTGTGTAGACAGTGTCAATTTTGTCAAAAGATCACACTTTGTTTATATAGGCCTAGGACAAACTTTGTAAACATGCATTATGAATTGCATTTAAATAGTCAAAGAATTTTAATACATGGACATGGATGGTATTTCAATTTAACTCGAGTGGGAGAACTCTGATTGCATCAGTATTCTTTTTCTTGAAGTTTCCGTGTTTTTGTGTTGAGGGACACATTTCAGTCATAAATATTGTAGCCATCTCCCATCTGAGAATTTATTTAGCAGGGACCTCAAGACGAGAGTGGTCGAAGTTCGACGTCACTTTGGCCCCACCCACTGCCGGAAGACTTCCTTCATTTTCACCAGAGATCAACAACGCATTTAGCTAGCTATGTAACTTCATTCACCATGCCAGAAGTACACTTTGATTAGGTAACCAAATTGATTCTAATTGTTTTACATGTAACATTAGCTAGCCTGGCTTCGATGCAACTTGGATCGTTTTTACATTGTGCTGTAAAAAACTATATTGGTTGCATCGAAGCTATAGTTAGCCTAGCAGCCAGATGATGAAAGTCAGGCAGTAGGTAACGAACGAATCGCTGTGTCACACGTTATTGTTTTGTTGTTGTCAGCCAGCAGAGAGACTACTACTCCATCACTCCACTGTCCATTCACTTCAGGTCTGGCAAAAGTCGGACTGAAGAAATCTACCCTGCCAGCTAGCTAACCCCAGTATACGGTATGTTGCTCACAATAATCGTTTTTTTTGCTTGCTAGCTCATGACGTAATTTAGGCTGTCTCTGCTGTCGAGGTATAAGGACTCGGTGATGTCATTGAAATCACACTATTGGTTTAGCCTTGACAGAACTGTGCATTGTTTGTTATGTGCCAGTGATCTTATGACCAGAAGCCATAGAGCTCTGATTGTTTTTGTTTGCAATCACACCATTAGGATGGTGCGATGTCCTGGCTGCCTTAAGTTGTCTTAATGCTTGCCTTGTGTTGGGGTCAAGATGTCTAAACATCAGCCTGTTACCATGGTTACTCAATGCTATCAGTCTGAAAGAAGTCGTTGTAAAAAAACGCAGTAGTCCGTCTCTACAAGCCAGTGATATTTAAACGTACTTTATTGGTTGCCCGTGCTGTTGGTCCTTTTGGAGGTAGTAACTGGAGATGTTGTTAACCAGAATTTTTGCGGCGCCGTTAGGTTCTGTTGCTTGCTTGTATTTTCCATCTCCTGATGCATTTCACGTGATGCACAACATGTAAACAATAGCCGAATGTAACCAAATGTTCTCGACCAAAGCTCTCCCCTTGCAATCAGCAGATTGTGTGGGAATTTACCAGATGATTGTGTGGGACAACTTTTGGTCTGTGCTTTGGTTAAACTCGCCTATTGTTGACATATTGTGCAAATCATATGTGAATTGCAGTATTGAAAATACAAACCGACTTACAGACCATCGTACTGAAAGTAGTGTTAATAACACTACTCTGTGGCTATTTTGGCTCAGATTACAAAATCAGCGGACAAACAGGTGAAGTAGGTTCAAGTGAAGTTTATTCAACAGTCTGACTTGTGATGGGACTGTTCACAAAAAGTGAGCCTACATGTTAGAGACGAGAGAGGAGTCTTCCACTCTCTGATTCGTAGAGGCTAGTGGTCAGCCATCACACAACTGAAAGTATTTGAATATGTTTCTTATCCTAATTTATCCCAACTTAAATGTTTCAGTCCCGGGACTCAAGTGAGAGGAGCAACATGCCCAAGGACTCTGACAAACCTGGGGGTGGAGAGGACAGAACTGACTCTTCTGAACAGTCCCATAGTAAGAGAGTCCGGAGAGGCACACCTAGTCCTCACAGAGGGAACACCCCACAATGTGAGTAGCACCTATAGGGTGAGAACTAGATGGTATACAGCTACAAACATAATTTACTTTTTGTAGCAGGTTAGGTAATGTGGGTTAAGGTTAGGTCAATGGTTAGGTTTAGAGTTAGTTAAAATTAAAAACATCTCCATGAAACAACATTTTTTATTTTATTTTATTTTTTTACAATTTATGCGTCTAGTCACAACCCAGCTGCCTTAATGGTTCAAAATCAGGTGTACTATTTGAAGGCTTGAAGTCCAAAACGAACAGATGTCATTTAAGTATAAGTTGGTCCATATCCCTTTTCTTTGCACCCCTGTTTCACAGCCAGTCCACCAAGATTTGTGTCAGTGGAGGAGCTCATGGAGACGGCAAAAGGTGTGACCAACATGGCCCTGGCCCATGAGATCGTAGTGAATACTGACTTCCAGGTGAAGCCCTCAGAGCCAGCAGAAGGAAGGTGAGCTCAATGGATAGTCTTCTAGAAGTGGCTGTCACTATGTATTCTGATTGCTGTGCCATGCACAATTATAAGACCTGATGTACTTATTATGCCAACATCCACAATTTTGTAAATATGCTATTTGTATTGCCATTTAAATTATTATTCTTGCAGTTTGGAAAAAAGAGTGAAGGAAATTATGCATAAAGCATTCTGGGACGTTCTAGAGGCACAACTGAGTGAGAAACCGCCATCATATAATCACGCCATCAAACTTCTTGCTGAGATCAAAGAGGTAAGACAGCTGTTGCTAGGCCATAGATGCAGTAAAGAGGTCTATGGACCGCAGACCGTGGGGGATAGAAGAATCGCCTGATTGGCATACATTCAACAATTCTGGTCTAACAAAGTAGATATTCGTCAAATCCGTCACGATTGATGTATTGTATCAGGCCCAAAAGGTGTTTACTAAAAAAGGTGTTTAAGTCCGATTTGGATATATTTTTACTGCATAACATTTAGTAGTCCCTTTTCAGGTTTAGAAAAAGTGACAGTTAAATGCTAACCCCAGTTCGTATGAGCTGGTAGCATAGCTAGCATGGCGAAATCATAGGGTGGTATTCAAAGTAATTTTTTACTGTAATGTGGTTGATTGGTGACAATGACATGAACAAGTATTGGGGTTGAAGTCCATACAAGCATTATACTCAGATTTTTACCTCAAGTGTGAAATACACATTCAGTATAAACAATAGTCTAAGTGTAGGCACATTTTGCTGGAAGGCAATGAGGAGATTCGGCATCTTTCCCCCACGGCATCTTTCCCCCACGTGTTTCCATATTTCCTATTTCTTATTTCTCTTGTTTTTTTTCTTCTAGTAATACATTGTTATTGATTATTGCATTGTTGGGTTTTGAGTTTGCAAGAAAGGCATTTCACTGTACTTGTGCATGTGACATTACAACTTGAAACTTGTTTTGGTCGAGTTCCATTGACCTCTTTACCGCATCTATGTTTTATCATTCAGAAGAGCAATTTTCATTAAACGGTCACTCTCTACCACCGTAGACTCTGCTGTCCTTTCTGCTTCCTGGTCATGGTCGGTTGAGGGGGCGAATTGAGGAGGTGCTAGACCTCTCTCTGATCCAGCAGCAGGCAGAGAACGGAGCTCTGGACATCAGTAAGGTGGTTGAGTTTGTCATTGGTATGATGGGTTCACTCTGCGCTCCGAGCCGGGACGAGGAAATCAGGAAGCTTCGGGAAATCACAGATCTTGTGCCTCTATTAAGGTAAGTCGGCAGTCAATTCTTTTTAGTGCTGGAATGGGGTTATGTTTTGAATGATATGTTAATGTGACACAATAGATGTCTCCCTCTTTTTGTCATTCTAACATAAGGCCTTATTTTGCAAAGATTTGTGCTTGGAATGTCTTCATCCCCGTCACTACTTTAAAATGGTCATACTCTCTCTCATAGGGCGATATTTCCAGTGATGGATAAAATGAAACTTGATATGGCCAATTTTGCAGTCAGCAGTATCCGACCCCACCTCTTGCAGCAATCCGTTGAGTACGAACGGAAGAAATTCCAGGAGTTTGTTGAAAAACAACCCAGTAAGGAGGACATCATTAGCGTCTCACAACTGATCATTTTTAATCACTAATGCTTCAATCATCACTGGTTGAACAAAATCCTACTTAAGCTATGTTGTGCTGGCTCTTACTGTAGATAATGTAAATGTTTGTGGAGTAACATGCAGACTTTTTCAGACGCCTTAGACTTTACTGAGAAGTGGCTTCAAGACTCTGCTAAATCTGTACTTCAAGCGGGTGGGGCGGGTAGTTTACCCACTCCTCTCGCTGTGCACAACCATGCTTACCTGCGTCTGCTTAAATGGAACCACGCCTCTGATCCTTTCCCCGAGGTAGGCTTGTCTGTCATACACCTTACACAGGCCCAACAATGGCCTAACAGTGGTTAATAATCCTTAAGTCTATTAATATTTTGTCTTAAGTCAGTTAAGAACAAATTCTTATTTTCAATGACGGCCTAGGAACAGTGGGTTAACTGCCTTGTTCAGGGGCAGAACGACAGATTTTTACCTTGTCAGCTCGGGGATTCGATCTTGCAACCTTTCGGTCAGACGCTCTTAACCACTAGGCTTCCTGCCACCCCGGAGGTAGTTCTGTGCCAACAATAGGTACTGTATGTAAAAAAATATATATACATTTCCTGATCTTTCTTATATGACCCCATGGGACTTGTCTGAAGGTAACCCATACAAATGAATGGAAGTATGGAGGTAGTTCTGTGCCAACAACAATAAGGGGTTAAGTACTGTATGTCAAAAAAACCAACAATATTTCCTGAGCTTTCTTATATCTCCTAGATATAGGACAGACACTTCAAAACCTTACTCCTTATACATTTTTTTGACTGTCTTTTTTGCCATTTATTAATGTTTTATTCAATGTGTTTCTATGGGCTATAGTAGTAAAGGCCAAGTTCAATATTTTATCAAATCTCTCTATATTTTTTTTTTTATACCTAATGGGGTCTTAAAATTCAAAATCAAGTCATCACTTTTATATGTTCTCTCTCTCTGTGTCTTTTTCCTTTGTCCCAGACTCTTCTCATGGACCAGGTGCGTTTCCAGGAAATGCAGCAGGACTTGGAGCAGCTGGTTCTGGTGGCGTCTGTGCTACTCATAGTGTACAACACCACGGGAGAGGCCATCTCAGGCCTGCCAGGCCTTATTGACAGACTGAAGAGGACCATCGGGGTTCTGCTCACAGAGATGCATATGCCGTAAGTGCACATTTAAACACACACAGTTTGAATGATCATACACACACTTGAATATACTCATAACCATGGTCTACGACATTAGGCATAGTGACTACTCTTGTTTGTCATACATAATACCCAGAGCCCTCATTCATTTTATGAACTCGCCCAACCCTTAACTTTGTTCTGAAGGTCTTTCAGTGCAGATGAAGCCTTGGCTACCATTGGAGAGAGGATGTGTGTGGAGCTAAGTGGATGTCTATCTGAACATGGCTTCTCCCCATTCTCCACCAACCGGCAGAGCATTCTGAAAGGCCAGATCTCGGCTGTTACTCTCCCAGACAACGCCATCCGCAGGCTTATAGGTAATCTAACCATAATTGAATGTATTTTGCCAGTGCCATCCCCAATTCCCCTCAATGAAGTTCTGTGCAAAATATAGTTTGGGTCTGTATCTTCTGTCTATTCTTTGATCATCGTTTGTATGTGTGGTCATGCCAATGACATGATCTGCTTGTGATGATAGCATACCTAGTTTGTTGCTCTACTGTGTCGCTTTAACCCACTGAGCATTAACATTCTTTCCTTACTCAGACTCCCGCATCCAGACCTACCTGCTGGCCTTCCTGGAGTCCAGTCACAGGAGTGCTCCAACCCTGCCAGGAGGCCTAGCTCCAGTCAGCAAAGAGCTGGAAGAGATTGCCATGAAGTTTGGTCGTCTGGTCCACTTCAACAAGTTGGTTTATTCCCCTTTCTACCAAAAGATCCTTCAGGAGATTGTGCAAGAAGGAAAAAGTCATGACACCTAGGCTTTAATACTGAACTGTTAATTAAAATGGAATTACTGTAGGTTATCCATGCTTTCCATTGTATGGCTAAAGATAATGTAATAATGCCAGTATTGTACAATGCTAGTATTAATTTATATCAAAATACTTATACACAAGCGCTGTTGTATTCACATGTTACTTATTTGATGATGGGTGCATCTGTTTCTGGATTGGTACAACAAACACGGGTAAAAAAACTGCATGTTTTCTTTTACTTGCATTAAATAAGGAGTTCTGTGATAGCATCTGGAAACTATTTGGTAACTGGCTACTCATGAATTGAATTGCTTAAAATCGTATGCAACAAGATGTAGAATTTATTCCCAGAAGATAACACTAAAAAGTATTCCTTAATACACATTTCCAAAGTGGTCCTCGATGGTAAAGATGAGAACATAAGAGGACTTTTTGTGTAGAGACCCTCTTTGTTGGATATTTTTTTCCACTGTAAACTGCTATGTATACTGTAAAGCACACATCGCTACCTAGGTTTCCATCCAATTGGCGACAGAGTTTCATGCCAATATTCTAAAATCTGCATAAAACAATATGCGCATTTTCCCACCAGAGATGTGTTCCCATCAAACTGACAGATAAAAGGCTGTGCATGATGATGTAGTGCAACTAAAAATAGCTTTTGCGGTTAAATTCCCATGTACCGAATGAAAAAAAATACAAGTTAAATGGGTTTCCATCGAATTTTCAACTCTACTGATGGTTTTCACACACAAAATGTTGGATTATATAGTGAGTGTGCCCACTCTGGTATTGGCATCGCTGTTGGCTAGAGCGCACGTATAGTTGACATGATGAGATTATTAGGACAAAAGAGCGAGATTATTTGATATATGTCAAACAGCAGCCAAGCATCGATGACCACGTCACCAGAATCAGACCCTCGATATTTATTGGAAAGGAGCATCAACCCTGCACTTCCACCCCCCTGTGAAGCTTTAAGTGTTTCCATTGATATTTCTCACATAATTCATTTTACCAACACAAATCCCACCTTGTCTAGCGTATTTAGTTTTGTCAACATTTGGAAAGTTCACTGAAAAATGGTTTGTTTCCATCAGGCCTGTTATAAAAAAAAAAATATCTGACATGTACTTTACTTGCATAAAATGGTTGGATGATTTGGTAATTGTTTAAACATGTTAACAATTTTCATGAAAAGACAAAAGGTAATACTGAACCGTACATTCAATCAAATGTATTTTTAAAGCCCTTTTTACATCAGCAGATGTCACAAAGTGCTATACAGAAACCCAGCCTAAAACACCAAACAGCAAGCAATGCAAATGTAGAAGCACGCTGGCTAGGAAAAACTCCCTAGAAAAGCAGGGAGTGGTCAGGAAAATGGTCAAACTTATCACGAGAAGATCCCTGGTCATCCCTACTGCGTCTGATTTGGTGGACTTAATTTACAAATGAAGCATGTATTTAGTATGTCAGTGTTGGAGTGTGCCGCTGGCTATCTGTCTGCTTTGCCTAATATAAGGAATTTAAAATTATTAATAATTTACTTTTGATAGTTAAGTATATTTAAAACCAAATACTTTTAGACTTTTACTCAAGTATTATTTTAATGGGTGACTCACTTTTACTTGAGTCATTTTCTATTAAGATATCTTTACTTTTACTCAAGGAGAGAGGGAGAGATGGTGGAAATGCTTTTATGTGCAAATATTGATATAATAACCATCATATTGGAGTCACGTGATGATCTTTTGTGATCCTCCCACTACGAGTCGGGAAAGCATGCAATTTATTAGGTAAGGCTACAGATGAAATGTTATGAACTCCAATGGGTGGTGAAAGTGCACGGTGATGAGCTTGATGCTCATTTCCAAATCCTATCGAGGGTCTTATTCTGGTGACATGATGATTAATGCTTGTCTGCCGTTGGACAAATAAAAATAATCTCTCTCTTTTGTCCATAATAATCTTATCATGTAGTAAGCTATACACACACTGTATCTGCGAGTTGTTGGCTAGAGCGCCCATGCACTTACCAGAATGGGACAGTCGCAATATTACACAAAATGTTTTGTGACAAAACCATCAGTAGAGTTGAAAATGCGAGGGAAATGTTTTATCGGCACTCCGTCATCTCGCATGGTCTTTTATTGGCCACTAGCCAATTGGATGGAAACGTCTGTGGTGGGAAAATGTTCATATTGTTTTTAAGAATTTTTGAATATTCGTACTTAAAATCTGTCCCCAATTGGATGGAAACCTAGCTATAGATGCAGATAAAACCAGTCATGCATACAAATGTGTATATACTGTAAAAGCTTGATGTTACTGTTTAACTTATTGTTTTCTCAACATCTACTGCACGTCCATCGATCTTTTGACTCATTCCATGCAACATTAACTGTCCTTCAATGCATGGCTGCAGGAAGTAGGTGTGCCGAGGGTGCTGCAGCACCCCCTGAAAAATCAACAACAAAAAAATAGATGAATAAAAATATACAGTACCCAATGAAAAGTTTGGACACACCTACTCATTCAAGGGTTTTTCTTTATTTGTACTATTTTCTACATTGTAAAATAATAGTGAAGACATCACAACTATGAAATAACACATATGGAATCATGTAGTAACTCAAAAAGTGTTAAACGAATCAAAATTATATTTTAGAATTTTCATTCTTCAAAGTAGCCACCCTTTGCATTGAGGACAGCTTTGCACACTCTTGGCATTCTCTCAACCAGCTTCACCTGGAATACTTTTCCAGCAATCTTGAAGGAGTTCCCACATATGCTGAGTACTTGTTGGCTGCTTTTCCTTCACTCTGCGGTCCAACTCATCCCAAACCATCTCAACTGGGTTGAGATCGGGTGATTGTGGAGGCCAGGTCATCTGATTCAGCACTCCATCACATTTTTGCAAAAAACTCAAATCTGTTTTTGCTTTGTTATTATGTGGTATTGTGTGTAGATTGATGAGGGAAAAAACAACAATTTAATACATTTTAGAATAAGGCTGTAACATAACAAAATGTGGAAAAAGTCAGGGTCTGAATACTTTCCGAGTGCACTGTAAGTATTTTCTTTTTCGCGGCAGGTAGCCTAGTGGTTAAGAGTGTTTGGCTAGTAACCGAAAGGTCGCTGGTTGGAATCCCAAAGCCGACTAGGTGAAAAATCTGTTGATTTGCCCTTGAGCGAAGCACGTAACCCCAATTGCTCCTGTAAGAGTCTGCTAAATGACTATATTGTAATGATCAGCTCGTCAAAGATTGATGGATGCAAACTTGAAACCACTGATCATGACAATTTAGCCCACGGCGTAAAGCTCCTGGACAGCAGTTGTGAGTAGCCTGATTATCCATTCCATATTGTCCATTTTACTTTGACCTGTCCTGTTTTTAGGATCTGTTGTTTGTTATCTTGTCAGCAATTATTTAAAAAATGTATTGGGCGATTTGTGTTATTTATGTTAGGCTATTTGATCTGATAAATCTGCATGATGTGAAAAGTGTCTGTCTCATTACATTGTCATACATGTTATCTCCAGCCTGTAGGCCACAGAAAAGACCACATACTCTTTCTACCATATTCGATATCGGCTATGATTTATGTCAGATTATACATTTTTTTGACGGAATGTTGGTGGAGCGTGGCAGCGATGCATTTCTCTAACAGCACCCTGGAGACGCGCGCTGGGAATGGACAAGCAACATTTCTTGCGCCCCTGCCTTTGACAAAGTGGCCGCTGTTTATTACACGGCGGCATCAGCACTCGCCTAAAAAGCCCATATGCCACTGTTTGAGAGAAATTGTCATTGTTTTTGGGCAGAATTATGTGAGGTTTTTATGTGTTGTTGAAGGCCAGTTTAGCTCAGAAAATGCCACCCTCTTCAGTCTGCCGCCATTGGCGGCCGCATAATCCAGCCTAATGAGCGGGCCGGCCTTGCCTGTATTAGTGGACGGATACAGCAGTCTGTAGCACGAGGAGAAATGTTTTTCTCCCAAATTCGCAGCACCCCCAAACATCTTCCCGTGGCTATGCTTCAATGTATTGTTACATAAAGTGTTATCACATTAATGTTACCTATTTTGTGTAATGCTGTAATTACCTATCAGCAATGTTCACCACCGAACATTAAGCACTCAATAAATCCTGAGAATATTTATTTGTTTTCAGGTTTGTGTTGGTTGTCAAGCCTTTGCTGAATTTTGTTTGCTGCCTTTTTGCGACTTTGATATGATTAGGATCCACATTACCCGACGCCAATGGCGACAGCTAGTCTTACTGGGGTCCGACACAACGAAAAATACATTACAGACAAAATAATACAATTTACATACATTTAAAAACATGAATGTGTGTGCGTGCATCTATCAGTTAGCACATATGCCACTGGTTGAGAGAAATTGTTATTGTTTTTTGTGCAGAATTATGTGAGGTTTTATGTGTTGTTGAAAGTGTGTGCGTCTTGGTTAGTTTAGCTCAAAAAATGCCACCCTCTTCAATCTGCCGCATAATCCTGCCTAATGAGCGGGCCGGCCTTACCTGTATTAGTGGACGGATACAGCATAAAAGTCAGTACATACACACAACTTTGAAAGTGAGAACGATCCATTTTTTTGTTTAGAGGAAACAAACATTTGTGTATATATACAGTTGAAGTCAGAAGTTTACCTACACCAAATACATTTAATCTCAGTTTTTCACAATTTCTGACATTCAATCCTAGTAAAAATTCCCTGTTTTAGGTCTGTTAGGATCACCACTTTATTTTAAGAATGTGAAATGTCAGAATAATAGTTGAGAGAATGATTTATTTCAGCTTTTATTTCTTTCATCACATTCCCAGTGGGTCAGAAGTTTACATACACTCAATTAGTGTTTGGTAGCATTGCCTTTAAATTGTTTAACTTGAGTCAAACGTTTCGGGTAGCCTTCCACAAGCTTCCCACAATAAGTTGGGTGAATTTTGGCCCATTCCTCCTGACAGAGCTTGTGTAACTGAGTCAGGTCTGTAGGCCTTGCTCGCACACGCATTTTCAGTTCTGCCCACAACTTTTCTATAGGATTGAGGTCAGGGCTTTGTGATGGACACTCCAATTCCTTGACTTTGTTGTCCTTAAGCCATTTTGCCACAACTTTGGAAGTATGCTTGGGGTCGTTGTCCATTTGGAAGACCCATTTGCGACCAAGCTTTAACTTCCTGACTGATGTCTTGAGATGTTGCTTCAATATATAGTTTTCCTTCCTCATGATGCCATCTATTTTGTGAAGTGCACCAGTCCCTCCTGTAGCCAAGCACACCCACAACATGATGCTGCCACCCCATGCTTCACGGTTGGGATGGGGTTCTTCGGCTTGCAAGGCTCCCCCTTTTTCTCCAAACATAACAATGGTCATTATGGCCAAACAGTTCTATTTTTGTTTCATCAGACCAGAGGACATTTCTCCAAAAAGTATGATCTTTGTCCCCATGTGCAGTTGCAAACCGTAGTCTGGCTTTTATTTTAGTGGTTTTGTAGCAGTGGCTTCTTCCTTGCTGAGCGGCCTTTCAGGTTATGTCGATATAGGACTCATTTTACTGTGGATATAAATACTTTTGTACCTGTTTCCTCCAGCATCTTCACAAGGTCCTTTGCTGTTGTTCTGGGATTGATTTGCACTTTTTGCACCAAAGTACGTTCATCTCTAGGAGACAGAACGCGTTTCCTTCCGGTATGACGGCTGCGTGTTTATACTTGCGTACTATTGTTTGTACAGATAAATGTGGTACCTTCAAGCGTTTGGAAATTGCTCCCAAGGATGAACCAGACTTGTGGAGCTCTGCAATTTGTTTTCTGAGGTCTTGGCTGATTTCTTTTGATTTTCCCATGATGTCAAGCAAAGAGGCACTGAGTGTGAAGGTAGGTCTTGAAATACATCCACAGGTATACCTCCAATTGACTCAAATGATGTCAATTAGCCTATCAGAAGCTTCTAAAGCCATGAGTCAATTTAGTGTATGTAAACTTCTGACCCACTGTAATTGTGATACAGTGAATTATAAGTGAAATAATCGGTCTGTAAACAATTGTTGGAAAACTTACTTGTGTCATGCACAAAGTAGATGTCCTAACCGACTTGCCAAAACTAGTTTGTTAACAAGAAATGTGTGGAGTGGTTGAAAAACGAGTTTTAATGACTCCAACATAAGTGTATGTAAACTTCCGTCTTCAACTGTACATTACCGCTCAAAAGTTTGGGGTCACTTTTCAGTTTCTTGGCAATTTCTCGCATTGAGTAGCCTTCATTTTTCAGAACAAGAATAGACTGACGAGTTTCAGAAGAAAGTTCTTTGTTTCTGGACATTTTGAGCCTGTAATCGAACCCACAAATGCTGATGCTCCAGATACTCAACTAGTCTAAAGAAGACCAGTTTTATTGCTTCTTTAATCAGAACAACAGTTTTCAGCTGTGCTAACATAATTGCAAAAGGGTTTTCTAATGATCATTTAGCCTTTTAAAATGATAAACTTGGATTAGCTAACACAACGTGCCATTGGAACATGAGTCATGGTTGCTGATAATGGGCCTCTGTATGCCTATGTACATATTCCATTCAACGTTTCTAGCTACAATAGTCATTTACAACATTAACAATGTCTACACTGTATTTCTGATCTATTTTATTTTATTTTAATGGGGAAAAATGAGCTTTTCTTTCAAAAACAAGTTTATTTCTATGTGACCCCAAACGGTAGTATACACACACACGCACACACACAGTACCAGTCAAAAGTTTTTTCAAGGGATTTTCTTTATTTACTATTTTCTTCATTGTAGAATAATAGTGAAGACATCAAAACTATGAAATAACAGATATCGAATCATGTTGCAACAAAAACAAGTGTTAAATCAGAAATATGTTATATTTGAGATTCTTCAAGGTAGCCACCCTTTGCCTTGACAGCTTTGCACACTCTTGGCATTCTCTCAACCAGTGCTTGTTGGCTGCTTTTTCTTCACTCTGCGGTCCAACTCATCCCAAACCATCTCAATTGGGTTGAGGTCGGGTGATTGTGGAGGCCAGGTCATCTGATGCAGCACTCCATCACTCTCCTTGGTCAAATAGCCCTGACACAGCCTGGAGGTGTGTTTTGGGTCATTGTCCTGTTGAAAAACAAATTATAGTACTACTAAACACAAACCAGATGGGATGGCGTATCGCTGCGTAATGCTGTGGTAGCCATGCTGGTTAAGTGTGCGTTGAATTCTAAATAAATCACTAGTGTCACAAGCAAAGCACCCCCACACTTCCTCCTCCATGCTTCACGTTGGGAACCACACATGCAGAGATCATCCGTTCACCTACTCTGCGTCTCACAAAGACAACGGTTGGAACCAAAAAATCTCAAATTTGGACTCATCAAACCAAAGGACAGATTTCCACCGGTCCAACGTCCATTGCTCGTGTTTCTTGGACCAAGCAAGTCTCTTCTTATTGGTGTCTTTTAGTAGTGGTTTCTTTGCAGCAATTTGACCATGAAGGCCTGATTCACGCAGTCTCCTCTGAACAGTTGATCTTGATATCAGGTTTGAAGGTAAGACCCAGATGCAGATTGTGTCGAAGTAACAATGTTTATTACAGCAACAGGGACAGGCAAACAACAGGTCAAGGCAGGCAGGGGTTGATAATCCAGAGTAGTGGGGCAAAAGTACAGGACGGCAGTCAGGGTCAGGTCAGGCAGAGGTTGGTAATCCAGAGGTGGGGTAAGGGTACAGGACATCAGGCAGGCTCAGGGGCAAGCAGAGTGGTCAGGCAGGTGGGCTCAGAGTCAGGACAGGCAAGGTTCAAAACCAGGAGGGTGAGAAAAAGAGAGACTGCGGAAAAAAGCAGGAGCTGAGACAAAACCACTGGTTGACTTGACAAACAAAACAAACTGGCACAGACAGACAGAAAACACAGGTATTAATACATAATGGGGAAGATGGGCGACACCTGGAGGGGGGTGGAAACAAGCACAAGGACAGGTGAAACAGATCAGTGTGTGACAGTTGAGTTGTGTCTGTTATTTGAACTCTGTGAAGCATTTATTTGGGATGCAATTTCTGAGGCTGGTAATTCTAATGAACTTATCCTCTGCAGCGAAGGTAACTCTGGGTCTTCCTTTCTTGTGGAGATCCTCATGAGAGCCAGTTTCATCATAGCGCTTGATGGTTTTCGCAACCGCACTTGAAGAAACTTTCAAAATCATTTAATTAACTTTTAACAAGGCACAAGTGTTAATTGAAATGCATTCCAGGTGACTACCTCATGAAGCTGGTTGAGAGAATGCCAAGAGTGTGCAAAGCTGTCATTAAGGCAAAGGGTGGCTACTTTGTAGAATCTCAAATACAAAATATATTTAGATTTTTGTAACACTTTTTTGGTTACTCCATGATTCCATATGGGTTATTTCATAGTTTTGATGTCTTCACTATTATTCTACAATGTAGAAAATAGTAAAAATATAGAAAAATCCTAGAACGAGTAGGTGTGTATATATATTTCCTTTGCTGAAAAATACACCATGTTTTTGGGACTAGCAGAGCTTTCTAGTTGGAGTTGCATGCAATACTCATATCTAACAGCAGAGAGAAACAATACTCAATATGGAAACAGACATTCAATTCAAGTTTATTCATAAATTATAGTGGCCAGAGCTATCATTTAGGAAAAGGTTCATGTATTGCTGTGGGGAAATGACAGAGGTGTTCTCTTTTTATCAATTGCTGAAACCGAAGGGAATTCTGAGGGCCTGGGAGGGTTATTTTAGAATTTCCCATAATATAACACAGCCTATTATTATTTTACTATTATTATTATTAGATAAGGATAGAATGCAGAAATGTCCTTATCAGTATTTTGTTGCATTTTGCACTGAACAAACCGATCTTATTTTTGATGTTTTATGTTGTGGGGTCATCACCTTGCCGTTGAAAATAGATTAAATAGAATTGCATTAATTGCATTATTTATTGGAGGTAACAAAAGTTAATTTTTAAATTGATACTATAATTAAGCAATTAGCATGAGGGGTGTGGTATATGGCCAATATACCACAGCTAAGGGCTATTCTTAAAAGCACAACGCAATGCAGAGTGCCTGTGTACAGCCATTAGTCGTGGTATATTGGCCATATACCACACCCCTCATGCTTATTGCTTAATTATAGTATCATAAATCCCAGAGATGCCTTATTGCTATTATAAACTGATTATCAACCTAATTAAGATAGTAAAAAAAAATATGTTGACCAATGCATGTTCTACGGTCTGTTATAAACTGGGTGGTTCGTGCTCTGAATGCTGATTGGCTGAAAGCCGTGGTATACCAGACTGTATACCACAGGTATGACAAAACATTTATTTTTACTGCTCTAATTACATTAGTAACCAGTTTATAATAGTAGTAAGGCACCTCAGGGGTTTGTGGTATATCATCAAATCAAATCAAATTAATGTATTTATAAAGCCCTTCTTACATCAGCTGATGTCACAGAGTGCTGTACAGAAACCCAGCCTAAAACCCCAAACAGCAAGCAATGCAGGTGTAAAAGCACGGTGGCTAGGAAAAACTCCCTAGAAAGGCCAAAACCTAGGAAGAAACCTAGAGAGGAACCAGGCTGTGATGGGTGGCCAGTCCTCTTCACGGCTATACCACGGCTAAGGGCTGTATCCAGGCACTCTGCATTGCGTTGCCCTAAGAACAGCCCTTAGCCGTGGTATATTGGCCATATACCACACCCTCTCGGGCCTTATTGCCTGAATATACCACCGGTTTCAGCCAATCAGCATCCAGGGCTCAGAACCACCTGATTTATAATTGGATTTAAGTAACTGAGGAAATAAATCACATGACCGAGGCTATGGGGACTGTTTATATTTGCTCAAATTTGTCATAGTTTTCGTGTTCTTAAATCATGTTTCATAAATGTTCTTTTCTTTATAGATTACAATTGGCGTAGTTCGTTTTGCATGTCCCGGTGCCCCGGGTGAGTGGCGATTTCCATTAAGGACCAATGGAATGGTCTAAAATCACTTAACTGCGCTCCCATGGGGAACCGGACCATGCAAAAAGAACTCGGCCAGCGGCTTTGACGATATCGTGCTCAGAAGTCCGCTCGTAATGTGTCGATGGTTGATTTCTCTGGTCTTGTTCTACGACTCTCAAACGTTGCACACGCAACGGGGTGGGGAGACTGTTTCTGCTGGCTTCCAACATAGCTACTGCTAGTTGATGAAATAACGAGCAAAGTGCTGGAACTGTACGGTCTCTTGGCATAACTGGTCCCAACAAAGATTAGAAATATGGGCTTCGTTGCCCTTGAAACGAAAACAAGAGCCACTTTTTTGCGAAACTGGCAGTTGTTGACTACGCTGTGGACGAAGACTGGTTTCATTTAATGGTGTAATACGTGAGTTATTTGGAGTTTAAAATGTGTGAGATGGTGGGTTTATCGAAAGCCTCGTTGTCCAGGAGAACAAGATGGCAGCATTGCAGGCAGACTGAGCATGGTGTGGGTACTTGTTAAACTCGTTAGCATGTTTAGAGAAGCCCTGCTGACTATTCTGTCACGAACTGTTTTATTTATAAAGATAGCCGACGTTTTATATATATGCGAACGTTGAAATTATCAAGCCATTTGTGCGGATTTCAATGCGTTTCGTAACTAGTAAATAGCTAGCTAGTTAGTTTTACTCATAGTTTGACTTCAATGCCTAACCGTATACGTTGGCTAGCTAACGTTAGCAAATCTGTCAAACTAGCTAGCTGCTAGCCAATAGTTCATGTTAGCGCAACGTTTGTTCGCCAGTATGGGTTGCCTTTCTGATTCGTCCATTGGTTTGTATGTACATTTTTAATTATCTGATTTTGGGTGATTTTAATTATTGCCTACCAACTAGCTGGCTAGACAACGTCATGGAATGACTAACGTAAAACTAACTACATTTTGTGGAATAGCCACAGTAACGTTACTGCACACACACTGTCACTGAGTAGTAATCCACTCCGGGGGAACGAAAAGTCCCAGTCATGTCCTTCCTCTTGTTGTGACAGAACGTTAACTGACCAGCTGAACGCTTACATTCACCAGCCATCTAACTTATAATAACCCTGTTTTATCCCTCAAACATATAGCTAGTTAAAACATTAACTACCTAGCTAGCTATATACTTTTACATACTATTGGATTTCTGCCTTGGCACTAGTAACGTTAGCTACTTATTTGAAATGACTTAAAGCTACGTTGTCAACAGGTGCCTTATCAACCACCCATACCCCTCCTCAGTCTGCACCCCCACCCATTTGTTGATGACTTACACAGAAAGGTCAGTTACTAGTGGCCTCTTACAGCAGGCAGCCTTTACAATCCTGAAATGGTGAGGCGTGTAATTCAACACTAGACCAGGGTCTCCTGCCAATGATGGGGTATCAAGCTACTGCGTGTATGGACAGAAGGCATTGCAGCTGACTCTGTTTTGGTATTTGGCTAGTGTGGTAACTAGTAAGGTTTATGAAAATAATGATAAAGAATTAAGACTTGCTGTTCTGATTTATATCACCTCAGGGTACCCCTGAGTGTGAAGTGAACCTTTCATGGGGCAATCAGTTTATTTTATTTTGCACTGTTCCTTTTGGTAGGATGATGTCATTTCAGTTAATGTGTGATGCAACTAGCAATCTGCATTTTGTGTTATCTTTTGTTTTTACAATTAAAATTAGGAACTGAAGTAGGGATGGGCATTTCAAATTATTTTACTATTCATATACATTTTTGGGGATATTCTGATTGTCAAAATACAAAATAAAATATCTACTAACTCTCGAGCAATCAGAATGATGTAAGTCAGGGGTCTCCAACCATTTCCAACATGAGCTACTTAAAAAATGTTTTACTTGTTGCGAGCTACTCGTTTTTAATCATTTTTTCCTTTCAAATAGGCACATTCTTCTACTCTCCCTAGCAACTCTTCCCAGGGTCCTTAGTGTACAAGAAAAAGTGCACTCTGTTTTCTGTCAATATACCTGATAAAATAGTGGCTAATAAACAATTCTATCAAATCTGATTGTTTTTTTATTTTCCCAAATTATATTTTTCCTTGTAGAATATTTTTTCAGTTAAAAATTACAATTGTTCTTATTTTATTTAACTAGGCAAGTCGAGAACAAATTCTTATTTACAATGACTGCCTAGGAACAGTGGGTTAACTGCCTTGTACAGTGGCAGAACAACAGATTTTTTCCCCTTGTCAGCTCAGGGATTCGATCTAGCAACATTTCGGTTACTGGCCCAACGCTCTAACCACTAGGCTACCTGCCGCCCCTCTTAAAGAAACAACAACATTTTATGTTCTGAGTCCTTGTCGATGCTTAAATCACATCAGAAGATCTGGAATAATTTTAATTGCACATCTGGCCCTTTTTACATTGTAGATCTAGCGAGGGAAGAATGTGCTGTCTAATCTGCTGGTCTAGTGACAGTTCTGAACTGCTGCTGTTCATTTCATGGCAACCTTTGCAAATAATAGATACACTTACTCTTTATATACCTCTGCCAGGTCAGCCTACTTTGTGGTTAACATTTTAATTGAAGTTTGTGGGGCATGTATTTCTGTCAGTGGAACATGTGAAAATTGCTTGTACTTTCAGAATTGTTTGGCAAGCTACTCATTGGTGGGCTGCGAGCTACTGGTAGCTCGCAATTAACCTGTTGGAGACCGCTGATGTAAATGCTAGACAGCAGGCATGCTGCTTTTCACCAGGAGTTTGGCTAAAAGCATCAGAGAATGAAAAGTCTGATTTAAACCATAACTGATTCTGTAACAAAAGTTTTTGGGATGAGTGTTCTGCATTCATCTGTCAAGTATTGTGAAAAACAGTTAGGTGAGTGCCTGTAATTGCTTTTTGAAGTGGGAAAAATAGCATACTAATGTCAGGGCAGCCTGGGGGGTCTAAATGCGCAGCAGTAGCTCAATGCACCATTATAAAAACTGCGTTCAAAAGTTGTTTTTACTCTAGACTTTCAAATGTCATGGTGTATACTTGTTGGTAAAAATGTAAAGGAAAATTTAATTTAGACAAAAGCCTTTCCATTGTTAAATTAGGCCATCAGTACCAGTCAAAAGTTTGGACACCTACTCATTCCAGGTTTTTTTTTATTTTATTTTTTTTACTATTTTCTGCATTGTAGAATAATAGTGAAGATGTCAAAACTATGAAATAACACACATGGAATCATGTACAAAACAAAAAACTGTTAAAGGTCCTTCATGCCTGGTTACTCAGTTTGGTCAGACAGCTCTAGGTGGATTCTGGGTAGTTCCAATTTTTTTTCAATTTCCCATTGATGAAGACCACTCTTATTGAAAACTTTCAGCACCATTTTTGGACAGTTCCTTGGACTTCATGGTATAGTTTCTGCTCTGACATGCACTGTCAACTGTGGGAACTTATAGACAGGTGTTTCTAAATCAAACAATTTATTTGGCCACAAGTGGATTCCCAAGTTGTAGTGACATCTCAAGGATGACCAAAGGAAATTGGATGCACCTTAGCTTAATTTGGAGCATCATAGTAAAGGGGTGTGAATAGTTATGTAAATTCGATTTCTGTATTTAATTTTCAGTAAATTGGCTAACATTTCAAAAAAAAAAAAAAAAAACGTATTATGGGGTATTGTTTGTAGATGGGTGGTAATAAAAAAAAAATCTATTTTGATTTCAGGCTGTAACTATAAAATGTGGAATTTGTCAAGGGGTATGAATACTTTCTGAAGGCACTGTGTTTGTGCCCCTGTTTGCCATGTCAGCATAAAACATTTCCATACTGTTTGAAGCAAACACTCACTCTGATAGAATCCGCAGCACAGCTAAAATGTTCATGTTTCCCAACTTTGATGATCTAACAAGTGCTGGTACTCCAGAGACAATAGTGACAAGATGAGACATTTTTTAAAAGGTAATGCTGAAAGGTTAGCTTTTGACAGGCTGGCAGGTTGGCTGTCTGTTTGCTTGTGGTCTAGAGTGTCACATAGTTTGCTTTTGAATAAAGCCCCCGATCTACTGTAGTTCCCTTTTTGCTTGCTCTGCTTTTCCTGCCTGAGTGAGACAGACACAGCATAGCTTACCCACAGAGGGATGGGATTCCCCCCTCATTACATTGATATGGTTTTAGTTTTTTGCTGAATGTGCCCTGGTAGAGCTTGCTATGGAGAATTGATGGAAATTTGGGAAACCACATGCTATCTGATCTAACTGAAAAGTCTAAGTGCGTCCTCCCTAGCAATTTTTGGTGGAAGTTGTGTTGAGATGGCCTAACAATCACCCACATAACAGTAACGTGGCTGGCAAAATTCTATTATACAGCGTGATTAATGTATTTTGGATTGTTATTGCCTGCAAAACCAGAGATGAGGTAGTTGTTGTAAACTAATCTTTCCCATTCCTTCTCTCTTACAGGTATGGCCTCAGAAATGTTGGTGTACCCACCACATGTTTATCAAACACAAACGAGTGCCTTTTGCAGTGTGAAGAAAGAGTTGGGCTCAACAGCAGTTTTTTTTTGAGTGGACCCTGTAGACCTATACAATTGGAGTAAACCTTGGCATTGCCCAGCCTACCAATATCTTCCATTTAAGACAAACTTCAACATCTTGTAGACCCCTGAGTGGGCAGGACATATCTTTGCAGGCCGCTGCATCCCTGAAAGAAGTACACAGTGAGTTGCTCCAAAAAACATATCAGACCCAGGACCAGGGTCCCCCCATCAAGGCAACTCTCCAGAGAAGCCGGAACAGCAGTGGAGCTACAGGGGCAGTCAGACTGGGTAGAGGGGACTGTGGCCAGAGAAGCAGCAGTGAAGGAAGTGAGGAGATAGAGAGCGTGGGAGGTTTGAACTCGTTGAATAGCCACCTGCAATGTGGGCTGAAACGTCAGGGTGAGCACCCGGAGAACAGTGGGAAAGCCATGCAGATAGTGGAGGACGTTTCCATGATACCTGCCATGTTGCAAACTAACATAGGGAACACGGTGGGGGGGGAGTGCCCCGCAAACAGAATGGGGGAGGGACTGGGGCTCGCAATGCTGTCGGGGATGGGGACTACCAGTTGGTGCAGCACGAGGTTTTGTGCTCTATGAAGAACACTTACGAGGTGCTGGAGTTCCTGGGGCGCGGCACCTTCGGACAGGTGGTGAAGTGTTGGAAGCGGGGCACAGGAGAGGTCGTGGCCATCAAGATCCTAAAGAACCACCCATCGTACGCGCGACAGGGCCAGATAGAGGTGGGCATCCTTGCCCGTCTGAGTGGCGAGAATGCAGATCAGCATAACCTGGTGCGGGCCTTTGAGTGCTTCCAGCACCGCAGCCACACCTGCCTGGTGTTTGAGATGCTTGAGCAGAACCTCTATGACTTCCTCAAGCAGAACAAGTTCAGCCCGCTGCCATTGAAGGTAATCCGACCGGTCTTACAGCAGGTGGCCCGCTGCGCTGAAGAAGCTGAAGAGCCTGGGCCTGATCCACGCTGATCTGAAGCCGGAGAACATAATGCTGGTGGACCCGGTGCGGCAGCCTTACCGGGTGAAAGTGATCGACTTTGGCTCGGCCAGCCACGTGTCCAAAGCTGTGTGTTCCACGTACCTGCAGTCACGCTACTACAGGTAGGTTGGGCCTGCCCTTTTACTTCACAATAATATAGTTTATTACTGTGACCTGACTACATGAATAGAGTGTTGTTCATGCCTTTTATATTCATAGAAATATCTAAAAAGTTGGCATGAGCAATCAGGACAACTCCAGTTAGGCTACCAAATTAAGCGCTGACCAGTTCAAGATACAGGGGTAGCATTTCACAAGGGTTATTCTATTGTCCAGAGCTTTATGCATTTAGGCCATTATGTAATATGAACAAAGGGCCCTGTAATAACCTGCAGATTTTTCAGAGGGAGCTTGACGGCATGCAAACGCTTTCCCTGCATTGCCTCTGATGGTTAACAGACGGTCACACCCAAATGGGCCTATATTACGTAACCTGTTGAAGGAACAGAAATGTTTACATGAACAAGAATTACTTTAATGTTTTACATGTTTCCGGATGAGACACATGGAAAATTCTCGATGTCTAATCCTTTTGGTCACTACCATATACAGTGAGGGAAAAATGTATTTGATCCCCTGCTGATTTTGTATGTTTGCCCACTGACAATGATCAGTCTAATTTTAATGGTAGGTTTAATTGAACAGTGAGAGACAGAATAACAACAAAATAATCCAGAAAAACGCATGTGAAAAATGTTATAAATTGATTTGCATTTTAAGTGTGCTCCTTATCTCAGCTCATTACCTGTATAAAAGACACCTGGGAGCCATAAATCTTTCTGATTGAGAGGGGGTCAAATACTTATTTCCCTCATTAAAATGCAAATCAATTTATAACATTTTTCACGTGTTTTTCTGGATTTTCTTGTTGTTATTCTGTCTCTCACTGTTCAAATAAACCTACCATTAAAATTATAGACCGATCATTTCTTTGTCAGTGGGCAAACTTACGAAATCAGCAGGGGATCAAATACTTTTTTCCCTCACTGTATAGGCCTATGCTTCCAATTTAACAAGTATGTGAAATGTTGAAACAGTATTACATAACATACCTCCGTGACCGGCTTCGGTGTTATGGTGCTTCTCAGAAATGGTCCTGGTCTATGAAGAGCTAAGAAGGCCAGTTTATTCTCATGGCTTGGCTGCATATAGCCAGAGGTCAGTAGGCGAGGGGGAGAATGTTGCGTGTAAACGCACATTTAGAGACTAGAGAAAGGCATTCGACGTTCCTCTGTTTTAGAGTGCACGTATGTGTGCAGCACACGGCACCAAGGTATTTTTATTTTCTTTCCATCTGCATCTTGGTATTGGGAACAGCAGTTCTCATGTTCAGCCAGCCATGGAGCATGTGTTGGAGGCTGCCATGAGGTTCACAACAGCTAAGGCTGGTTGCCTGCCTTCTGAACTGTAAGATTTTCATATCATTATGTGATAACTGTAGTTTATCTTTGTGTAGACATGCCAGTATGTCCCATGAACTCACCCTATGCAGACAGCAGTATGTGAACACCCCTGCAGTTACACACCTGCTAAACCTCCCCCTACGCTGCTCATGTAGGTGTTGGACTTATCTACTTTCTTGATGTTGATTATGTAATGTTTCAGTGAGGGTACAGAACCCGTGTGTGACTTTGTTGCACTCAGGTTTTCAGTCAAATAGATATAAAGAGGAGCTGAGTGCATAAACTGGAGGTTGAAACCGAGTGTTTCATAAGAGGGATATTACTTCATTCATAGTGCTTCACAATTTGGAGGTGACTAAAGCCCTACCTTTTTACTTCTCAACTAGGCCTGAATGCAACTCTCACCTATTACTGCTGAATTAAATCAGAAATGTGTTCAAATTACAATGCATAGACTGCTGCCTGTGACATGTAGTTTAGGCCTTATTGTTTTATAGCAGTGGTCACCAACCTTATCTGAATCCAGGTCACTCAGTCAAAATGTAAGCTGAGATCTACCATTCATAACATTTTTCACATGCGTTTTTTCTCGATTTCTTTTTTTGTTCTGTCTCTCACTGTTCAAATAAACCTATCATTAAAATTATAGACTGATCGTTTCTTTGTCAGTGGGCAAACGTACAAAATCAGCAGGGGATCAAATACTTTTTTTCCCTCACTGTATATTGGCAGAAAGCTTAATTTCTTGTTAAAACATCAGACAGAAACAATAAATGAGGACGGTTGCTAAATGTCATGTGCACAGACCTTTTAGATTGAAGTAATTGTGCATATGCATAGGTGTCTTTGCCTATGGTTTTGGTGTATGCCATTAACACATGCCTCAGTTTTTCTTATTTTCAATGTGGTCAGTACCGTAAACACACTGTTATTGATTGACCTTCTCTTACAGATTGACCTTGGTGAAGAGCATCCTTTATTCATAGTCATGCTCGTATGCTGGGTTGTCATGACTAAGCACACTTGAGGGGTTTACACAGTAATTCGTTTTTAGGAAGGCATCAATCCGAAGTACGGTCAGACTGCTCCAAACTCTAATTCACATAGACGGTGCATTTGGAAAGAATTTAGACCCCTACCGTTTCCACATTTTGTTACGCTACAGCCTGGTTCTAAAATTGATTAGAGTCTTGGTGGTTCCAATCTTGGTCCGTTTTTAAGAATGATGGAGGCCACTAGGTTCTTGGACCTTCAATGCTGCATAAATTTTTTTGGTACCCTGCCCCAGATCTGTGCCTCGACACAATTCTGTCTCGGAGCTCTAAGGACCATTCCTTTGACCTCATGGCTTGGTTTTTGCTCTGACATGCACTGTCAACCGTGGGACCTTTCTATAGACTTGTGTGTCTTTCCAAATCATGTTCTATCAATTTAATCTCCCAAAGGTGGACTCCCAAGTTGTAGAAACATCTCAAAGATGATCAATTGAAACAGGATGTGCCTGAGCTCAGTTTCGATTCTCATTGCAAAGGGTCTTAACTTCTTAGGGACGGTTTTGGAGAGTCTGGCGTGCCCAAAGTAAAATGCCTCCCACTCAGGCCCAGAAAATAGGATATGCACATAATTAGTACTATTGGATAGGAAACACTGAAGTTTCTAACAGTGTTAAAATATTGTCTGTGAGTATAACATAAAGGATATAGCAGGCGAAAACCCGAGGATTTTCTGTTCTGGAAAAAGTGTATTTGACACATTGCCTCATTTTGAACCCCTCCCTACTGAAAATGACCATATAAGGGAGTAAGATTTCAGTACCTATTGCTTCCACTGGATGTCAACAGTCTCTAGACAGTGTTTTGATTATGTTTAGTTGCTCTGGATGGTAATAGAAAAGAATTGGGAAGTGGTGTAAACAGAAGAGTATGCGCGTTCACCAGCTTCCACGCGCTGTGGTTTTTTCCTTTCCTATCGCCCAGTTTACAACCCGGTTGAAATACACTGCTCAAAAATAAAGGGAACACTTAAACAACACAATGTAACTCCAAGTCAATCACACTTCTGTGAAATCAAACTGTCCACTTAGGAAGCAACACTGATTGACAATAAATTTCACATGCTGTTGTGCAAATGGAATAGACAACAGGTGGAAATTATAGGCAATTAGCAAGACACCCCCAATAAAGGAGTGGTTCTGAAGGTGGTGACCACAGACCACTTCTCAGTTCCTATGCTTGCTGGCTGATGTTTTGGTCACTTTTGAATGCTGGCGGTGCTTTCACTCTAGTGGTAGCATGAGACGGAGTCTACAACCCACACAAGTGGCTCAGGTAGTGCAGCTCATCCAGGATGGCACTTCAATGCGAGCTGTGGCAAGAAGGTTTGCTGTGTCTGTCAGCGTAGTGTCCAGAGCATGGAAGCGCTACCAGGAGACAGGCCAGTACATCAGGAGACGTGGAGGAGGCCGTAGGAGGGCAACAACCCAGCAGCAGGACCACTACCTCCACCTTTGTGCAAGAAGGAGCACTGCCAGAGCCCTGCAAAATGACCTCCAGCAGGCCACAAATGTGCATGTGTCTGCTCAAACGGTCAGAAACAGACTCCATGAGGGTGGTATGAGGGCCCAACGTCCACAGGTGGGGTTGTGCTTACAGCCCAACACCGTGCAGGGCGTTTGGCATTTGCCAGAGAACACCAAGATTGGCAAATTCGCCACTGGCGCCCTGTGCTCTTCACAGATGAAAGCAGGTTCACACTGAGCACGTGACAGGCGTGACAGAGTCTGGAGACGCCGTGGAGAACGTTCTGCTGCCTGCAACATCCTCCAGCATGACCGGTTTGGCGGTGGGTCAGTCATGGTGTGGGGTGGCATTTCTTTGGGGGCCGCACAGCCCTCCATGTGCTCGCCAGAGGTAGCCTGACTGCCATTAGGTACCGAGATGAAATCCTCAGACCCCTTGTGAGACCATATGCTGGTGCGGTTGGCCCTGGGTTCCTCCTAATGCAAGACAATGCTAGACCTCATGTGGCTGGAGTGTGTCAGCAGTTCCTGCAAGAGGAAGGCATTGATGCTAAGGACTGGCCCGCCGTTCCCCAGACCTGAATCCAATTGAGCACATCTGGGACATCATGTCTCGCTCCATCCACCAACGCCACGTTGCACCACAGACTGTCCAGGAGTTGGCGGATGCTTTAGTCCAGGTCTGGGAGGAGATCCCTCAGGAGACCATCCGCCACCTCATCAGGAGCATGCCCAGGCGTTGTAGGGAGGTCATTCAGGCACGTGGAGGCCACACACACTACTGAGCCTCATTTTGACTTGTTTTAAGGACATTACATCAAAGTTGGATCAGCCTGTAGTGTGGTTTTCCACTTTAATTTTGAGTGTGACTCCAAATCCAGCCTTCCATGGGTTGATAAATTTGATTTCCATTGATAATTTTTGTGTGATTTTGTTGTCAGCACATTCAACTATGTAAAGAAAAAAGTATTTAATAAGATTATTTCATTCATTCAGATCTATGATGTGTTATTTTAGTGTTCCCTTAATTTTTTTGAGCAGTGTATTATACTAAATATACAAAAGTGTTCCTAAGGATACATTATCAATGATGTTTGATTGTTCTTGGACAAGTGTATAGGTTGAACGAGTTCTCTTCACGGTTCAATGGGCGAGTGGACGCTGTATTTTCTGATCATAACGCACCAACCAAACGGAGATTTGTGGATATAATAAATTACTTTTTCTAACAAAAGAACCGTGGATTGTCTTCGTTGGACACTTGGGAAGCCCTCAGCAGAAGTTCTTCATAAGGTAAGGGATTTGTTTTCGCTGTGAAATGTGTTTTGTGTGAACCGCGATGGTTTACGAATTTATGCTAATCGCAAAATATTGGAGGTGTTACCCTCAAACAATCAAATGTAGTGCTTTCGCCGTTCGCCGTTTGGCTAAGGAGTGTGCAAGAGACGCTGAGCATGATACACTGCTGTTAGAAATAGGCCTAGCCTTTGGGTGTTGGACAGTGCAGTCTGACTGGTACAGATGGTGGACTGCCTGCATGGGCAACCGTAAAACATGCCAGAAGTAAATCGCGAGGGTCATACTCTTCTGGCTGATGTCGGATCAGTTTGTAGATTCAATTATACGTTCTTAATATTCTAGGATAAAAAAATATATATATTTTGGGGGGTGGGGGTTTCGTTCTCTTTAAAGAATAGAATAATGTGCCTGTCACCTGTCTGCCTCCTTTGAGGAATTTGACCACTGGGTGTTTTTTCATTGCCCTGCTTTTCAGGTTTGGATGTTATTTGGGCATGTGTGCTCTTGATCACAGCCCACATGTTGTGAAAGTTTGAGTGTAGTATTCTTATGAGAAAATAAAGTTGAACCTGTTGATGGGACAAAACAGATAAAATTGCATAAATATGGATACCATTCCTAATTTAGGCCTAATCAGGAGCACTGGTAACAAGTTCATCCTTTTTAAAACAAACTAAACATTTTAAAATACTTCTTATGGATATGCTTGGCGGTATACTGTGGTATTTGGAAAAAGCCACAGGATGGTTTTTCAATACGGTCAGAAATGAAAAGTTTGTTTTCAATACATTTGATATTTGTAGCTACTTTTTAAGTTTACTTGCAGTCAGCTTGTGCAATGCATTAGGAGAGGAAGCAGTATACCTTCTTCATTTCACCTGTCACATTATTTTACATTATGAAGCCCAGAACAGTTGAGCCAGTCACGTGCTTGTTTGTAAATGGGAGACGGCGGGAGCTGGTCCAAGCGTCCTATATCTATCAGCTAGTCTGTGGCGCATATGAGGTGATAAAGTTACACTTGTATGCAATTCACTACTGAGTGTTTGCCGTCAGATATCTTTATAATGGCTTTCTGCTGTAAGTCAAAGAGCTCTGGATGAGTAGTCTGTACAGCTGCCATTTTCTTTACCCCTGTGCGTCCTACTAGTGTGTTGTTTTTTTCCCGTTCTTTTCCGCTCTGCTCCGTGTACACATGCATGCTTTTCTGAAGGAAAAAGCATACTCCTACAGTTGAAGTCGAAAGTTTAAATACACTTAGGTTGGAGCCATTAAAAAAATGTTTCAACCACTCCACAAATTTCTTGTTAACAGACTACGTCTCAAGACATCAGTCAGGAAGTTAAAGCTTGGTCGCAAATGCGTCTTCCAAATGGATAATGACCCCAAGCATACTTCCAAAGTTGTGGAAAAATGGCTTAAGGACAATAAAGTCAAGGTATTGGAGTGGCCATCACAAAGCCCTGACCTCAATCCTATAGGAGATTTGTGGGCAGAACTGAAAAAGCGTGTGCGAGCAAGGAGGCCTACAAACCTGACTCAGTTACACCAGCTCTGTCAGGAGGAATGGGCCACAATTCATGCAACTTATTGTGGGAATCTTGTGGAAGGCTACCTGACACGTTTGATCCAAGTTAAACAATTTAAAGGCAATGCTACCAAAATACTAATTAAGTGTATGTAAACTTCTGACCCTCTGGGAATGTGATGAATATTATAAAAGCTGAAATAAATCATCCTCAACTTATTCTGACATTTCACATTCTTAAAATAAAGTGGTGATCCTAACTGACCTAAGAGGGAATTTTTACTAGGATTAATTGTCAGGAATTGTGACGAACTGAGTTTAAATGTATTTGGCTAAGGTGTATGTAAACTAACTTCAACTGTATATACAATATGGTAGGAACATTAGGATATCTGTAAATATGACATGAAATGACTCCAGTAATGTAGGCTTATTAATGGTTAGGCTAGTCAGTTAATCATTCTCTTGTGGGATTTAATTTTTTTTAATTTTTTTATTTTGTAGTTAAGATGTGTTTTATTTATTTTCTCCGATGTTTAGCCTTCTCTTGCTGTAGTTGGGCAGTTTTCCCCCTCAGGTTCTTATCCCAGAGTAAATGGAGCACTGTGCTCTTTTGAATAATTAAACCAGCAGCTCCGGTGTGGTGTGTGTGTGTGTGTGTGTGTTTTAGGTTTTCTGGACAAGAGGTCTGGAGTTACACAGCCAAAGAGTTTCCCTTTATGCAAGGTTTTAAAGCAGCTGGCTATAATCAGGGTTTAGTGTACTTTCTCTGAGCGCTAGGCTATTTTTGGTCAGTAGTTTTGGGGTTTCTCTCTGCCCTGAGGTTGGACTTTCCCTGTACCGCCCCAGGGCTGTCAAATGCAGGGTTTGCGGTTTCCATGCTGTTATTTTGCACTAATTGTCATTAGCAGTGAGCCCTTTGTTTTTTGCTTTTAAAGACACATTTTTCTCCTTCTCCGCTCCTGACTGCTGGTGCTGCAGGGAGGGGAACGTTGCCTAGGCTACTGAAGACATGTTTGCCGCAACAGCTTGCATGTTTTAGCAAGGAGCAACAAAGTTTCAACACGTTGTGGAGTCCATGTTACAGCAGAAACTGACTCAACTGCACGAATGTCCAGCCGTCACGTCTCCAGTCAGCTGTTCGTTCCATGGTTATGGCGGTTATTTTATTGGCGGTCTTCATCCATAACCGTCGGTTATACTGTAATTGTACCAGCCCTACTTGGCGTACTACCACAAGTGGCATCACTGCTTAGCCACTCTTGTTGTTGTTTGAAAACGACAAGACTCTTTGTCAAATGTTAGTGATGGAGGTAAACCGGTTTTCATCAGTGTTTTACAGCGCCTAGATCAAATCTTGATAAAGACTATCTGGAATAAAATGCTCCTCACACTGTATTGTGAACACAATTTTCTCCCTTCCATTTCTATGACGTTCGGGTTTTGTAACAGTTAGGTTAGCACCACTGAAACACAGCCAGGTAATTACAGACTGTTAGAACAGAGCTGAAACGCCAAGAAAGCCTTAATGCCCAAATGTGCCTAATTGGTTTAGTCTTGATACACATTTGTTTTACAGCAATGCAATGGTTCATTGGATCAGTCGAAAAACTTTCCACACACTGCTGCCATCTAGTAGCCAAAATCTAAGTTGCGCCTGGGCTGTAATAATACATTATGGTCTTTCTCTTGCATCTCAAAGATGATGGTACAAAAAAATACTTTTTTTTTCTTTTTTTTCTTTTACCAGATCTAATGTGTTATATTCTCCTACATTCATTTCACATTTCCATAAACTTCAAAGTGTTTCCTTTTAAATGGTATCAAGAATATGCATATCCTTGCTTCATGTCCTGGGCTACAGGCAGTTAGATTTGGGTATGTAATTTTAAGTAAAAATGTTTAAAAAGGGGCGGATTCTTAAGAGGTTTATGGATCGTGTGTGCTTTCCACATAACCAGCTTATCTTGGGCCAGCTCAGGGGAGAACCTTACTTTTATTGCTGACTGTTGCCTTTGAAGAAGGAATACTGTTTCAGTCTTGTCGTCTAGCCGGTTGCGTTGTTGATTGTCATATTTAGTTTAGACTTGTAGAATGTTACTGTGTCATGTTCTTTTTTTAAATTTTTTATTCTTGATATGACACGGATCTCTATGTACACAACCAGGTCAATGCATTTCCTACATCATGCTTATTGATCTAGTGCTGATAACTGTGATATAGGCATATTGGTTCTTTGCAGTTGTCTTCCTAATTCTATTTGCTAGGAAAATATCCAACAATATGTTTTTCTTGCGCGGAGTCAGATGTTAAGCGTCGACTAAGAGGCATTGTTAAATAGGAGGTGCTGGTCTTATTGCCTAGTATACTATAGGGTAGGGATATGGGTTTTGTACTTTATTTTAAAGCCATAAGCTTCCTGGAACAACACATTCAGGGCCTTTCTCTTTGGGTACATGCCTTGTGAAATGCGTACATGCAAGCCTAGGCAGGATCAGTCTGTGGGTGCAATACAAGCTGCTTGGCGTTAACCAGAGCTATTTGCCTTTGCCACAGTAAAATGAATTACTCCCTCCCTCAACATTATGCAACATCACTGTTTTTCTTCCTCTCCTCTTCGGTTCATAAAGCACATTTTTCATGTCTGCTCTGTTGTATGGCAGACTTGAATAGCCTTAACATGCATATACCTGCTGTATTGTTTTAGGTTGGACCCCGTTCCATAGATCCAGGAATGGCTCACAATGTGTTACAACACTACCTCCTTAAAATCTGAACATTATGTACCGAGCGTTAGTACATTTTAGAAAAGTTTAGGCGAAACATATTTCACTTGCCCAAGTGCTTGCTAAAAGGGTCCTTTTGATTTCAATAGACATTCCCTGATTCTCTCCACCCAAGTCTATTTTCTCCATATTAAAAGTGCCCTCTTAAACTTAAGGGCAAACTGCAGTTTTCATCATAAGGTGTTGGATATTATCTAATCCATGACCTGCTTAGTTGTATTTGATCTGATCCCATGTCAACAGATCTCAGATCTGAGGTGTAACAAGCATCCTCGGATGTCTTAACCATGGGCTCAGTCTCCTCTGATCAGAGGCCAGTCTCTCGATGAGGCCTGGCAATTGACTTGACTCTTGGTGTATTGAAATGCCTGCAGGGAATGAGGGCAGTTTTAATTAGGCATGGCTTTGATGATTAAGCTGTAAAGACCGATCCGAAGATTTACACCAAAAAGTGTAGAGAAGCTAGCCGTGTATCCTATTAATAGTTACCACCATAGTAGTACATCTCATCTTGGTATGGAGATCTCTATGCAGTTGCTCTACTTTCTTTGTGATTTTTGTCTCAGTAAGCATGCTGGCTCTCATGGGGCGGCAGGTGGTTAAGAGCGTTGGGCCAGTAGCCGAAAGGAGCCGACTAGGTGAAAAATGTGCACTTAACCCCAATTCCTCCTGTAGGCTCTGGATAAGAGCATCTGCAGAATGACTAAAATGTGATGATATTGTGTGTCTGTGTTTGATTGCTTTACCCTGTCCATATCACAGTGTTAGGGTTAGGGTTGGGCGACTTACTATCTTTCCTAGCTTTTTGTAAAAAAACAGCCTATATTCTCTCGCTCACTCTCCATTTGATAGCCTAGGAATATGACCGAAGGCTACGCTTCATCGTTTTATGCATGGCTGTCCCCCGATTCTATAAATAAAAAATATATGAAAAAAATACAAATGTAAGAGTTCAATCTCAGTTATTTGAATAGCCTAAAAATGCACGATGCTTACAGAAAGTATTCACACCCCTTGACTTTTTTCCACATTTTGTTGTGTTACAAGGTGGGATTAAAAATGATTTCATTGTTTGTCAAAGATCTACACGAAACACTCGTCTGTAGCGTCAAAAAGGTTTGGTCTACAAACTACTATGACCCCTCTATGGAAAGATGACTCTCATTAACACGATTGTGTTCTCTGTTTTGCTCTAAGACCCCCACAAGCGTTTTGTGACTCGTCTGAAGTCGGTACAGCCAATCTGCCAACTTCTGTCTGTAGTGTCTGAACAGTTTGGGCTACACACTACTATGGACTGTGTGTGGAAAGGTGAGACTTTTTAAAATATATTTTTGGGGATCCGCACAAAGGAAATATCTTTATTTTCCCACCAGTGGTGTGTTTCCACCAAACTGACTTGTTGCGGATAAATAACAGTGCACACAATATACTTTTTCGCTTAAGTTTTTATTTACAAAATAAAAATCCAATTTTCAATGTGTTTCCATGGATTTTCAACTCTACTGATAGTTTTGTCTCAAATGTGCCTATTCTGGTCTTGGCACATGCACTCTAACCAACAGCTGGCAGATAGTGCTGGTAGGCTCTGTGGATAGGGTAGTCTACGTCAGGGATCATCAACTAGATTCACCCTCCGGAATTTAAAACAAATATTTTTCTTGAGTGGATGGTCAGGGGTCCGGAACAGAATTTGACTAAAACCTAATCATTTCAAACCTTGCTTACATTTTTCAAACCTTGCTTACATTTTGTATACTATCGTGTGTGTGTGTGTGTGTGTGTGTGTGTGTGTAACATTCATGTGTATGTGTGTAACAACAGTGCACATTCACCACCCTGTGAAGTTATAAATCACTTATTTAATCTGTAGCCTAATAAACTGCATGGTTTCCCCGAGTCGTAGTAGGAGGACCATACGCCATGTCATCGTTTGACACCAAGTTTCTTCCATATCATGGTTATTGTATTAATATTTGCGCCTAAAGGCTTTTCCACCTCTATTTCTTGCATAATGAATTTTAAAGATCCCACCATGTCAAATGAACAAATTACAGTATCTTTCGGCATTTTATTAAATTGTACAGAAACTTCCTGTTTCCATCACATCTGTCGTGATGTTTTTTTTTTATATACGTTATGACTTTACTGTGGATGGAAACATGGTTATTGATCATGTATTTTCAGTGGATTCAATGGCAGTTCTTACCTTCGCCACAAGGGGCATTGTGCCGATTTCAAAGGTGCTTTTGGCATGTGTACACATGCCAAAAGTACCTTCAGCGCCAGCGCTGCTTCACAGGCACTATTCATGGTGCAAAAGTACATGTGCATGCATACCCAAAGCTCTTGCTAGCAAATTCAGTAGGGTCTGGCTCCAACAGATACCATAGGACAGACGTGAGACCGACAAGCTCAGACGGGTCTAATCGTGCCAGAGAGGATGGTGCGTTCCCGCCACCAACAATTGGTGTGTGCGTCGCACACTGATGCCCTGCAACAAAGCTACTGACTCGTGCGATACACGCGACCAACAAACGTCTACAGTTTGCACGCACACATACCATCTGAGACGTTTGAGGTTCGCAGACCATGTGGCGTCTGCATGCATAATCTGCAGCTGGATGCTTCTCAGCAAATTGGCCGTTCTTGACTGTTGTCCATTCTTACTGCCAGTAAGAGACTGCTGATTGCCAGAATTGTTTTACTTTCATCAATATTACATTTCTATTTAACATACGAAACATTGACAAATACCGTAAGGTAAAATAGAAATCCAAACTGGTCTGCATCAATACTGGTGTGTATAGTAAAATGCAGTTTACTGTTACTGTACCACTGTTTTACAATCTCACTTTTAGTCGAAGATTTGACGCTTCTATGGTTATCCAATCCCACAGTAGAGAAAAGGCCGTGTGGTCTGACCAGGGCTGCTGTTTTGATCAGAGAAACATGCCCTTGGCAGTACACGTCATTAAAGTAGCAATGGTCAGGAACACAATGGCCTGTGGCTGCTTGATGAAGACCTGTTTCTTAATTGGCACATTAAAGGAGGGTCATCTGGCAATGTCTGGGCTGATGCTGCTGATGAGTCCCTAATAAAGTCAGTCAATGTCCTGTGTCGACAGACTGCAGATGGGTTCAATGGAGCGCTGGTCTTCATTCTGTGCCTTCTCCAGTTGGAGAGCAGTTATCTGCTGGTGCAGAGGCTCGACTCCGTTTGTTTAATCACCCAATCAGGCATGGAGGATATTTAATGGCCGTTGAGTAAAGTAAATGATGCCCATTTTTTTTTTTGTGTGTGTGGCTGTTGGCTAGAAGCTAATATCGTCCTTCTCTGTGTTTAATCTAATCTACATTCTTAGCTGTTGTTCCAAATTCTCTTTTGGCCTCAGTATTCTAGCTATGTCAGTTTTGGTCTGTTTTTACCCAGATAAGGCAGCTCTCATGTGAATGGTCCAGTGTATTTTAATTCTGGAAATGTCCCCCCCCCCACGAGGCTCCACAAAGTGCTGTGTTCCATCAAATATGGTGTGTGCATTGTACGGGCAGCTTCTGGAAAGGCAGGCCGTGGCTGCAGCCATTATCACACTGCCAGAGTTCAGTTATGAGCGGTATGTTTTCCCCGCTGGGTGTGAGCGCTACACAAATGGTTCGATATGTATATTCACAGGTTCAGCCACTTGTTCACGCACACTTCAGCCACAACCCATAAAGAACGCACTAGCTTAAATGAACTTGATTGTATCTCCTCTTTCTAAATATCCAACATTAGGTCTATTAACAAAACACTTGAGTAAATGAGGGATACAGGTGTGGTTCCTGAGTTAATATAGCAATTAACATCCTATCATGCTCAGGGTCATGTGTAAATATGGCAACCTTGGCTATGCCCCCATAGGATGACAATGCCCCCATCGACAGGGCACAAGGTCACTGAATGGTTTGATGAGCATGAAAACATCTAAACCACATGCCATGTTCGTCTGTCACCAGATCTCTACCCAATTGAACACTTATAGGAGATTCTGGAGCGGCACCTGAGAGAGCAGTTCTTTTCACCACCATCAAAACACCAAATAATGGAATTTCTCGTGGAAGAATGGTGTCCCATTCCTCCAATAGAGTTCCAGACACTTGTAGAATCTATGCCAAGGTGCATTGAAGCTGTTCTGGCTCGTGGTGGTCCAATGCCCTATTAAGACACTTTATGTTGGTGTTTCCTTTTATTTTGGCAGTTAACTGTATTTGCATCAGAGCGCTTCTGTCCTTGTTCTTGCTGCTTGGGTAATGGGCTAAGTTGGGTCATTATCCTTGACCCCTGTTAAGGCATCTCAATGGAAGGTTGATGTACTACATTTAAACATTCTCCAAGTTTTTCTGAAGAACACATGGCTGTGATTATCAGCTGTGGAGATTGCTAGCTAGGCACCCCATAAGGCAGAGTATTTTTAGCCCAGCAGGTTGAGAACCGTGGCAGGAGAGCTGTAATGTAGAGCCATATGTCTCTAGACACAGCGTGAGAACAGTCTGAACTGGAATAAACTGATGTAGGAATGGAGGGACAATGTCGCTCAGAGATTGTCTTCGCCTGCACCCAGCTGTGCTGACAGGTTGAGGAAACCCCCTCACAGCTCCCCCCTAATCGCCATTCCCCTGACACATGTAGTGTTTATTTTAGTAGATTGAGTTTAGTTAGGGCCGTGGTTAGATATTCCCTGCTCCTGGGCCTGTGGAAGACATTTGTTTTCCCCAGAACAGCTGCAGTGTGCAGAATTCCCCTGGACCACAGGGAGGCGGATACCCAGGCCTCGTTGACCAGGCGGTCAGATCCTCGGTCACAGTAGCCTAGGAAACACGTTCTCTGGGGATAACCTTCCTGGAACTTCCTGCTCCAGCCTTAATCAGTTACTTGCATGTTATCTATATTAGTTCATGCTGGTGTGATATATAGGCGTTGGCATAGGCTAGGCTTTATCTCTACCAGAACATTTTGTAATATGATATAACCGACTTGTCTGAACTTAGCCGTAAGCACACCATGTACAGGAGTTGAACTTTTTTTTTTTTAACAACCAACCAACCCACCCACCACCCTTCTCCATTCCTTTCACTAATGTTTTGCAAAAAAGGGGAAGTCTGTCTCTGCTATGGATAGCACTCAGACCTAATTTCCACATTAAGCAACAGATACGGACGTTGAAATGTTTTGCGTTTCTCAATGTCCCCTGTCCTTTCTTTGCTTTACATAACTCTTAACTTTCTGCTCTTTTTAGGAATGACAGGAAATGGTTAATTGTGGCTTCCCCTTCTAGCCCAGGGTAGAAAAACATGAACTGTCCTTATCTTCCTGTTAGAGACAGGCCTTTTATAACAGGTGTTACTTTCCCAGATAGCTGAAGTTTTACACTATGTCTGGTTATCTCTTATTCACAATGGTGCCTGAGGCGAACACTGACCGTCTCCCTGTGGGTGTACATGATCCCCCTCAGTTGTTGCCTGTGTTGTCCAGGGCTGGATATAGAGTAACTCTGCGTCTCCTCTCTCTCCTCCTGTATGCTGGGTGGGCTAAGCCATGCTGTCATCAGGGCACAGAATTAACTGCTGATGCAAGAGAGGGTGCCCATGGTCACAATATCAGATTGCACTGTTGATATTCTCTTCTCATAGCCATGCACACTCTCTTCAGATGTCCAAAATAGGTTTTGAAGAAGTAGTTAATTCTTTCTTGCCTGAAATAATTACAGATGGCCTATTTGTTTGTATCTGAACTGAAGTTTTATGGGTCTCTGCTGCAAAATATGATAGACTATATAACCAGTGGCGCGTACTCATGGATGCTAAGGGAAGCCAGGCTTCCCCCCAAAATTGACCTATTAAAAAAAGAACATAATATTTTATCTTTGGTCTCTGTGTTTCATAAAAATAATAGCCAACCAGCATTGAGCTAAACTTAGTGAGCGCAACTGAATGATCCTAGCACAACAAAAAAATAGTGTTAACGGAAGCCAGTTTGGATTTGGCTTCACACCAAATCACATCAAAAACAGAATGTAATTTACAGAAAAACTTGAATTATTGCATCTCTTTGTGTCGTTGACCTCCAGTGGCTGGCTACCTAGCTAGCTAAAATTGTCCCTTACCTAAATAAGCCATGCATGGAGATAGGGATTTGTGGTTTTACTTAGTTCTCCGCACTGGCCAATGCTTATAACGGCGACTCTAACCATAAATTAATACGTTGTGCCCCTGGCCTGAGAGGATGGAAGTTCAATATATAGCTAGATGTAGTAGGCTAGTGTTAACTAGCTGGCCTGGTGCATCATTACCCATGAAAGGAAGTTAGGCTAGCGATTTAAGCATTTTAGCCAGGTAGCCTAGGACAACAAACTAAAAGCGTGTACTGTATGACAATCCTAGACCTTTTCGTCAATATGAAGGAGGGGAGGATGTCGTTTGCGTTTCTCTACAAGTAGGGTGAGTCAACATGTTTTTTTTTCTACTCACGTGCACACATCAGCACCATGGACAGCTACTTCATATTTAGCCTGGACTAATCGTTTTTGGTATCGTTTAGTTGTCACTATATTAAACTAAGCATAAGTGAGTTGATGTTGAAATTGTGCTGGAATAGTGGAGGCGGCTCCTGTTTTCTTTCAGACTTGCAGTAACTCTCTGTGGTTACTAAACAACCATTGATTTAGAGTCTGAAAATGTCGGAAACGTTAACTTGCTTGATCCTGCTGTATGTCATATAACTGTTTGATACATGTAAAATGCTTTGTGGACTTTACCTGACAAATTGCACTCTGGTTTTGTGATGAAACAAAAGTGTGGTTGAATTTATTCTGCCTCTGTCTTATTGTCTCGGCAGTATTCAGTATTCGGAAAGTATTCAGACCCCTTGACTTTTTCAAAATGTTACGTTACAACCTTATAAAATGGATTCAATTGTCCCCCTCATCAATCTACACACAATAACCCATAATTTTGAAATTGTTGTAAATGTATAAAAATTAGAAGCACCTTTGGCAGCGATTTATAGCCTCAAGTCTTCTTGGGTATGACGCTACAAGCTTGACACCTGTATTTGGGGAGTTTCCATTCTACTCTGCAGATCCTCTCAAGGGCTCTAGCTGGGCCACTCAAGGACATTCAGAGACTTGTCCCGAACCCGAACTCTGCGTTGTTTTGACTGTGCTTAGGGTTGTTGTCTTGTTTGTAGGTGAACCTTCGCCCCAGTCTGAGGTCCTGAGTCCTCTGGAGCAGGTTTTCATCAAGGATCTCTCTGTACTTTGCTCCGTTCATCATTGCCTTGATCCTGACTAGTCTCCTAGTCCCTGGTGCTGAAAAACATCCCCACAGCGTAATGCTGCCACCACCATGCTTCACCTTAGGGATGGTATTGGCCAGGTGATGAGCCGTGCCAGGTTTCCTCCAGACATGACTCTTGGCATTCAGGCCAAAGAGTTCAATCTTGGCTTCATCAGTCCAGATAATCTGGTTTCCTTAAGGTGCCTTTTGGCAAACTCCTAGCGGGCTGTCATGTGCCTTTTTACTGAGGAGTGGCTTTTGTGTGACCACTCTACCATAAAGGCCTATTTGGTGGAGTGCTGCAGAGATGGTTGTCCTTCTGGAAGGTTCACCCATCTCCAGAGAGGAACTCTGGAGTTCTGTCAGTGTGACCATCGGGTTCTTGGTCACCTCCCTGACCAAGTCCCTTCTCCCCCGACTGCTCAGTTTGACTGGGTAGCCAGCTCTAGGAAGGGACTTGGTGGTTCCAAACTTCTTCCGTTTAGGAATGATAGAGTGTGTTCTTGGGGACATTCAATGCTGCAGAAATGTTTTGGTACCCTTCCCCAGATCTGTGCCTCGACACAATCCTGTCTCTGAGCTCTGCGGATAATTCCCTAATTCCCTCGACCTCATGACTTGGTTTTTGCTCTGACATACACTGTCAATTGTGGGACTTTTTATAGACAGTTGGGTCCATTTCCAAATCATGTCCAATCAATTGAATCTACCACATATGTACTCCAATCAAGTTGTAGAAACATCTCAAGGTTGATCAATGGAAATTGGATGCTACTGAGCTGAATTTTGAGTCTCATAGCAAAGGGTCTGAATTCTTACGTAAATAAGGTGTATTTGTTTGACATTTGTTTTATACATTTGCAACAATTTCTAAAAACCTGTTTTGTCTTCGTCATTATGGGGTGATGTGTGTAGATTGAGATGTTTTATTGAATTCCCTAGAACTAAGAACCTGTCTTTTTTTTGTGTGTTTTTTTTGTTACACCTTCTCTCGCTGAATTTGTTTCAGCATTTATCCGTCGACAGACGTCTCCTGCCAGCAGGATATCAAACCGAGTGATGACAGTAGGACGTCACAGATTACCTCGTGTCACACTATAATGGTTGCATTAGGGCGTTGCATCTGACCATCGCTAGGCAATGGATGTTTCATTTGTCAAAGCAGCCGCTCAGCCTTGGTTTTAAAATTGTAACTGATTGATTGGCCTTACTTTTTTGTGGAAGTGGAACCTTGCAGTAATGCCCGCAAAATTGCTTAATGGCCGTCGAAGTCCACGAGCGTCACTCTTCAGCTTGATTAAGCATGTGTTTTTTGTGTGTGTGTGTGCTGTCAGTATTTGTGAAGAACTAATAGGAGTTCATTATACGGTACATACTGCGTTTTGTTTGTGTGACCTCATGGTCTTCATACATGAGTTCCCACAATAAATCATGTTAGTTAATATCTTATCTTGAGTTCCCTGCCCTCCCATGAGTATAACAAATCCAATGCCTGTTGTGTATGTGTGTACTAGTCTAACAATGGTTGTTGAAAGGGCTCCCCACTAAACTCTTTCCTCTTTGTATTCCCTGTATACAGGGCTCCAGAGATCATCCTGGGCCTGCCTTTCTGTGAGGCCATCGACATGTGGTCCCTGGGCTGTGTCATCGCTGAGCTCTTTCTGGGCTGGCCCCTCTACCCAGGAGCACTGGAGTATGACCAGGTAAATCAAAGCACCTGCCTGACACCTCCAAAGCTAGCAGACTGTCAAGGGAAGAGAACAATACTGACAGAACTGACATCTCAGTGAAGACTGGCCACAGACAGACCTCTGGAGCAGCGTAACAGCCCCTGATGCCTGTGTGCTGGTGCATTTTGATTCTAAATGTGATGGTTAAAGCCTCCACTTTGTTTGTTTTCCTATTGAAACCCTGTCTGTTATTTTGTTGGTGCTCTCTAAGCAGTGAAGCATACGAATGCAAAATGTCTAATCTGGACGTTAATGGAACAGGAAATTGGCTGGGTCATCTTTGATTTTTTTCCCTTAGGCCAGTAACTACGTGATTGTGACTGAGTCCCCCGGCTTAAAGGGGAGACCATGGGAAAGCTCTGTGGTGTGCCGGGGTAGGGCTGTCATTCTTGGGTCTAGTGTTCATTTGGACCACGACCAGGCAGTAGTGCTTTGCTGACCATGAACCCCCCTGACTGCTGCACCGTGCCAGCGCTGGGTCCAGTTCCACGCCACACAGCAAAATGTATTTGTAAGCCTAATGCTAGACACACCACACACACACCATGACCCCTCCCCCAAGCCTGCACCATCAGCAGGTTCTCACTTCATTGCTCTCACTGTGTTTGTGCAGCGTTGTGGCAACCCTATTTTGAATCTCTATAACTTCCAAATCATCAAGCCTTAAACAGAGCCAGTTAATCTCACTGGTCTCCTGGCTGCGTTGAGAGATACAGCGGCGGCTTTGCAGAGTGAGGGAAAACCCCTGCCTCCTGGCCTAACACATGCCTGGTCTTGTAGTTTTAGCAGCTCGGAGGCACAGTGTTTTGGCTGGAAGAGGGTAGCTATGACGTACCCTTTCTGAGCAATAGGCCTTACTGGCTTTACTGTCAGGGACAGATGCTAACTTTGTATTTGTCATACTGTCAGTGTCACTGCTCCCACGGGAGATCAAGTGTCCAAAAATCTAAGTCTGGTCTATTGCTGTTTTTAAAAACAATTTTAGTAATGATCTCATGGGCAGCAATGACATTGTTGTTTTGGATAATAAATAATTATATATCTTCATATAGTTTTTGCTATGTTACCAGATGAGCAACATGTCTTTTGTAAGGTGTTTTTTTTTTTTTGGCATTTATCTAGGTCACCCTACCTCCACTTTGTGGGATTGGAAAGGTTGCCATGGCAATTTTGAAGCACATTACATCTGTCCTGGGCATGTCAAGTGGCTCTCAGCATATTGACTTGGCAAAGTAGCATGGGATGAGCAGCAGTGCTATAATAGAAGAGTAACCAATATTCCTACTGGGATTATATTTTACAAGTGTATGACGTGTGTCTATTTACTCAGTTTGGAAGACTTACATGTAACCTTTTTCATTAGCTTGGATTAGTAGAGGCCGAAACACCCTGTTTGGCTTAAGTGTCTTTGTCCTGTGGGTATGTTTGGGAGGGCTGGGATAGCCGTGTGCCTGTGTCAGGCTCCTGATGTGGGGGTGACAGAATGCTGCTAATGGGAAGTTCTGCTCGACACCTCACACAGAGCTCCATGACCACACTTGGAGGTCCAGTCATCACATGCCATCAATAGCAGTGCAGTGGTCAGCTCTATTTTCGTCCTACATTAAACTATTGTCTAGTTTGTCTTGATGAATATCTGTGTAGTGCTATCAGGGTTTTTTCAAGAGCAAAATGGGTCTTGTGTCTTGGGTGGTGGGCGTGGCCAATGGTGCGGTCGCCAACCACCATTTTCAGAGGCCCTCCTGTTGACTGCCGTAACAAAAGTTAATTTCCTGCAATTCTACACATCTTGCCATGGCTTATGCTATCTGACTGACTCAAACAGTGTAACAAAACCAATGGGGGCACTATTCAATGACAAAAATACAATACACATTTTTGAGGGGAATTTTTTATTCTCTGTCTAGCTTTTATTTTGGTGATTGTTAGTTCTCAAATATGATCTTATTTAAAAAAATATATATAGCAGTCCATTATCTTTTCTACATACTTGAAATCTGGTTTTAGTCATTTAAGTTGACATGTTTTTCCATTCTCCTTAATGTTGTTGATTCCTTTGTAGATGTACCGTGCCTTCAGAAAGTATTCGTACCCCTTGACTTATTCCACATACAGCCTAAATTCAAAATGGATTCAATATTTTTTTCCCCATCCTTCTACACACAATACCCCATAATGACAGTGAAAACATGTTTTTAGAAATGTTGGCAAATTTATTAGAGAAATATCTCATTTACATAAGTATTCACACCCGTGAGTCAATGTTTTGTAGAAGCACCTTTGGCGGCGATTACAGCTTTCAGTCGACTTCGGTATGTCTGTATCGGCTTTGCACATCTGGATTTGGGGATTTTTCTTCCATTCTTCCTTGTAGATTTTCTCTAGCTTTGTTAAGTTAGATTGGTAGCGGTGGTGAACAGCCATCTTCAAGTCTTTCCATAGATTTCCAATGGGATTCCAGTCTGGGCATTAGCTGGGCCACTCAAGGATTTTTCACATTCTTGTTCTGAAGCAATTTCCAATGTGGCTTTGGCTGTATGCTTGGGGTCATTGTCCTGTTGGAATGTAAATCTTCACCCCAGTCTAAGGTTATTTGCACTTTTTGATGCAGATTCTCAAGGATTTGGCTTTATTCATTGTTCCCTCTATCCTTACCAGACTCTCAGTCCCTCCTCACTGAAAAGCTGCCAACATGCTTCATGGTAAGGAAGTGTAAAGCTTCCTTACCATGAAGTGTAGTAGAGTTCTCATCTCAGCCAAGGTGCTCTGTAGTTCTGTCATTGGGTTCTTGGTCACCTCCCTGACCAAGGTCCTTCTTGCCCGTAATCACATTTTCTTCCTCTCTCTCGCCTCCACAGATTCGCTACATATCTCAGACACAAGTGTTGCCAGGGGAGCAACTGCTAAACGCGGGGACCAAGACATCCCGCTTCTTCTGCAAAGAGTCTGACTCGCCTTATGCTGCCTGGAGACTGAAGGTAACATTGACACTATCTGATTCCTGAACATGGACATCCTAGACCAGGGGTAGGCAACTACACTGAACAAAAATATATAAACATGTGAAATGTTGGTCCCTGAGCTGAAATAAAAGATCCGAAAAATGTTCCTTATGCACATATGTTTTGCAAATTTTTGTTTACGTCCCTGTTATGGAGCATTTCTCCTTTGAAAAGATAATCCATCCACCTGACAGGTGTGGCATATCAAGAAGCTGATTAAGCAGCATGATCATTACACAGGTACACCTTGTGCTGGGGACAATAAAAGGAAACTCTAAAATGTGCAGTTTTGTCACACAACACAATGCTACAGAGTTTTGAGTGAGCATGCAATTGGCATGCTGACTGCAGGAATGTCCACTAGAGCTGTTGCTAGAAAATTAAATGTTCATTTCTCTCTCTACCATAAGCTGCCTCCAATGTCGTTTTAGAGAATTTGGCAGTATGTCCAACTGGCCTCAACCGCAGACCATGTATGGCATCGTGTGGGCGAGTGTTTGCTGATGTCAATGTTGTTAAGAGTGCCCCATGGTGGCAGTGGTGTTATGGTATGGGCAGGCATAAGCTACGGAATACTAACACAATTGCATTTTATCAATGACAATTTGAATGCACAGAGATACCGTGGCGAGATCCTGAGGCCCATTAGTCGTGCTATTCATCCGCCGCCATCACCTAATGTTTCAGCATGAAAATGCTCATCCCCATGTCGCAAGGATCTGTACACAATTCCTGGAAGCTGAAATGTCAGTTCTTCCATGGCCTGCATACTCACAAGACTTTGTCACCCATTTAGCACATTTGGGATGCCCCCGATTCGACGTGTACGACAGCGTGTTCAGCAACTTCGACTGCCATTGAAGTGGGATGGGACAACATTCCACATGCCACAAATACTGACTGCTTTTCTGATCCACACCCCTACCTATTTAAGTTATCTTTGACTAACAGATGCATGTCTGTTTTCCCAGTCATGTGAAATCCATAGATTAGGGCCTAATGAATTGATTTCAATTGACTGATTTTCTTTATATGAACTGTAACTCTTTGAAATTGTTGCATGTTACGTTTTATATTTTTGTTCAATATAGATTTAGCCGCTGGATGATTTGTCATAGCAGATGGTAGGGGGGCCGGAACATAAATGTTTTTATTGTATTTGATTACATTGAGACACGATCACATGTTTTATTCGTGGGAATACTTGCAGATTTCCTGAATAAAATAAAAAAAATGTATTATTTTTTTCCAAACTGGTGAATTTTATTTTTCTGTTTTTTTTGTGTTTGCAAAAAAATAAATCACTCACGGGCCAAAACTGAGCAGCCTGTTGCCGACCCCTGTCATAGACCATCAACAGACCCAGTTCTGTGTACGCTACGTAGAATTCTAGAGAATGCATGTTCACAATTGAAGACTCCTCACATTTTCTGTTTCTGCAGACGACAGAGGAGCATGAGACTGAGACGGGGATGAAATCCAAAGAGGCCAGGAAGTACATTTTTAGCAGTCTGGATGACATAGCACATGTGAGTACAGAACTTTACTTAAATGTGTCAGATGATCACATCATTCAAAGTACGAAATTGCGTACAGGTAAATTATGATTTGTGAAAACTACCATATGATACAGTAGTGTGACAAGTGAATACCTGTATATTTGGATACATAGTAGCTAAAGATGTTGGTTTCATTTTGCCGCCTTAGGTGAATCTGGTGCTGAATATGGAGAGCAGTGACTCGCTGGCAGAGAAGGCAGACCGGATGGAGTTTGTGGGCCTGCTGAAGACCATGTTGCTGATCGATGCTGAGAAGAGGATCGCTCCCTCAGATGCCCTCAACCATCCCTTTGTCACCATGCAGCACCTTCTTGACTTCCCCCACAGCAATCAGTAAGTCTAACCTAGGGCTAAACAACAATAACATAACAAAGCAACAAAAGATCTTCTATGCTCTACCAAGAAATTAACTACAAACTGATTACAGATGGACACGGATCAAAAGTAGGCTACAATGTTCCATGATTGCGCTCTGCTCGATTGTCCATCTCACCCGTTCTCCCTTTTCTCCAGTGTTCAATCGTGTTACCACATCATGGATGCCTGTCAATCACGGCCCAACGCTTACGATACACTCAACTGCAACAAAGCACCGTTCCACAGACCCTCAACAAACTCAGCTGGACTGCCAATGGCCTTCAATAAAATGGGATCGGTTCACTCCCAGGTAGTCTATTCATCACAATTACAAGAAGCTTCATGTATGGTCTGAGTGGATGTAAGCTGGAAATCTATGTTACATTTATGGTTGGGGTAAATAGACTTCTTATTGAACCAATATTGCCACCTACAGGATTATTGGTGCTATTGAATAATATTTACCTTTAATGGTACTGCTGTCTCTCTCACTTCAGTGACTGAAGTAAATCATGAAAAGATAGTTGATTAAACTTAACCTCCCCTCCCCCCATGCAGGCTTTGACGCAGTCTGCTCCCTCTGTGATGCATCCTGGGATGCTGCAGACAGGAAATGGTCAGTTTGGGTGTAATGACTCCTTTCAGCCAGCCCTCATCCTTTGCCCCCCAACCATGCAAGGTATGGAGCGTCTCAAATTAGCACACAGTCAAGTCATTTCATGAAAGATACAATATTAATGCTGGATTTACAGTGGCCATGTCAATCAAAGTTCAAATCCAATACTAGGCTATGCTTGTTGTTTTTGTAGGTAACCCAAACCAGTCAGGATATGCAGTTCGGATGGAGAGCACAATACCAATGGTGAACCAAGCCCCTCCCATACAGCCTTTGCAGATGCGACCTGGAGTTATGGCACAGGTGAGACTGGCTCACATTGGGGATATTTGTAAACAGGGGTCAGATGCCACACTACTTAGTTGAGGTCCTTGACTCATGTTAGTCGGGGGTAACACTTTCAGGTGAGGTGGTTCAGGAGTTTGGCGCTTCCCTTACCGCATCTTAAAGGTTTATGGTGTGCTAATGATTCCTGTCTTTGTTCTTTGCAGCAACCATGGTCAAGTAGAGGCCAGCAAATCCTGGTACCAGCCTGGCAGCAAGTGGCTCCTCCTACCACCTCTATGGCTTCTGATACTGTGGCTGGCCCACAGAGGCTCAGTGACTGGGGGTGAGTTAGTTCACCATAGAAGAAATTACCTTTTTAACACTTACTTCACTTGCCCCTTTCTTTGTACTGTGGAGATAAAACGTATATAATGTTGTTGTTTTGCCTTTTTAAAGGAAAGTACGGCAACACAGCAATCATTACACCAACATGATGCAGCCTATTCTATCCAACCAAATGACCATGTCTGGTCCACAACCAATCAACATTGGCATTGCACACGTGGTGTGGCCACAGCCGCACGCCAACAAGAGGAACCAGCCCAGTCAGAACAGGTGAGATTTCCTTCTTCAGCCCAACGCTTCTCCTCCATGTTCCAGTTAGAAACAGTGTCCATGGCAAATCAATGCTCTTGTTGAATTGACCCGAGTTCATTGTGTCTGGCTTGATAAATTATTGATTTTGCATCATGATAATGTGGCTGGTGACACTTTGCTTCTTGAAAGTCTATCTTTAACTTGGCTGTTTTGGGACTATAATGGACTTATAAAACAATTATTTATATATATATATATATATATATATATATATATATATATATATATATATATATATATATATAGTTTTGAGTGGATTTTCCCTCTTAAGTGAGTGTACTACTAAATCATAGTCATATTGTTCTTACATAAACAATAGTCAATTTACGAATAAACAATTTTTACTCTACCTATTAGGAGCATGAACTACTCACACAACAACAGGGACATCCAAATCTCAATGTGCCGATCTCCAAAGATGTCAGACCGTGTTAGTAACACAGGAGGAGGAGATTCCTCCCATCTGGAGAGGCCTGTGGAGGTTCAGCAGGAAAGACATGAAGAAGAGGTGAGCTGCTGTAAGGCAGTGGAGGACGAGCGGATAGACATGTCCCACCAGCAGCGAGAGTCTGTGGTCATCGACGACCTACCCAGCCCCACCCTCAGCGTAATCAGTATCAGCAGTGACACGGACGGGGAGGAGGATTCCTCCTGCAGGTGCAAAGGCGGCTCTGACTGCGAGGCTTGTAAGGGCTCTCTGAACATGGAGAGGGTGTGCTCCCTCAGCAGCCCAGACAGCACCCTCAGCACCAGCTCCTCTGCCTCTGTGCAGTCCAGCCCGTCCCCCTGCAAGAGGCCCAACAGGTACTGCCAAACTGCACAACTTTTGATAACTTGCCTGAGGGGCCAAAGTCTTGATCATCAGTAGCAAGCCTGGGCATTTAGTTCTGTTAGTTATTCTGTTATTGATTGCATTTGTCTGTTTTCAGCATGTCTGAGGACGATGGTCATGGGAGCGGCTGCGAGACGGTAGACTGTTCCCCCGCCTCGGACTCCAGCCAGAGCCACAGCCCCTACCTGGAGAGCCGCTACCTAGGCAACCACAACCACCAGTCCCTGGGTATGACGACGCGTGGCATGGACCCCGAGAACGAGCCCAGCAAGCTCCCAGTGAGAACCATGGTGGTGCCCCCTATGAGGGTGGTGCAGAACAACAACAACATGGACCAGCACAGAGCCAGAACGGGTCAGTTTCTATTCAGAGAATTTCACATCAAAATTGTTTCAGTATAAACAGTAAGGGTAGGCCTATACAGTAATCTTTTGTTTCAGTTTTGTGTAATGCAAAGGCCTGGTTGAAACTGATCTCTGAACTCTTAAGTTAATTTGTGGAATTTCTTTCCTCAATGCATTTGAGCCAATTAGTTGTGCTGTGACAAGGTAGGGGTGGTATACGGAAGATAGCCCTATTTGGTAAAATACCAAGTCCATATTATGGCAAGAACAGCTCAAGTAAGCAAAAAGAAACAATAGTCCATCATTACTTTAAGGCATGGAGATCAGTCAATCTGGAAGATTTCAAGAACTTTGAAAGTTTCTTCAAGTGCAGTTGCAAAAACCATCAAGCACTATGATGAAACTGGCTCATGAGGACTGCCACAGGAAAGGAAGACCCAGAGTTACCTCTGCTGCAGAGGAAAAGTTCATTAGTTACCAGCCTCAGAAATTGCAGTCCAAATAAATGCTTCAGAGTTCAAGTAATCCGACACATCTCAACATCAACTGTTCAGAGGAGACTGTGTGAATAAGGTCTTCATGGTTGAATTGATGCAACGAAACCACTACTAGCGGACACCAATAAGAAGAAGAAACTCCCTTGGGCCAAGAAACACGAGCAATGGACATTAGACCGGTGGAAATCTGTCCTTTGGTCTGATGTGTCCAAATTTGGTATTTTTGGTTCCAAGCGCTGTGTCTTTGTGAGACGCAGAGTAGGTGAACGGATGATCTCTGCATGTTTGGGTCCCACCATGAAGCATGGAGTAGGTGTGATGGTGTTTGGGTGCTTTGCTAGTGACACTTGGTGATTTGTTTAGAATTCAAGACACACTTAACCAGCATGGCTATCACAGCATTCTGCAGCGATGCGCCATCACATCTGGTTTGGGCTTAGTCCCACTATCATTTGTTTTTCAACAGGACAAGGATCCAACACACCTCCAGGCTGTGTAAGGGATATTTGACCAAGAAGGAGTTTGATGGAGTGCTGCATTAGATGACCTGGCCTCCACAATCCACCGATCTCAACCTAGTTGAGATGGTTTGGATGAGTTGGACCATAGAGTGAAGGAAAAGCAGGCAACAAGTGCTCAGCATATGTGGGAACTCCTTAAAGACTGTTGGGAAAGCATTCTAGGTGAAGCTGATTGAGAGAATGCAAAGCTGTCATCAAGGCAAAGGGTGGCTACTTTGAAGAATCTAAAATATAACATATTTTGATTTGTTTAACAATTGTTTTGGGTTACTACATGATTCCATATGTGTTATTTCATACTTTTGATGTCTTCACTAGTATTCTACAATGTAGAAAATACAAACAATAAAGAAAAACCCTTGAATGAGTAGGTGTGTCCAAACCTGACTGGTACTGTATATTTGTTACTGCTCGACTAAAACAATCTTGTTTGACCAACAGCCTAACGACCAAATAATCGACCAGTTGACTAATTGGGGTCAGCCTTAATTGCAGTCTTAAGACACTGGTAATGCCACAATCCAGACATGAACAACCTCAAACCATCCATCTGCACTGTCAGATGTTCTTGAATATTCATGTACAGCGCATAATGGCAGGTTTTTTCTGCCACCTACGTCCAAGTAGTATAAAATTAATGTTTGGAGAAATGCTTTCAGTGTAAACTTGAACGACTAAAACAAGATAAGTCAAAGATAATGGACTTATATATTTTGTAATAATATAGTCTCTGAGAACTAATAATCACCAAAATGAAAGCTAGACAGAATAGAAAATTCTGAAAACAGTTAATTTTTTTGCAGTGTTTATTTTATGTTTGAGCAAAAGAACACAGCATGGCAAAATTCGTGGAATTGCCGAATATTTGCTTTAAAACCTCAGATTTCTCTCGGCTCCATGGAGAAATGTGTAGAAATGCAGGAAACAGCTGGCTGAAGAGGACGGACGGGATTTGTGCGGTTAAATTTGTTTTTGCGGTAACGTGGACTCTCTTTATAACGTGATGAAAAGTTGTTGCTCTTTGCTGAAACAAGCAAGCAAGTCGTTGAATGTCTAGGCACCACCCTGCAGCATCAACCATTTGGCTGACCAATAAGTCATCCAAAATTCCATGACCGTCACAGCCCTGCCTTTACACAGAGCAAAGGACTGTCAGCGTACTATGGATTTTTTTTGTTATTTGATTTAGAATTTTAGGACCCCTTTTTTAGGTATCAAATAAATATATATAAAAACATTATTTGATTTAAATATAGATTTTTGCCTTTACTACTAAAGCCCATAGAAACACATTGAAGAACACATTCAGAAATGCCAAGAAGGACAGTCAAAAAACAAGGTTTTGAAGTGTCCTAAATCTAGGAGATATTTTTTTTAAACTCTGAAAATATATATATTTAACACACTCACACACTGCGTTCGGAAAGTAATCTGACCCTTTTACTTTTTCCACATTGTTACGTTACAGCCTTATTTTAATGTTTAAAAATCAACTACACACACTACCCCATAATGACAAAGCATAAACAGGTTTTTAGAAATTGTTGCAAATGTACAAAAAATAATAATAATGAAATAGCAATTTTTTTACGTAAGTATTCAGATCCTTTACTCAGTACTTTAAGCACCTTTGGCAGTGATTTGCAGGTCTTCTTGGGTATGACGCCACAAGCTTGGCACACCTGTGTTTGGGGAGTTTCTCACATTGTTCTCTGCAGATCCTCTCAGGTTGGATGGGGAGCGTCGCTGCGCAGCTATTTTCAAGTCTACAGAGATGTTTGGTCGAGTTCAAGTCCGGGCTCTGGCTGGGCCTCTCAAGGACATTGAGACTTGTCCCAAAGCCACTTGTGTTGTCTTTGCTGGGTGCTTAGGGTCGTTGTCCTGTTGGAAGATGTACCTTCGCCCCAGTCTGAGAACCTGCTCCAGAGCGCTCAGAACTTCAAGGATCTTGACTAGTCTCCTGGTCCCCTCCGCTGAAAAACATCCCCACAGCGTGATGCTGCCACCATGCTTCACCGTAGGGATTGTGCCAGGTTTTCTCCAGACGTGACACTTGGCATTCAGGCCAAAGAGTTCAATCTTGGTTTCATCAGACCAGATGATCATGTTTCTCATGGTCTGAGGCTTTAGGTGCCTTTTGGCAAACGCCAAGCGGGCTGTCATGTGCCTTTTACTGAGAAGTGGTTTCCGTCTGGCCGCTCTACCGTAAAGCCCTGATTGGTGGAGTGCTGCAGAGATGGTTGTCCTTCTGGAAGGTTCTTCAATCTCCACAGAGGAACTCGGGCACTCTGTCAGAGTGACCATCAGGTTCATGGTCACCTCCCTGACCTGACCAAGGCCCTTCTCCTCCAATTGCTTAGTTTGGCCGGGCTGCCAGCTCTAGGAAGAGTGGTGGTTGCTCCAAACTTCTTCCATTTAAGAATGGAGGCCACTGTGTTCTTGGGGACCTTCAATGCCGCAAAATGTTTTTGTAACCTTCCCCAGATCTGTGCCTAGACACAATCATGTCTCGGAGCTCTACGGACAATTCCTTTGACCTCATGGCTTGGTTTTTGCTTTGACAAGCACGGTCAACTGTGGGTCTTTATATAAACAGGTGTGTGCCTTTCCAAATCATGTCCAATCAGTTGAATTTACCACAGGTGGTCTCCAATTCAGCTTCAGAAACATCTCAAGGGTGATCAATGGAAACAGGATGTACTGGAGCTTAATTTCCAGTCTCATAGCAAAGGGTCTGAATATTTATGTAACTAAGTTATTTTTTTATACATTTGCTAAAATTTCTTCACCTGTTTTCACTTTGTCATTATGGGGCACTGTGTGTAGATTGAGGGGGTAAAACATATTTAATACATTTTGGAGTAAGGCTGTAACAAAATGTGGAAAAAGGTTTTTGCAGAGTTACAGTTCATGGAAGGAAATCAGTAAATTGAAATAAATTCATTAGGCCCTAATCTATGGATTTCACATGACTGGGCAGGGCGCAACCATTGGCAGGTCTGGGAGGGCATAGGCCCACCCACTTGGGAGCCAGGCCCAGCCATTCAGAATTAGTTTTTCCACACAAAAGGGCTTTATTACAGATAGAAATACTCCTCAGACGATCCCACAGGTGAAGAAGCCAGATGTGGAGGTCCTGGGCTGGCGTGGTTACATGTGGTCTGCGTTTGTGAGCCCGGTGGAATGTACTGCCAAATTCTACCTTCTAAAACAATGTTGGAGGCGGCTTATGGTAGAGAAATTAACATAAAATTCTATGGCAACAGGTCTGTTGGACATTCCTGCAGTTATCATGGCAATTGCACACACTCTCAACTTGAGACATCTGTAGCATTGTGTTGTGTAACAAAACTGCACATTTTAGAGTGTCCTTTTTATTGTCCATAGCAAAAGGTGCGCATGTGTAATGATCATGCTGTTTAATCAGCTTCTTGATATGCCACACCTGTCAGGTGGATGGATTATCTTGGCAAAGGATAAATGCTCACTAACAAGGATGTAAACAAATTTGTGCTCAAAATTTGAGAGAAATAGGTTTTTGGTGCATATGGAAAGTTTCCTAGATCTTTTATTTCAGCTAATGAAAAATGGGACCAACACTTTACATGTTGCGTTTATATTTTTTTAAAGTATATTTTTATGTACACATTTAAGCCCTTTTTTGTGGTAGGCACAAAACTACCTTTGTACTTTATAACATTTTTTTAACTGGTGCCAGTTCCCTTCAGACGAGACCCATTGAGTCTCCCCTTTCCATAGAGTGGTCAAAATATTCTGTAGGTTAAAACGTGCGGATGCTACAGGGGCAAATCGACAGATTTTTTCCCCGCCTTGTCTGCTTGGGTATTCGAACCAGCGACCTGTTGTTTACCGGCCCTACTCTTTAACTGCTAAGCTACTTGCCACCCTTAGCCCTGAAATTGAATCCATGTGCCATCTGCTGATCGTAAGCCTCAGACCTGGTGCCAAATAGAGATCCTCTCTAGTGGGCCATGTGGATGAAACAGATGAATACTCTTACTAATGGGCTTCATTACCACTAGCAAGGAGGAGCAATTCTATTTCTGTCTGCCGAAGTTTCTCTCTGTTTATTTCAGCAAGGCATGCTCTCGTTTCCAGTGGGTCCTTATTGGTCTTGTTTTACCTTGTCATATTAAAATACTTATTTTATCTGTTAGTCTTACCGAGCCCTTTTCTTGTTTCTCTTGCAGTCTTCGAAAACTCGTGCCAGCCCAAAGGGCGTTGCGCCCCCGGACGACTGAACCACCACTCCACACCTCTTCATCCCCGGCAGCAACAGAAGATGACCGCATTCCAGCAGCAGCCCCTGGGCTTTGGCCAGGTCAGTCCCCCCTTCTTACTGGTCTCTTCCAGGTTTTGTCATTCAAATCAAATTCTACCTGCTTCATTTTACTTTGATTAGATTTGAACATTTTTGTAATTTAGCAGGAGCTCTTATCGTGAACGACTTAGTTTGTAATGGTGTCTAGCGGTTTTTCCCTCTCCTCTGCCCACCCTCAGGTCCAGCATTACGGCTCCTGCAACAAGGAGTGGAACGGAAACTATGGGCAGCACCGGCGGCCGCACGCTTACATCCCTCCCATGGTGCACGGCCACGCTTTCACCCTCCCCCACAGCAGCCCCACCCACAACTCGGGACACCACCCCCAGGCCGCCCTACTCTCCTACCCTCCCTCGGCGCCCGTCGCCCACCTTCTGGCCTCGCCCTGCGCCCAGCGGCCCGTCCTGCAGCCCTCCTACGGCATTGTCCACCAGGTGACCATGGGCATCAACCACCGGCTGCTGCCCTCGCCCACCATCCACCACCAGGGCCAGTACAAGCCCCTCTTTCCACCACACTCCTACATTGCCTCGCCCACCTATACAGGTTTTCCCCTCAGCCCCACCAAACTCAACCAGTACCCTTACATCTGAGAACCAGCCACCCAGGGCCATGGCCAGCAGAGGCAGCCAGCAGTGACAACTGCAACCAAGGCCTTCATCTGTCATCTCTCAAGTTGTGACAGATAAAGAACCCCCTTTTGACTTTTACAAATCATGTTGGTTGATGGTGATGATAATAGAATTGAAACCGTTAGCTTTAAAGAAAAAAACATAATGAAAAAATAATTAATGAATCAGTGAATGATTAAGAAATTCTCACTTTGAATGTGTTTTTGCACATTTGCTCCGCTTTGTCATTTGGATCGAATGGTTCTCTCTATGAAATGGGTCAAATGGAGGGGATTGAGGTCGTTTTCTCAACCCCCCCCTTTTCCCGTTTTTCTATATTGCCTTCTATCTAGCACGTGTGCTAATCACATCACTTGTTAAGCCATCCCAGTCTCCAGTGCTAGGACAGCAGAAGTTTGTCTCCGTTCGTTTGTCGGTTTATTGTGGTGTAAAGGTGTTACTGTGTTGTTTCCTAATGTCCTCTGTGTTTTCAGTGTGTACCGTCAGTGGTCTGAAAAGGTTGTTCCACACGCTGCATGACGTCGCATGGGCAAAATAACTTAGTCAAGTCGTTGACAGATGCTTAGATGTCACTATGTGTACTGTGAGACTTGCTGCATCGTAACTTGTTCCCACACCTACTAGTGCCTTAAATATATGAGGTTGTTAATGTTACTTATCGCACGCGCGTGTGTATATATAAAATAAATGTACTGGACTGCAGCACTTGAAGATTATTATTATTATTATTACTCTGATATGCTTATCAGATAATCAAATGTCATGCTTATTTGGCCTCATTGTATTTTTTGAGTAGTTAAGCTTCTTTTACCAGAGGATGCTGGCATGCTTTGCTGTGGCAAATGTTTATTTGGTTTGGACTTTATCAAAATGACTAATGTACATAAAACACAATTTGAATGATTTTAATATTTGATAATCAATTTCTAGTCACTTAGTACTTAATTACTAACAGTATTGACACTGTTTTTTTTTTTTTAAACTGCAGTACAATCTAGAAATAGGCGCTGGTTTGCTGTGTTGTTTTTTACAGCCTTTTTCTTGGATTAATACCGTCGTGAGGCATAACGTTGACTATCGACAAACATGCAGATAGTTGGTTGATTCTTAGTACAGTATGATCTCATATCTTCAGAACACCTATACAGTGTTTGATATACCCATCTATCAACCTAGAGTATAATTGCTGGACTATGTAGTGCTTGACAAGGTGTATTGGTTGAGTGCAATTGGCTTTTACTGGTCCATTTTAAGATTTGTCGTCGTCAACTGCTTAGTGCTTATTTTCTACATTCCGTCAGGGAGGAAATGTATTTTGTGTGAATTTTGTTTTTAATTGCTTGCATGAGCATTAGGTTTTTGTCTTTCCTTATTTTCAAATGAAAATGCTCTCTCAGCACCAAAGACTAATTAATATCCTAAGCAAGGTAGCTACTCTTTCTTTTTCCGTTGACTTCAAGTATTCTGGAGTCATCGAGATAAAATATATTTTAAAAAGGTTTGAGGTTTTGTTTTCAGCGTTTTGGGCAAGTTGTATGATATTATGTATTGAATGTATCCTAGATAAGCTGCTAGCTATGTACTGATTGCCACTTCAAAATGATTAACTTAGTTCTTACTCTGCGTTCTTACTTTTGTATAGTTTTAATGACCATATAGAGGTGGATTTTATTTTAGTATAGAGTATACTTAATGGCATTAAGACTTGTTAGTGCCTCTGTATATTTGCTTTGACATTTGAAGTGCGATTGTATCTACTGTATTGCAAGTAATGGAATTGAGCGTTTTTGTTTTGTGTGTGTGCCTATAGCATTAGTATTTGATCTTATTAATTATAGGTTGGCTTCATCATTGCATACAGTAATTTGATGTGTTGACGATTTTGTGTTGATTTTAGTTATTGTTCCGTTAACACGCTCAAAAGCCTACATCTTATTCACATTATCTTATTCACCTTATCATTGATTGACATCTGTATTACCATGCAGATATATTTACCGCAGCACATCTATTTGGTCCTTATCTAAACATTGGGCTACAGAGAGGCCTTGACACATGTATTATTTGTTATGAAATGCATCAGTAAGCACTTGTTCAAAATTTAATGAACTCTCAATATGCTCATCAGGTTCAGTATAAGGCAAAATCCCACACAGTTTTCCTGAAATTGCTGTGCTCTGTGGACTATGATTTTTCTAGCCATTTATTTTAAGCCTAAGAAAATGTTCTAAACCCACTTTTTTATCTAAAGTGGATTGAGACAGATTTTCTACAGATTATTCTGACCTATTCATAGTTGATTGACTGAGGCATATGGGTGGGATCTTTTTTTCTTTTCTCATGAATCTTTAATCCAAACAAGGGGAATTGTCAAATGATGACTGATCTTTTTCGCTTTCAAATCTTCATTACATTGTGGACTGAGAGATTGTTTCAATTTGTTTACTCACTAGCCCCCCAACCCCAGATGCATTTTTCTCATTCTGACTGTCTACAACCTAGTGCCTTTTCAGATTTGTGGTCCAGAGAAGAACTGTTGGTTGATAACTCCCTGATCCCTAGGCAGTCCCCTCTCCTGCAGAGGTGTGGCAGTAGAGTCAGACGTGGATGCTCCTCAACAGAATAGAGTATTACACATCCAAGCGGCAGGCTGTTACGGTTTAAGCAGCCTCATGTTTTATCAGGACTTCTGCAGCCTGTCTCCAAATCCAAATATGTTTTACATGTTTGCCATCAAGTGAGAAAGCGCTCTGCTTTTGGACTCGTGTACAGTATAGTAGAGCTGACCAATACAATGCATTCTTCTCTCTGAGGAGCTCTTATGGGTGCTGGCTTCTATCTTCAAATCACTCAACCCCAATGCGCAACCTTAACCATATGGTCTGAATCCATAAAGCTTTTCTACAGAATATAAAAATACAAGGTTATTCTTAGTCAGGGAATATTTTTTACACTTCACCCAAGATGCAGTTTCTCTTATTGGACATGCACAAATGCAAAGCTTTACATACAATGTGAATGTATATGTGGAGTTGAACATGTGTTGGTTTGCAGACTTGACAATATGTTTTTTTAGTTTTTTTTAGTTTTTGATGGCTACAGAGAATTATATTCTGTATATATGATAAACATCCATATAGCAGCATTAGTTTTGATGAATCACTTGTTGGTATTTGCTTTAACATCCCACATAAATATTAGGTCCCAAGTTGTCACATATACTGCAACTGTATTGTATTGTTTTTCCTATATGATTCATTCAGGGTCTTTTGTATTGTCCAATATTCTACTGTATTAACCTTCCAATCCTTACCACTTTGTTTGATTGCTTTGAATCTTTTTTGCAGTAATTTCACCTGTTAGCAGAATTTGTATTTCACTTCAATTTATTGGGTAATATACAGTATCTAAACAACACAGCATATAGACTTGATTGTGAAATTGGAACTGTTACTGGTTTAATGTGTAGTTTTTGTGGCTTTATGATTTTTGTTTGCTTTTGATTTTATGCTACACTAGTTTGCCATGTAGCAAATGCACTGTGCAATATATATATATACATTATGAGGACTGGGAAAATTATTATTTTGGATGTAATGTCTTACCGTTTGCGGTCGTATTTCTCTAGTTCTCAGTGATTTCAATGTGACCAAGCCTTATGTACTTTGTCACAAAAAGCGGGTTTTCCTGGTGAATATTGGCGAGTGTCAAATTAAGAATTGGTGTACTATTGTCAAGATTCACTTTGAATAAAAAAAAATGATATTGCTTCAGCAATCTTCACTGTTATTCCAGTTTTGCATAAGGTATTTGCTTTGCTAACTTGTATTTTACAGTATATGTCCTATTTCAGATGCAGTACAATACAGTAGATGAAACCGGTCAAAGCCAATAGCACCACCCTGTGCAAGCAGAGTAGAAAAGCACTACCTGTATTTTGCTTGCATTGAACATGTACAGTATAGGGCAGGCTACATCACTATGATTCACATGACACAATGTTCCTCAGCTGATGCCTGGAGTGTTCTAAATAATAGCAGACATGTTAATATAAGCTGTCATTTTGAAACCAGGCCATCTTTTAAATGACATGTAGCTTATGCAATGCTGTTCACAACCCAGATCTCAAATGTCTCATCACTTATGTATGCGATGCCATTGGCCCGCCTTGGCTGACCCCTGGTGACAACCTGTCCTTTTGAAGCCCAATTTTAATTTATGAAAATCCAATTGGTAATAGAATTAACGTTTTCCAGTCGGTTTAGTATTGATTACTTATTAGTTTGGTTTGCCATCTATACCCAGAAGCGGTCGTCTCTCACTGAGAATGCCAAATATTTTTAGCAGTCAACGCTGGCGTCACTGGCGTGAAATGACGGGTTTGAAAGTAAATATTCTGACGGTGTAGTATGATTTATCAGTTCGTTTTTTTTCAATGGGAGACGTTTGTTTTCGTCAGAATGAATGAATTCACTACTATGGATATGAGTGCATCTTTAATTTTTCGCAGATAATAGCTTATTCCGCGCTAGCTGTTCGACGTGGTGCATGGAGTGTGCCCTACAGACGCATTACACACAAGTGTCAATGCTGCCGTTTTGTGTCAACCTCGGGGAGAGACAGGCTTACGTAGAACCTCTCATTGTCCGCAGTGAAGGATTGATCAAATGTATTTTACAAGATTAAGACTGTTAGATGTATCAAGGATAAACAAATGGCTTCAAAACATGCGTATAACAGCCTCGATGATTTGATCGCCAGCGGAATAAACAATGCTCGCGCGCTTGGTTCGATTGAATGGATAGGTGTGGGGATGGGATCCACCTTATGTTTCCAGAAAAACGGAAAGACACTGGGGCTGGATCGAATGTGGACTAAATGTATTTTATCAGTTGGAATGGTTTTGCTTTTAATGCCGTCGGTCCTAGCTGCTGATGGTAAGACTTATTTGGTTGATGACAACCTGTTCGAGTAATATTTTTCTTGTTTTTGGTAGGACAAACTAATTGGTCTTCATTGAGATGTTGGGCTGTATTATTATAGAACCGTACTCCAAATTGGTTGCTCTTCAGGTTGGTGGAACTCTTCGTACCCTGTCCCTATATTATGACTATCGGCTCACACACGGGGATAATGACCGTGGAGAAAGTAGCCACCTAGTTGTTTTTGTCGATGTAGGAAATGTATTACAACAATCTAGATTTTCGAAGACAACTAAAAAAAAAAGCTCAAATTGCAATGTAGCCTATGAGGGCACTTTACAAATCCACATTATTTTGTATATTCAAACAATTTAGATAGTAGTGGGGTATTGTGCGTAAATGATGACATTGCGCCTATTTTTGCATTATCTAAATGTCCCACTAGCCGTGTCATCTGTCGCAGGCACATTCAAGCTATTGAACGTCCTAAATCAATATGAATGTTGATTTTCTACAATGCAGCCCCCCCAGACACTGTCTTTCGAATTAGTAAAATAACCGCTGGACTGGCCTTTGTGCCTGGGGTGGCATGCCTGTGTGCAGTCAACACTGGAACGTGCGCGCGCCGCAGAAGCGCGCTTTTATAATTGCCATACTAACTTACTTGATCGACAGTGTTGGCAACATTTGTGGAGGTTATTCACAATATAGACAAAAAAAAGAACATACCTCGTGAAACGTTCATACTCATTATATATAATACTGTCATAAGAAGCAAAAACTAGCCACTATCCTAAATTAGGTTTAGTTTTGTCTTTTCTTCTCTGATTTGGACCTGGTGTTTATAAGCCTATAATTTAACCATGTGTAGTGGTTTTCATCGCATTGAAAACGCAGTAGGAAAAACAGCTTGTGAATTAGCCATGGGCCTGACCTATACATTTTCAAGTCCTCTCAGATTGCCATAATATCCCCCTATTCCTCCATTCATAAAAAAAAAACATATTTGAATTTGGCATTTAGCTGTGGTCCAGGGAGGGCTAGATCCACGTACCATTTTGAGAAAATTAGGTGTTCCTTTGAGTCAACATGGAGCCCACGGTGCCTTGTTGCCATGGGAACTGATCTGTCTAATGCTTTTTTTTTTCAGGGTAATATATAGCCTGCCCTATAGCATCTGAATAACCAGTACACACTCCAATTTGTGTCTGCTTTTAGACAATAGTTTAAGATAGATTTTAAATGATTTGAAATGCTGTGTGATTCGAAATAGTACATGCAAACAAAATGCTTCTTTGTGTAAATTATGGAAGAAAGGATTTCACACTGCTCAACAGCATCAACAGGCATTTTGGAGATACAGTACAGTGCATGCCAAGGCCTATAAGCCTTTCTTCACAAGAAAACACTATTTTGTGCTCCATTTTCTTTCCAGTGTTGCTCTACCATTACACACAACTAGACCTTTCACATTTCTTTAACCAGGCTGTCCGTGCTGTGGTCATGTCTTGCTGCTGTATCATTATTGGTGTGGAAAATGGGTTAACGACCAGTAACCCACTACTGGTTTAGTGGTGGTAATCCAATGAAAATCCAGTGTATTTATTGCAGAGTATATAATGACAGCTGCTGGTCGCAAGGCAATGAATTCCCAATAATACTGAATCTGTCTCCGTCAATTACACTGATCAGTTATGCTAACCAGGACTCGCATTCTGCTGATTTAGTCTTTTATAGTGTTTCTGTTTTTTATGCGTGCTGCTCCAATGGGATTTCTTAAAAACATAAAGATACTGTATATTGATACCAATCATAGGAAACAGCATGGCACAACATGGCACAGTTTGGTCCATTTTTTAGGTTTCAAATGATTAAATTTGACATGTCTGAGTATGAAAAATAAAAAGGTAGAGATGGACTATAGAACCCCTTTCCAATTGCTCAGTGGTGTCCTTGATGAAGAATTTGTAGCTCAAATGATGGTGGGAAAATGTGAGCCGCTGTTATGTGTCCTGCTTGCTAGCTCCTTATACCAGTGTTTCCCAAACTCGGTCCTGGGGCCCCCCCTTGGCGCACTTTTTGTTTTTTGCTCTAGCACTACATAGCTGATTCAAATAATCAAAGCTTAATGATGAGTTGAATCAGCTGTGTAGTGTTAGGGCAAAACCAAAACATGCATCAAGGGGGCCCAGGACCGAGTTTGGGAAACACTGTTATAAGGAGCTAGCAAGCAGGACACATAACAGCGGCCCACATTTTCCCACCATCATTTGAGCTACAAATTCTTCATGATTTGTGAACATTTGAGATCGGGGTTATTCAACCCCATAATAAGATGCCCACAATTTGGATTATGCAGAAATCAAATATTAAGAGTTGGGTTGCTTGGATGCCTACCTTTTTTAATAGATCAGCCTCAAACATGGTCTGTACAGCACCTTGCCCCATGCACTCTGCTTTGCTTCATTAGGGTGATTGCCTGTGCTGTGAAAGTTAATTATGCATTGCTAGAGCCCCTCTCACTGCGTCAGATCTTAAATAGATATTTCCCTTGTACATTAAATACATTATGCATGACAAGCCTCTACAAATCATGTGGTTGGGATGAGCTTGTTGGCTAATTTGATTTCTAATCCCAATTAGGTATAGAACTTATTTCCCGATCAATGGGGAATTCTATATCGTGTTCTGAACATGAGAGTATGTTCGAAACACAGTTTGTGTTTTTGTTGTTGTAATGAAGTGTAAACCTTGATGCAGAAGATTTAATTATATATGCACAATCTAATGTATTCATGGGTAATACATGTTATTACTTAAATACATGTTAGTATATTATACTGTGTGTGCATATGTGTGTTTTCCAAATGTCTGTATTTTTCGAGTCTCCATAGCAGCTGTAAGTCCAGTTACTGTGTCCCCTTTTTAAAGCTGCAATTCTATCTGAGAGATATGTAATCTGTATCTGACAAGCTTAGACGTCCCCAGAGATTGTCCATATTCATAGACGCAGTGTTTTGTCATTTCTTTCCATGGGGAATAGCGTTGACCCCAAACCAACACATTCGGTAACAGAGATTTTACAGTCAAAATCACAGCCAGTGAATGCTCTTGACTTGCATGAACATTTCATCAAGTCCCTCAAGATTGAACAAAGAATATCCAGATGGATTTATGTCTCATTTCTGAACTCACAATGTATTCGAGCGCCCTCTCGTCATCGCTCTCAGTGACGGCTGTATGGCGGCCTTAATAGATGCTGCCTGCTATGTAGCAGCAGTTTTCACTTTGTGTCGGCCTGGGAGGCTTCAGTACTGACTAAAGAGAGAAACACAAAGAGAAGGGCTGTCTGGCTGGCATCACCTTAGACCTGAGCAGATCAGCAGGTCAAACTCAAAGAAACTGAAACAGGAACAGAAAAAAAACTGCTTTGATTCATTTCAGCACTGCCATGCAGAAGCTCTGTGTAGTTATTTATTTGTCACAGCTTAAATACAGGGCTGTAAAGGTACTTAAACCTGGTTGGCACAACCCCAATGAGTTTGGCGTCCGTTTAGAACCCACTTGCTGTATCCTCAACTGGCGGAGAGCTGCAAAGATGCTTCTCACTGTGTATTGTATGACCGTGTCTATTATGTAACGGGAAAAGGACAGCCAAATTAGTCCTGGCCTTCTAATGAATACTATATGCAATGGAATCAGAGCCATTTAACAAATGTGTTTCCTAAGAGGGGTTGGAAAGTCACGGGATCATGGGGTGGCCTCTGTCAGATTAATGCTTCTGATTCCCAGGAACAATGATGAAATCTCTTCGGCTTTCACACCATATGTACCTGCAAGTCTCCCACTCCATAGCGTATCAGGATGCTTTGTAGCTCAGTTGCTAGAGCATGGCGCTTGTAATGCCAGGGTAGTGGGTTTGATTCCCGGGACCACCCGTATGTAAAATGTATGCACACATGACTGTAAGTCGCTTTGGATAAAAGGATCTGCTAAATGGCATATATTATTATGTATTGAGCCACAGTAGGGGACAAGAAAGGGCAAAGCATGGCTAGTGGTTCCTCATTGGACAAGTGGCATCACGTGGGCCTGCAGCAGTTTTGGCATTTGCTATGAAAAATCAATGCATACTTTCATGTTAAAAGTCTTATCAATTGAAGTGCTTCTGCTTCCCTGGGATAGGCTGTTGCTAGGGGCTTTTATGATTTACTGTCTGTGTTTGGCCACTTGAGTCAATATGAATTCCTAATCAAAAATACGGTTTGTGTACATGCCTGCCAGTGTGATGTGTACTGTGTGTGCGTGTGTGTGTGTGTGTGTGTGTGTGTGTGTGTGTGTGTGCATTTGTCACTTAGCTACAAAAGTTCAGGTGACTGACTGTCCTAATTTCGCTCTACCATCAGTGCCAGTTCTGACAGTTGATCATACTGTAGTGAAATAACGGAATTCATCACACGCTATCTGAATTTGAGAGAAGCTATAAGAAATGATCTTAACTCCTTTAAAAAAAATATCCGGTCTGAAAAATATTCTTAATATACAAATTGGTCTAATAGAAGGCTAATGTAAGCGAGTCAGTTTTGAAACAGGCATGTTGTATTGAATTGTATGTTCAATTATATATTTTTATGAAAACGTTTTATTTTTGTATGATCAGTAATGTGTTTGCCTTACACTCGCTGTAATTACGACCAATCGTGTCAGTATCTTGTTTTGTCAAATGGCCATACGTTGCTTCTGATAGTATTTGGAAATTAAGTGGATTGTCTTTAGTGTTGGTCTTGTATGAGTGAGACTTACTCACATGGACATGATATTGTGTGTCTGAGGATCAGTAGGCTACAAAGAGCAATTCAACAATAACTAATGCGGAGTGAAACTAACTTTCCCAGTGTCTATGTCATACTTCTGGTACCCTGAGGTCGGTTTCGACTCCTCAGATAAGAGAAAAAAAAATCTCGCTGCTCTTTCGCAGGGTGGTACTGGAGGAGCAAGACACTCATCCACTTTTAATAGGGTTGTGATTGCCTGCTACATCCCTGGGACTTGAAGCTTGAAGCATGTGTTTCTTAGGATGCACTGAGGTGAAGGAATCTCACATGCTCTCCCTTGCATGAGCTTAGAAAGCTCTCAATATTTCAGTCCTTGGCTGCTGTGATGCTAACCAAAGGAGACGGCTGCAGAGCCAGACTGAGCCAGACTCAGAATACAAAACGAACAAGGCCTGCTGAAATCCACGCTCCATCCATCATTGTCGTCATTCATTATCACTGTCCCGCAAGCCATCAGGTTTGTTGTAGAAAGCCAGTGTGGCAGGATCAGGATATGTTTGTTTGCCAAGGTGGATTTAGGGCGATGTACTGTAATGCTGTTTGCTGTGTCCCCTTCTGTGTTGCTTTTCATGAGCTACAGTGCTAGACTAGAGCTCTCCCAGCAGTGTCTTTCCCCTCCAAATCAAAGGCATGCAGTAGAAAAAGTCAAAAGAGCCTCCCTCCTCAGTGCAGCTCACTTAGTGGATTCTTCATTGCTGTCTGCCTCATCACCATATGGCCAGATTGTCAACTGCATAATTTCCACTCTCTCAGTATGTCCTTATGTGACCAATTTTAAAATTGATGTGGCTCAGAATGTCTCACCCTCACTGTTTTTGCTAGACTGCCTTGACATACCCCGAGCTGGGGAAATGGTCACATGATTGTCTTGTCTAGTCACATGGGACCCAGTAATGCCTACACAGATGAGCTGCTATCCATCTGCATCATTGACATCACAGCCTAGTTTTGTTTATCACATTTGGAAAGCATTCTTCATGTGTGTGCAATGTGCTAGTTACCTTGTTTATTCCTCCAATTAAATCAATTTCCAGGCTTTTTAACACCAAATCATTTTAGTTTGTGGTTGAAAGTTTTCCAAATAGGCTTATTAGTTGTTTTTTTGCTATCTTGTGTTATGATAACACAGTTGTACTAAGCTCATAATGCATTTATAACTTATATTCTTCAAGAATCAATGGGTATTTTTGTCACAGCCTGAATTTTAAAGAGATTCAATTTAGATTTTTTTGTCACTGGCCTAAACACAATTTTCCAATGCCTCGCAAGGTTGGGCACCTATCGGTAGATGGGTAAAAATAAAAAAGCAGACATTGAATATCCCTTTGAGCATGGTTAAGTTACTAATGTTATTAATTTCACTTTGAATGGTGTATCAATACACCCAGTCACTACACAAATACAGGCGTCCTTCCTAACTCAATTGCTGGGGGGAAAGGATACCGCTCTGGGATTTACCATGAGGCCAATGGTGACTTTAAAACAGTTACAGAGTTTAATGGCTGTGATAGGAGAAAACTGAGAATGGATCAACAACATTTTAGTTACTCCACAATACTAACCTAATTGACAGGGTGAAAAGAAGGAAGCCTGTACAGATTAAAAAAAAATCCCAAACATGCATCCTGTTTGCAACAAGGAACTAAAGTAATACTGAAAAAAAAAAAATTAACTGTTTGTCCTGAACACAAAGCGTTATGTTTGGAGTAAATCCAATACATTACTGAGTACCATTCTCCATATTTTATTTTCAAGCATAGTGGTGGCTGCATTATGTTATGGGTATGCTTGTAATCAATCGTTAAAGACCGGTGAGTTTTTCAGGATAAAAACTAAACGGAATGGAGCTAAGCACAGTCAAAATCCTAGAAGAAAACCTAGTTCAGTCTGCTTTCCACCAAACACTGGGACATGAATTCACCTTTCAGTAGGGCAATAACCAAAAACACAAAGCCAAATCTACACTGGTTGCTTACCCAGAAGACAGTGAATGTTCCTGAGAGGCCGAGTTACAGTTTTGATTTACAGTAAATCTACTTGAAAATCTATAGCAAAAGACCTGAAACCAATTTGACACAGCTTGAAGAATTTTGTCATTTTGTCATTTTGAGGGATTGTGTGTAGATTTACAGTAAATCTACTTGAAAATCTATAGCAAAAGACCTGAAACCAATTTGACACAGCTTGAAGAATTTTGTCATTTTGAGGGATTGTGTGTAGATGAGATTTAAAAAAATATTTAATCCATTTTGAATTCAGGCTGTAACACAACAAAATGTGGAATAAGTCGAGGGGTATGAATACTTTCTGAAGGCACTGTATCAAATCAAATCACATTTTATTGGTCACATACGGATGTTTAGCAGATGTTATTGCGGGTGTAGTGAAATGCTTGTGTTTCTAGCACCAACAGAGCAGTAATATCTAACAAGTAATGACTAACAATTTCACAACAATGCCCACAATACACACAAATCTAAAGAAAAGGAATGGAATGAAGCATATATGAATATTTGGACAAGTAATGTCAGAGCAGCATAGACTAAAGTACAGTAGAATAGAATAGAGTATATACATATGAGATGAGTAATGCAAAATATGTAAACATTATTAAAGTGACTGGTGTTCCATTATTAAATTGGCCAGTGATTTCAAGTCTATGAAATCCCTGGCCACTTTAATCAATCGTTAATTGATTCAGTTGGCGGACAGATAGCCTAACATTTAAATAATATTGCAGGCAGTAGCAAATATTGCAGACTGTGGCTTTAAGTGTGTGATAACTGAAGTGCCAGAGTATGTCCATCATATTCTCCCAGGACCCAGGAGTGTGATCACTGCAATATGGGTCACACACACAGGGCCTGGGCTCCAACAAGAGATCAAACAGAATATGGCACTTCGTTTGTTCTGCAGCTGAATCTTTTTTACAGCTGTCTTTAGCATCGTGTGTGCAGCACTGTCACTGTCACAACATCACATCATTGGCTTTCTAAAAACATTTAATACTCTCCTTAGTCATAAGCTGTGCAAAACTCAGGCTCTGATTTGACTTCAGTTTGGCATGTGCTGTAGGGTTTACTGCGATAACTTAATAACTTGCTCCTATCATAAGAATAATTGGTGTGCGTTTTCTTTCAAGTGTGAAATGGAACACAAAAATATCTATCTTCAGATTGTCATTTATGGTAATGTGTTACCTGGGAGACAGTGGCACTAGCTTACGATTTTTGTGTGCATGCAATTACAGTTGACTAGGTGGTTTGCTTTGATTCTACTGATTAGTAATATTTAATGACTACTAGTAACAGTACTATTGAATTACTGGGAATTCCATTGACTCTACAGATGGAACAACAGCCCTTTTGTATTTGGTATTTGGTATTTTATTAGGATCCCCATTAGCTGTTGCAAAAGCAGCAGCTACTCTTCCTGGGGTCCACACAAAACATGAAACATAATATAGAATGACATAATACAGAACATCATTAGACAAGAACAGCTCAAGGACAGAACTACATACATTTTTAAAAAGGCACACGTAGCCTACATATCAATGCATACACAAACTATCTAGGTCAAATAGGGGAGAGGCGTTGTGCCGCGAGGTGTTGCTTTATCTGTTTTTTGAAACCAGGTTTGCTGTTTATTTGAGCAATATTAGATGCAAGGAAGTTCTATGCAATAAGGGCTCTACATTATACTGTACGTTTTTTTGAATTTGTTCTGGATTTGGGGACTATGAAAAGACCCCTGGTGGCATGTCTGGTGGGATAAGTGTGTGTGTCAGAGCTATGTGTAAGTTGACTATGCAAACAATTTGGAAATTTCAACACATGAATGTTTCTTATAAAAGAAGAAGTGATGCAGTCAGTCTCTCCTCAACTTTTAGCCAAGAGACTGGCATGCATAGTATTTATACCAGCCCTCTGATTACAATTAAGAGCAAAATGTGCCGCTCTGTGCCTTAACTAGGTCTTTCCTTGCCGCACTGGACCCCACGACTGGACAATAATCAAGATTAGACAAAACTAGAGCCTGCAGAACTTGTTTTTTTGGAGAGTGGTGTCAAAAAAGCAGAGCATCTCTTTATTACGGCTAGACCTCTCCCCATCTATAAAAGGCAATGTTGTTGCTACGCTGTGCCTGAAGATGCATGCTGAGCTGCAGTGTGACCACGCTTAGCAGGTGTCTGTGCTGTACAACTCAGGGTCAATAGATGCCAGATTATGTTGTGTTTGACAAACAAAACAGTGAAATATCAGCTGAACCTTCGTATAGCTTAGAGCTCATATTTGCAAGCCCTGCTGTTACTGCATGCTGAATGCCCTCTGTCTATACTTGATGATTCCCTTTTCTTATCTGCATTATCTTCAAGTGAGACGACATACAGTGGCAAGAAAAAGTATGTGAACCCTTTGGAAATACCTGGATTTCTGCATAAATTGGTCATACAATTTTATCTGATCTTCATCTAGGTCACAACAATAGACAAACAGTCTGCTTAAACTAATAACACGCAAACAATTATACGTTTTCATGTCTTTATTGAACACACTGTGTAAACATTCACAGTGCACTGTGGAAAAGTATGTGAACCCTTGGGTTTAATAACTGGTGGACCCTCCTTTGGCTTCTGTTGAGCTTCAGTTGGTGGACAGATAGCCTAACATTCTCCTGCAAAATGTCTTAAATAAACTTGGGAATAAATTTTTCCATCGATGATAGCGAGCTGTCCAGACCCTGAGGCAGCAAAGCAGCCCCAAACCATGATTCCCTGTCCACCATACTTTACAGTTGGGATTAGGTTTTGATGTTGGTGTGCTGTGCCTTTTTTTCTCCACACATAGTTTTGTGTGTTTCTTCCAAACAATTCAACTGTATTTTCATCTGTCCACAGAATATTTTGCCAGTAGCGCTGTGGAATATCCAGGTGCACTTTTGCAAACTTCAGATGTGCAGCAATGTTTTTTTTTTGGACAGCAGTGGGTTCTTCCGTGGTGTCTTCCCATGAACACCATTCTTGTTTAGTGTTTTATGTATTGTAGACTTGTCAACGGAGATGTTAGCATGTTCCAGAGATTTCTGTAAGTCTTTAGCTGACATTCTAGGATTCTTCTTAACCTCATTTAGCATTCTGCGCTGTGCTCTTGCAGTCATGTTTGCAGGACAGCCACTCCTAGGGAGAGTAGCAACAGTGCTGAACTTTCTCAATTTATAGACAATTTGTCTTACCGTGGACTGATGAACATCAAGGCTTTTAGAGAAAATGTTGTAACCCTTTCCAGCTTTGTGCAAGTCAACAATTCTTAATCTTAGGTCTTCTGAGCTCTCTTTTGTTAGAGGCATGGTTTACATCAGGCAATGCTTCTTGTGAATAGCAAACTCTAATTTTGTGAGTGTTTTTATAGGGCAAGGCAGCTCTAACCAACATCTCCAATCTCGTGTCAGTGATTGGACTCCAGGTTAGCTGACTCCTGACTTCCAACCTACACTGTGAATGTTTAAATTATGTATTCAATATAGACAAGAAAAATACAATAATTTGTGTGTTATTAGTTTAAGCACACTGTGTTTGTCTATTGTTGTGACTTAGATGAAGATCAAATTTTATGACCAATTTATGCAGACATTAACATACACTACCGGTCAAAGGTTTTAGAACACCTACTCATTCAAGAGTTTTTCTTTATTTGTACAATTTTCTACATTGTAGAATACAAGTGAAGACATCAACACGATGAAATTACACATATGGATACATGTAGTAACCAAAAAAGTGTTAAACAAATCAAAACATATTTTATATTTGAGATTCTTCAAAGAGCCACCATGATGACAGCTTTGCTCCCTTTTGGTATTCTCTCAAGCAGCTTCAACTGGAAGGCTTTTCCAACAGTCTTGAAGGAGTTCTCACATATGCTGAGCACTGTTGGCTGCTTTTCCTTCACTCTGCGGTCCAACTCATCCCAAACCATCCCAATTGGGTTGAGGTTGGGTGATTGTGGAGGCCAGGTTATCTGATGCAGCACTCCATTGCTCTCCTTCTTGGTCAAATAGCCCTTACACAGCCTAGAGGTGTGTTGGATCATTGTCCTTTTGAAAAACAAATGATACTCCCACTAAGCCCAAACCAGATGGGATGGCGTATCACTGCAGAATGCTGTGGTAGCCATGCTGGTTAAGTGTGCCTTGAATTCAGACAGTGTCATCAGCAAAGTACCCCCACACCATACCACCTCCTCCTCCAAGTTTACGGTAGAAAATACACATGCAGAGATCATCCATTCACCCACACTGTGTCTCACAAAGACACGCCGGTTGGAATGAAAAATCTCAAAATTGGACTCCAGACCAAAGGACAAATTTCCACCGGTCTAATGTCCATTGATCATGTTTCTTGGCCCAAGCAAGTCTCTTCTTCTTATTGGTGACCTTTAGTTGTGGTTTCTTTGTAGCAATTCGACCACGAAGGCCCGATTCACACAGTCTCCTCTGAACAGTTGATGTTGAGATGTGTCTGTTACTTAAACTCTGTGAAGCATTTATCTGGGTTGCAATTTCTTTTCTTTCTATTTCACCTTTATTTAACCAGGTAGGCCAGTTGAGAACAAGTTCTCATTTACAACTGTGACCTGGCCAAGATAAGGCAAAGCAGTGCGGCAAAAACAACAACACAGAGTTACACATAAACAAACATACAGTCCAATAACACAATAGAGTCGGGAAGTTTCTGAGGCTGGTAACTCTAATGAAATTATTCTCTGCAGCAGAGGCAACTCTGGGTCTTCCATTCCTGTGGCGGTCTTCATGAGAGCCAGTTTCATCATAGTGCTTGATGGATTTTGCGACTGAACTTGAAGAAACTTTCAAAGTTCTTGAAATGTTCTGTATTGACTGCCATTCATGTCTTAAAGTAATGATGGACTGTCGTTTATCTTTCTTTTTTGCGCTGTTCTTGCCATAATATGGACTTGGTCTTTTACCAAATAGAGCTATCTTCTGTAAACCACCCCTACCTTTTCACAACACAACTGATTGGCTCAAACGCATTAAGAAGGAAACAAAATTCACAAATTAACTTTTAACAAGGCACACCTGTCACCAGGTGACTACCTCGTGAAGCTGGTTGAGAGAATTCCAAGAGTGTGCAAAGCTGTCATCAAGGCAACGGGTGGCTATTTGAAGAATCTCAAATTTAAAATATATTTTGATTTGTTTAACACTTTTTTGGTTACTACATGATTCCATATGTGCTATTTCACAGTTGTGATGTCTTCACTATTATTCTACAATATTGAAAATAGTAAAAATAAAGAAAAACCCTTGAATGAGTAGGTGTTCTAAAACCTTTGACCGGTAGTGTACTTTTTTTGCCACTGTAGCTGTGATAAAACATAGCCAGGGAGTCTTAGATTTGTGCAGTTTTGCTACGTACAATACAATGTGATACCTATTTTTGTATTTTTCATATTCACGTTTCCTGTGTTTTGCTTGTGGAATAAATTGCTCTAATCATCCTTTTCAAGGTTAATTGTTGCATTTGGGTCCTGTAGTCTTCCTGAAAAGTACTGTAGATGTGTTACTCTCTAGATCCAATATTCAACCCAGAGAGACAGATGGACACTATGAATAGTTTCAGGAAGTGTGTATCTGTACATCCTGTTGGAAAGGTGTCACTCCGTGGAAAGCACACCACACTGTCGCAATGGGTTTAATTTCAGTTGGACACTTCCCAAAGGCCCCCTCCTCACCACGTGCACCTTGGATGGTGGTGCACTGTGTTTCTCCATGCTTCCCTCTTTCCTGCCCCAACGGCTCAGTGTTTTGAATGGGCAGAGGTTCTTCATGAATCCCAGGACGGCTGGAGCTGCCATGTGTTGTCATAGGAGCCCAATGGAGGAGCTTTTCTGTCTACTGCCATGGCTCAGCCTCTCAGTGATCTCTCAGTGCTTCTGAGGGAGGGCCCTTATGTTGCACCCTGTTAGAGCAGGTGGCTTTCTGTGGGGGGATAGGATAGATACAGGAGAGGTCTTCAGTGTGTCCTGTCTTGAAGACACCAAATACTGTCACACTCTCACTGCTGAGCCTATAGGGTCTTTTAGGATAAATATCTCCTGGTCATGTTTGCTATAAAGAACGGACAAACTCGTCATATACTTGTCATATACAGTGGGGCAAAAAAAGTATTTAGTCAGCCACCAATTGTGCAAGTTCTCCAACTTAAAAAGATGAGAGAGGCCTGTAATTTTCATCATAGGTACACTTCAACTATGACAGACGAAATGAGAAAAAGAAATCCAGAAAATCACATTGTAGGATTTTTAATTTATTTATTTGCAAATTATGGTGGAAAATAAGTATTTGGTCAATAACAAAAGTTTATCTCAATACTTTGTTATATACCCTTTGTTGGCAATGACAGAGGTCAAACGTTTTCTGTAAGTCTTCACAAGGTTTTCACACACTGTTGCTGGTATTTTGGCCCATTCCTCCATGCAGATCTCCTCTAGAGCAGTGATGTTTTGGGGCTGTCGCTGGGCAACACGGACTTTCAACTCCCTCCAAAGATTTTCTATGGGGTTGAGATCTGGAGACTGGCTAGGCCACTCCAGGACCTTGAAATGCTTCTATAAGCCACTCCTTCGTTGCCCAGGCGGTGTGTTTGGGATCATTGTCATGCTGAAAGACCCAGCCACGTTTCATCTTCAATGCCCTTGCTGATGGAAGGAGGTTTTCACTCAAAATCTCACGATACATGGCCCCATTCATTCTTTCCTTTACACGGATCAGTCGTCCTGGTCCCTTTGCAGAAAAACAGCCCCAAGGCATGATGTTTCCACCCCATGCTTCACAGTAGGTATGGTGTTCTTTGGATGCAACTCAGCATTCTTTGTCCTCCAAACCACGACGAGTTGAGTTTTTACCAAAAGTTCTATTTTGGTTTCATCTGACCATATGACATTCTCCCAATCCTCATCTGGATCATCCAAATGCTCTCTAGCAAACTTCAGACGGGCCTGAACATGTACTGGCTTAAGCAGGGAGACACGTCTGGCACTGCAGGATTTGAGTCCCTGGCGGCGTAGTGTGTTACTGATGGTAGGCTTTGTTACTTTGGTCCCAGCTCTCTGCAGGTCATTTACTAGGTCCCCCCGTGTGGTTCTGGGATTTTTGCTCACCGTTCTTGTGATCATTTTGACCCCACGGGGTGAGATCTTGCGTGGAGCCCCAGATCGAGGAAGATTATCAGTGGTCTTGTATGTCTTCCATTTCCTAATAATTGCTCCCACAGTTGATTTCTTCAAACCAAGCTGCTTACCTATTGCAGATTCAGTCTTCCCAACCTGGTGCAGGTCTACAATTTGGTTTCTGGTGTCCTTTGACAGCTCTTTGGTCTTGGCCATAGTGGAGTTTGGAGTGTGACTGTTTGAGGTTGTGGACAGGTGTCTTTTATACTGATAACAAGTTCAAACAGGTGCCACTAATACAGGTAACGAGTGGAGGACAGAGGAGCCTCTTAAAGAAGAAGTTACAGGTCTGTGAGAGCCAGAAATCTTGCTTGTTTGTATGTGACCAAATACTTATTTTCCACCATAATTTGCAAATAAATTCATTAAAAATCCTACAATGTGATTTTCTGGATTTCTTTTCCTCATTTTGTCTGTCATAGTTGAAGTGTACCTATGATGAAAATTACAGGCCTCTCTCATCTTTTTAAGTGAGAGAACTTGCACAATTGGTGGCTGACTAAATACATTTTTGCCCCACTGTATATATTCATGTAGGGCTTTGATGATTGGTTCATCTGAGTTTTTTGTAGGATTAAGCGCTGCTAGTTCCTGCTAGACTCATTGTTTGAGATGAACAGTCCAGTGGGTGGAAGACAGTGGGCTTGCATCCTGGGGATGTAAGCACAGGCCTGGTTGTACTGTACAAAGCCAGCCTGGTTCGGAAATCCTTCCTTTTAATTAAACAATCCTCCGATGAATATATTTAGAGTGTGGGGGAAGCGTGTACTCGGTATGGAAGTACAAATGCGCTCTGGAGTTTTGCCAGTATTTAATCGTCTCCCTTATAGAAGGCAATAAACCCTGGTAGCTGCCCATTCCTCATCGTTCACTTGTACTGAGGAAGGGTGTCTTTGAAAACACCACCACCGTATCAGCACAGATTCAACGCACTAGCTTTCCCTCGTAGGTTGAGATTATATGTTTTTAAATCACAGCAGCTGCTTATGTGTGCCCCAGATATGTACTTGAGAACATCTAAATTAATTCCCTATGCTTATCCTGAACAAAACATAAGTGACCTACTTATTAAAATTATTTTTTCCTCTGTCACGGATTGATAATACTGCTCCTGGATGACTAAGAAGTGTTTGTATCCTCAAATGTTCTGCTCCATAGTTTGAAGTCGGTTTCTCCCCGTACCACTCATGTTGTTGACAGGGGGCATGGCCAGGCTGCGTTTTGAAGAACAATATTTAATGCTTTCAAGTAGTTATAGAGAGAGCCGATGTTGATGAGAGACATGGGGGACAGTCAGGATGTCATCATCAGGCCCCTGGGATTGATGAGTCAAATGGAGAATTAATGTGTTCCTGCCTTCCCAACTAACAATTCTAGGGAGAGAGAGAATGTTTTTGTAATGTTAGCCGTAATGGTCCCTAGATGTTTAAGTGTCCAGTTCTCCGTTAGTTAGGCGAACATTCTATGTATGTAAGCAAAACTCTCCTGAGAACCTATTTTGCATGTTTTGGCACTAGAGTTAGGAGAACGTTCCCTAAATGTCAAACATAACTTACCCAGAACTGGGTTGCCATGTTCTCAGAATATCCTATATTAATATTCTGGACACATTTGATTGGATGCTGCAAGAACATTCCTGTGTCCAGTTTTCTGAGGGTTAGGACAATATTCCATCAACGTCTCACCTAACATATAAATAACATGGTTGCAATTTTCTCAAAACATTAGATATTAATGTTCTAGACATGTTTCATGGGAAGACATGCTCAGCTATTCAGAATGAATAAATACTCATCATTTAGGAGAGGTAGTGGATATTATTTGGGCTGAAAGCAGAATTCTACAGATTCTAATCTTTTAACAAGGAACTGATTTGAATTAGACAAGATGAGGGTGTCGTAAATGTTGCCAAGTAATGGCATTAATGTATGTTGCTAAGAATGTGAGAGTAGTGTGACTCCACTAGTGGGTCTCAAACCAAGGCCACCAGCACCAATGACAAACACCTTAACCACTGTCCCAATAAGGGATATCCCTAGGTCATGTGCTTGTTCGGCCTGTCCAGAAGCAAACCCTAGATAACATATGGAATTGTTTTAAGATGGTCATAAAATGGCCATTTAGCTATTTGATTTAGAATTTTAGGACCCTTGTACATATAACAAAAATATATACAATATATACAGTACCAGTCAAAAGTTTGGACACACCTACTCATTCAAGGGTTTTTCTTTATTTTGACTATTTTTATAGTAAAGACATCAAAACTATGAAATAACACATATGGAATCATGTAGTAACCAAATAATATATTTTATATTTTAAATTCTTCTAAGTAGCCACCCTTTGCCTTGATGACAGCTTTGCACACTTAGCATTTTCTCAACCAGCTTGGCCTGGAATGCTTTTCCAACAGTCTTGAAGGAGTTCCCACATATGCTGAGCACTTGTTGGCTGATTTACCTTCACTCTGCATTCCAACTCATCCCACTAAGCAAATTCTAAATAAATCCCAGACAGTGTCACCAGCAAAGCACCCCCACACCATCACACCTCCTCCTCCATTCTTCACGGTGGGTACCACACATGAGATCATCCGTTCACCTACTCTGCGTCTCACAAAGACACTGCGGTTGGAACCAAAAATCTCAAATTTGGACAGATTTCCACCGGTCTAATGTCCATTGCTCGTGTTTCTTGGCCATTATTGGTGTCCTTTAGTAGTGGTTTCTTTGCAGCAATTCGACCATGAAGGCCTGATTCACACAGTCTCCTCTGAACAGCTGATTTTGAGATGTGTCTGTTACTTGAACTCTGTGAAGCATTTATTTGGGCTGCAATTTCTGAGGTGCAGTTTAATGAACTTATCCTCTGCAGCAGAGGTAACTCTGGGTCTTCCTTTCCTGTGGTGGTCCTCATGAGAGCCCGTTTCATCATAGCGTTTGATGGTTTTTGCGACTGCCCTTGAAGAAACTTTCAAAGTTCTTGAAATTGTCCGCATTGACTGACCTTCATGTCTTAAAGAAATGACGGACTAGCGTTTCTCTTTGCTTATTTGATCTGTTCTTGCCATAATATGGACTTGGTCTTTTACCAAATAGAGCTATCTTCTGTAAACCACCCCTACCTTTTCACAACACAACTGATTGGCTCAAACACATTTAAAAGGAAATCAATTCCACAAATTAACTTTTAACAAGGCACAACTGTTAATTGAAATGCATTCCAATTGACTACCTTATGAAGTTGGTTGAGAGAATGCGAAGAGTGTGCAAAGCTGTCATCAATGCAAGGGTGGCTAATTTGAAGAATATAAAATATATTTTGATTTGTTTAACACTTTTTTGGTTACCGCACAATTCCATATGTGTTATTTCATAGTTTTGATGTCTTCTCCATTATTCTACAATGTGGAAAATAAAGAAAAGCCCTGGAATGAGTAGGTGTGTCCAAACCTTTGACTGGTACTGTATATGAAAAAATATTGGATGAAACGTTGATTTTGTCCTTTACTATTATAGCCCATAGAAATGCATTGAGTATCACATTTGTACATGGCAAAACAGACAGTCCAAAAATGTGTCATAAAGAATAAGGTTTTGAAGTGTCTTACATCTGAGATACAATTGATACAATTTAGACACAAGTTTGGTCACTTTATTCATGGAACTTTTTACCCATTATGCACGTTGTGCCTTCACTCCTGTGAAGCTTGTGTTCTTCATAGAGCAAAACAACCGACACCTTCGTGTTCGTCAGAGACTCCCCTTTCGATATTGGTGTCTTATAGCTCAAACGGTTCGGTCTGGATAGTCGGTTTTGTGAGCAGACTTCTTCGAAATGAGAACGTCCGTGCCAGAGAGATTGTAGTAAAGCTTGTTATACGGACGATTTCGCGACGATTCTCTTGTCTGGATCCTCTCGTGTGTAGAAAAACACCTATTTTACAAGCCCCATGTTATGGAATAGGGACAAACGTTATATTCAAATTTGCGTCACTGTGTGATGCACGGCTGCGTCAATCGACTCTAGGTGGAAGATTATTATTAAATATTCTGATTAATATTAAATATTCTGAGAACATGGTAACCACGGTCTGGTTAAGTTTTGTTTGATATTTAGAGAATGGTCTTTTGGAAACAATCCTTGTATGTCACTGAGGCCAGGGGCGGACTGGGACAAGAATTCGGCCCTGCCATTTTATCTACACCAGCCCACGTCACTGCATGCAGAGCAGTGCACAGACCTTTCAGGGGGCAGGTGTTCAAAATTATTGATGATTGATGTAAATCTGCTAGTTAGCTCGTTCAATATTTTTTTTACTGATTGCGATTTAGCTTCAGTGCTCTTAAATAATAATTGTATAATATATCCTAATATTCGTAACCTTCTAACATGATTTATGGATGGCTGGTTGGCTAGTGGCTTGTGTAGAATTTGAGTGTATGGTGGTAAAACTACCTGTGAGCCTCTTTTTTAATACCTCACAGAATATTTTTTTAATACCTCACAGAATATTTTTTTAATACCTCACAGAATATTTTTTTAATACCTCACAGAATATTTTTTTAATACCTCAGAATATTTTTTTAATACCTCACAAATGATCACGACAGGCTACTTTGACACTAACAAACTGAGAATCTGAGATCAATCAAAAGGACCTACGCCTAGGTGTGCGGAGACACACATTGTACAATATGCGGAGTCCTAAAAAATCTTTCCAGTTTCACTAAAATACCAAATGTTGCGCAGCTCACTCGCCGATGGCTGATGCACTCGTGCTAAAAGCCTATCTCTCTCTTGTTTTACTTTGTAAAACAATGTTTGCTCAATAGGCCTATTTGGATGTTCAGAGAATATTTTGGTAGCCTACAGCAGACAGATTATAGTCTTCTCTTTTCAGTAGGAGCCATTTGCTTTCCAACCTCTTTTCCTGGGATTGTATTAGAAATGTAGTGAAAGGCCTGTTTTGTCTGCATGCTGTTCACTGATAGATTTGTCGCCCATTCCCGACTGCAGGCCTAGGCTATACCTTCTTAATTGGGCTACACACAATCCACAGGTAGGCATTTTTTTAAGAAGCTATGGCTCCCCTGTGGCTATGTTATAAGCCTACTCATGGTGTAGTAGGCTATTTTGATGATTTCTTTTATTTTTGAACATACAGCAGTAATTCTATAACTTTGGCAAATGTATTTAAATTCATCAGAGGGCTGCAGCACCTCCAGCACCTTTCCCATAGCTTTGATTCTATAAGGAAATAAATGATGAAGTGCTGCTGTGTGTAGGCCAACCAGACTGAACATTGATGATGATGTAGCCTAAATCAAGTGTTATGCTGCTGTGGTAGTAGCCTACTGTTGATATTTAAACTAAGTAGCTTGCTACACACACTCGACCGGTCAATTCTGAAGCCATGCATGTTTGGATACTGGGTGCACGCAATCTCTGTACCCTGCAGGGCAGACTGGGAGAAGGCACAAACGGGCACACGTGAGCTCCGTACAGGCACAGGGCAGACCAACAGATGGGTTAGGGGTGGGGGGGTAGTGAACTTCACGACATCACAACGATTTGGGGCCAACGACAAAAACTGTATCCCCCCAAAAAATTATATCAACACCCGAAAGGGCACTAGGCGAGTGAGAGGGCAAAGGGGCAGATGCTCAGGCACAGGTAAACCCCTATCTGTGCTTGACTGCATGCACTGCCAACTCAGTGACAGTGCCACCAACCACATGGAAGAATAAACACAGCGCTGTATAACATTTGTATCCTGTCACTTTAGTTGATACATGATGGAGTGCTGTGTGTGTGTGAGAGAGAGAGAGAGAGAGAGAGAGAGAGAGAGAGAGAGAGAGAGAGAGAGAGAGAGAGAGAGAGAGAGGTGACCATATAGAATGTGTTTCTACATTTCCATGCTACATCTACACGCTTTCAGTTGCTGTTTAAGTCCCATCTCTCTCCTCGTTTTCCAGATGAAGGGCACTACAACGAGTCATCAAGGCATGCGGCTCTGCCTCAGGACCCAGCCATGCCCTCTAACCTCTCTGCCAGGGCAACACCAGTGGAGGACGGGCCCCGGGCCCCTCCAGCCATACCCACGGACCCAACAGACCCATCAGGGGTGACAGCAGAAAGCACCAGAGAGCAGCCTGTGCAACCGTCAGTGCTAGCTAATGCCTCCTCCTTAGCATCCTCCTCAGCCATCAACAGTGACAATCAAACAGCAGGAACAACAGACCCTTTGTCTTTAGCCCCTGTAACCAACAGCACCTCAAACACCAGCCCAGGTAGGACACATCATCAAACAATAATCCACCCCATCTTGTTCTAGAAGAAAAATAAACAATCGTAATGTTACGTACGTACATACAGCCTCATGACTGTTGTTAGTGTCTCTACACACTACTGAGACTTTGGTTTCTTGTCACCATCGTTGTCGTCATCATTATCGTCAATGTCGTCCTCATCATCATCATCATCCTCATCATCCTCATCATTATCATCATCATCATTGTTATGATCCGCACCTTCATTCCCTCAAAATCCCATTTTCTTTTGGTCCAGCTCAGTCCCACATTACCATGCTTCATCCCCTCCATCATGCTGCCTCTCCAGGTCTGACCTAATCCTCACATTATGGGACATCATCCAAACGGGACATTTTTCCCCTGATATGATTGACCTGATATGAACCGATTTTGCATCATTTAAACGCTGCTCCTTCTTTCATTGCAGAGGAGGGAGACAGCAGTTTTCCTGCGAACCCAGATTTACCTACAGTCCCAGTGTCCTCTCTGGTTCCTTTGTGGGAGAGCGACGCCATCCTCCCAGACAATGTGACTAGTCATTTCTCCACTCACACATGGAACACCACTACACCCGCAAGGGCTGACACCAACACCACTACACCATCCACCACAGCAACACACACCAACCCAACACCAGACACTGTGACCAATGACAGTCTACAGCTCACGACTGTGACCACCACGACCGTCACGCCCCTGACCGTGACCACAACAACTGTGACACCCCAGACCACGACAGCTTCGACCACAGAGGCTGTTACAACCACAACGTGGACCACTACGACCACACAGGAAGTGACCACCCTCCAAGAGACCACAGTGATGGCAACCACAACTGACCAACCCACGACCACGACCACAACCACAACCGCTCCCACTACCACAACCACAACCGCTCCCACTACAACTACAGTTGCACCGACTACCACTTTGACCATCCCCACCACCACCAAAGGAACAACCCCTGGACCGACCACAACTGAACCTACCCCCACCAGTCCTGAAGGGGAGCATCTACCATGCAACATCACTGAGAAGACCTGGGTCAAAACAGGTACAGTATGGGCTCTCAATCAACAGCAGCTCAGTTTGAAAACCTTTCATTAGTGTCCTCTGTTTCGCCAAATAAATTTGACAAGATTTGAGATGTCACAGTATGATTACATCCCTAATAAAGACCTTCATCAAAATAATACAACTGTTTGTTTTCCTCCAAAGTTTTGTCCATGCAGTTGTGGAGGAACAGGCTTGATATCATGATGAGGCAGAATCTGTCTAAAGGACTCACCCATGCTCTACAGAGGGCCTTCAATGACACCAATGTTTATGTCCAGGTCTGTATTATTCTGTACTCTACTCTCTGTGTTAGGATGTTGTTACCGCTGTAGTGTAACTGGAGAAGAAAATCTACTACATCAAATACAGAATACAGTGCCATAGTCCTGTTTAAATGTTGATCATCCATGTTCACGTTGTTGAACAAGTATTTCATATTAGTTACAGTTGCTGGCTATTCACAGTACAGTATGGTTAATTGTCTCTGGATGGCCAGTTCTAGGAACTATAATGAGTGTATTTACTTATTCTGGCTCCCCTCTTAGCCATACTATTCATGGGGTACAATCTCTCACTTTGATAGCAGAGGAGACTGAAGTGACTAACGGTGAGAGGATTTCAATATGATGATAAATGGCATCTTGATTTGTGAATAGGCTTTGCTTTATAGAGGCTGTTAACAGTATGTGAAGAGAATAGCTATTTATTGACCCTAAAACCTATTATTACCAGCGTTTCCTCTTCAGACATGTCCATTATTCAGTTCTCTTGTTCTCTGTGTTACTGTGTTTCTATTTTACTCTCAGTCCTTCTTTGTCTCATCGCTCCCTGTCTTAGTCAGGGAGTCTCTCTCTCTCTCTCTCTCTCTCTCTCTCTCTCTCTCTCTCTCTCTCTCTCTGTCGATCTGATGGCTGACTCAGTTTAAGTCCATTGATTTCCTACCTGTGCTGTCTGTCTGTCTGCCTATCTGTCTGCCTGAGGTGTAATTCAGTGGTTGCTACTCTATCCCAGTCCTCTTCTCTCCCCATCAGAACCCATGTATTATTACTGAGCCCGGAAGTGATCAGCAGGAAACAACACAAACACAAGCTGCATAGTTATGTGTCCGGGAGTAGCTAGCTAACACATACTGGCGGGGACTGGAGAGGAGTGGGTTATAGTACATAGGGCCAGAAACACTAGTCTTGACCCACTGCGGTAGTTTTGCGTGTTAGCGATAGCGATCAAGATATAAACAACACGTTTTCTCTTCTCAGGTTGAACGTGACCTCTGCAGCCCTCATAATGTCACTCTTGGGTACTATGTAGCCAGTGGGAAAACGGTCTACATAGCATCTGTGGTGGTGGAGACAATGAATGCCTATGGCTTTGACAAAGTGCTGGCAGACATCCGGCAGCACAGTCCTCTGGTGAAGGCTGTTCTGGTCCCTGTAGCCCCCTGGGCCTCCAGCCTCAGTGTCCATCTGCAGCTCAAAACAGGTAAGGCCCAATAGGGACAACACTCCACAACAACACATCCAACACAGTAACACTGCTGGATGATGCGACCATGATTGTAGAAAATGTTGGACTGCGCTCTTATGTACTGTAACTGAATGTACTCTACTGGTATATTGATTGTTGCTCTGTGTTTTTTTAGTTCTCAGGTTCGTAGGCCCAGCAGACATTGTCAACTCCTGCAGTTTTGTTCAAATGATGGAACAACGGCTGGAGAATGCATTTGAGGAAGCTCAGGACAAAGTGCTGGAATCTTACAGCAGGCTTTCTGTTGAGGTATGTTAATGACTTTGGGCCATATTCAATCCCACACAATTAGCATACCTGTTTAGCATGTTGCATTTACTTCAACATATCTGATATTGTACGACATCCTTGTCTGTGTTTGTTCAGATCCAGAGCACCTCCCAGGTGATTGGCTCTCCTGCCGTGTCTCTGGTCTATGTGGTGAAGAATGAGAACACGGTGTTGAACGGAACCATCTCCAGCGGTCTCCTGAACCAGCTGACCGCAGAGCTGGTGGGCTACTTCCTCTTCTTCCCCCCGCTCATCATCGCTGAGCGTAAGTGCATCATGGGAAGGGTTTGCGTGACAGATGTTTCCAGTGGCGTTTTCTTTTTGTTTTCTTCATTTTTATACATAAATATTATATCATATTTCCACTGAGTGTTGTCCTTCAGTGATAGCTTCAGGTTGTGTGTTTGTAAGTGTGTGGTCTGAATACGAAAATATGAATGGTGTCTTTATTTCATTATACCAGCAGAGTACTGATAATTAGATGTTGAACTAATTGACAATGGAGACGTTATGGTCCAATATTGTGCAGAGGAGAGGAGGCTGATTAGCTCACTTCATGCTAACCTGCAATCATTTGCATCACTTTCTGGGTGTTTCTTCAGAGAGTGGATGATTTGAGCACGAAGGGAAGATCAAATAATATTCTATTTAACACCTGCTCTTTCCATGACATAGACTGACCAGGTGAATCCAGTGAAAGCTAGGATTCCTTATTGATGTAACTTATTAAATCCCCTTCAATCACTGTAGATGATGGGGAGGAGACAGGTCAAAGAAGGATTTTTAAGCCTTGAGACAATTGAGACATGGTTTGTGTATGTGTGCCATTCAGAGGGTGAATGGGCGAGACAAAATATGTAAGTGCCTTTGAATGGGGTAGGTGCCAGGCACACCAGTTTGAGTGTGTCAAGAAGTGTAACGCTGCTGGGGTTTTTCACACAACAGTTTCCTGTGTGTATCAAGAATGGTCCACCACCCAAAGGACATCCAGCCAACTTGATACAACTGTGGGAAGCATTGGAGTCAACATGGGCCAGCATCCCTGTGGAACGCCTTCGACATCTTGTCAAGCACATTCCCCAACAAAGTAAAGTTGTTCTGGGGGAAAAAGGGGGTGCAACACAATAGTAGGAAGGTATTCTGTATTTGTTCCTAATGTTTTGTACACTCAGTGTATTTGAACCCTTCACATCAAATCACGCTATATTTATACAGCACATTTCAGACATGGAATGCAACGCAATGTGCTTTACAGGAAAACACTAATAAAAACAATGAAAATAAAAGCTAAAATATCCACTACACAGCAAGCATAATATAAAAAACCCAAAGAATAACACAAACTGAACAACTAAAAAGCACCTTAAGGAAAGGAAAGTTAAAAATATATATTTTAAATATGCCCACAGTTTCGCGGCCCCCCTCAGGTTCTTTGGCAGGCTATTCCAGAGACTGGGGTTGTAATAAATAAAGGCTGCCTCTCCATGCCTCTTGGTCCTAGGCTTTAAGATAGGTCCTCTGGCACTGGCCGTTTAATTGAGGGACCTACTGGGTACATAACTTAAAAGCATGTCTGACATGTATTGGTGTGCACAGATTGATTTAAAAACCAATAGAAGAATCTTAAAATTAAAATGTACCGCTAGATTCTCTCTCTGTACTTTGGCTCCAACAATGAGTGCCTCGGTATTGTCTTGATTTAGCTGGTGGAAGTTGTGAGCCATCCAAGTATTTTAATCACTAATACAGTCTAATAATTTATCTGTAGAGGTAAAGTCGTTATGGTGACACAGAAATGTAAAGTTGTGTATTGCCTGCGTTGCTGTGAAAATCAATGCTGTGCTTTATGATAACACTGCCAAGGGGTAACATACAGTATATAATCTGAACAGTATCAGACCCAAAATCGAACCTTGTGGAACTCCACATTTGATATGTATTTTCTCTGAGTTATGTAAACCAATTTAGAACTTGACCGGAGAGGCCAACTCACCTCTCCAGTCTGTCCAGAAGGACATCATGGTCAACAGTGTCAAATGCAGCACAAGGATCGGACCCTTTTTTTCAATTTTCGCCTAAAATGACATACCCAAATCTAACTGCCTGTAGCTCAGGACCTGAAGCAAGGATATGCATATTCTTGATACCATTTGAAGAAAACACTTTGGAGTTTGTGGAAATGTGAAATGAATGTAGGAGAATATAGCACATTAGATCTGGTAAAAGAAAATACAAAGAAAAAAACATGCGTTTTTTGTATTTTTTTGTACCATCAGCTTTGAAATGCAAGAGAAAGGCCATAATGTATTATTCCGACCAGGCGCAATTTAGATTTTGGCCTAAATTTAGCAGTGTATGCACAAAGTTTTAGACTGATCCAATGAACCATTGCATTTATGTCACATTTTCTTGTCAAGACTGCCCAAATGTGCCTAATTGGTTAATTTTTTACTTTTCAAATTCATTATTTTTTTTATATAACTGTGCACTCTCCTCAAACAATAGCATTGCGTTTTTTCACTGTAATAGCTACTGTAAATTGGACAGTGCAGTTAGATTAACAAGAATTTAAGCTTTCTGCCAATATCAGATATGTCTATGTCCTGGGAAATGTTCTTGTTACTTACAACCTCATGCTTATCACATTAGCCTACGTTAGCTCAACCGTCCCAAGAGGGACCCACCAATCCTGTAGAGGTTATTAATAGTGATCAAGTAAGAAACATTTTCCCGCCTGGCATTTCTAATTGCCTTGTTATACACTACCGGTTAAATGTTTTAGAAGAACCTACTCATTCAAGGGTTTTTCTTTATTTTTACTATTTTCTACATTGCAGAGTAATAGTGAAGACATCAAAACTATAAAATAACACATATGGAATCATGTAGTAACCAAAAAAGTGTTAAACAAATCAAAATATATTTAATATTTGAGATTCTTCAAATAGTCACCCTTTGCCTTGATGACAGCTTTGGACACTCTTGGCATTCTCTCAACCAGCTTTGTGAGGTAGTCACCTGGAATGCATTTCAATTAACAGGTGTGCTTTCTTAAAAGTTAATTTGTGGAATTTCTTTCCTTCTTAATGTGTTTGAGCCAAGAGGTTGTGTTGTGACAAGGTGTGTGTGTGTGTGGGGGCGGGGGGGTATACAGAAGATAGCCCCAAATGGAAAAAAACAAGTACATATTATGGCAGGAACAGATCAAATAAGCAAAGAGAAATGACAGTCCATCATTACTTTAACTCATGAAGGTCAGTCAATACGGAAAATGTCAAAAACTTTGAAAGTTTCTTCAAGTGCAGTCGCAAAAACCATCAAGCGCTATAATGAAACTGGCTGTCATAAGGACCGCCACAGGAATGGAAGACCCAGAGTTACCTCTGCTGAAGAGGATAAGTTCATTAAAGTTACCAGCCTCAGAAATTGCAGCCCAAATAAATGCTTCAGAGTTCAAGTAACAGACACATCTCAACATCATCTGTTCAGAGGAGACTGTGTGAATCAGGCCTTCATGGTTGAATTGCTGCAAAGAAACCACTACTAAAGGACACCAATAATAAGAAGAGACTTGCTTGGGCCAAGAAACAAGAGCAATGAACATTAGACCAGTTGAAATTTGTCCTTTTGTCCAAATTGGAGATATTTGGTTCCAACCGCCATGTCTTTGTGAGATGCGGTGTGGGTGAATGGATGATCTCCGCATGTATATTTCCCACCATAAAGCATGGAGGAGGAGGTGTTATGATGTGGGGGTGCTTTGCTGGTGACACGGTCTGTGATTTATTTAGAATTCAAGGCACACTTAACCAGCATGGCTACCACAGCATTCTGCAGCGATACTATTCCCATCTGGTTTGCGCTTAGTGGGACTATCATTTGTTTTTAACAGGACAATGACTCAACACACCTCCAGGCTGTGTAAGAGCTATTTTACCAAGAAGGAGAGTGATGGAGTGCTGCATCAGATGACCTGGCCTCCACAATCACCCGACCTCAAATGCGATGGTTTGGGATGAGATGGACCGCAGAGTGAAGGAAAAGCAGCCAACAATTGTTCAGCATATGTGCGAACTCCTTCAAGACTGTTGGAAAAGCATTCCAGTTGAAGCTGGTTGAGAGAATGCCAAGCGTGTGCAAAGCCGTCATCAAGGCAAAGGTTGGCTACTTTGCAGAGTCTAAAATCTTTATTTAACACTTTTTTGATTACTTCATGATTCCATAGTGTTATTTCATAGTTTTGATGTCTTCACTATTATTCTACGATGTAGAAAATAGTAAAATAAAGAAAAACCCTTGAATGAGTAGGTGTGTCCAATCTTTTGACTGGTACTGTATATATGTATTTTTTAAGCACAAAACTTTTTAGGCAACAGGGATCTTGATCCAGAAGGGGATTGAATGTCTATGCTGTAACCAAGAGCTGTGGAGTGAAAGGGAGACATTATGATGGTTGATTTTGGCATCTAGCCACTTAGCTTTCAAGTTGAGCTGGATATAATTTATTTGGCACATCTTAGATTTCTTATAGTTACACTTAACTTATTGTTATAAGCAGTGGCCTAGCACGCACCCCTGCAGCCCCTAGTATACGGTATAAACGGTATATTGCCCAAGCCTACTCTCTGTAACTTCTCTCTCCTCTTTGCCCCCTCTCTCTCTCTCTCTCTGTGTCTCCCTTTCACTCCACAGCACTAGAGTACCACAACCTCAACACATCCACTGCCACAAAGCACTACTGGGTGATCACAGGTAATTTACACTGTCATTGATTTTCACTAACTGCTAGTTAGTTAGTGCTTTGGTTGACTGTGTCTTGTGTACATTTGCCTGTGGTGTTTTATCTCCCAACATCTTTGAGCTCCTCCTTTCCTTCCGAATCCTATTGATGCATTATTTAGAGCTTCCTGACATCTGTTTCTGAGAGATCACATCGGATCAATGCTCAGTGTGAAGGAGGCCCTGTTTTGTGAGAGGACTCTAAATTGCATTTAGCCTCCCCCTGTACCTTTCTGCTACTGCCATGATGAGACTGCAGTGCGCCCAGGTCAGCCCAACTATAATATGACTTACAAGTTTTAAATTGAGGAATGACCAGACCTCTCTTTCCTCCTCTGTCCCTATCCCACCTCTCCATCACCTCTCTATCCCTCTCGTCTCCTCTTACCTCTCTTTCTCCCCTCTCCTCTCTCTCCCTATCCAACTCTCCCTCTTTCCCTCTCTCCTCCTCCCCTCCTTCACTTCCTCCCTCCTATCTGCACTCCCTCTCTCCCCCCTCTCCCCTCACATCCCCCTCCCCTGTCTCCACCTCTCTCTCTCTCTCTCTCTCTTTCTCTCTCTCTCTGTGCTCCACTGCTCTGCAGTAATTCAGGATGTTGACAGCTCTTCTCTGGAAGGGAATTATCAGAGCTTCGCTAGTTTAATGGAGCAGCGGCTGGCTGAGCTGTTTTTGGTGTCTGGGCGTCAGGGGAGTCAGGGGAGCCGCTTTAGAAGGGCCACCACTGTCGGGAGCTACACTGTCCAGGTGAGGCGGGCACGCACGCACACACACACACACACACACGCGCACACGCGCACACACGCACACACACACACACAGGGGACTGCATGCTCACTCACTGATAAACAACTCAGTCACATTTTATGTTCACTTGCCCCAGAGTTCCACTATTTTATGAAGATTCACATAATTTCTATGTCCCTTTTAGGTTTTGTCACAGATTAACATTTTTATGTAACGTCACAGATGATCAGGTTTTATGAGGGGGGAGAGAGCTCATGTAACGGATGTTGATCTCTTCCATTTAACACCCCCTTCTTTATGGCAAGCTTTAATCACAGCCCTTGATGAAAACATGATGATGTATTATGTACATTAAACATTTGATCTATAATAAAATACAATGAATTCCTCTGATTCATATTAATCCCATGGGTATGTTCTCTGAGTGCTGTTATTTTTGAGTGTTTGCCCCTTCAGATACAGTTGAAGTCGGAAGTTTACATATACTTAGGTTGGAGGCATTAAAACTCATTTTTCAACCACTCCAAAAATTCCAGAAAATGATGTCATGGCTTTAGAAGCTTCTGATAGGCTAATTGACATAATTTGATTCAATTGGAGGTGTACCGGTTGATATATTTCAAGGCCTACCTTCAAACTCAGTGCCTGTTTGCTTGACATCATGGGAAAATCAAAAGAAATCAGCCAAGACCTCAGAAAAAATTGTAGACCTCCACAAGTCTGGTTCATCCTTGGCAGCAATCTCCAAACGCCTGAAGGTACCACGTGCATCTAGTACGCAAGTATAAACACCATGGGACCACGCAACCGTCATACCGCTCAGGAAGAAGACGCGTTCTGTCTCCTAGAGATGAATGTACTTTGGTGCGAAAAGTGCAAATCAATCCCAGAACAACAGCAATGGACCTTGTGAAGATGCTGGAGGAAACAGGTACAAAAGTATCTATATCCACAGTAAAACGAGTCCTATGTCGACATAACCTGAAAGGCCGCTCAGCAAGGAAGAAGCCATTGCTCCAAAATCACCATAAAAAAGCCAGACTACGGTTTGCAACTGCACATGGGGACAAAGATCGTACTTTTTGGAGAAATGTCCTCAAAAATAGAACTGTTTGGCCATAATGACCATCGTCATGTTTGGAGAAAAAAGGGGGAGGCTTGCAAGCCGAAGAACACCATTCCAACCGTGAAGAACGGGGGTGGCAGCATCATGCTGCAGGAGGGACTGGTGCACTTCACAAAATAGATGGTGTCATCAGGAAAGAAAATTATGTGGATATATTGAAGTAACATCTCAAGACATTAGTCAGGAAGTTAAAGCTTGGTCACAAATGCGTCTTCCAAATGGACAATGACCCCAAGCATACTTCCAAAGTTGTGGCAAAATGGCTTAAGGACAACAAAGTCAAGGTATTGAAGTGGCCATCACAAAGCCCTGACCTCAATCCCATAGAACATTTGTGGGCAGAACTGAAAAAGCATGTGCGAGCAAGGAGGCCACTAAACCTGACACAGCTACACCAGCTCTGTCAGGAGGAATGGGCCAAAATTCACCCAACTTATTGTGGGAAGCTTGTGGAAGACTACCCGAAATGTTTGACCCAAGTTAAACAATTTAAAGGCAATGCTACCAAATATTAATTGAGTGTATGTAAACTTCTGGCCCACTGGGAATGTGATGAAAGAAATAAAAGCTGAAAGAAATAATTCTCTCTACTATTATTCTGACATTTCACATTCTTAAAATAATGTGGTGATCCTAGCTGACCTAAGACAGGGCATTTCTACTAGGATTGAATTGAGTTCAAATGTATTTGGCTAAGGTGTTTGTAAACTTCTGACTTCAACTGTAATTATTGCTATTGTATTTTTGCAAGGCTCTTTCATGGCATACGACCGCACTGAATCCACCAAATTGTGTTCTTGTTTAGATGGTTGGCATTCGTCGACTCCCTGGGCCTAAAAACTCAGCCGAAATGACCTACTATGCCCAACTGAACGGTGCCCCCATAACTGGCACCACTGCAGCTAAGACCCTCAGTACCTTGGATTCCCAAACCATGGCCCTCACTCTGGGCTACTTTGTCCTGCTCCAAGCTGATCGTAGGTTATCTTTTACACATCTTTACCAAACAGCCTTAACATTATTCTCTTACATGAAGTGTACAGAACTAGCTTTTCAGTCACAAACAGATGGATGCACAGTTATTGCAGTATATTTTAGTTTTGCTCAGGCTGAAGCACTGTCTCATAGCCAGCTCAGGCTGAAGCACTGTCTCATAGCCTTTTAAATAGATATGTGCCTCAATAATTTTGTAATGATTGCAAACAAAAATACATATTGATTGATAGTGTGTGTGTGGGCGTGTATTTATTTTGTCTCCATGGTTTCCTGACAGCTGTGGTAAAGGTCCCGCCTGCCAATCTGTGGATCATGGCTGTGCTGACGCCTGTTGCCCTGGTGATGGTTGTTGTCGTCATGGTCACCGCCATCCTGTGCAAGAGGAACAGGGTCATCTTCAAGACCAATGCTTTCAGGAGCTTCAAACCCCGCTCTAAGGTGAACTTTACATATCTCTTAACATCTTAATGTGCAGTTCAGAGAAATGTCACATCTGGGCAGGTCTTAACACTTCGTCTTGCGTTCGCTCAATTACTTATAGCCAATGGTGACGATAGTGATGGGTGCTCAGTAAGCATGATGGGGGGGCGAAATAAGAATCCAGGTGGTTAATGTGATGGAATTGAATCCTAAGCTAAATGTCCCTTTAATTGTCTTCTTGTTTAGACATCCTATCGGAGGGAGGGCAGTTATCACCACCAGGTATTGACTGAGTGTTATTTGTGAATAAATGCATGTTGACAGTGCCTGGGGGAAATCAATGGAAGGGATGGAGTGGGCTCACTATGGCTCATCGTCTACGATCAGTGGGCCATTTTATACATCCTTGTTGCCTTCCAATGCATAGTAATGATTCTTATCCACCAGGCTTCTTCTCATCTCATACCAGCCAGTGGCTCAGTGGCGCAATCCAAGCGATCAGTAATTTTGTTACTGGATTAAATATTGTGCCATTTAGATTAATATAGATAATGTGGGGGAGTATAACCAAGATCTGCCCCTCAACCTTTCAGATTACGACTCAACGTGCACTCGTGCAGCAGCAGAGAAAGTCAGCTGATTTCAGTGTAATTTCTGTACGTCATACCAACATCACTCCCCCCAGAAGAACAGATGCAACATCATGTCATATTTTTGGATGGGAAAAGAGAAGCGCTAGCTCCAGTTTATGGTGTAGGACAAGGTCAGAGATGCACTTGATTGGTGTCAAGTAAAAACAGGACAGTAGGATGGGACTTCTCTCCCAAAACGGGGCCTATTAGCACCATATTTGCCTACTGTATTTTACATGTGCGAGTGCAGTGCTTCAAGGTGTTGTTGATTTGTGAAACTGTTTGTAAACATTTAATGTCACTGGGTTGGTTTTGAATGTGACATGAATTATTTAAAACGGTGCCAAATAGGAGATTCACACGCGATGCTGCGAGGCAGATTTCTCTCTCTTTCCCTTTCTGATCCAGAGATGTGGCACGCATGCGCAAATTAGATACACGTTCTTATAATGACTTGGTTTATGAATTGCTTGTGGCGATATGACAAAAGGACATTATTGGTAAATGTGCTGAGTTGAGCTCTTTGGCTCCACTCCACTGCACATCTTTGCAGTCTGTTGCAGTGGAATGTGTTCGTGTCCAAACATTCTGGGAATGAAGACAGAATACCAAGCAGAGCATAATCCACTAGGGAGATAGTGGACTTCTTGAAACACTAGTCCCAGCACATAATTATCCATCAAAGTGGGACAACAACACAAAAGCTTCAAATCAATGGCATGGCTTCAGTCTGCATGGGTGTCTTTTGCATTGATCATTCAATATGTGAGTGTATTTCATTGCTCTCCATGGACCGGATATGGTATAATCCATCACGTGGCTTTATTTTTGACAGTTTGTGCAACGAAAACAAAAATCATATCAATCATAATTGAGTTGTTTAGAGTGGTTCTACCATGACGTCTCTTTACATAAAGTCCTTTGGGGGTATTATCAAACCTCTCCTTCTCCGTCAGTATACCAAAAGAGCCCAAGTCAAAACACAGAATCCATCTTTGTCAAATACATCACAGAGTAGCCTTGTGCAGAGTCTGGGATCAACTCCCATGTCTTTATCAAACTGGGCAGTTGAAAGATGAAAGGAGGCCATTTATAAAGTTAACCGCATCAAGTGGACAGAGAGGTCTGCCTCCTGCCAGTGAAATATATCTCTGAGCTCAGCCTTCAAGGTTCGTCTGTAGAAACATTCCCCCTAACTGTGTATGTCCAATATGATGAAGCCATACTGTCCTCATACATTATCTCAGCCAGACTCTCACTGTTGTGAAATATCACTAACCTCAGGATGAGGTGAAGATGTCTGCACAAACAGTGTATCGATTTATCTCACAACCAGGTGTGTTGATACAATTGATGGCACCGTGCGGGACTCTTTAATTATTAAAGCTGTGTGAGGTTATATTCTCCCGTTCTATCCCCACATGCACTACAAAAACATTGAATATAATGTATTTCCATATTTAGTTTTCCAAAAGTAGTATAAAAAATTGAATTTGAAAACAAATGTACAGTGAGGGAAAAAAGTATTTGATCCCCTGCTTATTTTGTACGTTTTCCCACTGACAAAGAAATGATCAGTCTATCATTTTAATGGTAGGTTTATTTGAACAGTGAGAGACAGAATAACAACAACAAAAATCCAGAAAAACGCATGTGAAAAATGTTATAAATGGAATTGCATTTTAATGAGGGAAATAAGTATTTGACCCCCACTCAAGCAGAAAGATTTCTGGCTCCCAGGTGTCTTTTATACAGGTAATGAGCTGAGATTAGGAGCGCTCCTAATCTCAGTTTGTTACCTGTATAAAAGACACCTGTCCACAGAAGCAATCAATCAATCAGATTCCAAACTCTCCACCATGGCCAAGACCAAAGAGCTCTCCAAGGATGTCAGGGACAAGATTGTAGACCTACACAAGGCTGGAATGGGCTACAAGACCATCGCCAAGCAGCTTGGTGAGAAGGTGACAACAGTTGGTGCGATTATTCGCAAATGAAAGAAACACAAAAGAACTGTCAATCTCCCTCGGCCTGGGGCTCCATGCAAGATCTCACCTCGTGGAGTTGCAATGATCATGAGAACGGTGAGGAATCAGCCCAGAACTACACGGGAGGATCTTGTCAATGATCTCAAGGCAGCTGGGACCATTGTCACCAAGAAAACAATTGGTAACACACTACGCCATGAAGGACTGAAATCCTGCAGCACCCGCAAGGCCCCCCTGCTCAAGAAAGCACATATACATGCCCGTCTGAAGTTTGCCAATTAACATCTGAATGATTCAGAGGACATCTGGGTGAAAGTGTTGTGGTCAGATGAGACCAAAATGGAGCTCTTAGGCATCAACTCAACTCGCCGTGTTTGGAGGAGGAGGAATGCTGCCTATGACCCGAAGAACACCATGCCCACCGTCAAACATGGAGGTGGAAACATTATGCTTTGGGGGTGTTTTTCTGCTAAGGGGACAGGACAACTTCACCGCATCAAAGGGACGATGGACGGGGCCATGTACCGTCAAATCTTGGGTGAGAACCTCCTTCCCTCAGCCAGGGCATTGAAAATGGGTCATGGATGGGTATTCCAGCATGACAATGACCCAAAACACACGGCCAAGGCAACAAAGGAGTGGCTCAAGAAGAAGCACATTAAGGTCCTGAAGTGGCCTAGCCAGTCTCCAGACCTTAATCGCATAGAAAATATGTGGAGGGAGCTGAAGGTTCGAGTTGCCAAACGTCAGCCTCGAAACCTTAATGACTTGGAGAAGATCTGCAAAGAGGAGTGGGACAAAATCCCTCCTGAGATGTGTGCTAACCTGATGGCCAACTGCAAGAAACGTCTGACCTCTGTGATTGCCAACAAGGGTTTTGCCACCAAGTACTAAGTCATGTTTTGCAGAGGGGTCAAATACTTATTTCCCTCATTAAAATGCAAATCAATTGATAACATTTTTCACATGCGTTTTTCTGGATTTTTGTGTTGTTATTCTGTCTCTCACTGTTCAAATAAACCTACCATTAAAATTATAGACTGATCATTTCTTTGTCAGTGGGCAAACGTATAAAATCAGCAGGGGATCAAATACTTTTTTCCCTCACTGTATCTGTACATTCTGTTCCTTTTGCTGTTTTGCAGTGCAGAGAGGCTTCATGAAATGAGAGTAATTTGGTTATACAAAGAAACTGCCTAGGTATAATAGAAATCATAAACCAATTTAATTGTCCATTTATTACTTCCAATATATCCCAACTTCAAAGGTGCCATTCGACTTTTCGTTTTAACATTTAGTAGTCTTTACTTGCTGACTTAGAGAAATCCGAGCTCACCGAGCCGACTTTGCTCATTTCCCTTATCTGTAAATGAAATGTCATTCTCCTAAGGCACTCCTTTACTTTACCATAGATCATATGTCATTGTAAACCCTTTCGTAAACCCTCTCTGTCCCAGCATGTGCAGGGATTTGACTATGCCAAGAAGCACATGGGCCATCAGCAAGGTGAGGAGACCATCTCTGTTACCAAGGAGACGCTGGTTCTGGGCCTCCCAGTGAGAGATGTCCCGTTGTCATTGGACAGGAAGGTGCACCAGGATGGGACCGCCTCTAAAAGACCCCCTTCTGCTGACATCATCCACAAAGGGTAAGAAGAACACTGAATTCAATTTAAACCGAATTATCTCTATGATGAAGAATCCCTGTTTTCTATAGATTACCAGAACACATTTGGATTTGTTTGTGGCAATACTTTAAGTCAAGGAAAATGCACCAAAAATATGACAGTCTTGGACAGATTGCATACAATCTGCTTAAATCTGCTCATGTTGACTGGATTACAGTTTGCCTGGGTGTTGCCAATTCCAAGAATTGTAGCCGTCTATCACTAGGAAAAGGCAATAGAAAGCAAAAATTGTAATAAAAAACGTGATTCATGAATGCGTTATTGCCGTGCCACAAATTGAATACAGCCTCCTCTCTTCCCTCTAGTCTAGAACACGAAGACTGTGTTTAGACAGGCAGCCAAATTCCGATATTTTTTCCCACTAATTGGTCTTTTGACCAATCACACCAGATATTGTCAACTCAGATCTTTGTAATAGCAGATTTGATTGGTCAAAAGACCAGTTAGTGATAAAAAAATCAGAATTGGTCTGCCTGTCTAAACGCAGCCAAAGCTAAGCTTGAGCTGCCTATTGAGCCACCTTTCCTTTGAATTTCCAATGCATCAAAATGCTCATTCTAACACACTGGAAGAAATGTACAGACCACCAAAGGCTTGATTCTCTTTTTTACTGACCCAACCCAAAACATCAGTCATTGTCAGATGTCAAACAGATCTCCCCTATCTTTGGCTGATTTAGACCCACTTGGACTTTTTAGTGCCATATTTACGGCCGCCATGCTTGAGGTGTGACATGAGTCTGCTGCAATGATTAGTGGGCCTTGAAGGCACTGCAGTGCAGACCTGGGTTGAAATAGTACTGTAAATCTTTCAAATGCTTTGAGTATTTGCTTTGCTCTAGCCTGCCTGGAGTACCAGACGAGCGGGCTTTGTAGTTTTTGACTATTTTATTGATTCATTAAGCCAGGCAAGCTCAATCAAACACTGATAAAGTATTTTAAACGATTTGAAATAGTATTTGAACCCAGTTCTGCTGCAGCGGCAGCTGCTGTTGTTCCAGTCACCCTTTGGATGGACCCCAGGGCTCATTCAGACTGGGATTAGCAAGGCTTCACAAGGCTACAAGCACAGCTCCTCTGCTGCTGTCATTGGGATTCTGCAGTGTGATGATTATACAATAAAACGCATTTGAAAGGATACTGAGAATAATAACTGGAAAAACAACAAACAAGGGGTGAACACATAGTGGTGTATAGTGAATAGAGGCTGAACACTGAGCATGGAAACGTGAGTGAACTACACAGCCTGGAGAGCTGCTTCCAGGGCCATGTTTGATTCAGTGTTTTTCTGGGCTCACGTTGACAGGAATACACACAGACATACATTCTCTCTCTCTCTCTCTCTCTCTCTCTCTCTCTCTCTCTCTCTCTCTCTCTCTCTCTCTCTCTCTCTCTCTCTCTCTCTCTCTCTCACAGTCTGGCTATTTATCACGAGTAGAACGATACCTCATTATAAAAGCCTCATGAATGCGAATGTGGATTCCATTTTGCATTTCTGAATGCATAACACTCTTAGAATGATCTGATTCATACAGCGATGTCGATATGAGCTGACATGATGTGTGTACTTGTTCCAAGTTATCTTATATGACATCACATCAGACTGGCGTGTTAGTCACTTGTGTCTGCCTTTTGGTTACTCCTGAAAAGATACCAGGGGAGATATTTTGACATTAAGATAGAAGCACCCACTGTGCTAGCCTGTGGTCTTAGCTAGCACACCACCTGTAGAGGTGTCTATGTTACGCACTGCAGTCAGTCTTCACGGGTTAGAGCTGTGGCCTGGGGGCTGTGTGATAGCAGCATTAACCTTGGATAATACTGTATGCACAGAGCTTACCACTGCCTGCCTCTGTTGCTATGGTTACCCGCAGCAGGTTGCCAAGCGAGGACGGCTCGGTTGCGAGCAACGAATCCGGGAAACTCAACACGGGCAAGAGCTTGGCGGCACGGAGGGCTGCGGCACAGAAGAGCACCAAGGAGGATCTGCTGCACAAGAGAGGCGAGAGAGGTGAGAGAGAGAGGCGAGAGGCCACGCTCTGGCTACTGTAGGCTACTGCTGCTTGTCCACACAATGGTATGTCATCACACAGGCTTAAGACACTGTAGGACCAATAGGAGAGAGCTAATGAATTGTAAGTAAACACATATATGCATGGACACATGCAGTGCAGGCATGCACACACACACACACACACACACACACACACACACACAGGCGCAAAAACGCACGCACGCACGCACACCGCATGTCTTACTGCAGTAACTCAGGCAGTGTGACTGGGGATGACAGCAGGATCAGTCATAGCTGGGCTAGCTAGTGCTGTGCTAAATAGCAATGTTCTCTCACCCCAGCAGATCCCTACGAGGACCACACTGGCTCACTGCGACTCATCACCATCAAGCCAATGGCAGCCCAGCCCACATACTCCTACCCATCCTCCTCCAGTCACAGCCAGGACTCAGTCATCCTCAACGGGGAGGTGAGAGCCCGTCCCCGGCCTGCTGGGAATGATGTCATACAGAGTCTGCCAGCCTGTCCCAAATTGCTCCCTTCCCCTTGGCCCCAACCCTATATACGCAGATCTGAAGATAGTTCTGGATAGGTACAGAACAGGCAGTGTAAAAGTGGAGCTACTGTATATTGCACTTGGACTACCGGTCTGCAAACATCAATGGGTTAGGGCCAAGGGGAAGTAAGAATGGAATTGAAACCAGTTGTTTATTTATAGAGAAGAGGAACCTCAGCAAGTTACTCATAATACCAAGCAATGCCAAGTTAAAATCAATATACAAATGTAATGGATACAAATGACTTTGTCCACAGGCAAACATGGGACTCAAGCAGAAAACCGACATTGAACACTACAGGAACAGAGTACGCCAGAAAGCCAAGAGAAAAGGCTACTGTGATTTTCCCATCACAGACAATGGCATCCACCCATTCAACCCCAGAGAGAGGCACAGTAGGCCTGAGATGGCAAAGGAGCCAATGACTGCTGAGGAGAAGAGGGCGTCCTATGCAGGATGCCACATCAGGAGGTGGGGGACAATCCACATTATGTAATATACCAAGAGACAGTATGCTATACAGGAAGCATTCATTTCATGTTTGAGTGGGTGTTCAGTGGGCGTTCAGCGTATGCAGATCCACTGATTTAAAGTCACTTTTCAAAATGCCTGTGCTGCAGCACCGGTGCTTTTTCTGGGCGAGAGTATCTGCTGACGTGATGCTTGACTGCCGCTTCTCCCTGGTATCTGTTTAGTAACTGTCTGAAATATTCCTGTAAGGGAGCAGTTGTAAGTCCATTTTGTATATCCAGGTTTTCAGTTTAAACCTGTGCTGCAGCGCAGATAAATAAATGAATCAGCCCAACTGTAGATGTTTGCAGATTACATTTTTTACTGATGATGATGATGATGATAATGATGGCTATAATAATGACGACGGCAACTATGATATCCCTATTCAGGCACCCCCCATCGAGAGAGCCAGCCTACTGGAGCCGTCAGTCCCTGGCCGCCAGCAGCCCTAGCCCCGTGGAGACTGAGATGGACCTGCTGGTCCTCAGGGAGAGGTCCAGGAGAGGCATCCGCAACAGCGGTTATGACGTGAGTCCTCACTGAATATCACTGCATCCATGATTAAATGTACACCGTACTGCTGAAGTAACTGCAGGGTGAATGTCCTAAAATTAACACTGTACTCCTGGAGGTGGTTGAGCCTAGAGAAGTTCTGGTACTGGGGTGCAATAACCTAGAGAGAACCCTAGGACAAAGCCTTCCCCATTATACCTACCTCTCCCAATCCTCACTTTAAGCTCCATGGCTGAAATGAAGAGGATTACCTTCAGCCGAACTTTAAAATCTCCATCTAGCGCAGCCTGGGAGCCCGTTCTTGCTGCCTGAACCTTGCTGAATGTCAATGACAGTGAATATGATTTATAGCGTGTTCGGTGATTTAGATTGGAAATTCGATACCAGTTAATAGCTCTGAATGTTCTGAGCTTTTAAATTGCAAATGGATAACCATGTATGAGTATGATTCGTGTGTGTGTGTGTGTATTCCTCTCCCTGTGAGTCAGGCAGAGCCAGAGACGTTCCAGGAGACCAACGTGGACCGACTGATGAGCTCCCTGGGTTATGGTGGAAACCATCAGGTCAAAGGTCTCTCGGACTCGTCCACTCTGAGCTCTCAGCCCTCCATCGACGAGGTCCGGCAGCAGATGCATATCCTGCTGGGTAATGCCTTTGGGCTGGCCCCAGACGAGCCCCCGCCTGCCAGCCACCACCACCACCACCACCCTCACCCCCACCTCCACAGTTCTTACAATCCCAGCCACACCAGCGTTTACTCCGAGGGGGTGACCAGCGCCCCTGGCACCATGAACCACCCATGTGGAGGAGGCCACCAGCGTGGGTCTGCCTACGGGCCTGAAATCCACCAGTGTAGCTTACCCAAACCCGTGAGTGCATTGATTAGACTGTGCAATGTAAAGCAAATTATTTAGAATAAAGCATTTCTGTATGTGAGCTCTTGCAGAATTGCTTATGGTGGTGCTTCAAACAAAAATCCTGAATGCTATTGTAGAAAATCAAGATGTGTCGAGAGAGTAGCTGCACAGTACATATGTTTAAACACCCGCACACTTATTTAACTATGTTGTGTGTGTGTTGTGCTTGGTGCTGCAGGGCTTCAGGTTCACTCAGCTTCCTGACATGGGCATTGGACCCCCACCTCCTCTGATACCCTCCAGGCCTGGACCCCCTACCGGGACCTCAATGAGGCTGTACGAACCCCCCTCCTCCTTCTCCCTTCAACACTCCTCTAGCAGTCAGAAAGACAGTAAACGGATGAAAATAACATTCGCTCTAATATATTCACATCCTCCCAACGCTAAACATTCCCAACCTATTACTTTTTTTAAGGTCTACTTAACTAGTGCACCGTGTAGCCTTGTAGTGCATCCCCCCTATTTTTTTTCGACCTCTTAAATGTCAACTTCATATTCACCATATCCAGCACCACCCCAACGTCGACATATGCGAAAATGGCACATTTCTGTTTTGTAGTATAAAAGATAGAGGAAGATAAGTGTTTGCTATGACATCATCGGTGTGCATCTGCGAGTTTGATCAGTTGTGAGTAGGCATTGCCTACTAATTGCCTGCTAATTGGTTGATGATGTCATTAGAAACACTTATTTTTTTACTACAAAACATAGAGATGTGCCATTTTCACATAATATGTTGGTTTTGATGTTGGGATGGTGCTAGAGATGATGAATATGAAGTTGAAAAATTGTTTAGTTTAAGTCCTTTGGCTTTAGATGTTAAACTGTCCATGCATTGTGTTGTAAATCTACTCTGAGCTGTACTTTTTTCCGCATAATTTAAAACAACCAACATCTTCATTTGAATGCGGTGCTGCAGTTAATTGACTGTTAACAGGTTTGCGTGTGAGGTATACAGGCCACCCAGTGGTGAGATGTATGAATTACAAGGCTTTTGTCTTTGTTTCCCCTTCTGCAGTTCTTCACCCGATGTCAGCCTGAAGCCTCGCGTTTCCGAGGCCTCTGAGATGCAGAGTCAGCACAATGGTGCCCCCTATCTGCCTAGCAACAGAGCGCCCTTCCCTGCTGTTACTGTTGACCAGTCCATGACCAGCTACTCAGGTCAGAATAATAAATATTATATATATATATTATGACAAGTAAATGTATACGTATATACAAATAAATGTGTATAGTATAATCTTTCTCTGTCAAATTGCTCCAGTTCACTCATTCAAGCCTCTGACTGGCTAAACTGCTTATCTCTACAGGAAACCCAATGACAGCAGTCTACGCCATATCAGCCAACCGCCCTGGTTACTCAGACTACTTTGTCATGCCTCCACCAGCGTCGTATGGAAGCCCATCCTGGATGTCCTACCCACCAGAACCCGAGGACATCCCACACCAGTGGAATGATACTGTAAATACTGTTAGTATCTGAACCAGACAATATCCTCTGATATTGTCCCTATATAACTCTATTGGTTTGATCTGGATTCATCCTCACTATTTGTCCCTGTTTTAAATCAGTCTCTTCTCTTTGCAGAATCCGTGTCATTTAGAAACCATTTGTTGAGATTACGTGATCTTTGGCGCTGAGTGGTGACAGCATATATTTTGGTGGGCACACACACACTTCGTAACACAACACAGAAGTTTCCGATCAATGTACAGGATTGTTGTGGCTCATTTCCTCTCATTCCATTTCCTTCTCTTTGTCTTCCAGGTGTCCTTTTGGTTAGGCAGTAGGGCCTCCCTCCCTCACATTGAGTACCCCTGGACTCGAGCACCCCCTGCCCTTCACCCCTGGCCCTGGCTACTGGCACCTGGCCTGCCTCCTCAGCCCAGCCAGGCCCTCTCTGCTCTCTGAGCCCCAGGTCTCCCAGACCTCACAGCCTCCATGACAACTGCCACCAGCCAGCAGAGGATGGCCTAGACTACAGTACAGCAGCACTATCCCCCATGGTAGTGCCACATACAACCTCTGCCCTGGTCCACACCATCCAATGACAGGGCTTGACAAAGCTGGACTAACTGTGCTTTTTGATTATCCAAATCCCTTCATGGACATAAGAGTTGTACCTACTACTGGTGGTTTATGTGTATTTAAAAAACTAACTTAGTCTCTCAGTTTCAGTTTTTGGATATTTGTGTGCTTTGTTATTTACTTTCATGCTCTACTTCTTTTTAAAAGGGGAAAAAATCTAGTGAGCGTATGTTGTGCGCTCGCCTTATTAAAATGCAACAACAACAAAAAAAGTGCGAAGAAAGGCTTTGGTGTGAGTGGCTATGTCATTCTGTGTTTTTAAAGTGTACTCATGACCTTTTCCCCATCAGATTACAGTAAAAAAAAACAACGGTGACCTGTTCTGTCATTCATATGTTTATGAGGTTTGTCTACTAATCATGATTATGAAACGCTGAATAGAGTTGTATATTGCTGCACACACAAATGATCTTACAATGGTACTTTACGTGTTACGGTTTTTGCATTTGGAGATTTTGACTTATATTGGGTCATATCCATTCACTGGACAGAGTGGGAAAGAAAATGGGTGTTGGATGGGCCACAAGTGTATTGATTAAATATATGATGTAACATGATAACATGAATTATTGAAGAGACTTATGCAAGCCGTGAGAGACAGAGAGAGAGAGATTTTCTTGTATATTTTGACACCATTTTCTTTAGACATGTCGACTTGCTCTATAGCATTTTTGAATTTGAAGGATGGTCAGATTGCTTTCAATCATATTTTCTAATTTGTCAAGGGTACCAACACAGGATCACGTAGTGTAAAACAAATACCACATTTCGAATGTATTCATGTAGGTGCATATGCTGGTATATGCAAAATTACTCACTCGGTCATAACATAAGCAAAATGATGGATAATTCTATGTTTTACTGGTATTTACTGAGTTGCCAGGATCTCAAAACAAGGAAATTGTGATGGCTAGGGCCCTTTACCATGTACTGTACATACTACTAGTTCAGTTGATCAGTGCAGTTAGGTGTAGATCAACAGCCACCAACAGATGTTACCAGACTTGACGATGTGTATTACTGAGCTGACATTGCATATCTGATAATGACATAGCATTGGAAAAGCTTTCACACTTAGAAACAGAAACAGAATAAGGTCTAATCAATGTATAATAAAATAATAAAAGGAAAAAGAAAATACAGTTTGGTCAATCACAATGTAGGTACGATATTAGTTTAGTATGGATTAGACGAACATAGCACTTTCTTAGATTACCTGGCCCTACAAAACTGCTGTAGCAATGCAAATCCTTTGTTAAAGCATGCAATATTCATATTTGAAATATTGAAAAAATATATATATATATACAAATTATTTGAGTCATACTCAATGATAATGACGCAAATGCAAAGTCAGTATCTCGTCCATTAGCTTGACTGGGTAGGTGTCTTTAAATGGATCTCAACTGTTGCTACCCAGTTTGACAAATGTTATTTTAATATTTTTCTACAAAATTATGAATCAGTTATTTTTGGGAGATGTAGTTCCAAAAGTTGAAGCGTAATATTCCAAAGGAAATATGATGGCATTTTAAAAAGCTGAAACGCAAATACCTTTTGAGAATCTATATGATTTCCTCTGTAGTACTATATCCCTTTACACCTCTACTCATACATTTGTAAAGATTCCTCCTCTACCAGATTTATTCACAATAAAGTTTCACCCAACAATGTGTATGAGACTTGAAAAGGAATCATAATGTAGCCTATACATTTAACATCTCGGCTTTTATCAAGCACAAACAATCTGGTTGGTGCTTGGAATCATCATCATCATTATCACTTGTATCGCTAAAAGACAAAAAGGTACTCCCATTTGTTTAAAATAATATCATTGGTATGTTCAGTCACCCATATTTTAAGCTAATGAATGGAAAATATGATTTATTAAAACAGTCAAAAGGAACATAACGAATGAGTTGACACAAGTTGATGTACGCATTTCTGAGATGGAATGTGATTATAGGCCCCTGAGGTTTCTGAAGGCACAGCAGTTTGAATCATGTCATGCAGAATGCAGTTGGATGTAGTTATGCAGAATTTGGGTGAAATAAAAACCAATAAATTACAACTTAGAATTTGTTTCTTGTGTGGAACATTGCAGTTTGCAACCCTGAATAAAGAATAGCTAGGGGAGAGTGGGGTACGTTGAGACATTCTTTATATTCAGCTTCCCTACGGGAAATATAGTATTCTTTCTAACAAAGATATCTACTGTACATATATTTCAGGGTGTTGTATCTCCCTGGAAATAATCAGAATTCATGTAAACATTACAATTTGGAAAATATAGCTTGTCCAAAAAAAGTGGTCTCTTGAACAACTTACCCCAGGTATGAGGTAAGTTGAGCATAGGGACAGGATAAGTTGAGCTGGCTTGGGGTAAGTGGGTGATGGTGTCCTGTGTCAGTGGGTGATGGTGCTGGTAGGTCAAAGTTTAATTCATGGAATGGGGATGTGGTATATTGCACATCATAAATGTTCACCAACATTCAGATATAGATCTCTCTGTTCAATATCACTTACCCTTCCATTTCACATTTTTGTCATTTAGCGGACACTCTTATCCAGAGCGGCTTACAAGAGCAATTAGGGTAAGTGCCTTGCTCAAGGGCAGTTCGGCAGATTTTTCACCTAGTTGGCTCGGGATTCAAACCTTACCCCACCCCACCCCACCCCACCTCAACTTACCCCAAGACAAACATTTTGACTATATTGGCCCACACAGCAACAAAAATGCACATTCATGCTAGGTTTAGAACCTCATATTGTAGCTTATAGAGACCTCAACTGATGTATAAAATAATCTTAAAATGATCTACTTTTGGTTTAGATACAATCATCATGAAACCTATAACACAATCAATTAATTTGGCTTTGTGAAAATCTGTTTTAAAAAATTACCTAACTTGCTTACCACTTTTTTCATGTGTTTTCTTCCTTCACAGACTCCATGAAATGATGACCTCTTTCTAAATATTTGGTCACATGATTAATTTTGTGTATAGTTTCCCAGAAACAAGGGGTGTCTCAGCTAATCCTTTGGCTCAATTTACCCCGCTCTTCCCTACTGTAGAAACTTGCATGTGAGGGAGGTGTCTGACATTTTCAGTGTTTGACATGTTCTACTTAGTTCACTGAATAAATGTCAGGGTCTCACATTCATCTAACGTGCATTGTTCTCGTTGTGTAAAGAGCAGAACCTCCCCAGTGTGAAACTCATTTGACCAGTGACATTGGAGGATTTACAAAGACCGCAAAAAGCCTCTTAAAGGACTTTTCTTGACTGGATTTCTTGACTTTTCTATGAGCACAGAATCCCACGTTATGGACCTTGACTTTTTTAGGCGAGGGAACGCAACAACATAAAAGTAAATGAAGTATGTATCATTTTAGAACAGGACTCGCCAACCCTGTTCCTGGAGATCTATTCTCCTGTAGGTTTTCACTTCAACCCTAGTTGTAACTAACATAATTCGTTTTTTAAACCAGCTAATTATTAGAATCGGGTTGGTATAAAGGATGGTATCTCTCCGGGAACTGGGTTAGAGAGCCCTGCTATAGAACATGCATAAAATTAACCTCCAATTGCAACGTCTGCCCATGCCCACACATATTGTCTCAAGAAAAACATATATGTTTAATACCCTCAAACACAGGAATACCTAATTTTAAAATAGGCCATCGTCACTGTGAATCGCGAATGGTAATTATTTACGTTTTACCGGTGAAAGTGCATCTGCATGCCAATCATTTTCAGGAGAATAGCCTATGCATTTCGATCTTCCAGAATTAGTGTTTCGTGAGCGAATTAGAACAGATGATGATAACAAACTATTAGCCTTGTATTTTGTTTCAATCAAAGCATAAATCCTGCCTAGTGGCGCGCTCTGTTGATATTTTTTTGGTGACTATTCAGCTTCAGCTAACCATCCTAAAATATCATTAGAACTGAGGAGGTGTTTTTTTCCTCCTGTAACAGTAACATTATAGGCGTCCTACTGTATGCTATGCTATTATATTCGGTTCTGTTAAGTAATATACTAATGAATCGTTGTAATCTCTCATAGTTGTAATCTCTCATGTAATCTCATAGACAGATTCTCGTGGACATGAAACAGCGAGGCAATCATTCAGTAGTTCAGCTTTGAACGACATTTTCTAAACGACTACCATTGTCAGAAGTGATCATCTTATATTTGTAATAATACTAATACGTGATGAGTAGGACTATTAGGCGTAGGCAACAGATCTTGATGAGTGCTATTGTAAACGATTGGAGCGCCCTTCATGGCTGTGAAAGGACAGCGCCAGGATCGCACAATGATGTTAAAGAAGTTGAACCAACTTGCTGTGCTTAAGGATAGCTGAATGTTAGTTCGGGAAAAATATATAATTTGCAGTTAACCATAATAGGCCTACGACTACCTGGTAATGTTAATACAAACACATATTACGTTAGCTTTATATCATTGCACTTGTCTGCGAAGAGAGCTTTAGTTGCTATAGCAATTTCATTGTATTGTGTAGCTAACACTATGATGTATCAAAAATAATATTTGATTGGATTAGCTTGAACACATGGTTACAATATACTTTATTGCAGAATAAAAGAAAACAGAGAGATTAACTACCAATTCATAGACTGTATTTGCATAAATTACATCATCAAATTAATTGAACAAGAAGTGAACATAAATCATTACTACATAGAATTGCAGGGAATTCGCTGTAAAAAACAGACATAAAATACAGCTTTTGTTGTGGTGTATTCATGCGTCTCAATAAACATTTTTACCTCCATTCTGATTGGTTAATGTGGTCAAGCCTTATACAGGCCTCAGCAGTGCACACAAGTAGCCTATAGTTCATCATAATTCTCTCCACTGCCAGAGACAGGGAAGAAACCACCGTGTACTGTACCTCCAGGCTGCTATGCAAATTTATTTGGTTTGTCATTCTATCGTTTTTCATGGATTTTCTGTGGTAATTAAATATAATCTATTTAGAATTTATCCGATTTTTTTTTTTTACCATCTTGGTGTATTCTCAAATTGAAAAGAGTGAAGGAGCGCCTGGCAGCACTACACCCCTGGTTAATACCCACTTCAGTATTAGGGACATAAATCCATATGAGATCTAAAGTAACATGGGATGAGTTTCGCTTTTAGACCCAGATTGTCAGTAAGCCTGAGAGTAAAGCAAAGAGTCCTGATCAGGTGTTTTATTGTTTTACTCTCAAAGCATAAAGCCCATAAAACATGAGGTCAAAACACTCAGCTCAGAACACACTCAGCTCGTGGTAAATGTGTGATCATCACGTGGCAGTTCTCCTGTATTTCCATAAGGGGGAGGCAGAATTCCTCCAATGCATTAAGGTTTCATTTTACTCTCCTTTGGCAAAACCTCTCTTGCAATAATGGAGGTCTAGATTCTTTTTTCTCCCATGATGTCCCTGGATTTAGTGTTATCCAGGCATGGCTCTTGTCTAATGGGCCTGCCCAGCGGGCATTACTGGTTGGAATGACGTCATTGCTTGCTCTTTATCTTGCTGCTGCTGAGACAACCCTGCTAAACAACAGCACAATACCCAGGTAACCCATCCCCTGCGGCTCTGGATCTGATGTCCCTACCTGCCAAGGTGTCTGTCGCATCTCATCCCCCTGACCATGGAAAAAGCCCCAGGCAGTGATGCAGTGACAAAAACAATCCCCTCTTCACCACAGGAAAGAAGACCCCGTCCACATTGTTCTCATCTGTTTCTTCCTCTCTCTTACTGAGGTAGTCAACACACAGAGCACAGCCTCCAGGACCACTGCTTCTGTAAAAGCAATGGGATTATATCCAACTTTAATAACAAGGTGTAATTAAACCATCAGATTTGAAAGGCTGAAGAGCTCTGTGTCTCTCAACCAGTGGAGGCTACTGGAGGGAGGACGGCTCATAATAATGGCTGGAATGGAGTCGTCCTCCCCTCAGCAGCCTCCACTGCTCTCAATCCCTGATAGTTTAGTGTTTTGCTTGATCTACATCTGGTTGTCATGATGGATCCACACTACCCCTGGCAGTCCAATCCGAACTCATGTCCCGGCATGTCCAGCCCACTGATTATGTCAGCCAAGCATGGTTAGCGGGAAGGTTGCTGACATTTTCTGTGGCTAAACTAACTATGCTCGTAATTTTACAATTGTATTCGTATTTACAGATGGCATACAAGTTTGTTATTAAGGCACATGAAAGTTGAAGGCACATGTTCCAGAAGGCTTTTCTGCCCAAAAACGTATTTTGATAAAAAAAAACAAAAGATTATGTTCAAATGGATCTCGTGGGAAGTAGTGACCCGTGACATACGCCTAGTTTCCTGAAACTGGTTACATTAGAGCTGTTCTTGCCATAATATGGACTTGGTCTTTTACCAAATAGGGCTATCTTTTGTATACCATCCCTATCTTGTCACAACACAACTGATTGGCTCAAACACAGGAAAGAAATTCCCCAAATTAACTTTTAACAAGGCACACCTGTTAATTGAAATGCATTCCAGGTGACTATCTCATGAAGCTGGTTGAGAGAATGCCAAGAGTATGCAAAGCTGTCATCAAGGCAAAGGGTGGCTACTTTGAAGAATCTAAAATCTAAAATATATTCTGATTTGATTAACACTTTTTTGGTTACTACATGATTCCATATGTGCTATTTCATAGTTGTGATGTCTTCACTATTATTCTACAATGTAGAAAATAGTAAGAATAAATAAAAACCTTGGAATGATTAGGTGTGTCCAAACCTTTGACTGGTACTCTACATAAAAAAATATTTTATAAAACATTGAATTTGTCCTTTACTTTATCCTTTATTTGTCCTTTATAGCCCATAGAAATGCATTGAGTATCACATTTGTACATGGCAAAACAGACAGTCCAAAAATGTATCATGAAGAATAAGGTTTTGAAATGTCTTACATCTGAGATACAATCGATACAATTTAGACACAAGTTTGGTCACTATATTCATGGCACTGTTTACCCCTTACAGTGAGGGAAAAAAGTATTTGATCGCCTGCTGATTTTGTACGTTTGCCCACTGACAAAGAAATGATCAGTCTATAATTTTAATGGTAGGTTTATTTGAACAGTGAGAGAAAAACACATGTGATCCAGAAAAACACGTGAAAAATGTTATAAATTTGCATTTGAATGAGGTAAATAAGTATTTGACCCCCTCTCAATCAGAAAGATTTCTGGCTCCCTAGCTGAGATTAGGAGCACACTCTTAAAGGGAGCGCTCCTAATCTCAGTTTGTTACCTGTATAAAAGACACCTGTCCACAGAAGCAATCAATCAATCAGATTCCAAACTCTCCACCATGGCCAAGACCAAAGAGCTCTCCAAGGATGTCAGGGACAAGATTGTAGACCTACACAAGGCTGGAATGGGCTACAAGACCATCGCAAAGCAGCTAGGTGAGAAGGTGACAACAGTTGGTGCGATTATTCGCAAATGGAAGAAACACAAAAGAACTGTCAATCTCCCTTGGCCTGGGGCTCCATGCAAGATCTCACCTCGTGGAGTTGCAATGATCATGATAACGGTGAGGAATCAGCCCAGAACTACACGGGAGGATCTTGTCAATGATCTCAAGGCAGCTGGGTCCATAGTCACCAAGAAAACAATTGGTAACACACTACGCCGTGAAGGACTGAAATCCTGCAGCGCCCGCAAGGTCCCCCTGCTCAAGAAAGCACATATACATGCCCGTCTGAAGTTTGCCAATGAACATCTGAATGATTCAGAGGACAACTGGATGAAAGTGTTGTGGTCAGATGAGACCAAAATGGAACTCTTTGGCATCAACTCAACTCGCCGTGTGTGGACGAGGAGGAATGCTGCCTATGACCCCAAGAACACCATCCCCACCATCATGGAGGTGGAAACATTATGCTTTGGGGGTGTTTTTCTGCTAAGGGAACAGGACAACTTCACCGCATCAAAGGGACGATGGACGTGGCCATGTACCATCAAATCTTGGGTGAGAACCTCATTCCCTCAGCCAGTGCATTGAAAATGGGTCGTGGATGGGTATTCCAGCATGACAATGACCCAAAACACACGGCCAAGGCAACAACGGAGTGGCTCAAGAAGAAGCACATTAAGGTCCTGGAGTGGCCTAGCCAGTCTCCAGACCTTAATCGCATAGAAAATATGTGGAGGGAGCTGAAGGTTCGAGTTGCCAAACGTCAGCCTCGAAACCTTAATGACTTGGAGAAGATCTGCAAAGAGGAGTGGGACAAAATCCCTCTTGAGATGTGTGCAAACCTGGTGGCCAACTACAAGAAACGTCTGACCTCTGTGATTGCCAACAAGGGTTTTGCCACCAAGTACTAAGTCATGTTTTGCAGAGGGGTCAAATACTTATTTCCCTCATTAAAATGCAAATCAATTTATAACATTTTTCACATGCCTTTTTCCTGGATTTTTTTGTTATTCTGTATCTCACTGTTCAAATAAACCTACCATTAAAATTATAGACTGATCATTTCTTTGTCAGTGGGCAAACGTACAAAATCAGCAGGGGATCAAATACTTTTTTCCCTCACTGTATGCACGTTGTTCCTTCACTCCTGTGAAGCTTGTGTGCGTCACTGAGCAAAACAACCAACACCTCTTTCAATATTGGTGTCTTATAGCTCAAATGTATTCACTATTATTCTACAATGTAGAAAATAGACAAAATAAAGAAAAACCCTGAAATGAGTAGATGTGTCCAAACTTCCGACTGGTAATGTAGATAGATAATTAGCTTATCAGAATAATACATTTTTCAGCTCTCTTTTGTGCTTGAGAAGGATTTTGATTTGAGAATGTTCTGTTTTGTCCTTGGATGGCTTGCCTTGTCTCTTAATCCTTTCACCGCCTGCTGGAGTTGATTTTTCTCTCAGCTTGGGCTGTGCACTTGTCCATCAGATTTGCACAGAACAGCATCTTTAGGCCAGCAGTTTGTGTGTGTGTGTAAATAAGGGCTTGGAGGCCCTTCAGACAGTGCTGGCTCAGCTCCTCTGCCTGGGAGGCCCAGTGTAATGAGAGATGTTTAATCGCTTCTCGCAGTAATTAATGAGCAATCACTGAAAGGCAAACAAATGAGAATTAGGAAATTGGGGAACTCAGCAAAAGATCAGAGCACAGGGCTCAAACTGTTCAGAGGATTTACGTTTTGATAGAGAACGGGGAACACGGGGGAAATTGCTGCTCTAACTGCAGTGTATTAAGAATGTCTTTTTATGGAGAATTCCACATAGGTTAGGCCTACTTGCGTTTTTCACATTTACCGGATTGGTTGAACAGTGCAGAAGATAACCCCAGAATTTTTTTTCTGAATAGTGTATTTAGCTAATATTTTCTCCTATCTCACAATCTTTTTTTTGTAATTTAGCGTAGGGTTTCCCAAGCTCGGTCCTGGCCCCCCTGGTGAACGTTTTGGTTTTTGACCGAGCATTACACAGCTGATTCAAATAATCAAAACTTGATAATGAGTTTGTTATTTGAATCATCTGTCTAGTGCTAGGGCAAAAAACAAAACAGGATTGAGTTCAAGAAACCCTGATTTATCCAGAGCAACTAGGGTTAAGTGTGTTGCTCAAGGGCACATTGACATTATTTCACTCAGGTATTCGAACCAGAATCCTTTCAGTTACTGGGCCAACACACTTAACCACTAGGCTACCTACCCCTCTTTGAGTAAATCAGTTGTTTTTCTTTTATATCTCATGTAGGGCCTACTGGTAATGTAATCACCCTATGCTCAATTATGAGACTTATTTCAAAATGTTAAATATAATCTGAGTGAACAATTTTCAAACAGGAACAACTACTACCAGTGTCTTTCTCAGTTTGTCATATTTTTTGAGCCATCATTGTAAGAATTATTCAAATTTTCATATTCTTATCCAACCAACCCTCATTCAGCTGGGAGTCAGTAGGGCCAGAGATATGGATATAATGATGAGATGCTTATGTTTCCGTCCTAATAATGGGAATCGTTGTCCATAGAGCGGAACTGCCGGGTGGCTAGCTCCCGCCTATTCCTCTCTTTGTTTCAACTGTGCAAAAGAGAACCAATCCGGTAAAGGACCGGAAAGAAAGAAACACTACTCAGGTTAGGTTAGCTTTCTAGGTACATCAATAGCTTTAGGTTGGTTGTTTTTAGGCACAACTTCCAAGATTTCCACCAAGGACGTTGCCTCTTAGATCATCCCTCTCCCTCGCTTGGGCAAGCGACATTTAAGTTACACTTGGATGTGACAATGTAAAACATAATTCAAGGGCTGATGGCAGAGGGCCAAGGCCTGTCTACTTCGCGTTTGGAACGCAGCCTGAGTGTCTCCTTGTAATTGGCAGGACCAAATGGAGAGATGGTGGAAAGAAGCCACTGCTTCATAGCGAATGTCATTCATTGAGAGAGAATTGGATGTCCTTGTTAGATTCAAAGCCACAGGGGGAGACACTGGTTCAGTTGAGCCAGGATGATGACAGGGTGCCATCCACTCTAGATGGCTGTCTTTGTAAACTATGGGGGACAGGCCAGTAGAGGGCTGCAGTTTTCCTCTTATCTGTTCTGGGCCGCTGATCTCAACAGCCGTTTGTTCCAGTGTAATATGGGAGCGGTGAGAGGCAGCCAGACACCTTGTTTGGGCAGAATTAATTAGGTTTGGTTTCCCTCCCAGGGCCCATTATCAAAGTCTTATCTGCTAATAAGAAACTGAAACTGTAATTACAGTTCAATATACCTGGCAGAGGAGAGGCTCTGATTAAACAATAATGTGAAGACCTGTAAAGTGAAGAGGGAGGGCAGCGGGGAGAGAGAGAGAGAGAGAGAGAGAGCGAGTGAGTGATAGAGACACAGAGAAAGAGAGAGAGGGGGGAGGGCAGAAATGGCGAGCCAGGAGAGTGATGAAGAAACTTTACAGATCTTACAAACGTTTCTCAATTTTTTCATGTTATGAAATCGTAACAGTCATTGCAGTGATCACTTATCCCCAATGTATTGCTAGTCTCCTTCAGCGCAACATTTCACTCTCTTCGGAATATGTCACTTATCCTAGGATACACAAGAAATACGCTGTGGGTAATTTAAATCACTGATGGAGAGGCAATGTAAGGCAATTATAACACAGAGACCTAATTCATGAGTTTGTTTTGGGTATGAATGTTTTTTGCTTTATTAAATGCAAATGATCAGGCAGTAGAGGATGCAATATCAGCACTCTATGGCTGTCTGACAAGTGCAGACAGCCACACACACACACACACACACACACACACACACACACACACACACACACACACACACACACACACACACACACACACACACACACACACACACACACACACACACACACACACACACACACACACACACACACACACACACAATGTTGTCTCCTTTCCACATTAATGACTCCTCGCAGCACCGCCACAATTACAGGTAGCACTCAGGAAGAGATGCTTGCACTGCACTAATGGGAGAGAAAGCAAGAGCCAGGCATGCTTTCCTCTGAAAGGATGCCATTTTGTCATCTAAGTCTCCTGAATATGACATCTCATTGTCTGGTCTTGTGTATCGATTAGGGCTCTCTTCTAGTTTAGCTGGCTTTGCGAGTCTGTCCCAAAGATAATTGATTACAGAATATAACCATATCCTGCAGGCAATTTTTATTTTTATGATAGCGGTGGACAGTAACAGCTTTCTGCACAGAATATTGTCCTCTGTTTTAAAGAAGGCAGTGACCTGGAAATAACCTTTAATACAATTTTATAGCCTGTGCGAAAGCACAGAATATTAAGCCGTTCCATGTGAAATAGTTTTCTGGGACAAACAGTATTTATCTCAATGTACCAATGTATTGACCAAAGTTTGGGTGTACACCTACATCATGATTCCTTTTCATTGCAAGGTGTGTTTAGATGATACGTCCTTATAACATTTGGTGTGTTTGACGACGGCACACCTGTTTTTTTTTACTCTAGAGAGATTGCAGTGATGTTACCAATAGGTGGATCTCTGTGTCATACAGTATGAACTCTTCTGATGAACACATCTTGCTTAGTCTACGTTCCAGGGGTAGGTTGCTTCATCCCAGACCTAAACTGAGACAAAGGGATAAAGGCATGGCCACGGGAAAATGTTTTGGGGTGAGGGTGCTGTCGACCAGGACTTAATGTAGGATCTTCTCAGTGTGCTGGAAAAAGCATTTAAAGTATTTGAGGATTACTAGAGCAGTGTTTCCCAACCCTGGTCTTCACCCTCAGTATACAGTGCTCCCAACCCTGGTCCTCGAGTACCCCCTACAGTACACAATGGGGGCTTGATGATTAGTTGACAAGTTGAATCAGGTGTGCTTGTCTAGGGTTACAATAGAAATGTGTACTGTAGGGGGGTACTCGAGGACCAAGGTTGGGAGCACTGTATACTGAGGGTGAAGAATTTCTCTCTGCTGACTAGTATTTTTCTCAGATCATACAGGAGTAATAAAGGCCTAGTGCAATAATGTTTTTTCTTTTATTTATTATTACTATTATTATTATTTTATTTATTGTGATTTATCAGGGTTGCTGCAGCACCCTCAGCACCCCTACTTCACACAGCTATGGATAAAATCATAACACTCAGTGAGTTGTCAGGGCTTGCACTATTGTCCCAGTGTGAATAAGTGTATTAGCTACCATTACTAGATAACACTAAGTCTAACTTCATGTCCACAACTCTAACCATAGGTTTGTGTCCACATCTTAGATATTTATTTTGCTATCTAGAACCTAAAATGGTTCCTTGGCTGTCCCCATTGGAGAAACCTTTAAAGAATCCTTTTTGGTTCCAGATAGAACCCTTTTGGGTTCCATGCAGAACCCTTTCAAGAGTGGGTTCGACATGGAACAAAAAGAGTTCTACATGAAACCTAAAAGGGTTCTACCTGGAACCAAAATGGTTTCTCCTATGGGGACAGACAAAGAACCCGTTTGGAGTGTAAGAGTGTAGCCCTAAACCTAGCCCTTGTTTGGGTGAGTTTCTAAGGCATCCTCTGACTAGGCTCCTCATAGACTGGTTGGTACTGTATAATATGTTCCTGTTCTGTGTCCACACTTAGCACAGTAATTGCGAATAAGGCCAGAGCAGCTCTCTCTATTGCTGCCACTGTCCAGTTTGGGATATTTTTCTCCATCTATCTCTCCCTCTATCTATTGACTGGCACCCTCAGCGGGGGCTTTATGTGATTGTTCCTGTGTGTCCTGTTATCCCCTCTCTCACCTCCACATGGCCAGCTGTGCCCCCTCCCCACAAACACACACACAACCCATCAGCACCACCTCCTCTAATCCCAGAGCCTGCCAGCAGCTATTTCTGTCCCTGTGTGTCTCTCCCACATCCAGAGACCAAACCACCTCTTTATCTCAGAGGTAGAACAACCGCAGGAGAGGTGCTATGGAAATGTCGCTGCTGACCTGGGGGAGTTGTGCATAATGATCCACCAGTTTGTATGTTCTTATATTCCCCTCTACTTGTTGCCCTCTATCTTCTGTAATTGTCTGATGCACTGCAGTGTTTTTACACGTATCACGTAATCTCTGACTTTGTGGTATGTGAGAATGCTGTTCATTGACTACAACTCAGCCTTCAACACCATAGTGCCCTCCAAGCTCATCGCTAAGCTCAGGGCCCTGGGTCTGAACCCCCTCCCTGTGCAACTGGGTCCCTCCGCTACACTGATCCTCAACACGTTGGCCCCACAGTGGTGGGTGCTCAGCCCCCTCCTGTACTCCCTGTTCACTCATGACTGCATGGCCACGCACGTCTCCAACTCAATCATCAAGTTTGATGACGACACAACAGTGGTAGGCCTGATTACCAACAACGATGAGACAGCATACAGGGAGGAGGTAAGAGCCCTGGGGGATTGGTGCCAGGAAAATAACCTTTCCCTCAATGTTAACAAAAGGAATGAGCTGATTGTGGACTACAGAAGATAGAAGCGAGAGCACGCCCCCATCCACATCAATGGGCCTGCAGTGGAGAGGGTCAAAAGCTCACCAACAACCTGAAACCTTCACACAGACAGCGTGGTGAAGAAGGCGCAACAGCGCTTCTTCAACCTCAGGAACTGAAGAAATTCGTATTGGCCCCTAAGACCCTCACAAACTTCCACAGGTGCACCATTGAGAGCATCCTATCGGGCTGTATCACCGCATGATACGGTAACTGCACCGTTAGCAACCATAGGGCACTCTAGAGGCTGGTGCGATCAGCCCTCCAGGACATCTACAGCACCCGGTGTCACAGGAAGGCCAAGAAGATCATCAAGGACCTCAGCCACCCGAGCCACGACCTGTTCACCCTGCTACCATTTCGAAGGCGATGACAGTACAGATGCATCAAAGCTGGGACCGAGACACTGAGAAACAGCTTCTATCTCCAGACCACCAGACTGTTATTAAACAGTCACCCCTAGCCGGGCTCCGCCTAGTACCCTGCCCTGAACCTTAGTCACTGTTCTAGCAGGCTACCATCCGGTACTCTACCCTGCACCTCAGAGACTGCTGCCCTATGTACATACTGTTTCACCCACTTTATACTGTATTCTAGTCATGGCTCATCCTGGTTTTATATGCTCCTGAATACAGTAATATCATCATATTTATGGTCACAGTTCAATATTTATTCACTGTAAGCAGCGATTCAACAAGTGTCTTCTGTTTTTCAAAACAACTCTCATTGCTGAGATGAATGTATCTGCTGTCTGTTGTCAGACCTGACAAGAGGAACGTTCAGGGCATCTAGAGACGGGACTTTGCATTCTAAAATCAATTCAAAGTTTATTGGTCACATACACAGATTTGCAGATGTTATCGCAGGTGAAGTGAAATGCTTGTGTTTCTAGCTCCAACAGTGCAGTAATACCTAGCAAAAAAACAAATAACTAAATATTAGATGAGCCATGAGCCAAATATATATATATATTAATTTGTTTATTTGTGTGTAAAGTTATGTTTTTATTGCTAGGTATTATTACTGTACTGTTGGTGCTAGAAACACAAGCATTTCACTGCATCTGCGATGACATCTGCAAATCTGTGTATGTGACCAATAAACTTTGAATTGATTTTGATTTGATTACTGCCCTTGTTTTGTTTGCACTCTGGAGATGTTAAAATTATTTAATATAAATGCCACTACACTATAAACGAACGCGGGAAGGGTGAGAACAAATAATAGATTGCATTTTCCATGACTTGTGTACAATAAGATATCAGATGGACTTGTTTAGACTGAGTTTTGCATGCACACAGACACTCCAGCTATACACTGCAATATGTTTACAATTAGACTGATAATGCAAATGGCCATGTGGTGGCAAATGAAATAGCAAATGCTTGTTTTTTTGAGACAGGATTCATATGTACAAGTACTGTACCCACTCTTTCCATATATTACATAACTCAGGTGCCACAAGGTTTCCCAGGTTAAAGAGCATGGCATTGCCAATTAATGTCCGTTAAATCACTAATTATAGCCGGTATACTGTGTGTTCACAAACTGTTAAAGGTGAAGGTGTTGCCACACTGTACTGTCAGTGTGGGTTCAGGCAGTCGGATGATGTGTTCAAGTTATAGTTTTATATGCTCCTGAATACAGTAATATCATCATATTTATGGTCAGAGTTCAATATTTTTTCACTGTAAGCAGCGATTCAACAAGTGTCTTCTGTTTTTCAAAACAACTCTCATTGCTGAGATGAATGTATCTGCTGACTGTTGTCAGAGCTGACAAGAGGAACGTTCAGGGCATCTAGAGACGGAACTGCATTCTAAATCATTTCAAGGGAGAAAAATAAATAAGCCGATCAATATATGCCTTAAAACTAAATGCCTGGAAGTGTTCGTTTGAAATGGGGGGGGGAAAAGAAAGTTCATATTTTACTTAATTGCCACAAGTTCCCAATGAGTAGTTATCGTTCTAGACATACTGTCTGAGCAGCCCTTGGCAATGATCATGAGTAGATGAACGGTATAGCCTACAGAGCCCATTATTAGACTCGTCTGTAAAGTTACTTGATATATCTCTGGTTCCTGTGCCACCTCCACTCCAGACCTCCCTAACCTTTCATGACAGGATGTAATTTTCACACACTCTCCCTCTGTACACCTGTCTGGTAAACCTCTTAAATCACACTGTTTCTGTGTAATAGACGTGCTAATGAAATCTGGCTTAATTAAACAGACCGGACTAATGGCGCTGTAAATCAGCAAAGTGCTTTTTTTGGAGTCGTGAACTTTCATTAACTCATCCCTTGATGAAAATTACAGGAAACTATTCGTACAGCAAAAAAACATTTCAATTTTTGATGGATTATCTTTATCAGGTACACATGGTCTCTATGCTGTTGATACATTATCTTTATCAGATACACATACTCTCTGTAATAGGCACTTAATAATATTAATTCCAAAGACAAAATAAACAAAATGTTGAATGGACTTATCATTGATACATGAATGGAATAAGACTCTTGCTCTTGGTTCTCTGGCGCACATATTCCCCAATGAGTCCCACACTACCATGTTTGAGACTCGGAGCAGACTCCCACCAGATGGAAGCATGCTGCATGCACTCTTTGTGGGCAAGTCTTTGTTTTCCCAGCCTCTTTACCAAAATTACAATCCTCTACAGAGAGTCTGTTAGACACAAGTTGCGTGTAGGCGTGTGGAAGCACTGGAGTCTGCTATGTAATGATCCACTCAGTACATGAACTGTTTCTAAACAATGAGAAGTAGCAGTAACCAGCCCTCAATGCCTGAACACGCCACAATGAGCCAGGAGGGGTTTGTTCTGGTCTGATAAGCCTAAATCTCCTGCAGCTTGGGTGCACAGTCAGCACACTGAGGGAAGTTGTGAGCAGCTGAACACGGTTAATCTGAAAGCGTCTTTCAGGTGGTTCCAACAGGCATTACTCATTTGGTTGGTGATAACTCCACCTGGACTGATTGTTGAGTGTCTTTGCAGCACGGGGAAGGGTATATACTCTACTCTGGTAGCTCTGGACAGCATGATCACAGTCTGCGGCTTCAGCCCAGCTGTGATAAGGCTAAAACAATACATTTCTCCAAAGTATTAATTACAAACATTTCAAGGACCTTTCACCAACAAAAATTGGAAAGGTAACTTTCTATGGAGGAATTGTGGTCACTTTCCAAATAAGTGCTTCCCGTAATTCATGAGTCAATGGGAGGTTTTCAGTGAAGTTATTAGTTGAGAGAGATAGGGTGCTTTGAGATTCAGCAGCGTTGTCTGTGATTTTGTAGTAATGCATAATTCCAACCCTGCTATGAGTAACTTGTCATAATCCAGCAGGTTCCCATCTTAGAAACCAATAAGGCAATTCAGTTAGCTCTTTATCTTAAAACTTGCTTATATAACTTGAATGGAAATCTCACAGGCTCATTTCTGGTATGTTTCAATCAATTGGCCTGGACCAGGCGTAGCTGGTTTGAAAATTATTTAAAGGACAGTGTGTATTTACTGATGACGTTAAATCCAATTATGTGTACAGTATAAACCCTGGATGACTGACAGGGGGCACTGTATCGAAGCCACCACGCAGACATCTTGGTGCTCCTCCATTGTAAAAAAAGATTTGGAAGCTATAGAAATGCATTTATTGACGTCTACATTCGTGTTTGATACATGTATTCTATTACAGACACCTTCATGCATACTTTTAAATTATATTATGTGAGCTAAACATAATTTTTTTTAAATAAATATATACAAACAATTTCCATGAAGTATATTTTCTTAGAAATGTCATGAGAATTTTTTTTATCTCAGAACTATTATATCAAATCAGACTATAACTCTATATATTTCCTGGAGTTTGTAAAGCTCCAGTTATAAGAAACAAACGAGTCCCGAACTGCAATGGTCGATATTTTATTCAGAGAACGTTTTAAATTCACAATGGGAACACAGTCTTTTATATGTACATACAATTTAACTCCACCCCGCTTTAGGCGGACTGTGTTTTACATATTACAGCTTATCACTTCTAAACAGTTTTCTAACCGTTTCCCCCTCCTCCCTGGGTGGGGAAAACATTTTCCTGTTGTTGGTTTCACAGTTTCCATTCTGTTTGCATAGATACAAAAATAAGACAACACCCTTTTTGCAATTCTAACTAAGCCAAACACATCTTATGATTCTAACACATTTCACACAATTATACAGTTTAGGTGTGGTCATTACTTAAACATCCACATTTCCCTATCAAGAAAGTACTAATGTTACTGTCCCCATTACAACAAAAAAAATACTTAAATACAATTTTGTCTTTGAAACATTTATTTGAAATACTGTAGAATTTCATTCATTCCTTTGGAGGACTGCTCCTACTGGGGAGTGCCAATATGGCCGTCCGGTGGCTTCAAAGCCTCTCAATGGCCAAAACATAGCATCTGCAATCCAGGGTCTATATACAGTGGGGCAAAAAAGTATTTAGTCAGCCACCAATTGTGCAAGTTCTCTCACTTAAAAAGATGAGAGAGGCCTGTAATTTTCATCATAGGTACACTTCAACTATGACAGACAAAATGAGGAAAAAAAATCCCGAAAATCACATTGTAGGATTTTTAATGAATTTATTTGCAAATTATGGTGGAAAATAAGTATTTGGTCACATACAAACAAGCAAGATTTCTGGCTCTCACAGACCTGTAACTTCTTCTTTAAGAGGCTCCTCTGTCCTCCACTCGTTACCTGTATTAATGGCACCTATTTGAACTTGTTATCAGTATAAAAGACACCTGTCCACAACCTCAAACAGTCACACTCCAAACTCCACTATGGCCAAGACCAAAGAGCTGTCAAAGGACACCAGAAACAAAATTGTAGACCTGCACCAGGTTGGGAAGACTGAATCTGCAATAGGTAAGCAGCTTGGTTTGAAGAAATCAACTGTGGGAGCAATTATTAGGAAATGGAAGACATACAAGACCACTGATAATCTTCCTCGATCTGGGGCTCCACGCAAGATCTCACCCGTGGGGTCAAAATGATCACAAGAACGGTGAGCAAAAATCCCAGAACCACACGGGGACCTAGTGAATGACCTGCAGAGAGCTGGGACCAAAGTAACAAAGCCTACCATCAGTAACACACTCGCCGCCAGGACTCAAATCCTGCAGTGCCAGACGTGTCCCCCTGCTTAAGCCAGTACATGTTCAGGCCCGTCTGAAGTTTGCTAGAGAGCATTTGGATGATCCAGATGAGGATTGGGAGAATGTCATATGGTCAGATGAAACCAAAATAGAACTTTTTGGTAAAAACTCAACTCGTCGTGTTTGGAGGACAAAGAATGCTGAGTTGCATCCAAAGAACACCATACCTACTGTGAAGCATGGGGTGGAAACATCATGCTTTGGGGCTGTTTTTCTGCAAAGGGACCAGGACGACTGATCCGTGTAAAGGAAAGAATGAATGGGGCCATGTATCGTGAGATTTTGAGTGAAAACCTCCTTCCATCAGCAAGGGCATTGAAGATGAAACGTGACTGAGTCTTTCAGCATGACAATGATCCCAAACACACCGCCCGGGCAACGAAGGAGTGGCTTCGTTAGAAGCATTTCAAGGTCCTGGAGTGGCCTAGCCAGTCTCCAGATCTCAACCCCATAGAAAATCTTTGGAGGGAGTTGAAAGTCCGTGTTGCCCAGCGACAGCCCCAAAACATCACTGCTCTAGAGGAGATCTGCATGGGGAATGGGCCAAAATACCAGCAACAGTGTGTGAAAACCTTGTGAAGACTTACAGAAAACGTTTGACCTCTGTCATTGCCAACAAAGGGTATATAACAAAGTATTGAGATAAACTTTTGTTATTGACCAAATACTTATTTTCCACCATAATTTGCAAATAAATAAATTAAAAATCCAACAATGTGATTTTCTGGATTTCTTTTTCTCATTTTGTCTGTCATAGTTGAAGTGTACCTATGATGAAAATTACAGGCCTCTCTTATCTTTTTAAGTTGGAGAACTTGCACAATCGGTGGCTGACTAAATACTTTTTTGCCCCACTGTACATCGTTGGTTAAATCAGGTTGTCCCACAGGGATTGATTCTTGGTCTAGTTCTTTTCACTATTTACATTAACAAGTTTGGTTTATCTGCAAAATAAATGGTAATATACACCTGTATGCAGATGACACTGTGGTGTATGCTATTGCCCCCACAGCTGACCAGGCTCTGTCAGAGCTTCAATCTTCCTTTATTAGCCTGCAGAACGCCTTTGTTGAACTGAAATTTGTACTTAATGCAGGTAAAACCAAGTATATGTTATTTTCCAAATCATACAAAAATGTATTTGATGATTTACGCATACGTACCTTGGGACGGTGCCCTCATCTTTCAAAAAGCATGTGGAGTGACATAGTCATAAAACACCTACAGGCTAGAGTACCACACATTATAAAAGGAATACAAAAAAGCCTTATTATCTATTAGAAAATGGAACGTACAGACAAAGAGCTAAGCAACGAGATGGGAACGTGTACTGTACGTTGCCAGGATGAAAATTACCGGTCTTATTTTCCATCAGTGAAATGATAAAAGATGATATCAAGATATTATAGGTACTTATTGTCAATTATGAAAGGCCAGGACCTGGTGAAGTAAATGGACATGATAGGCTACTGAGGACTAGGTATTATTCATAGCACAAGACACAGAGGAAACGAATTAGCTACTGTAGCGTATTCATTGAATAAATTACCAGAGAGCATGCAAAATAATTCATAGATAACTTATGGCACTCACTATATATCTCAGCAGGATTTAGCAGGTTTTTACATAAAATAACACTGGGATAAAACTGGGATAGGACTATGGTCATACTCATTAGGAGATTGTTGCACATTCAGTCATCTATGTCCACAACACAGTAGCCATCTCCTCTTTCAACAGAGTAACTTTGATAAACAGAAAACCCCTAAAAGCCTGTAGAGTGCTCTATTTAAAAAGCTGAACCAAACAACTTCACATTAGATGGGAAGCTGCAAATGAATATGGGCATAAATTATGCCACTAGATGCTCATTAGTTCAGCTACCAAAAAGTACTTTTAAATTCAGGTGAGAAAGGAACAAATTAACTTAAAATATGATCAAAAGTTCGCAAGCCACTTTTGGTTGGTAGATTTGATTTGATTTATTAGGATCCACATTACCCGACGCCAGTGGCGACAGCTAGTCTTACTGGGGTCCAACACATAACGAAAAAGACATTACAGACAAAATAATACTTACAATTTACACACATTTAAAATAAGCATTGACGAAGTGCACAGTGGAACACATACATTTCAAAATACATTTTATCTAGAAAGTAGAATTTTCTATATAGGTTCCATCATTGTGTAATTCCTTATCCTAGTGTACAGTACTTCGATGTCATTGTGTAGCCTGATGTGTGTCATATTCCAGCTCCATTCCTACTCTCCAAGAGCAGGAGACAGAGTACAGAGACACACAGAACCAGCTGGGTGAATAGTTACCTAACAGAGGGGGTACAGGCTAGGACTCAATATCATCTTTTTGAACTTGCTCTCAGTTCCCTTAGCAATGCAAAGTACTCCGGAAAAGCAATTTGAGGAAAGCATAAGCCTATTGCTGCGAATCGATACAAATTATAGAGCAGAATGTTGCATCTAATCGTTTTTCTAACGACTTAATAAAATTGATATGTATAGGTTACAGGAAACAGCCACAGATTGTAAAACAAGCTTCTTTCCTGCTCAGCCCTCTGACATGAGTTTTCATCTTGGCGACACCAGGCGTGTCGCACCAAGCCTCCAACATATTTTATTACAGGATGTAGCTATGACATCCACCATTTTGATTTATAAGCCTTGTGATGACTCTGCCAAAGTTCGCTGCTCATATTATTGCCAATCTTGGTAATTTCATTCAAAAACAGACTAGGTTTTTCTCCACTTCACTGTCTTGAACATTGCCAAGGTCGATTGGGTATGATAATTCCAATCAGTAATAAATTGATTTCTTCATGCTTGCTAATACATTATCCCCCCCTCCCCCCCAATCCCATCCTCCTGAACCCCCATTCCTAAAGCACCCACCACTTGAAGAAGGAGAATCCCAATTGAAGTGATTCGATTTAAGATCAGAAAAGCATTACTGACTTCCTCTGTGTGAGTGAGAGTACACCATAAGGAATGGAGGGAGGGTACATAGGGATAGAGGGTACACAGTCCAGAACGCCTACTGTTATCTGCTGGTCTACCACACTCTTTGGCACCTAATATGACTGAAAAGCTGTTAATTTGGACTCTAATAAGAACAGTGATAAGCAAAGGTGCAAATCTGCAAGCAAATGTCTGACAGCTCACTTGCACAAGCCCAAGCCCCCCCCCAAAAAAACACTCACAACTTAGGCTTTTATAGAACACTTTTCAAACACACGAGACTGCTTTGACAAATAGTGATGAACTCCGTTCATTTTCCAGATATCACAGCAATATTCTCACTTTTCACAGTGTCTTGAAATATTCTATATTGATCTTCAAGGTGCAGTAATATACCACATAACCACAGAGCACTCTTAGTGAATAGAAAATCAATCGTATCCTGAAAGTTTTGCAGAGAATCTCAGAAATGTGTTAAAATATCTGTTTTTCATCCTATTCATCGTAGTCAGCTCCCCTGGCTTCAAAAGCTTATGATGTCGAGCCAGTAAATCCAAAAATATAAAAGCTGCGGGCACAAAATGATTCATCTCACTTGGAACTTATATTTTCATAGATTGTACATTTATTTCCTAATAATGAATGGTTATAAATTAATAAATGAGCTGTCACAACTGTCATGCAAACATTAATACTGTTGAGAATAAGTCTATCAGAAATAAGTAGCCTAAAAAGAATGAGTATCACAGAGTTCCTATACTCTTTTGTGATACCTACAGTAGGGTGGTGTAGTCATAGAATGAGGGGAATAGTTAGATACTGAATGAATGTAATAGTGAATGTAATAACTAATTGGGCTTTTCACCATCTTTCTTTCCTCTATCCAAGGGGCCATTAACTTAGAGCATTTTGGAACCCAGCCCACAGTCAGCTCTTCTCATGAACCATCCCAGCGGAAAGGTCAGCCATACTGAAAAGGAACCATGGAATCTTGAGCTGCATCCAATTGGTATTAGTCTGTCACAGCCATCAGCTCTGACAGATCCAGACAGATAGGAGCTGGGAGATTTGAGGTAGTGTCTGAAACATGGGCTGAAATGTCTGGTTCCCCCCTCACAGCTTATCCACCTACGAGCCCGTCCACCATTATTTATCTTCTTAAAGAAAAACCATCCCACAAATAGGTGATCATAAAGTCTCACGGTCACCCAGCTGTCCAAATACTTGTTATGTCCAAAAACAGAACCATTTGGGTTCACTGTGAGGCATCATTACGGGAAATCAAATTGTCATCGTGTGGTGATATGATTTGGCTAGCGGCTTTGTGTGCGCTTTCTGTCAGCTATTCAAGTCTGCCGACCCACGATCCCACAACCCCCCAGATACGTCTGAGACCCTTTTCCAATATACAGGTACATCATTTTTTACAATCCTGTAAATTGTTGGATTTGCACTGGTTTATCTAAATGACATTCTTAGAGCCTGAAAAGTTCAAAATTAATACAAAAATACCACAGACAAGTAAATACTCAGTGCCATATTCAATAAAACCTGCCATAGCAATGTTTATGCAGCCTATCTTTCTTAGGTGAGCATAACATCCTCCTCCATTGAAAAACATTGGCTTACTCGGTACTTAATGCTGTACAGGTACTCGACCCAGTGAAATGGTGCCGCAACAGTAAACAGACTATACCGACAGACAAAACAACGAAGACCTGAGCGGCAGCAAAACACCGTGGCTGCATGTCTGGGCGCCACACACTCTCTGTCAATGTAAAGCCAATTCATCTATTTTAGTTCCAAAGGAAGCATAGATATGAAATTGTAGGTAGCTATTGCTTTCTGTAGTCTCTCATAAACCATAATAGTTCACTGATTGCCGCACTGGCCATGCTACTGTGAATTCATGTGCTATTAATATGCTATTGTGAAAGAACATGCTTGTGAGAAGATTGATTTGGTCTAAATCCACAGACTACCACAGAAATCCACACCATGCTCAGTGCTCAGTACTATGAAACGGAGTGTCCACATCATGTATTCACTACAGCTATTTCCTGAGCCAAACCAAATCTAAACTTTTATGCACTTAAAACCGGCCAGCCTTTGATTACTTTGACTCTTCTTGCTATGAGAGATTGGCTCTGACTTTTGATTGAATTCCAGTCCCTGATAAAATCACCATTGTTAAAAAAAAAATCATAAGGCATAAAACGCTGAAATGCCAGCGTTTTCAAGTCTGTCCCAAATTCCACCTGATAAATCGATAAAGAAATGATTACCCAACCCCCCCCAACCCCTACCCTGTGCGGACAAACCAATCTCAGAGGATTCCTTTCCTTATATTGAGCACGATTCATAAGAAGTGGAGTAGAGGGCAAATATAATCAAAGGAAAGCAGTTGTCTATAAGAGAGCACATAGGTCCATGTCAACTCCCAGGTAGATGAAATCAATATTTTATTAGATGAGATTAATAATCTAGGGATGCATTGACCCAGGAGAATGGCAGAGTAGTACGGTGTCCATATTAGGACAGCCTCAGTCTCAGCATGACGTTGTTTTAGTGTCAGCCTGACTTTTTCTTTACTCGCTGCAGGGAGCGTTGCCTATAGTGACTAATGATATTTGCTTGCTACACATTTTGAAATGGGGACATTGTAATTGTACTATTGTACTTGTAGGGAACAGATGCAGTCTGTTCACTCTCCTTATGAGTCATTATTGCGTTAAACTTCAGAACATCCACATTGCATATAATTAAGTCTCAAAGCATTGCCTTATCTGAATATTGCTCATTCTAATCTCCAACTGAAAGTTTTATGGCAGACACTGACTCAATAATTGCTTGGAGAAATCAGGTATCTATCTAAGCACATATCTTTTACAATATCTACTGAATCATAATAGAGAATGTTTTATAAATGGCAAAATCACGCTTTTTAATGAGAAGGGTATTGAGGTTGCTCTACACCAGCACTGTGTAAATCATGTGTGAAAGGAAGGTAAAAATGTCTCTATCTCCGTCTGAACGTTCCTGCGGATGGACAGATTGATGAAAGGGACATAAGGAGATGAGTATCAGTAGTCCCCTGTCACTGCCACACTGCCACAAAGCACACATAACAATCACCTTGCTACTCCAACACATTAGCATGTGAATAGAGGCCAATGGTCCATGAGGTGAGGGTAAAATGGCAGAAAAAGAACAAATAGCGCTTGGCATTCAAACCGTCAAAGCATCACTATATGACTCATTGGCTCTATAGTCTTCAAGCTCTACGGTGCACCTTGAACAGACATACACCAGCCCAGTCTGGTTGAGATCTGTCACATGTTTAGGCCTTAAGCACTTCTCTAAACATGAATATATAAAGATGCTAATAACACATATTATTCTTTAAAATATTTGGAAGCAGGTTTTAAACAAAATGTTTAATAGCTTTTTACAACAATGCAGATTACAGTGTAGGCCCAAAGATTGTAAACCTACCACCAACGTTTTTTGTTAAACAATGTGAATGAAGTGAGCTCTGTCGCCTGGAAATATCTGGACTCTATTGATTGGCTGAAAAGGGAGACAGCATATTTACCCAGGGGTCAAGTTGTTGAACCCTCCCTTCTTATTTACCACAGCTGTGTGTGTTTAATTTCCATGGCAACAATTACGGCCCTTTCCAGCTCAGAACAGGCACAGGGTTATCTGCACAGCTGTAATAACACTGGGGCTCAGAAACAAATTACAACCGTCAATCAGAGCCTGTTAGGGGGCGGAGAGGTCTTAGGTCACTTATGAGGCCCCATGAGACTGGCTCAGGCAACCGCAACACAAGTATGTATAATTCAACTGCTTTTCCACTTACCTTTCACATTACTTTGCACTATCAAGGAAGCAGGATTCTTTGGAACAAACTGTAGTGCCCCAGGACTATCAAACTATTAATAAACCACAAGACCCAGTGACCTGGATCCTTTGATCTCTCAGACTCTCTCTCTCCCTGTTTGCAAAAGAAGACTGACTGCTAAACATCAATAGAGATTCACGGATTAATGCCTATCAAGTTGAACATTTAATGATATTGAAAATAAGAAAATGTGAAAAAATATAATGAATTAATATTAAGGGTTTCCCTACATCATGTCAGTTTCATATGATCATGTTACTACTCATTATCAGGCTGAATGCCAGCCTTGTAAAAACATACACTATTACCTAGCAGGGACTAATGGGAGAGAGTGAAAGAGCTTTACAGATTTAAGCCTACACTTCCACAAAGGGGTGAGGGCCAGAGCCTTCAGCTTACTCCCCCTCACCCTCACTGGCTGTTCTTTAACTAATGACAGGCTATCCCTCCACCCACCCACCCGGCCAGCACCTGACCCTGCAAGGTGACCCCATTTAGAGAGATGCATCAATTAAAGTCCATGAACTGAAACTAAATGACAGTAATGAGGGAATAGTTTCACACTCACCACACCAGTTGACATACAGCGATACACTACGTTCTGTTCATACAGTACCTCCATTATCTCTCTTTTTCTCTCTTTCTTTCTTTCTCTCTCTCTAGGAGGACCTGAGCATTAGGACCATTCCTCAAGGCCTACCTGGCCTGATGACTCCTTGATGTCCCCAGTCCACCTGGCCGTGCTGCTTCTCCAGTTTCAACTGTTCTGCCTGTTCTATGAACATATTTTCCATGTTCTGTTATAATCTGCACCCGGCACAGCCTGGTTCCTCTCTAGGTTTCTTCCTAGGTTCTGGCCTTTCTAGAGAGTTTTTCCTAACCACCGTGCTTTTACACCTGCATTGCTTGCTGTTTGGGGTTTTAGGCTGGGTTTCTGTACAGCACTCTGTGACATCAGCTGATGTAAGAAGGGCTTTATAAATAAATTTGATTTGATTTTGATTTGATTTACCTCCATAGCATACCATGCTTGCTGCACACAGCTCTTCTCCAGACTGCTCAACTCTGGACAAACATCACTCTCAGATTGCCTAGCCCATGCATTGGTAATCAGTGGACATTATCATATAAACTTAGAACGAAAGAAAACATACAGTTTTGTTTTGCTTCAGTCCCGTTCATTTGGATGAATCGTCCCTTCCCCGTTGTACTCTTTATCTAAACAACAAGCCCACTGAAATGTCTGACTGTGTGCAGTACAAGGATGAAGAGATAGGCTTGAAATCAGGAGGAAATAACATAATGGAGATTGAAGAGAGAAATACATTTCTGCCCCACATGCACAGAAAAAATGTATTGATTACTCAAAGAAGGATTACTCATAGGTTGTTTAATTGGACACACCCCACTGGGCACAGACGGCAGTCTAACATCTAATTTTGTCAACTAATGTGAATTCAATGTGAAATCAACCAACATTTCACCCCGTCATTGGATTTAGGTAAAAAAAAATATGAAATTCCCGGACTTTGTTCAAATCCAATCAGTTTTCCACATTGATTCAATGTCATCACATAGATTTTTTTGGTTCAAATGACGTGGAAACAATGTTGATTCAGCCAGTTTTTGCCCAGTGGGTCAAGACAATAAGTTCAGGGTAGGAAAGGCAAGAACTATGAACTTTTCATGCAATAGTGATGACTAAACGTGTTAATTTGCCTTAAAATGTGTATCTGAATATAATCAGTGCTACAGTTTGTCTGGTTTATGTAGGCAATCACACTCCACACTGCCGTTTCCCATCTGGACAAAAAGAACACCTATGTGAGAATGCTGTTCATTGACTACAGCTCAGCGTTCAAACCGTAGTGCCCACAAAGCTCATCACTAAGCTAAGGACCCTGGGACTAAATACCTCCCTCTGCAACTGGATCCTGGACTTCCTAACGGTCCGCCCCCCAGTTGGTAAGGGTAGGCAACAAAACATCTGCCACACTGATCCTCAACACTGGGGCCCCTCAGGGGTGCATGCTTAGTCCCCTCCTGTGCTCCCTGTTCACCCACGACTGCGTGACTAAGCACGACTCCAACACCATCATTAAGTTTGCTGATGACACAACAGTGGTAGGCCTGACCACCAACAATGATGAGACATCCTATAGGGAGGAGGTCAGAGACCTGTCAGTGTGGTGCCAGGCCAACAACCTCTCCCTCAATGTGAGCAAGACAAAGGAGCTGATCTTGGACTACAGGAAAAGGAGAGCTAAACCCCAGGCCCCCATTAACATCGATGGGGCTGTAGTGGAGCAGGTCGAGAGTTTCAATTTCCTTGGTGTCCACATCACCAACGAACTATCATGGTCCAAACACACCAAGACAGTTGTGAAGAGGGCACGACAACACCTTTTATCCCTCAGAAGACTGAAAATATTTGGCATGGGTACCCAGATCCTCAAAAAATCCTACAGCTGCACCATCGATAGCATCCTGACCAGTTGCATCACCACCTGGTATGGCAACTGCTCGGTATCTGACCGTAAGGCGTTACAGAGGGTAGTGCGTAAGGCCCAATACATCACTGGGGCCAAGCTTTCTGACATCCAGGACCTACACACTACCATTCAAAAGTTTGGGGTCACTTAGAAATGTCCTTGTTTTTGAAAGAAAAGCACTTTTTTTTTGTCCATTAAAATAACATTAAATTGAACAGAAATACAGTGTAGACATTGTTAATGTTGTAAATGACTATTGTAGCTGGAAACGGCAGATTTTTTATGGAATATCTACATAGGCGTACAGAGGCCCGTTATCAGCAACCATCACTCCTGTTTTGCAATGGCACGTTGTGTTAGCTAATCCAAGTTTATCATTTTAAAAGGCTAATTGATTATTAGAAAACCCTTTTGCAATTATGTTATCACAGCTGGAAACTTGTGCTGATTAAAGAAGCAATCCAAACTTTTTTAGACTAGATGAGTATCTGGAGAATCAGCATTTGTGGTTTTGATTACAGGCTCAAAATGGCCAGAAACAAAGAACTTTCTTCTGAAACTCATCAGTCTATTCTTGTTCTGAGAAATGAAAGCTATTCCATGTGAAAAATTTCCAAGAAACTGAAGATCTCGTACAACGCTGTGTACTACTCCCTTCACAGAACAGTGCAAACTGTCTCTAACCAGAATAGAAAGAGGAGTGGGAGGCCCCGGTGCACAACTGAGCAAGAGGACAAGTACATTAGAGTGTCTAGTTTGAGAAACAGACACCTCAAAAGTCCTCAACTGGCAGCTTCATTAAATACTACCCACAAAACACCAGTCTCAATGTCAACAGTGAAGAGGCAACTCCAGGATGCTGGCCAAAAGATTAAGATGGGCGAAGGAACACAGATACTGGACAGAGGAACTCTGCCTAGAAGGCCGGCATCCCGGAGTCGCCTCTTCACTGTTGACATTGAGACTGGTGTTTTTTTCTGAGGTCTCTTCTTTTGATTTTCCCATGATGTCAAGCAAAGAGGCACTGAGTTTGAAGGTAGGCCTTGAAATACTTTCACAGGTACACCTCCAATTGACTCAAATGATGTCAATTAACCTCCACAAGTTCATCCTTGGGAGAAACTTCCAAATGCCTGAAGGTACCATGTTCATTTGTACAAACAATAGTACACAAGTATAAACACCATGGGACCACGCAGCCGTCATACCGCTCAGGAAGGAGACGCGTTCTGTTTCCTAGAGATGGACGTACTTTGGTGAGAAAAGTGCAAATCAATCATAGAACAACAGCAAAGGACCTTGTGAAGATGCTGGAGGAAAATGATGTGGATATATTGAAGCAACATCTCAAGACATCAGCCAGGAAGTTAAAGCTGGTCTTCCAAACGGACAATGACCCCAAGCATAGTTGTGGCAAAATGGCTTAAGGACAACAAGGCAAGGTATTGGAATGGCCATCTGTCACGACTTCCGCCGAAGTCGGTCCCTCTCCTTGATCGGGCAGCGTTCCGCGGTCGACGTCGCCGGCTTTCTAGCCATCATCAATCCACTTTTCATTTTCCTTTTGTTTTGTCTTTTTTTTATACACACCTGGTTTCAATTCCCCAATTACATGTTCATTATTTAACCCTCTGTTTTCCCCATGCGTGTTGTGCGTTATTGTTCTACATTTATGTCAGTCCATTTGGTGGGCTTGGAATTGGTTACTACTTTGTATATTTTCGAGTAAACTGTGTTGTGTTGCTCATCTCTGCTGTCCTGCGCCTGACTCTTTTGTACCAACTACACTAAGCCTTGTGACACCATCACAAAGCCCTGACCTCAGTCCCATAGAAAATTTGTGGGCAGAACTGAAAAAGCGTGCGCGAGAAAGGAGGCCTACAAACCTGACTCAGTTACACAAGCTCTGTCAGGAGAAATGGGCCAAAATTCACCCAACTTATTGTGGGTAGCTTGTGGAAGGCTACCCGAAACGTTTGACACAAGTTAAACAATTTAAAGGCAATGCTACCAAATACTAATTGAGTGTATGTAAACTTCTGACCCACTGGGAATGTGATGAAAGAAATAAAAGCTGAATAAATAATTCTCTCTACTATTATTCTGACATTTCACATTCTTAAAATAAAGTGGTGATCCTAACTGACCTAAGAAAGACAATTTTTACAAGAATCAAATGTCAGGAATTGTAAAAAACTGAGTTTAAATGTATTTGGCTAAGGTGTATGTATACTTCCGACTTCAACTGTACTAGGCGGTGTCAGAGGAAAGCCCAAACAATTGTCAGAGACTTCAGTCACCCAAGTCATAGAATGTTATCTCTGCTATCGCACGGCAAGTGGTACCGGAGCGCCAAGTCTAGGACCAAAAGGCTCCTTAATCTACCCCCAAGCCATAAGACTGCTGAACAATTAATAAAATGGCCACTGGACTACTAACAGTGAGGGAAAAAAGTATTTGTTCCCTTGCTGATTTTGTACGTTTGCCCACTGACAACGCATTTTAATGAGGGAAATAAGTATTTGACCCCTCTGCAAAACATGACTTAGTACTTGGTGGAAAAACCCTTGTTGGCAATCACAGAGGTCAGACGTTTCTTGTAGTTGGCCACCAGGTTTGCACACATCTCAGGAGGGATTTTGTCCCACTCCTCTTTGCAGATCTTCTCCAAGTTTAAGGTTTCGAGGCTGTCGTTTGGCAACTCGAACCTTCAGCTCCCTCCACATATTTTCTATGGGATTAAGGTCTGGAGACTGGCTAGGCCACTCCAGGACCTTAATGTGCTTCTTCTTGAGCCACTCCTTTGTTGCCTTGGCTGTGTGTTTTGGGTCATTGTCATGCTGGAATACCCATCCACAACCCATTTTCAATGCACTGGCTGAGGGAAGGAGCTTCTCACCCAAGATTTGACGGTACATGGCCCCGTCCATCATCCCTTTGATGCGGTGAAGTTGTCCTGTCCCCTTAGCAGAAAAACACCCCCAAAGCATAATGTTTCCACCTCCATGTTTGACGGTGGGGATGGTGTTCTTGGGGTCATAGGCAGCATTCCTCCTCCTCCAAACACGGCGAGATGAGTTGATGCCATAGAGCTCCATTTTGTTCTCATCTGACCACAACACTTTCACCCAGTTGTCCTCTGAATCATTCAGATGTTCATTGGCAAACTTCAGACAGGCATGTATATGTGCTTTCTTGAGCAGTGGGACCTTGCGGGCGCTGCAGGATTTCAGTCCTTCATGGCGTAGTGTGTTACCAATTGTTTTCTTGGTGACAATGGTCCCAGCTGCCTTGAGATCATTGACAAGATCCTCCCGTGTAGTTCTGGGCTGATTCCTCACCGTTATCATGATCATTGCAACTCCACGAGGTGAGATCTTGCATGGAGCCCCAGGCCAAGGGAGATTACCAGTTCTTTTGTGTTTCTTCCATTTGCGAATAATCGCACCAACTGTTGTCACCTTCTCACCAAGCTGCTTGGCAATGGTCTTGTAGTCCATTCCAGCCTTGTGTAGGTCTACAATCTTGTCCCTGACATCAAATACTTATTTCCCTCATTAAAATGCAAATCAATTCATAAAATTTTTCACATGCGCTTTTCTGGATTTTTGTTGTTGTTATTCTGTCTCACTGTTCAAATAAACCTACCATTAAAATTATAGACTGATCATTTCTTTGTCAGTGGGCAAACGTACAAAATCAGCAGGGGATCAAATACTTTTTTCCCTCACTGTACATTGACACCCTCCATTTGTTTTGTACACTGCTGCTACTCGCTGCTTATTATCTATGCATAATCACTTCACCCCTACCTACAGTACATGTACAGATTACCTCGACTAACTAGTTTATTTGGTAAATATTTTCTTAACTCTTTCTTGAACTGCACTGTTGGTGAAGGGCTTGTAAGTAAGCATTTCATGGTAAGGTCTACACTTGTTGTATTCAGGGCATGTGACAAATGAAGTTTGATTTGATATAAGACTGCTGACCAATTAATCAAATGGCCACTCTGACTATTTACATTGCCCCCCACCCCCTTTGTTTTTACACTGCTGATACTCGCTGTTTATCATCCATGCATAGTTACTTTACCCATACCTACATGTACAAATGACCTCTATTAACCTGTACCCTGCACATTTACACAGTACCGGGCCCCCCTGTACATAATCTCATTATTGTTATGTAATTCTACTGTGTTACTTTTTATTTTTACTTTCTTTTATTTAGTAAATATTTTCTTAACTCTATTTCTTGAACTGCACTGTTGGTTAAGGGCTTGTATGCATTTCACGGTAAGGTCTACACCTGTTGTATTCGGCGTATGTGACAAATACAATTTGATTTAATTTGAAGATTACCCAACCAAAACACAACCACAGGAGAAGAATGTTGTGCTGTCAAAGTGCCTTTGTCTCTCTCTGTCTGTGTGTCTGTGTGTCTGTCTGTCTGCCTGTGTGTGTGTTTGTGTGTCTGTGTGTGTCTGTCTGTTTCTCTGTCTCTCTCTCTGTCTGTCTGTCTGTCTGTCTGTCTGTCCGTCTGTCTCACACTCCCTTTCTCTGTCTTTCACACTCTCTCTCTCCTTGCTCTCTGTTGGTAACGCTATTCCAGGAGTGATTTGAACCAAAAATAAAAACTAATTCCACATGTTCTTTGGAGTTTAGGGACACAGAGGATAGAGAGAGAACATACATAAAAGCTGTTTTTCTGAAAAACCGAAGCAAAAATTAAGGGCTGGATTCAATCTGTAGTGCCGAAGATCAGCGTTGTAGCACGGTTGAAATCTAAAAGTAATTTTCGACTGAGCCGACATATGCAGCGTTTACCTTGAATGCAGTCTCTGCGAACACAGAAAGATTGCCTTTAAATTTCAATCCCGCTTCAACACTGATCTTCGGTGCTACAGTTGGCATTGGAGTGCATTTTAAGGGGGAAATATATTCAAATTCCTTTGAGGAGCAGGAAAGCTAGTATCAAGTCGAGTCAGGCAGAGATATGTATTGAGAATGTACTGTATATAGGCCTACACCTGTGTGTGGGTGAAGGTGGGAACCAACTTTTGGGTATTTTATCCTTGCATCCACTGCATTAGGTTTACAAAATAACTCTCTTTTGCAGGCCACATTGTCAACTCTGTTTTACTTAATAAGAATGATTGGTTGGTGACTGATAGAAAACTATCAAGGAAAACTGTAACGAATTCCAATGCAGAGATGACGAGAATCTAATGTTGAGTAATCGCTGCCCCATTCATCCGGATGATGGTCTTCTTGGCAAAGCACATGACATTATTACTCTCGATTTCTGGAGGAGACACAGTGCCCTCCATAAATCTGTATTAGCTGGGATTTCACTTTAAAATACTTGAAGGTACAATTGCTTAAATCAATATTACATTCACATTTAGTTTCTCATAACAAGCAGTTTCGTAAGAGTGATGAATTACTAACAGTGTTAAAATGTCACACGGAGAACAGGCAGTTTAAATTTTGCTCTAACATTTTGTGCTCAATTTTTGTACCATTAAACTATGGCTATGATTCATTGTTGCTAAATAATTAATGCACACTCTTACAGTAAGTTCACTGGAACTGATTGTGTTGGATTTTATGGGAATATATTGCAATATCTCTGATTCATCTTTAAATTTGAAACACTACTGTGCCTGTCATATTACAAATGATGCCAGATGTTGATACAGGACCATACGTCATGTATGCCTATTTGACTAATCACAACATCTTTTAGACCCTCTGTATGCAGCTCTATGGTTTCAGACTGGGCTAGCTGATGCTTCTCAAAGAGACCTTGAGGAGGTACCAGCCAAATCTCAATAAGGGTGCAATAAGTGTCTGCCACGGCTCCTGTGACCACATAGTTTCATCAAGGTTCTAAATGTTATCTGCTATTTGTATTTTCTAGATTGAAGCGTTGACCTTCCTTAACCTTTAGCGATTTCAGATAAGTTGTGCAAGGTTTAAGAATGTTATCCCTAACTCCAGCCCTATATTGAATGTTTTAGTCATTGTCTACAGCCTTGTGCAAATGCAATCCTGGCAAGACATCCAGGGGACTCTAGGGGACTTACAATCCAGGGGACTTACAATAAAAGTCATTTTATTTTCTGCTAGTGTTGTAGAAATGACAGTCCCATTGTCCTCTATCCTAAGCTTTCAACACACAGCGCAGCGATTATAGCGAAAATAAAACAGGACAGCTCCAGCATTAGTCTTGGCAGACAGGACAAGCACAACCACCAGAAGTGAAGTCCTTTCAAATAAAATAATATCTTATACTGTAGTTGTGCATATTAGATAAGCGGAACAGTAGATACATTACTAGAGAACTAAAAGTAGCTAGGCCTAAAGTACAGCTCTAAAGTCCCCAAACTGGATAGAACCGAAGACTAAATTTAAGAATGGGAGCACAGTCATCTCCCAATTAGCCTACGACAGAGGATTTTATCCTCCTGTCAGTTGAGTGCGTTAACAACCAATGACACAGGGGCGGGGGGTCTTAACTCTGGAGGAATGAGGAGCCCAAAGAGGCTTGTTTGACATAGTTCTGATGAATAGCACACCAGGCCTGCATCTATCAGCCCAAGCAGAAATGGCTTTGCACACACAACGTTTGATGTGAAATGAAGGTGTAGTGAATCATATCACCTCTTATCACTGCAGCATGGCCTCCTTGTGTAGCCTGTCAGGGGCATTAAAGCTCCTTGGTAGACACTCCTTGGTATCCCATAATTACGTGTTCCTTATTTAAACCCTCTGTTTCCCCCATGGTTTTGTGCGTGTTTATTCTATGTTAGAGGTTCTTGTTTATGGGAGCTTGTATTTGTACTAACAATTTTGGTAGTTTTGTAATTTGAGTAAATATGCGTGATTACTCATCTCTGTTGTCCTGCGCCTGACTCTGCCTACCTGCTACATTGAAACTTCTGACAGTGAGAGGAAGACCAATCGCCAGCAGTGGGAGAAGATGGGTTTTGTTCGACATTCTGATAATTTACTCATTGATTAAACATTTGATCTCAATACAGTTTTCTGTTCCCAAAACTACAATCTGTCATGAACAGAGTGAACTAAGGTTCAAAATGTTTTGTTGTTTAGAAGGAGTGCAAAGGAAAATGTAGTTATTGCACACGCGCACTTCACAGAGTAGGCGTTCCCTAACGGAAATATGCAAAGGTATGCTAGAATGTTCCAATATGATCTTGCTAGCTCGTGCTTGGCTTTGCCCACCTTCTTGCTTGTTCTGCCTACTATGGCTCATTTGTTCCCATTTGAAATGACAGGCTGTGCTCTGTCTTGGTTTAGGTATAAAAAAAAATCTTTGCCTCTGTACTTCCTAGCTAGCTATGAAACATTAGCTAGCTAGCTAGCAAGCATTAGGTAAAAACTCTAATGTATTTTGAGTATAGAAATTCTGCTAGACGATTTAGCATGAGATAATCTTTGGCATGATATAGTTAGCTAGCTAAGAAGATCGTGTTTGCTGGCTAATTAGCTTAGCTAACTAGCTAGCAAAAGTTAGCTGCCAGCTAGATAGTTAACATCGACATGACCGAATTTCCATGGAATTTGTTTAGCTAGCTTTTTAGCAAGTTATCTAACCTTTGAACTCAGGTAATGTCTCTAACTAAGTAAATGGTAAGTTAGCTAGCTAGCATCCTTTGTCAGCACGTTGGGTAAACGTTGGGTAGATAGTTAAATAGCATATAGTTAACCTCTCAGGGATTGCTGGGGCGCTAGCGCCCCAATCCCGACACTACCAGGTGAAATGTAAGGCGCCAAATTCAAAATCCAAAAGTTGAATTATTAAACATCCACCAACATACAAGTGTTCCATACTCATCAAAAGCTCTGTTTCTTGGCAATAACACAGCATTGTCAGATTTCAAAAAGGCTTTACGGCGAAAGCAGCACATTTGATTGTTTGAGGGTAGCACCTCACATTTTTCCCATAGCCATGAATCGATTAGCCATCATGGCACACACATAACACATTTCACAGCGAAAACAAATCAATTACCTGCTGAAGAACTTCTGCTGAGGTCATCCTAAGTGTCCAACGAAGACAATCCATGGTTCTTTTGTTAGAAAAAGTAATGTATTTTATCCATAAATCTCCATTTGGTTCGCGCGTTATAATCAGAAACGACAGCCTCCACTAGTCCATTGAAACGTGACGCAAACTCGTTCATCTTATACCTATAAACTTGTCCAAGAACAATCAAACATAGTTTTAAATGTATCCTTAGGAACACTTTTACGTATATTTACTATTATAAATCAACCGGAATATAAAGTGAGCGATAAAGACGGTAAAAAAGTTTACATAAAAAGGTCACTTCCTGGTTTGCTCTTATTCTCTGGTCTAAAGCATCCAAATTGAAATTTTACACTGTCTCGAGACTGTTGACATCTAAAGGAAGCGATGGGTACTGCATTCATATGCCCTTATATGGTCATTTTCATGAGGGAGGGGTTCCAAATGAGCAATGTGTCAAAATCACTTTTTCCAGGACAGAAATTCCTCTGGGTTTCGCCTGCCATATGCGTTCTGTTTCACTCACAGACAAATGGTTAACACTTTTGGAAAATTCAATTTAATATACTGGAAAGTTCGATATATTAGTAGCCAACTAAAGTTAGGATGGTAGCTAGCTTACATACTGGTACATACAGTGCATTCGGAATGTATTCAGACCCCTTTCCTTTTTCCACATTTTGTTACGTCACAGCCTTATTCTAAAAAGTATAAAAAACTTTTTCCCTTCAACAATCTACACACAATACCCCATAATGACAAAGCGAAAACAGGTTTTTATAAATTGTTGCTAATTTATTACAAATAAAAAACTGAAATTCCTAATTTACATAAGTATTCAGACCCTTTGCTATGAGACTCGAAATTGAGCTCAGGTGCATGCTGTTTACATTGATCATCATTGAGATGTTTCTACAACTTGATTGGAGTCCACCTGTGGTCAATTAAATTGATTGGACATGATTTGGAAAGGCACACACCTGTCTATATAAAGGTCCCAAAGATGACAGTGCATGTAAGAGCAAAAACCAAGCAATGAGGTAGAAGTAATTGTCCATAGAGCTCCAAGACAGGATTGTGTCAGCTCACAGATCTGGGGAAGGGTACCAAAACATTTCTGCAGCATTGAAGGTCCCCAAGAACACAGTGGCCTCCATCCAGAAGGACAACCATCTCGGCAGCACCCCACCAATCAGGCCTTCATGGTAGAGTGGCCAGACGAAGGCTCCTCGGTAAAAGGCCCGCTTGTAGTTTGGCATAAGACAACTCAAGAACTCTGAGACCAGGAGAAACAAGATTCTCTGGTCTGATGAAATCAAGATTGAACTCTTTGGCCTGAATGCCAAGCGTCACGTCAGGAGGAAACCTGGCACCATCCCTACGGTGAAGCATGGTGATGGCAGCGTCATGCTGTGGGGATGTTTTTCAGCGGCAGGGACTGGGAGACTAGTCGGGATTGAGGGAAAGATGAACAGAGCAAAGTACAGAGAGATCCTTGATGAAAACGTGTCCAGAATGCTCAGGACCTCAGACTGGGGTGAAGGTTCACCTTCCAACAGGACAATGACCCAAACACACAGCCAAGACAACGCATGAGTGGCTTTGGGACAGCCAGAGCCCAGACTTGAGCTCGATCAAACATCTGGAGAGACCTGAAAATAGCTGTGCAGCGACACTCCCCATCCAACCTGACAGGGTTTGAGAGGATCTGCAGAGAAGAATGGGAGAAACTCCCCAAATACAGGTGTGCCAAGCTTGTAGCGTCATGTCCAAGAAGACGGGGGGTATTGTGTGGGGTATTGGGGTATAGGGTATTGTGTGGAGATCAATGTGATGAAAAAAATATTTAACCAATTTTAGAATAAAGCTGTAGCGTATCAAAATATGGAAAAAGTCAAGGGGTCTGAATACTTTCCGAATGCACTGTAAAAGCAACTGCTGTAATTATATGCTATGCGTTCATAAGGCTAGCGAAGCTAACAAATTGTCAGACAACATGTAACGTAACTTTTTCGAAAAGGCATTACTTTATTACATTGCTCAACATTTTCTTAACATTTGTCATAATTAGTTAAAGCAATTAATTTGTATCCGCTCCTGTTGTACTTCGGCTGCATATTTTCTGCCATTTTCTTCAAATCTGAAAATGTTGTGAAGCCATGCATATTTTCTGAAGAGTTGCATTATGGGCCACAAAATTACAGAAATAGTGGCTCACTATTTGGCAATCACTGACGAGTTATTGCACTATTTGGACTAATGTGATATAACCATTTATTAATGGGTTATAATGCATTTACAAATGACTGAATAGTCATTAACGTAATTATAACCACTTTATAAACCCTTTACAAATGGAAGGCTATTGTAAAGTGTTACCTGTATCGGTATCTTTTGTGTCATTCTTTCAAATCCACCAGGAAAACTTTTATTGTTTTATTGTTACAAAAAATAACCTTTCAGCTGACTATGATACAACTGACAATGAATTTAATCAAGTGAATCGCCCAATAATTGACAATAAAATACTAAATAGAGTAGCAGGAGTTATCTGACATACACTCTTAAAAAAAAAGTGTTCTACATAGAACCCTTTTTTATCTGTGAAAAGGGTTCTACATAGAACCCGAAAGGGTTCTCCAAAGGGTTCACCTATGGGGACAGCCGAATAACCCTTTTAGGTTCTAGATAGCACCTTTTTTTCTAAGAGTAGCTTCCTCTCTTGTCATGGTTATCACAACGTGCTGACTGGTCAGAGGGCCCATCTAGATTGTTTTATTCCGCCAACAGACGTTGTATCTATTATCTTCCTCCGCTACAGAATAGCTGTGACAGCAGGAGGCCTTTCCAGACTCCTCTATGGTAGCTAGACCTTCCAGATGAAAGAGAGGAGAGAGATAAAAAGAGGAGAGGGAGAGCTTCCGTCAGATTAATTAATGGGTGATGCTTCTCGTGTCATCTGATGTGATGCATTGCAACTAAAGTGCGAAGTCAGTCATGTATCCTCTGGCTGGAACATTTAGAATTTGCTAGCACATTTTGACAGGGCGCTTTAACTTTTGGGCAGGAGCTCACCTGAACTGAGTACTGGCAAATGTTCTACTGCTTGAGTCAGGGGCGTCATTAGGTCTGGGCTTCTGGGGCTGGATGTTTTTGGTCCAGCCCCAAATCTTTTGATGGTCATTTTTTTAAATTACATTTCTGGCTGATATGAGTTTCCATAAACACAAATTTTTGTGCTATGCAGTATGGAAAAAAGGTTTTACTGACACAATTTTATGACAAAAATAAACAATGCAATATACTGCACTAGGCAGTAGCAGGCACTACAAGAAGTCCCTGGAGTGACGCAGTGCCTGCTGTGATTGGTCGAGATTTCACAATGCACTGGACCACCCACATGCCCTGACCCCTCCCCCACCGTTACAGCACCGGTTACATGTCAATGTCATCTATCAGCAAAACACCTGTCATTCAGTCAGTCTGTAGCATAGCACAGAGCAAATATGGATATTCTGAACTTCTACTGAAAGAGAGGCAAAACAGCGAGCAGGTTGAGCACAAGCTGGCAGAAGTGAATGAGGTGGAGAGGGCAGAACAGCCAGGAAGTCAAAGTGCAGCAAGAGCAGCAGAGTTAGCCAGGGTTGGTGGTAGCTAACTAATGTAAACTAACCCCATTCCGTGCAAATGTGTGCAACCGGACATTCAAACGAGGCTGCAAAGAAAACTAATGGGACTGTAGCGACTGTGTTGACTTCAAAATCTGGGGTGTGAACTACGTTTCTATTCAAGCGTTGATCGACATGGTAATGGCTCTATAGTATTGGAGAAAAGTTGAAAAAACTGACCCTCTGTTACATCGTGGCGTGTCATGCCGTAACGTACAGCACGCATAAAGCAACTATTTCTGTCTTACAATCTCTCTCCACCAGGTGTAGCACAAAACAAGGAAGGGACAGGGACTGGGGTAAGGGGGGATACCTAGTCATTTTTTGCGTCATCACTGCAAGCGATCATGAATCTCAAAAGCCACTTTACTTCTGAAGATCACTTTAGCACCGCCCTAAAAACCCGATTCAAATTCGACACAAACCTTAAAGTAGGTATGTAATGTCACATTATATAAACTCTTTATAGTGTTTTATTTACATTTTAGAGGCCATAAGGTGATAAGTTGGACAGATTGAGTAAAAAAAAAAACCACGTCATTTTTCCTTCTCACTATCACGCATAGGTTTCTCTTCCCCACCCGCCATTTTTAAAAAGACCCGACGGAGCTCATTGCCTTTTTGGATCATGCAGAGATGGGCATCATGACAGTCTCGTCATTGATTTTGTTGGAAAGGGGAGAAATTGTACTTTACAATGGTATTGACATTACAGTTGATCTGGAAGTATTACGTTTTTTGTTGCTAAAATAAGGTCAATTGTACGGACCAGCGTGATGTACAAAAGTGAGTGAGTTTACGTTAGTTAGTCTCCCTCAGCATTAGGGTTGGCTAATGCTATAAGCTATCGTTCAGCATCCTTAAGCTATTGGGTGTCAGTCAGAGTTATTTAACAGTATATTTAGTGCCCAAGCTAAGGATGTTCGTAGAAGTCATGATATTAGGAAAAGTTTATTTCTTACGACTGTATTTGATGGGTTTCGTTTCTGTAGCTAGCTTGGCTGGCTAGCCCTTTTTGGTCGCTACTGGCTGGCTAGCTAGCTGACACAGTGCCCCCTTTGGACTGAAGCTGAACTTTACAAGAACTTGATATTTAACCCTGTTCAAAATTGGCAATGTTGAGGTGGTAGAACTGATAAAATGAAATGAATCATCGAGGTCTTATAATCATTCATTCTACAGGTTAACGTGCTTGGCTCATGTCTGTTATTTTCATATAGGCTATGTAACTATTTGCAAAAAACTGCCTGTTATTAAATTTGTGAAATAATTTCAATTAGCTTTTATTTTGATGTCTCTTTTTATTCTCGTAGCTACTTCATTTTTCTATTGTTGTTTCACTGTCGAGAGGTTAACCTGCAAGTAAGCATTTCATTGCGCTGTGTACTGCTATTATATCCTGTGTATATGAAAAATAAACAAACTTTGAAGGTAAGGTGGCAGCCAGAAAGAGAGGGGAAGAGCTGGCCAGATGAACAGTTAGATTGTAGGTGAACAAAACATTGAAAATACATAGGCCCTTAAGTTATGTATTCTCGAATGTTATGTCATCTAACCATCTCACATTAGCTGCTAGAACTGACTAAATTAAATTCATCATAGAGGTCTTATAACTTATTCAATTTTCCATTCTACAGGTCATTTGTTTTGGCTCATGTCTCTTTATATTCATATAGCCTAGGGGCTATGTAGCTTCTTATCTGTCCTGTCTGGAGTTATGGTGCTCTGTTATGCGTACACTTAAATTTTTCTTTACAGTTGAGTTGCCCTGGTCACGTCAGTACACAGTCAATTTAAAGAGCAACTTCCCCTAAAAACCAACTTCTCATTTAGAAAACAGCCTATGTAGCATCAAAATGAGTTAGAAACATTTATTATACTGTCAAAATTGACTACAAATGTAAATAGGATCCTTTTGTTCATAAAGTCAGTCTTGTCCAAAACAGAGATTTGTGTGTCTTGTGGTTATGACTGCATCACAATGGAAATTAAAGTTAGGTTACCCACATGCCCACAGCTGGCAGCACACAAGTAATCATCAATTCGTAGTGCAGCTGCAAGCGACCCGGTTGTAATGCTTGTGGTAAATCTGGGTTGACTTTGGATATCCCTATGGGGATAGTTAGGGACCATTGGAACACAATGTACACTCCGGTCAAAAGTTTTACAACACATACTCATTCAAGGGTTTTTCTTTATTTTAATATTTTCTACATTGTAGAATAATAGTGAAAACATCAAAACTATGAAATAATACATATGGAATCATGTAGTAACCAAAATAGTGTTAAACAAATAAAAAAAATATATATATATTTGAGATTCTTCAAATAGCCACCCTTTGCCTTGATGACAGCTTTGCGCACTCTTGGCATTCTCTCAACCAGCTTCACCTGGAATGCTTTTCCAACAGTCTTGAAGGAGTTCCCACATACGCTGAGCACTTGTTGGCTGCTTTTCCTTCACTCTGCAGTCCGACTCATTCCAAACCATCTCAATTTGGTTGCGGCCAGGTTATCTGATGCAGCACTCCATCACTCTCCTTCTTGATCAAATAGCCCTTACACAGCCTGGAGGTGTTTTGGGTCATTGTCCTGATGAAAAACAAATTATAGTCCCACTAAACCCAAACCAGATGGGATGGCGTATCACTGCAAAATGCTGTGGTAGCCATGCTGGTTAAGTGTGCCTTGAATTCAAAAGAAATCCCAGACAGTGTCACCAGCAAAGTATCCCCAGACCATAACACCTCCTGCATGCTTTACGGTGGGAAATACACATGCGGAGATCATCCGTTCACCCACATCGCGTATCGCAAAGGTTACTGCGGTCTCCAATTTGGTTTCCAGACCAAAGGACAAATTTCCACCGGTGTCCATTAATGTCCATTGCTTGTGTTTCTTGGCCAAAGGAAGTCTCTTCTTCTTATTGTTGTCCGTTAGTAGTGATTTCATTGCAGCAATCTGACCATGAAGACCGGATTCACACAGTGTCCTCTGAACAGTTGATGTTGAGATGTGTCTGTTACTTGAACTCTGTGAAGCATTTATTTGAGGCTGGTAACTCTAATGAACGTATCCTCTGCAGCAGAGGTAACTCTGGGTCTTCCATTCCTGTGGCGGTCCTCATGAGAGCCAGTTTGATCATAGCGCTTGATGGTTCTTGCGACTGCACTTGAAGAAACTTTCAAAGTTTTAGCAATTTTCCGTATTGACCTTCATGTTTTAAAGTAATGATGGACTGTTGTTTCTTTTTATTTATTTGAGCTGTTCTTGCCATGAAGTTGACTTGGTCTTTTACCAAATAGGGCTATCTTCTGTGCACCCCTTACCTTGTCACAACATAGCTGATTGGCTCAAACGCATTAAGAAGGAAATAAATTCCACAAATTAACTTTTAAGAAGGCACACCTGTTAATTGAAATGCATTCCAGGTGACTACCTCATGAAGCTGTTTGAGAGAATGCCAAGAGTGTGCAAAGCTGTCATCAAGGCAAAGGATGGCTATTTGAAGAATCTCACATATAAAATATATTTTGATTTGTTTAACACTTTTTTTCCATATGTGTTATTTCATAGTTTTAATGTCTTAATTGTTATTCTACAATGTAGAAAATAGTCTAAATAAAGAAATACCCTTGAATGAGTAGGTGTTCTAAAACTTTTGACCGGTAGTGTACATTGTGTTCCGATGGTCCCTAATTATCCCCATAGGGATATCCAAAGTCAACCACAAGCATTACGACCGGGTCGCTTGCAGCTGCACTCCGAATAGCTCCAAATTTCAATGACTTAAAAATCTGAAAGCAACTATAAATTGTAGAAATTCATACACAAATATTAAAAGCATTTAATGAGAAAACTAAAAGGTGTTCAACATGAAAATATTGTCTCATTTATATTCTGTAATAATGTATTGATGGTCCTTAACTAGCCCTGGAGATAGACTATACAGTGAGTCAGGTCTTACACCAGTCGGCTGAAGCTAATTGGCGAAATAATTCACTCTTCCCACCTGCGAACACACACCCGAGACACTCACATCAAACCACACCCCAATTCAGCCATGGCCACTAGCATTTCTTAATGAACCAAATCTAAAATGAGGCCAAATCAGGAAGTGCAGTCACCCTTAAACCTAACTAATGACATGTTGCACATCTATCTTGCTACCTTGCAGATGAGCCAAGGAGGACAGATGAGAACAGCAAGCCAATGGAACACTTACAACAGCAGCAGTATTGGGCAACTGGTAGGGAAGATGATGTTAAGGTGACCCAGACACAGGCCCAAAACAAGTTAAGCTACCCTAGTATCCCCTTGACCGTTTTGGATTGCAAAACTCAAAAGACACACCAGACAAGACACAGAGACAGCAACATAAGAATAGGTGATGGAGAGAGACACACCAGACAAGATATAGAGACAGCAACAGAATAGTAAGATATAATGGAGAGAGACACACCAGACAAGACACAGAGACAGCAACATAATACTAGGTGATAGAGAGAGACACACCAGCTAAGACACAGAGACAGCAATATAATAATAGAATATGATGGAGAGAGACACCAGAAAGACAGAACAAGCCAAAACAGAAGAGAATAGACAAAGGAGACATTAACAAACAAGAATCTGAGACAGCAACAGACGAGACACAGATAGCAACGGACAAGACATAGACTAAGTGACAGAACAGGGCAGATGGAGAGAGAACAGAGGTGGGTTGAGCACACAGTAGATTTTATCACTTCAAGCTGCTCTATAGATTTGTATAAATTGTATTTATACAGACAGTGAAAAGTAAAACATGGTTTACAAAGAATTTACAGCTAAGGTGAAACAACCTGTGAAATTACTGTTAAAACAAGAGTTTACTTTTACCATTTTTAAAACCAGTAAAGGAGGAGAGAGGAGACAAAAGAGACAGCAACAGAAGAGGGCAGACAATGGAGACAGCAACTGATGACACAGAGGACGCGATTCAGAGAGGCAGAGGAGGGGTGTGCACACAGTAGACTGTATCACTTAAAGCTGCACTATGGATTCTAATTACTGCACAGTGTGTGTGTGTGTGTGTGTGTGTGTGTGTGTGTGTGTGTGTGTGTGTGTGTGTGTGTGTGTGTGTGTGTGTGAGTTTGGGTATTGGACGGGTCAGAGTCTAAGTTGGAAGTTGTTGAGTGGTATGGAGGTTTTTGGCAATACACTGTAGATGTGTGTTCCAGAGTAGAAAGACTCACAGTTACTACTGTAACGGAGTACTAGCAGTGTCTACTGTGTCAGGTGGGAAGGTGCAAGTTACCTGAAAAATATCTAATCTCTGAATGTTCTAATCTCAAAGTGGGACAAATTCATGCATTTAGCTGTTGAAATTTGAAGTGGGAGGATCCCCGCAGACCCCACCTTCTGGCTTTGGGCTAAGCCCAGAATGTCTTCAAATCCTAGAAACACTCCTGGCTTGAGTTCCTGCGCCTCTTATAGAATATTAGCTCAATGGTATTGCTGAGTTCCTGCACCTAAATATAAACAATTCCGACACCCAAATTGAGTACCAGCACCTATTTCAGTTGAAGTCAACTGAAACAGCCCCTGACAGCAATGATTGGGCGGAGATCTCTTGGCCCTCCTTTCTCTACGGGAGGTCAGCTCCCGCTTAGGCCAGTCAAAGCTCTTCTTTGTTCTAGCACCCCAATGTTGGAACGAGCTTCCCCCTGGTGCTAGGACAGCAGAGTTCTTACCCATCTTCCCGAAAACATCTGAAACCTTACCTCTTCAAAGAGTATTTTAAATAATCCCACAGCACCCCCCACCCCCATAACAAAATAACATTTTAGAACACAAAAAAGGTTAAACAAATCAAAATACATTTTATATTTGAGATTCTTCAAATAGCCACCCTTTGCCTTGATGACAGCTTTGCACACTCTTGGCATTCTCTCAACCAACTTCATGAGGTAGTCACCTGGAATGCATTTCAATTAACAGGTGTGCCTTCTTAAAAGTTAATTTGTGGAATTTCTTTCCTTCTTAATGCGTTTGAGCCAATCAGCTGTGTTGTGACAAGGTAAGGGGTATGTAGAAGATCGCCCTATTTGGTAAAAGACCAAGTCCATATTATGACAAGAACAGGTCAAATAATCAAATAGAAATGACAGTCCATCATTACTTTAAGACATGAAGTCAGTCAATACGGAACATCTCAAGAACTTTGAAAGTGCAGTGGCAAAAACCCTCAAGCGCTGTGATGAAACTGGCTCTCATGAGGACCGCCACAGGAATGGAAGACCCAGAGTTAACTCTTCTGCAGAGGATACGTTCATTAGAGTTACCAGCCTCAGAAATTGCCCAAATAAATGCTTTGAACAGTTCAAGACACATCTCAACATCAACTGTTCAGAGGAGACTGTGTGAAACAGGTCTTCATGGTCTAATTGCTACTAAGAAACCACTACTAAAGGACACCAATAATAATAAGAGACTTCCTTGGGCCACGAATCACGAACAATGGACAATAGTCTGGTGGAAATTTGTCCTTTGCTCTGGAGTCCATATTGGAGCTTTTTGGTTCCAACCGCCGTGTCTTTGTGAGACATGGTGTGGGTGAATGGATGATCACAGCATTCTGCAACAATACGCTATCCCATCTGGTTTGGGCTTAGTGGGACTACCATTTGTTTTTCAACAGGACAATGACCCAACACACCTCCAGGCTATGTAAAGGCTATTTTACCAAGAAGGAGAGTGATGGAGTGCTGCATCAGATGACCTGGCCTCCATAATCCCCCGACCTCAATCAAAGTGAGATGGTTTGGGATGATTTGGACCGCAGAGTGAAGGTAAAGCAGCTATTAAGTGCTCAGCATATGTGGGAACTCCTTCAAGACTGTTCGAAAAACTTTCCAGGTGAAGCTGGTTGAGAGAATGCCAGGAGTTTACAAAGCTGTCATCAAGGCTGTAAGGTTCTGCTTTTCTTTTCTTAGTCAACCTTGTGTTCTTTTTCTTTGTGTTCTTGAACGTAGCCCTGTTAATGTGTTTTGGAACGTCGCCGTCTTTCATTTTTTTTCATTGATTTCAACTATGTTCGTTTCTCACCTGGTCTCATCAGCTCCCTATTTAGTTCAGTTCTTTCTGTTTGTATGGTTGTGAGGTTTTGTTTTTTGACTGCCTACCTGTGTTTGACCATTGCCTGCCTGTGACCACGATTCCTGCCTTCTGCGAAGGCTTAATAAACATCGGCCGTGCTCTGCCCGTGAATCTACAACTTTTTCTCCCTGATTATTCATTGCAAAGGTTGGCTATTTGAAGAATCTCATATATAAAATATATTTTGATTTGTTTAACACTTTTTTTGGTTACTACATGATTTCATAGTTTTGATATCTTCACTATTATTCTACAATGTAGAAAATAGTAAAAATAAAGAACCTACTCATTCAAGGGTTTTTCTTAAACTTTTGACTTGTGTGTGTGTGTGTGTATAACATCCTTGCCTTTTTTGAACTAGCACTTAACATTTTTTCCTACTAGCTGTGACTTTGCTGATAGCTACTTCATTGAGGAAAATATATCTGCCCCCCCCCCCCAGATTGCATGTAAACACATTATAAGCCGTGAACAAAATGCTCAGACCTTGCGGGGAGGTCCAGTGAAACTGCGCTATGCCACTGTAGGAGTGTCTGCTAACTGACTAAAATGCTAATGTATGGCAAAACCAGAACAATTCAATGTTTCATATACAGTAGTAGAAAAAACAATCAATAGCCATCTTGACTGCATTTCACAATATTGAAAGCAAAGACAAATCCATACTACTTCTTCATCCAAACCTCAATTATCTTTCCATAGCACTTATAATGAAGTGCAATACTTCAAAACAGATCTTTCTAAAGCCTCAATTTTCATAATAGTAATTAAGCCAAATATAATATGTGATACCTACAGCCTTCCTGAGGCCTCATTACATGTGATTAAACAGTGGGTTGTATTGATCTGAATCTGTTTTATTCAGATGAGCCCTGACATTCACTGTGAGGAGAGAGTGCTGAGACTGCTGACTGAAGCCAATGGAGGACTGCAGAATGACTTGGGGCTATTGTTTAGATTCCTCTGCTGTGTGTGTGTGTGCATTCAGGGTTTGGAGCGGCAGTCCTGTGCTCCCCACCGGGCCTGGCTGGTCTTGAGAGCAGAACACTCCACACAGGCGGTCACTTGACCTGCTTGACAACCTCTACAAGATGCGGCGTACTGGATGGCCACCGTTTTGCAAGCTCCGACCTAACTTGTTTGTGATTCTTTTGTATTTTTACTTTATTTTCTCAATGTATCCGCTGTCATTTCTTACAACCGACAATAACTTTTGAACATCAGTCTTCAACTTTGACTCATCTGCCCTGGGCTCTTTCTGTGATTCTGACCCAATTTTAAGGATACTCAAGAGGAAACGTTGACGTTACAGAGGAAAGAGAGGGGGGGGTCCTGGCGTGATTAAGGTGACGGGAGAAATGGACCCCTCTTCCCTCTATTCTACTGGTCACTTGATAATAAAATGGATGACCTCCGATCGCGAATTTGCTACCAATGGGACTCTCGAAACTGCAATATTCTCTGCTTTTTCTGAAACATGGGTCTTGGACAAGATGGCTATCCAACTCGATGGATTCTTCATTCACCGTGCCCACAGGACAGTGGAGTCGGGGAAATCGAAGGGGGGAGGGGTTTGCCTCTTCATCAATGATAACTGGTGTGCTGATTTGAGTGCGGTGGAAGTGTCGACCCATTGTTCACCCGTGACATGATGGTCAAATGTTTGAGGGAGTTTTCAGCTGTTATTGTGACTGTTGTACACGTTCCACCTCAGGACAAGAAAAATAACAAGCTGGCACTTAACAAACTGTATGAGGCTATAACCAAGCAGGAAAACTTAGAGGCTGCTTTTCTGGTTGCCGTCAATTTTTATTCCGTATCGTTAAGACATGCTTCCTGTTTACAAGCAGAAGCTCAAACATGAATTACCTATAACTCGCTCTGTTGAGAAATGGTCTCCAGAAACAGAGATTTTGCTACAGGACTGCTTTGCTAGCGCTGATTGGAATATGTTTCGGGACTCCGCCGATAACATCGATGAGCTAACCCCCTTCGTCACCGGCCTCATTAGGAAATGCATAGGCGACGTTGTCCCCACAGTCAAGGTTTGCTGCATCACCAATTAAATATGCTGGATTAACACTGGGGTTGGCGCTAAACTAAAGGATCGGGCTATCGCACACAGTGGTATCGCAGACAGCCCTGAGGCTACGGCTGAGGATAGGAACAAGTAGAAGAAGTCCCGCTATGACATCTGCAGAGTCATCAAATGAGCAAAAGGACAATATAGGAATAAGGTGGAATCATATTACACAGGCACTGATGCCCACACAAGCGCGCACAGTCGTGAAGAAGGCATGAAAGGGTATCTTCCCCGTCAAGTGGTTGAAAAGGTTTGGCATGTGTCATGGTTCCTCCTGGCACCAGAGGGCGGCAGAGACCACCCTAGAGACTTTTATTGGGCTCAGGTGTGTCTTATTATTTCATGATTGTGTCCCTGTTAAAAGAGGTGTGTTTTCTGTGGTCCTTTGCAGAAGCTTGTTTACCGTGTGCGTTCATTTCCTGAGTGAGTTTTCGAGACTTATTGTTTGTTGTTTTTTCAAGTGTACTATGATCCTGCGGCTACCGTATCTCAGTAATGTATTATATTTATCCTTAACCACTGATTCCTCATCTGGTCTCTTCTCCGCACCTGGTTCTAACCTCACCACATCACAGCAAGCTTCTGCCACAACATGGACCCAGCAGAGATCACCCATATCCGGAATGTGTTAGCCCAGGAAAGAACACTGTTAGGACGGCAGCAAAAACAGCTCTCCCAAATCTTTGGGACCCTTTGGGCACTTGCCGAGTCTCTCCAACCACGGCACGCCCCCAACACAGGAGGAGCCATTGCCCAGGTCTCATCGCCCAGTGCTACAGATGTCGTCGTGGTTCCTCCAGGGAACCTGCACCGGGAACCCAAGATCCCAGCCCCCGAGCGGTCTGGCGGCCACCCGGGAGAATGCAAGGGGTTCCTCACTCAGTGTTCTCTGGTGTTCGAGGTACAGTCCTCCTCGTTCCACACCGATATGGCCGTGATCGCCTACATCATCTCTCTACTCTCAGGCAAGGCCCTGGCGTGGGCAACGGAGGTTTGGAAACAGCAGCCACCATCTTGCAGATCCATAGTAGCCTTCACTGCTGAGCTATGTTGAGTCTTCAACCACCCAGTCGGCAGACGAGAAGCGGCCAGCAGACTGTTCAACCTCCGCCAAGGGGCCAGACCTTTGGCTGACTTCGCCATTGAGCTCCGCACCCTCGCCACCGATAGTGGGTGGAATACGGAGGCACTGGTTACCGCTTTCCACCAGGGTCTGTCTATCTCCATCAAAGATGAACTGGCCGCTCGGGAACTGGGAGAGGACCTCGAGTACCTGAAAACACTGGTAATCAGGATTGACAACCGGATCCGGGTACGGATGAGACAGCGCCCTTTTGACATCACTCCAGCATTCCTGTTTCCAGAGCACCCCGAGCCCACCGAGCCCAGCATGGAGGATCCCATGCAGCTGGGTTGCGCACGTCTGAGTCCACAGGAGTGTGACAGGCGAATGTGTGAAAGCTGCTGCCTCTACAACGTAGGTCTTGGCCATCTCCGTGCTACCTTCCTGGAGCTGACGGGAAATGCCAGGGCTCGTCAGGACAGGGGGAGACGCTGACAAGCTGTGCAGTTACCTCCTGGCTACCTAGTCACCGTCTGTTACTACCCTCCACTGGGACAACCATCAGCACCAGATTCAAGCCTTTGTGGACTCTGGGGCCGCGGATAATTTCATTGATCAAGACTTCGCCAGAGAGTTACAGATCCCCTGTGTGAAATGTCCCATCCCTCTGCAGATTCAAGCCCTTGATGGACGCCCCATTGGCTCCGGTCAGGTGGAATATCAGACCAAGGCCCTTCTACTGCAGGTTGGGGTGAACCACTCTGCGACTCTTAGTTTTCTGTTGATCAGTGCTCCCGAGAACCCCCTTATCCTAGGGTACTCCTGGCTAGCGCTACATAACCCACTCGTTTCCTGGTCCATGGGACACCTACTAGACTGGAGTAAGGACTGCCAGACTAAATGTCTAAGCCCCCCACCAAGAGCCTCGCAGTGTCCTCCTGCATACCTTGAAGACCAAGACTTTTCTGCTCTCCCTCCTGAATACTTCGACCTCCGGGAGGCAGGCCGCCACCCTTCCCCCTCATTGTCCTTATGATTGTGCTATAGAACTCCTTCCCGGCACCACACCTCTCCGGGGTTGTCTGTACTCCATCGTAACTCCTGAAGCAGCAGTCATGGACAATTACATCTGGAAGTCGCTGGAGGCAGGTTTCATTGCCCCTCTACATCCCCAACTGGTGCAGGCTTCTTCTATGTGGGTAAGAATGATAGAGGCCTGCATCCCTGCATCGACTACAGAGGGCTGAACCAGATTATGATAAAAAATGATTACCTCCTACCACTGATGTCTTCCGCATTAGAGTTGTTCCAAGGGGCCCAATTCTTCATGAAATTGGACTTTCGCAACGCTTACAATCTGGTTGAGAATCAGGGAGGGAGATGAGTGGAAGACTGCCTTTAACTTCTTAGGGAGTAGCGCACGAGGTGACCATTTTGGAGAGCCTGGCGTGCCCAAAGTAAAATGCCTCCCATTCAGGCCCAGAAAATAGGATATGCACATATTTAGTACCATTGGATAGGAAACACCCTGAATTTTCTAAAGGTGTTAACATTATGTCTGTGAGTATAACAGAACGGATATGGCAGGCGAAACCCGAGGACTTTCTGTCCTGGAAAAAGTGTTTTTGACACATTGCCTCATTTGGAACCCCTCCCTTATGAAAATGCCCATATAAGGGCATATGAATGCAGTACCCATCGCTTCCTTTAGATGTCAACAGTCGCGAGACAGTGTAAAATTTCATTAGACCAGAGAAGAAGAGCAAACCAAATTTTTACAGCCGTTTTAATAGCAACATTGTGGTGTCGGTAGCACCTCTCACAGTCCTAACCTGCAAGTCCCAGACCTGTTTTTGCTGGACCCCCAGGCTGACATGGCATTCATGGAGCTCAAGGGACCTTTCACCTCTGGACCCATCCTCGTTCATCCTGATCCAACTCGTCTCTTTGTGGTGGAGGTGGATGCCTCGGGACAACGGGGCGGTCCTTTCCCAGTGGATTGAGGAGGACAAGGAACTGCATCCTTGCGCCTTTCTCTATAAAATGTAATCCTATAAATCCTAAAAATTCAAATAGCCAATTTGGTTGCAATCAATTAGCTTAATTTCTCAGAGATAATATTATACTTCAACAAAATAATCTTGCAGGAATGCTAATCTTATATGTTTCTAACAACATCAACTATTTCAGAACAATCTGAGAAGGTGGGTGTCTCTTGTGCTTTTTGAGGTGGAACTCTCCACAGCCGACTCCCCCTTCCCTGCAGAGAATGGAGTTAGTAGGATGCTCCTGGTTGACTTGGTGGATATTCCTGTTCTCGATCCTACCAACCAGCCATGGATAACTGTCACTCGCCGTGGAAGTCGAAAACAGAGACCTCTGGCAACGGGGGCCTCCTTGGAGAAGGTAAGCCCGGACAGAACACAGACTAAAAACAGCTTCGGCGCCCTGGATCCAAAGGTTCCGGCACCTTCTTCCCTGGGGGCTTCCAATTCCAATAAAAAAGAATGACTGTAGCTTTGTTTGAATAACTTTTATAGATAACTTTGACACCTTCTAGGAACAGATGATGCTCTACAGGAATGACATAGTCCATCCAAATCATCTTGGCTCCTGGACTCTGTCCACACATTTCAAGAATGCATCGAGACAATAATTTATCAATGACCCAAGCCCAGCTCAGATAATCCCTATCATTGTGTCACTGAGTTGTCGTAATGCTGTAGCAAATGTACATTATTAGCTTTGACAATCACAATATAAGTAACCTAATTTATGTCCCTCTAACTCCCCTGAGTGCCTCTGTCGATCCTACAGCATACAGTAATCATGTCCCTATGAACCAGAGTTATACTGTTAGCACTAAGGCGGTGCACCCTAGTAGGAAGTCCACTGTGTGCAGTTCACCCTGCACTATCAGCTCAAACATAAATAACATTGTCATGTCTACTTCTGATAAGCTTCCCAGTAAAGCAATAAAAACAATCAAGCATCCCAGAAAAGTGCTACAAATAGCCCACATTAACATATTTAGCCAACGAAACAGGGTTCATGAAATCAGTAACTTGCTAGTAAAAGATGACATTCACATTCTGACTATCTCTAAAACTCACTTAGATAATACTTTTGATTATACAGTGGTAGCAATATATGGTTATAAATATCGACAGAAAAGACAGAAATGGCTATGTGGGCAGTGTTGCGGTCTATATCAGAGCCAAATTCCTGTAAAGCTTAGAAAGGCTCTCATGTTAAATACTGTAGAAGTAATATGGCTACAGGATCACTTGCCTCACCTAAAGCCCATTGTTGTGGGAAGCTGCTATAGACCACCAAGTGCTAACAGTGAGTATCTGGATAATATATGTAAAAGGCTTGATAATGTATGTGATACATTATTCCAGTTTCTAATAAGCACAAGAAAATGACTGTAAAAATTGTTAAATCCTTGTGGATTGATGAGGAATTGAAAAATGGCATGGTTGAGAGGGATGAGGCAAAAGGAATGACAAGTCTGGCTGCACAACCGATTGGCAAGCGTACTGCAAATTGAGAAATCATGTGACTAAACTGAATAAAAAGAAGAATAAACTATACTATGAAACGAAGATTATTATAAAATTATATAAAGAATGATAATAAAAAGCTTTGGAGTGCCTTAAATGAAATTTTAGGCAAAAAGGCAAACTTCAGCTTCATCATTCATTGAATCAGATGGCTTATTCATCACAAAGCTCACTGATACTGCCAACTACTTCAATGATTTTTTCATTGGCAAGATTAGCAAATTTCTGACATGCCAGAAACAAATGCTGACATTACACATCCAAGTATAACTGACCAAATTATGAAAGACAGGCATTGTAATTCGAATTCCGTAAAATGAGTGTGGAAGAGGTGAACATTTTTTTGTTGTCTATCAACAATGACAAGCCACCTGGGTCTGTCAACTTGGATGGAAAATTACTGAAGATAATAGTGGATGATATTGCCATTCCTATTTGACATATTTTCAGACTAAGCCTACATGAAATTGTATGCCCTAAGGCCTGGAGGGAAGCAAAAGTCATTCCTCTACCCCAAAATAGTAAAGCCCCCTTTTACTGGCTCAAATTGCCGACCATTCAGCCTGGAAAACCCGGTGAAATGCAAGGTGCCAAATTCAAAATCCAAAAGTTGAATTATTAAACATTCATCAATATACAAGTGTTGCATAGTCATCAAAAGCTCTGCTTCTTGGCAATATCACAGCGTTGTCAGATTTCAAAAGGCTTTACGGCGAAAGCACAACATTTGATTGTTTGAGGGTAGCACCTCCAATATTTCTGCATTAGCATAAATTCATAAGCCATCCCGGTTCACATAAAACACATTTCACAGCGAAAACAAATCCCTTACCTTTTGAAGAACTTCTGCTGAGGGCTTCCCAAGTGTCCAACGAAGACATCCAATGGTTCTTTTGTTAAAAAAAGTAATTGATTATATCCATAAATCTCCGTTTGGTTGGTGCGTTATGTTCAGAAAATCCAACGTCGAATCGCCCATTGAAACGTGAAGAGAACGCGTTCAAATATACCTATAAACTTTTCCTAAACAAATCAAATACCAGTTAAAATGCATCCTTAGCTATCCTTTTATGAATATTAGCGATAATATTTCACTTGGATGGTCACCTATACCTTATATAAGTAAAATAAAGTGGGGCGCGCCAGCCAGACTCGCGCCTGAGAAAACTTGTTGACATTTCAGGTCCCCATGCCATTTCCTGTATCTATTCGTTGTGTTTACTCCAATCTCTCTGAGTCTTTGTATATAGACTGCTGACATCTAGTGGAAGCCATAGGTACTGCAGTCTCAGTCCTGGTAACAAATGGATTCAATAGGGAGTGTGTCTAACAGAGCCAAAGGTCACCAGAAACTGATTCCGGATGGTTTTTTCTATGGTTTTTGCCTGCTAAATGAGTTCTGTTATACTCACAGACATTATGTTAACACTTTTAGAAACTTCAGAGTGTTTCCTATCCAATAGTACTAATTATGTGCATATCCTATTTTCTGAGCCTGAGTGGCAGACATTTTGCTTTGGGCACGCCAGACTCTCCAAAACCGTCACCTCAGCTGCCGCTCCGTAAGAAGTTAAGGATCGGACCCTTTTTTTTAATTCTCGCTTAAAATGATTTACCCAAATCTAACTGCCTGTAGCTCAGGACCTGAAGCAAGCATATGCATATTCTTGATACCATTTGAAAGGAAACACACACGTTTTTGGAAATGTGAAATTAACATAAGAGAATATAACACATTAGATCTGGTTAAAGATAATAATAATCTTATAATCTTTGAAGTGCAAGAGAAGCATATATCAAGATAGGAGACTAGGTGTAATTTCGATTTTGTCCACAAGATGGCAGCAGTGTGTGTGCAAAGTTTCAGACTGATCCAGTGAAGAATTACCTCACTACACCATATTTTGCATCAAGTCTGCCAGGAGTTTGCCCAAATGTGCCAAATTGGTAAATTAATAAATTTTTAAGTACATAACTATAAAGAACATACAAAAATGCTATGGTAATAAACAATTAAAGTTTACATACTCCCAGGAATGTCATACATCATTAGCTTCTCTACAGAAAATACACTAACCTTCACACATCTAGATGTCCAGGCAGGTTGGATGTAGAGCCAGAGACAGCAGTGGGGTCAAACGGTAGAACCCAGATCCTACATTTTAATATAAATATAGATTTTTTTCAAACAAAAATACACTAAATCTCTGGGACCCTCAGGATGACAAATCAGAGCAAGATTACTGAATGTAAGTACATTATTTATCTTCAGAGGTGAATGTATCAAACCAGTTGCCGTGATAAAAAAATTAAGTAGAGGAGAGACTTCATCACTACTTGTTTTTGTTATAAGTATTGACATGCTGAATGCACCGAGCTGTCTGTTTAAACTACTAGCAAACAGCTTGGACACCCATGCATACCCCACAAGACATGCCACCAGAGGTCTATTCACAATCCCCATGTCCAGAACAGACTATGGGAGACGCACAGTACTACATAGAACCATGGCAACATGAAACTCTATTCAAATCAAATTTTATTTTACATACACATGGCTAGCAGATATAATTTCGAGTGTAGCGAAATGCTTGTGCTTTTACGAATCAGGAAACCGATGCAAGCTGTAGAATCAGAGTTAAAAAACACATCAAAATACACCTTATGGAACAGCGGAAACTGTGAAGAGACACATGCTAACATATGCACTCTACACGCGTACTGTACACATGGATTTTGTATTGTAGATATGTGGTAGTAGAGTAGTGGCCTGAGGGCACACATTTAATGTGTTGTGAAAAGTGTTATGAATGTAATGTCGTGTAATATTTTTTATTGTATATAACTGCCTTAATGTTGCTGTACTCCATGAAGAGTACCCTAGCAGCAGCTAATGGGGATCCTTAATAAATCCAAATAATACGACCCACCATATATTCTCTGAATGTTCTGAGAACATTGCCAAAGTCACACAATTTTTGAGAACATTCACAGAATGTAGAACTACTGACATTCCCACAGAGAACGTTTTTTCTTAACTTTCTCTGAATAATTTCAGAACATGGCTTTAAATAGGACCACGAGGAAACATGTAGGAAACGTTATGGTGCACGTTATGGTTTCTTAACATTCTCTGAATTATTTTAGAACATTCACAATTGCAGAACGTTCCTAGAACATTACCAAAAATGTAATTAATCATGTTTGAACTTTTTGAACACGTTCTGTGAAAGGAAATACCAAGAAAATATGTTATTTTTAGTCAAGTTCCTTAAATGTTCTGAGAATGTTCCCAAAGCCAAATAACTATCCTACACCATTTCCAAAGAGTTGTGGGAAGGTTGTATACAAAATAACCTTAGGACAACCATGCTTTCACCAAGCTCTAAGAAACATATGGTTCTCAGAACATTATGTGCTAGCTGGGATTAATCTGTTAAAACAGTTCCTACATATATTATGTTTTCCATTTTGTCTGAAGTCGAAATATCAATATTTGTTCATTAGAGAAGTTGTTCTACTATAGAGAAAAATATCATCAAGAAAGCCTGAGATCCATTTTATTTTCACATACTGAACCGTTCATTCAGATTCTTATCAAAGGCAAGGTTCCACTCTGAACTGCTTTTGGATCACATGACTTGACAGAGACAAGAGTACTGTATCGATGCTGCTGTGCATCTGAACTGTCTATGTGAGAGAGGTCAATGGGGAAATGGATACAAGATGAATGCTTTAGAGTCTTGATGGTCCTCTTTTCTGTGAGTCTGAGTCAGAGCATGTCTGTGAGTTCTTAGGTAAGAGGAGAACAGAGGTGTGAGAATGCATGCACAGCAACAGTCTCAAGTGGTTTATGTGTTCAATAAGATGCACTCAGTGCATCTCTCTCTATTTTTTGTAGTTGTACTCCTGGGCCCAGTTGCATAAAATACCATGAGTCTATTTTCCCCTTATCTTTTCCCTTAAATATTCCATACATTTTAGACAGTTGCACAACATTTTAAGGTGAATTGTCCCCTTAAATTAAGTGAAAAAGTTAAGAGTACCCATGAGGTCCCTTAACTGCCTCATTTGGAATGGATATCATTGTAAATAGCTGTGAGGATTGACGCTGGAGACAATAAGCAGGTACATGGAGACCATTTAATAAACAACGGACATGAAACAGAACAGGAACAATGTCCTGACAGGTGAAAAATAACAACATCAAACAAACTAAGGAGCCGACAGATGTAGATGGGGTAATCAACAAAGTAATGGAGTCCAGGTGAGTCCAATACTGTGCTGCTGTGCATAATGATGGTGACAGGTGTATGTAATGAAGGGTAGCCTGGCACCTTTGAGCGCAAGAGAGGGGGAGCGGGAGCAGGCGTGACAGTATTGGGGCGCCACCTGGTGTCCCACTTGGGCGAGCCTGACGGGCCGGCCGAGGCATGGGAGCCTGGTGAGCTGGCTGAGGCGTGGGAGCCTGGCGATCCGGCTGAGGCTTGAAAGCCTGATGATCCCACTGAGGCGTGGGAGCCTGACAAAACGGCTGAGGCGTGGGAGCCTGATGGGCCGACTGAAGCATGACGTTGGGTGGGCTACTGCCGAGCCAACCGAGGCAAGAAGATCTCTCGAGCCAGCTAAAGCGTGGAAGCCCAACGAGCTAGCTGAGGCACCCCCGGTTCATCAGCGACGGCACTCGGACCTGACGTAACCAACCAAAATAAAAAACAAAAACTCCCTGATGCTTCCTTTAGTGGTGTCAGCGGTCTGTGAGAAACAATGCTGGAGACAAGAAACAGATACAGGGAGAACATCTAATAAACAATGGACATGAAACAGAACAGGAACAGCGTCTGGACAGGGGAAAAATAACGATATCAATGCTGACACAGGGAACGAACTGAGGAGCAGACAGATATAGAGGGGGTAATCAACAAAGTAATGGAGTCAAGGTGAGTCCAATATTGCGCAGCTGCATGTAATGATGGTGACAGGTGTGCGTAATGAAGGGCAGCCCTTGCGTCCTGGAGCGCCAGAGAGGGGGAGAGGGAGTAGGCGTGACAATAGCATTTGTGGAGGTGAATGTTGCCTTCATCTGCTCTGGTTACGAAAGGAAAACATTAATAGGGAGTGGTGGGGCGCTAGCGTTTCCTACATGTATCCTCATGGTCCTATTTAAAGCCATGTTCTGAAATTATTCATAAAATGTTAACTACTTAGCGCCCCACTCCCGACACTACCCGGTGAAATGTAACCCGTGAACTGTTTACAGAACTCCTCCTCTGTTTACATCCTGTGACTAGTTCAAAATTCTTCTTCTATTACCATCCAGAGCAACCTAACATCACCAAACACTGTCTAGAGACTGTTGACAATAGGTACTGCAATCTTACTCCCAGATATGGCTGTTTTCAATAGGGAGGGGTTCCAAATGAGGCAATGTGTCAAAAACACTTTTTCCAGGACAGAAATTCCTCGGGTTTTTGCCTGCTATATCCGTTCTGTTATACTCACAGACAATATTTTAACACTCTTAGAAACTTCAGAGTGTTTCCTATCCAATAGTACTAATTATGTGCATATCCTATTTTCTGGGCCTGAGTGGCATGCATTTTACTTTGGGCACGCCAGACTCTCCAAAACCGACACCTCAGCTGCCGCTCCCTTAGAAGTTAACCAGCTAGCTACTTAGCTAAACAATGGAAGGTGCACAATCCATGGCTACAAAGCTAGCTGACTAGTTAGCTATAACTACTCTGTAAGATACCTTGACGTACTAGAAAGTAATATAAATAAGTTGAGAAAAAAGTAACTACAAGAAACATGGTTTATTATCTTATAGAGCAATTTGGTTATCCTGTCTTGATTGTAGAAATCATATTTTGTTATCTCACGAAATGAAAGCGATCTCTTTGACGAGACGTTTCGTCAGTGAATCAGGCCATCTCCATGGTAACCAGATACTATTTCTGCAATACATGCCTTCAAACTACTGTAAAACCCCTTAAGTATGCCCTTACCTAAGGGCTCTATGCAACGCCCTTAAACAATTCCCTTAGGTAAGTGAAAATTATTTCTTAAGGGAAACACTTAAATGTTTTATGCAACCGGGCCCTGACACCCAGGGCAGGACGGAGAGGGAGACTGTAAAAACACAATGAGGCTAACATCAACTAGCAGGAGTTCTGAACAGCTTAGGTCTAGCCTTTAAAGAGGTTAACATGCAAGTCAGAATAAATGACAGCAGAAGACGGACATGCTGAGTCTGTTGTGAGATGGAAACTGTGCTAACAGTATGCACAGAGGAGACCCTTCCAAGGTCAAACACAAAGTTGTGCACTGTGATTCCATGTAATCAGTTCAGATGTTTAAAACCATTTAAAAATATTTAAAAAGGGCCCTCAGCACTAACAAACGTTAAATTAACGCAGTTGGCAGTGAGAGGACGTTTCTTTTTTTGCAAAATATAACTTATTTAAATATTTGTATGAACATAACAAGATTCAACAACTGAGACAAACTGAACAAGTTCCACAGACATGTGACTAACAGAAATGTAATAATGTGTCCCTGAACAAAGGGGGGGTCAAAATCAAATGTAACAGTCAATATCTGGTGTGGCCACCAGCAGCATTAAGTACTGCAGTGCATCTCCTCCTCAAGTACTGCACCAGATTTGTCAGTTCTTGCTGTGAGATGTTACCCCACTCTTCCACCACCTGCAAGTTCCCGGACATTTCTGGGGGGAATGGCCCTAGCCCTCACCCTCTGATCTAACGGGTCCCAGAAATGCTCAATGGGATTGAGATCCGGGCTCTACGCTGGACATGGCAGAACACTGACATTCCTGTCTTGCAGGAAATCACGCACAGAACGAGCAGTATGGCTGGTGGCATTGTCATGCTGGAGGGTCATGTCAGGATGAGCCTGCAGGAAGGGTACCACATGAGGGAGGAGGACATCTTCCTTGTAACGCAAAGTGTTGAGATTGCCTGCAATGACAACAAGCTCAGTCCGATGATGCTGTGACACACAGTCCCAGACCATGACAGACCCTCCACCTCCAAATCGATCCCGCTCCAGAGTACAGGCCTCGGTGTAACGCTCATTCCTTCAACGATAAACGAGAATCCGATCACCCCTGGTGAGACAAAACTGTGACTCGTTAGGGAAGAGCACTTTTTGCTAGTCCTGTCTGATCCAGCAATGTGGGTTTGTTCCCATAGGCGACGTTGTTGCCGGTGAAGTCTGGTGAGGACCTGCCTTACAACAGGCCTACAAGCCCTCAGTCCAGGCTCTCTCAGCCTATTGCGGATAGTCTGAGCACTGATGGAGGGATTGTGCGTTCCTGGTATAACTCGGGGAGTTGTTGTTGCCATCCTGTACCTGTCCCGCAGGTGTGATGTTCGGTTGTACCGATCCTGTGCAGGTGTTGTTACACATGGTCTGCCACTGCTAGGACGCCCTGTCTCCCTGTAGCACTGTCTTAGGCGTCTCACAGTACGGACATTGAAATGTATTGCCCTGACCACATCTGCAGTCCTCATGCCTCCTTGCAGCATGCCTAAGGCACATTCACGCAGATTAGCAGGAACCCTGGGCATCTTTCTTCTGGTGTTTTTCAGTGTCTGTAGAAAGGCCTCTTTAGTGTCCTAAGTTTTCATAACTGTGACCTTAATTGCCTACCGTCTGTAAGCTGTTAGTGTCTTAACGACCGTTCCACAGGTGCATGTTCATTAATTGTTTATGTTTCATTGAACAAGCATGGGAAACAGTGTTTAAACCCTTTACAATGAAGATCTGTGAAGTTATTTGGATTTTTACAAATAATTTTTGAAAGACAGGGTCCTGAAACAGGGTCCTTTTTTTGCCGAATTTATGTATATGGTAGGTAAAATCCACAGTGCAGTGGCTGCTTTACAATGTGCATTGCACTGCGATGGATGGAGAGCTGCTCCTAAAGTGCTCCCCTACCTCCCTTTCTCTCTGATTCAACATAAGAGGCGGCTTTGGTTTCTGATACAAGTCCAATGTTTTTAAACAGACAGCGAGGTGCATAAATGCACATTTCCTGCAAGGACAGTACTTCAGGTGGGAAATAACTGATGGAATAGGAATGAGAGAGAGAGAGAGAGAGAGAGAGAGAGAGAGAGAGAGAGAGAGCTTATACTACACTAAGTAGTCATGTAGGTTCCTGGTCTGAATTCAGAATACCACAAAAAACTAAAACGATGTGCAAAGAACTGTGAGCCCTTTTTGGCATAATCTCTAATCACCATCCTTGTGTTTGCATTAATATGTCTTATGACATCCTGTTTTCCTGTCTGTTCCCAGTTATCAGGAAAAAGGAACACTCCCATCTACATCCCTCCACTGATACAGAGATATCATATGCACAAACACGTGGGCGCACACACATTCATGCATTCAACTACTCTATTTAGTTGTTTTCCTTCTGTGTGTCTTATTATGTCTGTCCCAACAGGATGTAAACTGTGCTTGGATCCATATCAGTACAACTCAGCAGCTGCTTCACAGAGATAACACATCCCCCTCACAGTAACTGGGTTATTACATACTGAAGCTATAACACAGCCCCCAACTTGTGCCAGGGGAATTGGTCATATTTGCAAGTTAACATTTAGAGCTTTTAGAGATGTTCGCTGCTAATGAGGCTTAGCCAAATAGTAAAATGCTTCTTTCTGGGAAGTAGGTTGATGACATAATAGGGTGTAAGCAGTTTTGTCTTCTGAACAATAACAAGCTACACTACAGTACCTGGCAACACTGTGAGTAGAGCCGGCCAGGGTTATGTACTACACTAGAATGAAAGAAACGTCATTTAGCAGATGCTTCTCTTCTCAGATGCTGGATAATGGATCATTACGCAGATGCAACTAACAGTCTGTGAATACAGTAAGTTATGCATTGAATAGCAGGTGTGACAATAAAGAGTTCTGTTGAGCTCATCACATTCTGCCTGATGTGATGGAAATCAGAATCTATGAAGCAGGTCTTGCAATGTGGCATATCTAGCTCAACACAAATCAGCTATGTTTTCAGAGTACTTTTTTTATTTTAAGACCTTAAACCCACCTCAAAAATCACAAAGTAGGCTTGCTGTGGACATTTTTGTTGTTACAGCTACTTTGCATCCTACTGTGATCCATCATTTGTTACCATTTACATTCTATGTAATTAGCATCCGGTTATATGTTTTTGTAGCATTTCCCATTAACATTCAATTTTGTCATCTCTGAGGCACCGAAAGCACTCTCAGACCAGGAGAAACAGATTCTCTGGTCTGATGAAACAAAGATTTAACTCTTTGGCCTGAATGCCAGGCGTCATGTCTGGAGGAAACCTTGCACCATCCCTACGGTGAAGCATGGTTGTGGCAGCATCATGCTGTGGGGATGTTTTTCAGCGGCAGGGATTGGGAGACTAGTCAGGATTGAGGGAAAGATGAAAGGAGCAAAGTACAAAGAGATCCTTGGTGAAAACCTGCTCCAGAGCGCTCAGGACCTCAGACTGGGGCGAAGGTTCACCTTCCAACAGGACAATGACCCTAAGCACACAGCCAAGACAACGCAGGAGTGGCTTCGGGACAAGTCTCTGAATGTGCTTGAGTGGCCCAGCAAGAGCCCGGACTTGAACCCGATCTAACATCTCTGGAGAGACCTGAGAAAAGCTGTGCAGCGACGCTCCCCATACTACCTGACAAAGCTTTAGAGGATCTGCAGAGAAGAATGCACCTAGAACAATAGGGGTATACCTTACCTTGAAATGCTTACTTACAAGCCCTTAACCAACAATGCAGTTAAATAAATTGAGTTAAGATAATATTTCCTAAATAAACTAAAGTAAAAGAAAGTAACACAAGAACATTACATAATAACGAGGCTACAGTGAGGGAAAAAAATATTTAAACCCCTGCTGATTTTGTATGTTTGCCCACTGACAAAGAAATGATCAGTCTATAATTTTAATGGTAGGTTTATTTGAACAGTGAGAGACAGAATAACAACAAAAAAATCCAGAAAAACGCATGTGAACAATGTTATAAATTGATTTGCATTTTAATGAGGGAAATAAGTATTTGACCCCCTCTGCAAAACATGACTTGGTACTTGGTGGCAAAACCCTTGTTGGCAATCACAGAGGTCAGACGTTTCTTGTAGTTGGCCACCAGGTTTGCACACACCTCAGGAGGGATTTTGTCCCACTCCTCCAAGTCATTAACTTCTTTGGGAGCAGCGCACGAAGTGACCGTTTTGGAGACCCTGGCGTGCCCAAAGTAAAATGCCTCCCTTTCAGGCCCAGAAAATAGGATATGCACATATTTAGTACCATTGGATAGGAAACACTCTGAATTTAACATTTAACATTTTGTCTGTGAGTAAAACAGAACGGATATGGCAGGCGAAACCCCAAGGAATTTCTGTCCTGGAAAAAGTGGTTTTGACAGAGTGCCTCATTGGGAACCCCTCCCTTATGAAAATGCCCATATAAGGGCATATGAATGCAGTACCTATCGCTTCCTCTGGATGTCAACAGTCTCGAGAAAGTGTTCAGATTCATTTTAGATTATTTTAGAGCAGAGAAGAAGAGGAATCAGGAAGTGTCCCCTCAGATGTCCTTTACAAGACAAAGCGCGCTCCCGCCAGGCACGTTCTTTGTTTTTTTCCTTTCTTATCGCCCAGTTTATTTTCCAGTTGAAATATTATGCTATTTATACAGAAAAGTGTTCCTAAGGATACATTAAAAAGGATGTTTGATTGTTCTTGGACAAGTTTACAGGTATAAGTTGAACGAGTTCTCTTCACGTTTCAATGGACGATTGGAGGCTGTATTTTCTCATTCTAATGCGCCAACCAAACGGAGATTTATGGATATAATACATTACTTTTTCTAACAAAAGAACCATGCATTGTCTTTGTTGGACACTTGGGAAGACCTCATCAGAAGTTCTTCAACAGGTAATTGATTTGTTTTCGCTGTGAAATGTGTTATGTGTGAACCGTGGAGGCTTATGAAATTATGGTAATAGAAAAAAATATGTTAGGTGCTACCCTCAAACAATCAAATGTGGTGCTTTCGCCGTAAAGCCTTTTTGAAATCTGACAACGCTGTGATATTGACAAGAAGCAGAGCTTTTGATGACTATGAAACATTTGTATATTGATGCATGTTTAATAATTCAACTTTTGGATTTTGAATTTGGTAGCGCCCCAGCGCCCCAAGAAGTTAAGGTTTCGAGGCTGACGTTTGGCAACTCGAACCTTCAGCTCCCTCCACAGATTTTCTATGGGATTAAGGTCTGGAGACTGGCTAGGCCACTCCAGGACCTTAATGTGCTTCTTCTTGAGCCACTCCTTTGTTGCCTTGGCCGTGTGTTTTGGGTCATTGTCATGCTGGAATACCCATCCACGACCCATTTTCAATGCCCTGGCTGAGGGAAGGAGGTTCTCACCCAAGATTTGGCGGTACATGGCCCCGTCCATCGTCCCTTTGATGCGGTGAAGTTGTCCTGTCCCCTTAGCAGAAAAACACCCCCAAAGCATAATGTTTCCACCTCCATGTTTGACATTGGGGATGATGTTCTTGGGGTCATAGGAAGCATTCCTCCTCCTCCAAACACGGCGAGTTGAGTTGATGCCAAAGAGCTCCATTTTGGTCTCATCTGACCACAACACTTTCACCCAGTTGCCCTCTGAATCATTCAGATGTTCATTGGCAAACTTCAGACGGGCATGTATATGTACTTTCTTGAGCAGGGGGACCTTGCGGGCCCTGCAGGGTTTCAGTCCTTCACGGCGTAGTGTGTTACCAATTGTTTTCTTGGTGACTATGGTCCCAGCTGCCTTGAGATCATTGACAAGATCCGTTCTCATGACAAGATCCGTTCACCGTTCTCATGATCATTGCAACTCCACGAAGTGAGATCTTGCATGGAGCCCCAGGCCGAGGGAGATTGACAGTTCTTTGTGTTTCTTCCATTTGCGAATAATCGCACCAACTGTTGTCACCTTCTCACCAAGCTGCTTGGCGATGGTCTTGTAGCCCATTCCAGCCTTGTGTAGGTCTACAATCTTGTCCCTGACATCCTTGGAGAGCTCTTTGGTCTTGGCCATGGTGGAGAGTTCGAAATCTGATTGATTGCTTCTGTGGACAGGTGTCTTTTATACAGGTAACAAGCTGAGATTAGGAGCACTCCCTTTAAGAGTGTGCTCCTAATCTCAGCTCGTTACCTGTATAAAAGACACCTGGGAGCCAGAAATCTTTCTGATTGAGAGGGGGTCAAATACTTATTTCCCTCATTAAAATGCTAATAAATGTATAACATTTTTCACACACATTTTTCTGGATTTTTTGTTATTCTGTCTCTCACTGTTCAAATAAACCTACCATTCAAACTATACACTGATCATTTCTTTGTCAGTGGGCAAACGTACAAAATCAGCAGGGGATCAAATACTTTTTTCCCTCACTGTATATACAGGATGTACCGTTACCAAGTCATTGTGCGAGGGTAGTCGAGGTAATTTGTAAAGATACTATGCATAGATAATCAACAGTGAGAAGCAGCAGTGTAAAAACAAAGGGGGTCAATGTAAATAGTCTGGGTGGCTTTTTGATTAATTGTTCAGCAGCACTTATGGCTTGGGGGTAGAAGCTGTTAAGAATCCTTTTGGACCTAGACTTGGCGCTCTGGTACCGCTTGCCGTGCGGTAGAAAAGAGAACAGTCTATGACTTGGGTGACTGGAGTCTTATACAACGTTTGGGGCTTTCCTCTGACACCGCCATGTCTATAGGTCCTGGATGTCAAGAAGCTTGGCCCCAGTGATGTACTGAGCTGTATGCACTACCCTCTGCAGCGCCTTATGGTCAGAAGACAAGCAGTTGCCATACAAGGTGGTGATGGCAACCGGTCAGGGTCAGTGGTCAGGGTCAGATGTGTTGTTGCCTACCCTTATTACATGGGGTCGGCCTGTCAGGAATTCCAGGATCAGGTTGCAGAGGGAGGTGTTTATTCCCAGGGTCCTTAGCTTAGTGATGAGCTTTGTGGGCACTATGGTGTTGAACGCTGAGCTGTAGTCAATTAACAGAATTCTCACATAGGTGTTCCTTTTGTTCAGGTGTGATTGAGATTGCGTCATCTGTGGATCTGTTGGGGCTGTTTGCGAAGTGGAGTGGTAAAAGGTTTCCGGCATGATGGTGTTGATGTGAGCCATGACCAGCCTTTCAAAGCACTTGGCTACATTCACTTTCTTGGGCACAGGGACTATGGTGGTCTGTTTGAAACATGTAGGTATTACAGACTCCGCCAGGGAGAGGATGAAAATGTCAGTAAGGACACTTGCCAGTTGGTCCGTGCAAGCTTTTAGTACACGTCCTGGTAATCCGTCTGGCCCCGCGGCTTTGTGGATGTTGACCTGTTTAAAGGTCTTGCTCACATTGGTTACGAAGAGCGTGATCACACAGCCGTCTGGAACAGCTGGTGCTCTCATGCATGCTTCAGTGTTTTCTGCCACGAAGCGAGCATTTAAGGCATTTAGCTCGTCTGTTAAACTCGCGTCTCTGGGCAGCTCAAAATCAAACCAAATCAAAGTTTATTGGTCACATACACATAGTTAGCAGATGCCATTGCTACTGTAGTGAAATGCTTGTGCTTCTAGTTTCGACAGTGCAGCAATATCTAACAAGTAATATCTAACAATTCCAGAACAAATACCTAACACACAAATCTAAGTAAGGAATGGAATAAAAATATATGGATAAGCAATGTCAAAGCGATATAGGCTAAGATGCAATAGATATATACAGTGGGGCAAAAAAGCATTTAGTCAGCCACCAATTGTGCAAGTTCTCTCACTTAAAAAGATGAGAGAGGCCTGTAATTTTCATCATAAGTACACTTCAACTATGACAGACAAAATGAGGAAAAAGAATCCCGAAAATCACATTGTAGGATTTTTAATGAATTTATTTGCAAATTATGGTGGAAAATAAGTATTTGGTCACATACAAACAAGCAAGATTTCTGGCTCTCACAGACCTGTAACTTCTTCTTTAAGAGGCTCCTCTGTCCTCCACTCGTTACCTGTATTAATGGCACCTGTTTGAACGTGTTATCAGTATAAAAGACACCTGTCCACAACCTCAAACAGTCACACTCCAAACTCCACTATGGCCAAGACCAAAGAGCTGTCAAAGAACACCAGAAACAAAATTGTAGACCTGCACCAGGTTGGGAAGACTGAATCTGCAATAGGTAAGCAGCTTGGTTTGAAGAAATCAACTGTGGGAGCAATTATTAGGAAATGGAAGACATACAAGACCACTGATAATCTTCCTCGATCTGGGGCTCCACGCAAGATCTCACCCGTGGGGTCAAAATGATCACAAGAACGGTGAGCAAAAATCCCAGAACCACACGGGGACCTAGTGAATGACCTGCAGAGAGCTGGGACCAAAGTAACAAAGCCTACCATCAGTAACACACTACGCCGCCAGGGACTCAAATCCTGCAGTGCCAGACGTGTCCCCCTGCTTAAGCCAGTACATGTTCAGGCCCGTCTGAAGTTTGCTAGAGAGCATTTGGATGATCCAGATGAGGATTGGGAGAATGTCATATGGTCAGATGAAACCAAAATAGAACTTTTTGGTAAAAACTCAACTCGTCGTGTTTGGAGGACAAAGAATGCTGAGTTGCATTCAAAGAACACCATACCTACTGTGAAGCATGGGGGTGGAAACATCATGCTTTGGGGCTGTTTTTCTGCAAAGGGACCAGGACGACTGATCTGTGTAAAGGAAATAATTAATGGGGCCATGTATCGTGAGATTTTGAGTGAAAACCTCCTTCCATCAGCAAGGGCATTGAAGATGAAACGTGGCTGGGTCTTTCAGCATGTCAATGATCCCAAACACACCGCCCGGGCAACGAAGGAGTGGCTTCGTAAGAAGCATTTCAAGGTCCTGGAGTGGCCTAGCCAGTCAGATTTTCTGGATTTCTTTTTCTCATTTCGTCTGTCATAGTTGAAGTGTACCTATGATGAAAATTACAGGCCTCTCTCATCATTTTAAGTTGGAGAACTTGCACAAATGGTGGCTGACTAAATACTTTTTTTGCCCCACTGTAGTATAGAATACAGTATATACATATGCGATGAGTAATGCAATATATGTAAACACTATTACAGTGGCATTATTTAAGTGACTAGTATTCCATTATTAAAGTAGCCAGTGATTACAAGTCTGTATGTAGGCAGCAGCCTCACTGTGCTAGTGATGGCTGTTTAACAGTCTGATGGCCTTGCGATAGAAGCTGTTTTTCAGTCTCTCGGTCCCAGCTTTGATTCACCTGTACTGACCTCCACTTCTGGATGGTAACGGGGTGAACAGGCAGTGGCTCGGGTGGTTGTTGTCCTTGATGATCTTTTTTGCCTTCCTGTGACATCGGGTGTTGTAGGTGTCCTGGAGGGCAAATAGTTTGCCCCCAGTGGTGCGTTGTGCAGACTGCACCACCCTCTGGAGAGCCCTGGGGTTGTGGGTGGAGCAGTTGTCGTACCAGGCAGTGATACAGCCCGACAGGATGCTCTCAAGGGTTGTAGGTGACAAGCCACATTTCTATAGCCTCTTGAGGTTGAATAGGCACTGTTGCGCCTTCTTCACCACACTATCTTTGTGGGTGGACCATTTCAGTTTGTCAGTGATATGTACACAGAGGAACTTAACCTCTCAGGGATTGCTGGGGCGCTAGTGAGGGAGGGGTTCCCAAATGAGCAATGTGTCAAAATCACTTTTTCCAGGACAGAAATTCCTCGGGGTTTCGCCTGCTATATGCGTTCTGTTTTACTCACAGACAAATGGTTAACAGGTTTGGAAAATTCAGAGTGTTTCCTATCCAATGGTACCAAATATGTGCATATCCTATTTTCTGGGCCTGAATGGGAGGCATTTTACTTTGGGCACGCCAGGCTCTCCAAAACCGACCCCCTCAGCTGCCACTCCCTAACAAGTGTTAAAACTTTCCACCTCCACTGCTGTCCCGTCGATGTGGATAGGGGGGGTGCTCCCTCTGCTGTTTCCTGAAGTCCACGATCATCACCTTTGTTTTGTTGACGTTGAATGAGAGGTTATTTTTCCTGACATCACACTCCGAGAGCCCTCACCTCCTCCCTGTAGGCTGTCTCGTAGTTGTTTGTAATCAAGCCTACTACTGTTGTGTCGTCTGCAAACGTGATGATTGAGTTGGAGGCGTGCATTGCCACACAGTCATGGGTGAACAGGGAGTACAGGAGGCGGTTGAGCACACACCCTTGTGGGGCACCAGTGTTGAGGATCAGCGAAGAGTGAAGTGGAGATGTTGTTTCCTACCTTAACCACCTGGGGGCGGCCCTTCAGGAAGTCCAGGACCCAAGTGCACAGGGCAGGGTTGAGACCCAGGGCATCAAGCTTAATGATGAGCTTGGAGGGTATTATGGTGTTGAATGCTGAGCTATTGTCAATTAACAGCATTCTTACATAGGTATTCCTCTTGCCCAGATGGGATAGGGCAAGTGTGCAGTGTGATGGTGGTTACATCGTCTGTGGACCTATTGGGGCGGTAAGAAAATTGAAGTGGGTCTAGGTTGACAGGTAAGGTGGAGGTGATATGATCCTTGACTAGTCTTCATGATGACAGAGGTGAGTGATACAAGGCGATGGTAGAGACCCGTGATGGTGGCACTGTATTTTCCTCAAATCATATAAAACGTAGACCCTGCCACATACGACTCGTGTCGTATACTGACATTTTGCTTGTTTGATTGCCTTGCGGAGGGAATGACTACTCTGTTTGTATTCTGACATATTCCCAGTCGCCTTGCCATGGTTAAATGCAGTGGTACGTGCTTTCAGTTTTGCGCGAATGCTGCCATCTATCCATGGTTTCTGGTTAGGGGTAGGTTTTAATAGTCACAATGGGTACAACATCACTCACCGAATCAACGTATACATCAATATTATTCTCTGAGGCTACACAGAACATAATGTTTCATTTGTGTTTTGTGTGAACCGCGATGGTTTATGAATTTATGCTAATGGTTAAATATTGGAGATGCTACCCTCAAACAATCAAATGTAGTGCTTTCGCCGTAAAGCCTTTTTGAAATCTGACAACGCTGCGATATTGCCAAGAAGCAGAGCTTTTGATGACTATGCAACACTTGTATATTGATGAATGTTTAATAATTCAACTTTTGGATTTTGAATTTGGCGCCTTGCATTTCACCGGGTAGTGGCTAGCGCCCCACCACTCCCTAAGTAAGACTAATCTGAAAAAAAGGCTCTCTATTCTAACTTCCGCGACGCGTACAAAGCCATTCCCCACCCAAATCTGACCACAACCCCATTTTGATGCTCCCAGCCTATAGACAGAATCTTAAACAGGAAACGCCGGTGCTCAGGTCTGTTCAACGCTTTGTCCGACCACTCTGATTCCACGCTTCAAGATTGCTTCAATCACGTGGACTAGGATATGTTCTGCATAGCGTCGGACAATAACATTGATGAATACGCTGATTCGGTGAGAGAGTTTATTAGCAAGTGCATCGGTGATGTTGTACCCACAGCGACTATTGAAACCTTCCCCAACCAGAAACCATGGATTGTTGGCAGCTTTCGCGCAAAACTGAAAGCGCGAACCACTGCTTTTAATCAGGAAAAGGTGACCGGAAACATGATCGAATACAAACAGTGTAGCTATTCCCTCCGCAAGGCAATCAAACAAGCTAAGCGTCAGTATAGAGACAAAGTAGAGTCGCAATTCAACGGCTCAGACATGAGAGGTATGTGGCAGGGTCTACAGTCAATCACGGACTACAAAAAGAAAACCAGCCCCGTCGCGGACCACGATGTCTTGCTCCGAGACAAACTAAACAACTTCTTTGCTCGCTTTGAGGACAATACAGTGCCACCGACACGGCTTGCTACCAAAACCTGCGGGCTCTCCTTCACCGCAGCCAACGTGAGTAAAACATTTAAACGTGTTAACCCTCGCAAGGCTGCCGGGGAGGATGGCATCCCTGGCCGCGTCCTCAGAGCATGCGCAGACCAGCTGGCTGGTGTGTTAACAGATATATTCAATCAATCCCTATCCCAGTCTGCTGTTCCCACAGGCCACCATTGTTCCTGTTCCCAAGAAAGCTAAGGTAACTGAGCTAAATGACTATCGGCCCGTAGCACTCACTTCTGTCATCATGAAGTGCTTTGAAAGACTAGTCAAGGATCACATCACCTCCATCCTACCTGACACCCTAGACCCACTCCAATTTGCTTACCGTCCCAATAGGTCCACAGACGACATTAAGCTTCATCATTAAGCTTGAGACCCTATGTCTTGACCCCGCCCTGTGCAACTGGGTCCTGGACTTCCTGACGGGCCGCCCCCAGGTGGTGAGGGTAGGAAACAACATCTCCACCTTGCTGATCCTCAACACTGGGGCCCCACAAGGGTGCGTTCTCAGCCCTCTCCTGTACTCCCTGTTCACCCAGGACTGCATGGCCAAGCACGCCTCCAACTTAATCATCATGTTTGCGGACGACACTACAGTGGTAGGCTTGATTACCGACAACGACGAGACGGCCTACAGGGAGGAGGTGAGGGCCCTCGGAGTGTGGTGTCAGGAAAATAACCTTTCACTCAACGTCAAAAAAACAAAGGAGATGATCGTGGACTTCAGGAAACAGCAGAGGGAGCACCCCCCTATCCACATCGACGGGACAGTAGTGGAGAAGGTGGAAAGTTTTAAGTTTCTCGGCGTACACGTCACTGACAAACTGAAATGGTCCACCCACACAGACAGTGTGGGGAAGAAGGCGCAACAGTGCCTCTTCAATCTCAGGAGGCTGAAGAAATCTGGCTTGTCACCAAAAACACTCACAAACTTGTACAGATGCACAATCGAGAGCATCCTGTCGGGCTGTATCACCGCCTGGTACGGCAACTGCTCCGCCCACAACCGTAAGGCTCTCCAGAGGGTAGTGAGGTCTGCACAACGCATCACCGGGGGTAAACTACCTGCCCTCCAGGACACCTACACCACCCGATGTCACAGGAAGGCCAAAAAGATCATCAAGGACAACAACCACCCGAGCCACTGCCTGTTCACCCCGCTATCATCCAGAAGGCGAGGTCAGTACAGGTGCATCAAAGCTGGGACCGAGAGACTAAAAAACAGCTTCTATCGCAAGGCCATCAGACTGTTAAACAGCCATCACTAACATTGAGTGGCTGCTGCCAACATACTGACTCAAATCTCTAGCCACTTTAATAATACAAATTTTATGTAATAAAAGTATCACTAGCCACTTTAAACAATGCCATTTCATATCATGTTTACATATCCTCCATTACTCATCTCATATGTATATACCTTACTCTATACCATCTATTGCATCTTGCCTGTGCTGTTCGGCCATCGACTCAAATCTCTAGCCACTTTAATAATAACAAATGGGATGTAATAAATGTATCACTAGCCACTTTAAACAATGCCACTTTATATAATGTTTACATATCCTACATTACTCATTTCATATGTATATACTGTACTCTATACCATCTACTGCATCTTGCCTATGCCGTTCGGCCATCGCTCATCCATATATTTATATGTACATACACTTATTCATTTCTTTACACTTGTGTGTATAAGGTAGTTGTTGTGAAATTGTTAGATTACTTGTTAGATACTACTGCATGGTCGGAACTAGAAGCACAAGCATTTCGCTACACTCGCATTAACATCTGCTAACCATGTGTATGTGACAAATAAAATTTGATTTGATTTGATTTCTGATGTCCAGAAGCTATTTTCGGTCAGAAGAGACGTTAGCAGTAACATTATGTACAAAATGAGTTACAATGCGAAAAAACAAACAAAATAGTACAGTTAGTTAGGAGCCCGTGAAATGGCAGCCATCCCCTCTGGCGCCATTATTTTAACCATTTATAAAGGTGTGCCAAGCTTGTAGCGTCTTACCCAAGAAGACTCAAGGTTGTAATCACTGCCAAAAGTGCTTCAACAAAGTATTGAGTAAAGAGTCTGAATACTTATGTAAATGTGATATTTAAGTTTTTTTTTAATTTTTTATAAATTTGTGAAAATGTATAAAACCTGAGTTTGCTTCATCATTATGGGGTATTGTGTGTAGATTGATGAGGGAAAAACATATTTGAATCATATTAAAATAAGGCTGTAATGCAACACAATGTGGAAAAGTAGCCAGCAAAATGGAAAAAGTAGCCAGCCAGGGAGTTCCATGCTGGGCGGGGTCCATGGGGTCATTCACCCGGAAAAACAAATATCAGAATATAAGTTCTAATTTGGTGGCCTCTGGCACATTCTAATGGCTTGCTTCCATCCTAAATACACAGCTAAATGATTGAATACTTTAACGACTTTACCTCCCAGATTGGACAAATGAGTCTTTGGTACTGAGAAGAAAGACATGACTTTACAATTAAAATGACTGAAAATGTTTGAGCTCAGTGTGTTGTTAGTTGCTTTGGATATCGTCGAGGCCTAGGCCTATATATGATCAGGACTTTTTTTTATGAAACCTTTTTTAACATTAAACCTGTCTTCTACAGTTTTACTGCAATATATGAATTGCCACAATGATGTTTGTTCTTCAAATTATGTGTATTATTGGCTCTGTTGCTGTGGACACTTAGGGTAAAAAAAAACAACGTTTCATTTTGTCATTTGGGTGAACTATTCCTTTAACAATCACTGTGGGTGGTATTGTTTGTGAGTCACAGAGTTGGTAAGGTTATAGACTTGTCAATCAATCACTGTAGGTGGGATTTTTAGGGAAGATGGTAAATTAGTAATCTAGTCAGAAAAACTAGTTTAGTCCACTCTTTCAATGTAATTTGTGGAAAAAACGACATCTTCAATTTGGTTTATTGGGGCAAAAACCTATGAAAAAAGGTGTTCTGTCAAGTAAAAATCGATTCCCTGTTCCCAATCAGCCCATGAATAGATCTACAAGTATGACTGAAAAATGAAGCAGCTGTTAAACATGGGCTTTGCTACACAGAATACTACTCCATTGTCAACACTTTATTCAAATCAGTAGGCCTATATCAATATATTTAATAATACCATAGTAATACCAAGAATCATGACATTAGCTTTCATAACCTTCTATCCGTTTCTTTTATCATATTTTGGACCAGAATGAGGCTTTCTCTCCTCTACGTAGACTCCAGCCACACTAGTCATAGACTGTTCTCTCTGCTACCGCACGGCAAGCGATACTGGAGTGCCAAGTCTAGGTCCAAGAGGCTTCTAAACAGCTTCTACCCACAAGCAATAGGATTCCTGAACATCTAATCCAATGGCTACCCAGACTATTTGCATTGCCCCCCCCCCCATCCCTCTTCTACGCTGCAACTACTCTCTGCTATTATCTATGCATAGTCACTTCAATAACTCTTCCAACATGTACAGTTGAAGTCAGAAGTTTACATACACTTAGGTTGGAGTCATTAAAATTTGTTTTTCAACCACACCAACAATTTCTTGTTAACAAACTAAAGTTTTTTTTTTCTACTTTGTGCATTTTTACAACAATTGTTTACAGAGATTATCTCACATATAATTCACTGTATCACAATTCCAGTGGGTCAGAAGTTTACATACACTAAGTTGACTGTGCCTTTAAACTGCTTGGAAAATTCCAGAAAATGATGTCATGGCTTTAAAAGCTTCTGACAGGCTAATTGACATAATTTCAGTCAATTGGAGGTGTACCTGTGGATGCATTTCAAGGTCTACCTTCAAACTCAGTGCCTATTTGCTTGACATGCTCCAAAACCACCATAAAAAAGCCAGACTACGGTTTGCAACTGCACATGGGGACAAAGATCATACTTTTTGGAGAAATGCCCTCTGCTTTGATGAAACCAAAATCTGGCCATAATGACCATCGTTATGTTTGGAGGAAAAAGGCTTGCAAGCCGAAGAACACCATCACAACCGTGAAGCACGGGGGTGGCAGCATCATGTTGTGGGGGTGCTTTGCTGCAGGAGGGACTGGTGCACTTCACAAAATAGATGGCATCATGAGGTAGGAAAATTATGTGGATATATTGAACGCAACATCTCAAGACATCAGTCAGGAAGTTAAAACTTGTTCGCAAATGGGTCTCCCAAATGGACAATGACCCCAAGCATACTTCCAAAGTTGTGGCAAAATGGCTTAAGTACAACAAAGTCAAGCCCTGACCTCATTCTCTCTACTGTTATTCTGACATTTCAAATTCTTAAAATAAAGTGGTGATCCTAACTGACCTAAGACAGGGAAATTTTACTAGGATTAAATGTCAGGAATTGTGAAAAACTGAGTTTAAATGTATTTGGCTAAGGTGTATGTAAACCTCCGACTTCAACTGAACATATCACCTCATTTCCCTCGACACCGGTGCCCCTGCACATTGACTCTGTAGTGGTACCGCCTGTATATAGACCTGCTATTGTTATTTACTGCTGCTCTTTAATTATTTGTTATTCTTGTCTCTTACTTTTTGGGCAGTATTTTCTTAAAACTGCATTGTTGGCTAAGGGCTTGTAAGTAAGCATTTCACTGTAAGGTCTACATCTGTTGTATTTGGCGCATGTGACAATGTCACAATCGTCTTTTAAATCATTAAACCAAGGCGCAGCGTGCGTAGAGTTCCACATTTTTATTTGTAGTGAGACAATCATTTTTTTTAAAATAAACAACTAAATCAAACAATTACGTAGCGCTCAAAGGCACTAACACAAACAATATCCCACACTCGCAGGTGGGAAAAGGACAAACTAAGTATAATCCCCAATTAGAGGTAACGATAATCAGCTGCCTCTAACTGGGAACCATAGACAACACCAACATAGAAAATACCATCTAGAAAACCCCCCTAGTCACATCCTGACCAAAAACACCATAGAGAACCCTGAGGGCTCTCTATGGTCAGGGCGTGACAGACAAATACAATTTGATTTGATTTCCTGCAGTGAGGATTCAACATCTTCATTGAATGTTTTCATAATTTATCTGCAAATAATAGGCAAAAAGCAGTAGTAGCCTACCAGTATGCAAATTAGGGGGTGAAATGTATGGCTCTCTCAGTGATGCGATTTGGGTTCTGTTCACCTAAAAGATCAGTTTATAAAGAGCTGTTCATTTGAAAACAGCCCATCACTAGGCTACACTGACAAGTCACTTTAGCGCTCACTGGCAAGTTTCAACATGGGCCGCGAATCTTAGGAATATACAAACAAGATCTTTGGTTTACTTGTCCCGATGCAATACCACGGACATATAACTACGTTGTATGATTTCTGAAAAGCAAAGGGATATAGGAGAAATACTTTATTCAGTCAGTTCGACACCTTTTATAAACTATTCACTACTTGCTTTTTGGTTGTCAATCAAAGCACAGTAAATAGACAATGCGTCCGTACTCCGTGGCTGGCTGTTGTATGCCTATGAAACACACAAAATCCTTAAATTACATGGGACGTGTACATTCACTCACAGGAGATGATGCTCATGCTCTCCTTCACAACCAGGAGAAGATCAAGAAGCATCATGCTCTTCCTCATCTGTTAAAATAAATTTGACTGCAGCCAACTAGAGTGCACAAAAATAACACAGGTACCGAGAGGCGGGACAGGCACCAGACTGATTAATCAGCAGTGTGTCCCTGTCATTCCTTGCTTTGTGACTGACAGGCACCTGTTCTATCAATAGATCACTAGAAGATGCATACTGTATAGTTAATTCTAGAAGGAGAAGGCTATACAGACCTTTCTGACTAGCGAATTTAAACTTTTAAATGAAAAGAAGCCTAGTTAATTAATGAAGTGGACAAGATAGCCGGCTGACAATGAGTCTATAGGCTATTTAGCAAACAGCCGGCACTTATTGAAAACATTGCATAGTGACAGTTGAGAGGTATGGTTTTCTTTAGTAAGTCAATGACCTGAAATGGGCCTCTCTGTCCCTCTCCAGTCTGAAGGGATGATGGGATTTGAGAATGTGGATGTGTGTGTGTGTGTGTGTGTGTGTGTGTGTGTGTGTGTGTGTGTGTGTGTGTGTGTGTGTGTGTGTGTGTGTGTGTGTGTGTGTGTGTGTGTGTGTGTGTGTGTGAGAGAGAGAGAGAGAGAGAGAGAGCGAGAGAGTTCATCTCATCTGGTGGTGGGGACTGTGGCAGAGTGTGGTACTTTGATGTGATAAACTTATTCCCCTTGTGTAATTCACTTACGTTTCTCGGTTTCCCTCTTTCCTGCAATTATGGGACCTTGTTTCCTCTTTACAGCCATTTGAATGTTTATTTGTTTTTGTTGTGGCTATAAAGCCAGTCTCCACAATCATAAATCCCTCATTTCCAGCAGAAGTTGTTTTTTCCCCTGTGTACTTGTGGTGTACTTGTGGACTTTTTTTCTCTCGCTCAACATTATTAGCTTAGTGCTGTGGAAATTCATCACTCAGATCCCCACCACTGAGCATTGGGGAGAGAGGCGATTGGGTTTCAATGACTGACGACTACCTAAGGAGAAACACGAACCAGGACCAGGGTTGGTGTGTGCGTGTTTTTGGTTTAAAAATTCAGACAAGTGGGGACATTTAGCTGGTCCCACAAAGAAAAAGGTTGTTTTAGGCTCAGGGGTTAGGTTTAGGGCTACAATTCGGGTTAGGGTTTGGGGTTAAGGTTAAGGTTAGGTTAAGGGTTAGGGGAAATAGGATTTTGAACGTGAATCAATTGTTTGGTCCCCACAAGCATAGTAAAACAAAAACGTGTGTGTGTGTTTAGGATTCACTAAACACACCAGTAGTCCTCTCCTGTCTCATAGATCTACACTGCAATTATGCACAACATGCTGTCTCTGCCAGTGACATGCTATAGTGGCTACAAGCTTATAGATCATTTTTGGGCTTGACTGGGTCTGACCTAGACTCATCATACCACAATCTCCAATTGACCTTATTTCTCCCCTGGCGTCTGTGATGGAGAGTCTGCCAGGGACTCTGCCACTGTCACCCAAAATCCACTTAGTCACAGTGATCCTTTGGACACAGAAGTAGAATAGGAAGAGAGAACCATTCAGAAAGACACATCACTAGCCAGTATTTTTATGGACTAATTTTGGTGCAAATTGGGGTTTGGAAAAAATGTATAATTAATATCCTATTTTTCCCAAACTTTCAGCACACGTCTTACTACATATGTTAGATAGACATATCGACTACTCATACCACCCTACTATATTTGTCACTACCTAAACATAGTGGAAAAAGTTGCAAGAAAGGGAGAACCAAGCAGAGTATTGATAATTTTGATCAACCTTTTATTACAGACTAATTTAAAAAATGTTATTTGCATACGATTTACAAATGATCAAAAACATGATTTTAAACCTGATGTTCAAAACCTTTAAATTGAATTTAGAGACATATAATCTATATTGTTGTGTTTAAAATGTCCAATGTTGATTGAGCATCTAATTATTTATGTTGTTAGATGATAAATTGTTGCTTTTCCTATGTTTATTTTTTTTTAAATATTAGGCGTTTCGGTAGTGACATGAATGATCAGAGGCCGTCTGTGCTCTTTTAAGGTCCTTACTACTGAAAAGAGTATGTTCCAGGTGTGAGTCAAAATAAGAATACTGGAAGAAATAGAGACCTGCACACTGTCGAAAAAAGGAATAGATCCAAAACTGATGCTTGAATGCAAAATAAAGATGATTATTGAAACATCATGGTGCCCATAGAATATATCATAGTGCAAAAAGTGCATGAATAAAAGGTGAAAACAAAACACATACGTTTCGGCCTCAGGCCATCATCAGTGTAAAATGTTGCCACACACACTTGGTTTCTATTTTAATGATAATTGCATATTTCACATGATCGGGCAAGAAAATACATCAGTTGTGACCTGGAACTTAACTGCTTACTTAATTGTTACCATATCTAATGGGGCACATGTGATTGACATATATTGTTATCACAATTAATACATTGGGGGTCTGATGACATGAAAATAGAGCTCTTTGGCCACGCACACCAGTGGTGGGTTTGGTATTGAAAAACAGAAGCATAATGCAGAAAAGTGCCTCATATCTATGGTAAAATATGGTGGTGGATCTTTGATGTTACGCTATTTTACTTCCACTGGTCTTGGGGCCCTTGGTATCAATGGTATCATAAGCTTTACCAAGTACCAGGACATTTTAGCCATAAAACCTTGTTGCCTATTCCCAAGCACATCAAAATCCACAAAGAAAAGGCTAATTAACCACAAAATCAACATTTTGCAATGGCCATCTCAGTCTCCGGACTTCAACCCCATCGAAAACCTATGGTTTGAATTGAAGAGGGCAATCCATAAGAGCAGACAAAGGATATTGAGAATCTGGAAAGATTCTGTATGGGGGAATGGTCTAAGATCCCTCCCAACGTGTTCTCCAATCTCATAAAAATGTTTGAACATGTAAAACATTTAAAATGTAAAACATTTAAAACATTTTAGAACATTCTAGCTCAGTGTCGTTATTCTCGCAAGGGGAGGGTGCTAGAACATTGAAAACAAGGGTAACAAGCAATTGTATTGGTATAAATAAAATAATTTTCCTTTTTTTTGCATACAATATAGCTCAGTAGTTGTATTATTTATTTTATACACTCTTTTTTGCTCATCTTTATCAAGGCTGCCACTAATTATGGACCTGACTATTTATTTATCACAATGTCAGCAGTATTAAACTTGATAATCTCCCTTCCCAAAACACAGCAAATACAGTGCCATAAAAAAGTATTTGCCCCCTTTCTGATTTTCTCTATTTTTGCATATTTTTTTATACTGAATGTTATCAGATCTTCAACCAAAACCTAATATTAGATAAAGTCAACCTGCATTTACAAATAAACTATATTGATACTTATTTTATTTATTTAATTAACGAAGTTACGGAACACCCAAATTCCCCTGTGTGAAAAGTAAATGCCCCCTTACACTCAATAACTGGTTGTGCCACCTTTGTTGATCAATCTCTCACATCTCTGTGGAGGAATTTTTGCTTGGGCCGTGAGTTAGCCTGAAGGAGCAGAGCCTACATTGCTAAGACTTTCCTTTTTCATTCTTTAATAAAAAGTTAAACATATTTCTACGTGGTGTTTCCTTTCTGAACTAAATATAATGGTGTATTTCTGCTATTTCCGCACTAATGTATAGTGTAAATCAAGGATGGGGATCCCCCTTTTGTAGGAACTCAGTCAGGGTCTCAAATTACTGTTGAATACACAAGGTGCAATTTTCTCTTGTTAAGTCAGTCACTGATAGTAAATCAGTTAGCCATGTCAGTTAAAATTTTTTGGATTGGTAAATTAGTCTAGTCAGCTATCTAAACTTGTAGTAATCGTGGTTGAATTACCAACCGGTGGGCCCCAATTGAATTTATTAGTCACTCTCACTCATATTCAAATCTGCAAACATTTCTCTCCATCCTATGGCAAAATGTGTAGAATTGCAGGAAATTAGTTTTAAAATCGCAAAATCTTCTCTTCGCCCTATGTCAAAATGTGTATAATTGTAGCAAACTTCCTTTAAAACGGCAAAAAAAAATCTCTACGCCCCATTGAAAAGTGTAGAATTGCAGGAAATGAACTCTAAGACATACTTTTTTTCTTTATGCTGTCAAGAGGTGAGCCGTTAAAAGGATTTGCACGCAACAACATTTCACTTAAGGCCCCCAAAACGCTAGGACTGGCTCTGACAGTATGTGTGGGTATGGATGTGGGTACGCAGACCCGCGAGCCACTGCGGCCCTTCATGATGAGTTCAGATTTTTTGTGGCCCCTTCCTCATCAAAGTTGCCCATCCCTGGTGTAAATCAAAGGCATGGTGGGCTCATTATTTTGGACATCAGAGCTGGAAGTGGCTTCTTTTAGGGAGGATGGGTTCGTCCTCTCACTGTGTTTAATCTGTGATGTGTTTGGTAGCGTTGTCACAATACCAGAATTTTGACTTCGATACCGATACCAGGTTTAGTATCACGATACTCGATACCATCACAATACTCAATACCAAAACGATACCACAGCAAAACAATATGCCGTATTAGCCAGTCACAGAAAGGCACTTGATCCAGAAAGATCTTTTGAGTTCAATAATATTACATTTTGATGTCAATTTATTAGATAGCCATGTATGACTTTGTTTTTACTAGTCTAACTACATAATAACATAATGGTAATCATTTATTTGAATGGTAAATATATCTATTGATAAACTGGGTAAAGATGTAGTCTAGGCCTATTCACAATACAGGTGAATGCATATTCAATATGTCACGACTTCCGCCGAAGTCGGTCCCTCTCCTTGTTCGGGCGGCATTCGGCGGTCGACGTCACCGGTTTTCTAGCCATCGCCGATCCACTTTTAATTTTCCATTGTTTTTTTCTTGTTTTACACACCTGATTTCAATCCCACAATTACTTGTTCATTATTTAACCCTCTGTTCCCCCATGTTTGTTTGTGAGTGATTGTTTATTGTGTTGCGGTCCGTTATGTTGGTCTTGGCATTATTTTGATGTGTATTGTGATTATATTTGAGTAAATTGCTGTATTACTCACATCTGCTGTCCTGCGCCTGACTCCTCTACACTAGCTACACACAGACGCATTACACAATAGGAGTGTGTGCATGCATTGAGTTATTGCACTTGTTTTGGCTGATTTCATGGGGCTGCAGATTAAAAACAATCTGTTTACCTTCTATTTGGGACTTATTTTATTGTATTGATCAAGAGCATTTGCATAGAAGAAGTGATCGCTTCTTTTATAAAAGTGTCTGCGGTCTCTTTAAGAGTAATGTAGTCTTTCACTAGGTATATGCACAGTTACACCATAGAGTTTCAAAGGGCGCGTTCCTGTGCCTAGGCGTTGCTGACGTATGCCAGATCTTACAATGCCTGTAAAGGCATTTTAAGTATCAGTTCACCACATCATACGTTATTGCAATCTGTCTCTAACATGTAGGCTTAACATTTCCGAACAGTCCCAATACCAGTCAGAATGTTGAATAAACTTAATTTGGACATACCTGTCGTCTGCTTAATTTATCCTTATGTCAGAGGTAATCTGAGACAAAATATCCACAGGGAAGTGTTATTAGCCAGACTTTTACTATGCTGGTCTGTATATGGTTCTGTCGGTTTGTATTTTCAATAGTGATGCAATTCACATGCCGCGCAAACACAATACAGTACCTTCAGAAGGTTTTCAGACCCATTGACTTTTAAATGTTTTTGTTGTGTTACAGGCTGAATTTAAGGGCTTCCCAAGTGTCCAACGAAGACATCCAATGGTTCCTTTTGTTAGAAAAAGTCATTTATTATATCCATAAATCTCCGTTTGGTTGGCAAGTTATGTTCAGAAAATCCACCGTCGAGTCGCCCATTGAACCGTGAAGAGAACGCGTTCAAATATACCTATAAACTTTCTCCAAACAAATCAAACATAATTTTTAATGTATCCTTAGGTATCCTTTCATGAATATTAGCGATAATAATGCACTCGGATGATATCATAAACAATATAAAAGGAAAATAAAGTGGGGCGCGCTCACAATCTCGCGCCCAGGAAACGTTGTTGACAAATGTGGTCCCTTGACTATTTCCTCTTCCTATCAGTTCTGCTCAGTGCTAAAGCCTCCAAACACTGTATAAAGACTGTTGACATCTAGTGGAAGCCATAGGTACTGCAGTCTAAGTCCTACATAACATTGAATCCTATAGGCAGCTTGGAGAAAATGTCATCTACAAAAAAAACTGCAAATCCAAATGGATTTTCTTCGGGTTTTCGCCTGCTATATAGGTTTTGTTATACTCACAGACATTATCGTAATGATTTTAGAAACTTCAGAGTGTTTCCTATCCAATAGTACTAATTATGTGCATATCCTAGTTTCTGGGCCTGAGTGGCAGGTATTTTACTTTGGGCAAGCCAGACTCTCCAAAACCGACACCTCGGCTGCTGCTCCCTAAGAAGTTAACATGATTTTTGAATGACTACTTAATATCTGTACCCCACATATACAATTATCTGTAAAGTCCCTCGGTCGAGCAGTGAATTTCAAACCACAAAGTCCAGGGAAGTTTTCCACTGCCTCGCAAAGAAGGGCACCTATTGGTAGATGGGTTAAAAATTGAACATTGAATATCCCTTTGAGCATGGTGAAGTTATTATTATTCACTTTGGATAGTGCATCAATACACCCAGTCACTTCAAAGATACAGACGTCCTTCCTAACTCAGTTGCCGGAGAGGAAGGAAACCGCTCAGGGATTTCACCATGAGGCCAATGGTGACTTTAAAACAGTTACAGAGTATAATGGCTGTGATAGAAGAAAACTGAGGATGGATCAACAACATTATAGTTACTCCACAATACTAACCTAAATGACAGAGTGAAAAGAAGGAAGTCTGTACCGAATAAAAATATTCCAAAACATGCATCCTGTTTGCAATAAGGCACTAAAGTAAAACTGCAAAAAAGGTGGAAAATAAATTTACTTTATGTCCCGAATACAAAGCGTTATGTTTGGGGCAAATCCAACACAACACATCACTGAGTACCACTCTTCATATTTTCAAGCATGGTGGTGGCTGCATCACGTTATGGGTATGCTTGTCATCGGCACGGACTAGGGAGTTTTTTGGGGATAAAAATAAATGGAGCTAGGTACTGGACAAATCCTAGAGGAAAACCTCGTTCAATCTGCTTTCCAACAGACACTGGGAGACAAGTTCACCTTTCAGCAAGACAATAACCTTAAAAACAAGGCCAAATATACACTGGAGTTGCTTACCAAGATGACATTGAATGTTCCTGAGTGACCTAGTTAAAGTTTTGACAGGCTTGAAAATGTGTGGCAAGACTTGAAAATTGCTGTCTAGCAATGATAAACAGCCAACTTGACATAGCTTTAAGAATTTTTTTAAGAATAATTGTGCAAATATTGTACAATCTAGGTGTGCAAAGCTCTTAGAGACTTACTCACAGCTGTAATTGCTGCCAAAGGTGATTCCAAAGGGGTGTGAATACTTATTTAAATTGGATATTTCTGTCAATTTGCAGTAAGATGCAAGCACTTCCAGCTGATTGAGAGGAAAAGGCTATTGTTTAAATATTGTGCATGATGTGCAATGTGAAGGAGATTGAAAATACAAACCAGAAATGGGACCTGTTGGAGCCATATACAGACAGGCGCCCCAAGAAGTTGGGTTAATAATACTTTCCTGTGGACATTTTATCTCCACTTCCTACTGTCAAAAGGACCAACAGCACGGACAACCGGTAAAGTAATCGAAAATATTATTTTATTCAACATTCTGACTTGTAGAGACTCTTGTGTCTTTTTAGGGCAACTTCTTTCAGACTGAATATCTATGGGGTAACCATGGTAACAGTCTGATGTATTAGGCAAAGGGAGAAGGAGAGAAGATTAAGTGAAATAATAACGTTTTTGGTGACAGCTTTGAGATCAGCATATTTTGCGTTATGGTTTCCATATTATCACAAAGTACTAGGGTAGTGAATTGATGTTCGCATCAGCTTTAAAGTTAGCCTACAAAGCTGGAAGCTACCATTGTAAAGCATTCTAGCCTGTAATGGACATTGTTTTGCGAAAAGTAATTAACAATTTCAACATTTCTATATGCCTGGTTGCATTATTCTGTGCAGCATGAGTGGGGAGCTAACATGATGCAGCCCAGACTCCCAGTGAGTGCAGTGGTTCCTAAGGACAGGGTAGAGCTAGTAAAGAGTGGAGCAGGAATGGAGCAGGCACAGAGCAGGCGCGGAGAAGGAGCGGAGCAGGCGCGGTGCGCTTGCGCTAGGGGACATCGGCTGTGCTGATAGACAGAATTGATCCTCTCTCAATCAGTAGATGACGTGAGACACATTTGACAGAATTGAATTGAATTTATTTTATTTTGGGTAACAGACATATACAACAAAATGTACAATGTGGACCCAGAGGAAATCACTTGAAAGTATTATTTAAAATGCTTGTTTCCAAAGTGGTCCTCGATGGTAAAATAGTACCGAAAGTTTTTTTTAAATCTAGTACGAAACCTTTTTTTATGTTCTAGTATTGAAAAAGTACAAAAGTTTGGTCTGGGTTTACAAACTGAACTGTACTGTAATAAACATAATTAAAGAATAACTAAAATAACGTGGGACAGGAAGTCATATTTGGTGCTATTTTTATATCCTGATAGGAGCAGCTCATTGAATTTGTTAATTACACAGACGGCAAACCAGACGTACCCATTTTCTAGTTTTTTTTTTAAATTTACAGATAGCCAGGGGCACGCTCCAACACTCAGACATCATTTAAAAAACAAAGCATGTGTTTAGTGAGTCAGCCAGATCAGAGGCAAAACCAGGGATGTGTGTAAAGTGTGTAAATTAGACTATTTTCCTGTCCTGGTAAGCATTCAAAATGTAATGAGTACTTTGGGTGTCAGGGAAAATGTTTGGAGTAAAAAGTACCACATTTTCTTATGGAATGTAATGAAGTAAAAATAAAAGTTGTCAAAATATAAATAGTAAAGTAAAGTACAGATACCCCCCAAAACTACTTAGGCAGTACTTTCAAGTATTTTTTACGTAAAACCTCTTAAGGATAGCCCCTTTTTTACAATTTCAGCTAAAATGACATGCCCAAATCTAACTGCCTGTAGCTCAGGCCCTGAAGCAAGGATATGCATATTCTTGGTACCATTTGAAAGGAAACACTGAAGTTCGTGGAAATGTGAAAGGAATGTAAGAGAATATAACACAATAGATATTTTAAAAGATAATACTTTTTTTTTTGTACCATCATCTTTGAAATGCAAGAGAAAGGCCATAATGTATAATTCCAGCCCAGGTGCAATTTAGATTTTGGCCACTAAATGGCAGCAGTGTATGTGCAACGTTTTAGACTGATCCAATGAATCATTGCAAGACTGCCCAAATATGCCTAATTTGTTTATTAATAACTTTTCATGTTTAAAATTGTGCACTCTCCTCAAACAATAGCATGGTATTATTTCACTGTAATAACTACTGTAAATTGGACAGTGCAGTTAGATTAACAAGAATTTCAGCTTTCTGCCAATATGAGACATGTCTATGTCCTGGGAAATGTTCTTATTACTTACAACCTCATGCTAATCACATTACCTTACGTTAGCTCAACCGTCCCATGGAAGGGACACCGATCCCGATGTTAAGTACTTTACACCACTGACTGTTTCAGCAAAGCATGCTCTTATTCTTACTTCACTGTTTCTGAGAAATGGTCTCCAGCACAAATCAGATGGACCTTTCTATAATACAGTTTGACATTGCTTTCACATTAAAGATGATTGCTAGCATATCTGGATCTAATCGCTGGGAAATGTATTGATAGCTTTTCCAAACACGCCCTCAATAAGCAGTAAAGAATAGCATATTGCATCATGCCCTACATACTGTATATAGCTATGTTATTTTCTACTTCCTATAGCCATGTTGTTTTTACTCATTATTTTTATTTGTTATTCACTGTTGCTATTTCTATTTTTTATTAGAAAAAATATATTATCTTTAACTCTGCATTGCTAGAAAAAGACCCATAAGTAAGCATTTCACTGTTAGTCTAAACCTGTTGTCGACGAAGCATGTGCAAACATGATGTTATTTTATTTGAAACAAGTTAAGAAATAAGAAGTTGTCCAACATAATTTACAAATGATTGATGAACTTCATCCATGATTTTAATTAAATAACCCTCTCCACTGTAATCTATATTGCACAATAGTTTTTCTAGAACCTCCTTTAACGTAATGTGTTCAAGTTGAGAAGCACTTGGAACTGTATTTATGTTTATTTTAATATTATCTTATATATTATCTTATGTTGTTCTTGTCTGTAACTATTCTGTACTCTGTCATGTATTTTTGCATTTTTACGTGGAACCCAGGAAGAGTAGCTGCTGCATGTGCAATAGCTAATGGGGATCCCAATAAACTAAACTAAACTGGAGGACAACTTTCTTCTTTGTTATTGAACTAATTGGAATGACCTTATCTAGCGCCCACGTTGGTACCTCTATAAGTCATTATTCACTGACTGGAGTGCTATATTAATGAAAACATTCCCGTCAGACACTTAAGAAAGAGAACCAAAATGACAAATTCATGTATCACCCTCTCTCCTAATTGAGAAGATAACTGTTTTGGAACCCTGGTGTGACCTCAACCTGTGAGGTCAAACGAGCTAGGTATAGCTAGGTTTTTCTCCTATGATGACATCGCTGTTTCCTTGTCAGAGAGCGTCAGTCGAGGCCTTTCATACAATTCAATGTGAAATAATTTGCCCTTTCTTTCACATACTGTAGGCAGACGATTACAAGTAGGCATTCATTAATTATAGTCTCTTGTCCCTGCTATCATCCATGTTCCCTTATCATTCAAAAGACTATAGCGAACATGTAGGCTTGTTGATTGACTGAAGTGCTCATCTTGATCTGTTTGTCTTTGACCTCCCTCACTGAGAGGTACAAAAATAAACAATCAGTCATCATTCTCAACAGCCAATCTGATGTCTAATTTAGCGCCGTATGAATCACTGGGGAAAACAGATGCACGTGAAAGAACATACACACAAGCGTCAGGGGTGTGGTCACACAAATAATTATATTCTATTGAATGTTTCTCATGGCTCATAAACATCATTAATCAAGCTGTTCGAAAGTAATTTCCTGTCGCTGAGCTGGGCAAATTCCGTTGTTATGGTGTGGAGCAGTCTCCTCTCTCAAGTACAAGCACAATCATGCATTAAATGGGGTTTTCTATGTCCAATAAAGAAATAGGTTCGACTTATGGTTTTGTTTGGTTTACCTGTCAGATCTCATCATTGCTGAAGCTGGCCCATGATTCAACAGGCACTGAAGGTACATATGAGGTCAAATACTGTATATTGGTAAAGTGCAAGGGTGCCAATATACACTGAACAAATATAAACTCAGCAAAAAAAAGAAACGTCCTCTCACTGTCAACTGCGTTTATTTTCATCAAACTTCACGTGTAAATATTTGTATGAACATAACAAGATTCAATAACTGAGGCATAAACTAACAGAAATTGAATAATGTGTCCCTGAACAAATGGGGGTCAAAATCAAAAGTAACAGTCAGTAGCTGGTGTGGCCACCAGCTGCATTAAGTACTGCAGTGCATCTCCTCCTCATGGACTGCACCAGATTTGCAAGTTCTTGCTCTGAGATGTTACCCCACTCTTCCACCAAGGCACCTGCAGGTTCCCAGACATTTCTGGGGGGAATGGCCCTAGCCCTCACCCTCCGATCCAACAGGTCCCAGACGTGCTCAATGGGAATGAGATCCGGGCTTTTCGCTGGCCATGGCAGAACACTGACATTCCTGTCTTGCAGGAAATCACGCACAGAACGAGCAGTATGGCTGGTGGCATTGTCATGCTGGAGGGTCATGTCAGGATGAGCCTGCAGGAAGGGTACCACATGAGGGAGGAGGATGTCTTCCCTGTAACGCACAGCATTGAGAATTCCTGCAATGACACCAAGCTCAGTCAGATAATGCTGTGACACACCGCCCCAGACCATGACGGACCCTCCACCTCCAAATCAACCCCGCTCCAGAGTACAGGCCTCGGTGTAAAGCTCATTCCTTCGACGATAAACGTGAATCCGACCATCACCCCTGGTGAGACAAAATTGCGTCTCGTCAGTGAAGAGCACTTTTTGCCAGTCCTGTCTGGTCCAGCGACGGTGGGTTTGTGCCCATAGGCGACATTGTTGCCGGTGATGTCTGGTGAGGACCTGCCTTACAACAGGCCAACAAGCCCTCAGTCCAGCCTCTCTCAGCCTATTGCGGACAGTCTGAGCACTGATGGAGGGATTGTGTGTTCCTGGTGTAACTCGGGCAGTTGTTGTTGCCATCCTGTACCTGTCCCGCAGGTGTGATGTTCAGATGTACCGATCCTGTGCAGGTGTTGTTACACGGCTTCTACCTTCAGTTTAAACATCTTATACACCTTTTACAGACACAATCTATTTTACAATAGTTATATTTTGTTAGTTTTTAATCCTTCCTCTATTTCTGATGTCCATCCAGTTTGATTTCTATTTGTAACTGTGCTATTTCACAAAATGTCTGAACCTATATACATTTTACATTGCAATTTATTGCCCTGGCCACATCTGCAGTCCATGCCTCCTTGCAGCATGCCTAAGGCACGTTCACGCAGATGAGCAGGAACCCTGGGCATCTTTCTTTTGGTGTTTTTCAGAGTCAGTAGAAAGACCTCTTTAGTGTCCTAGGTTTTCATAACTGTGACCTTAATTGCCTACTGTCTGTAAGCTGTTAGTGTCTTAACGATCGTTCCACAGGTGCATGTTGATTAATTGTTTATGGTTCATTGATCAAGCATGGGAAACAGTGTTTAAACCCTTTACAATGAAGATCTGTGAAGTTATTTGGATTTTTACGAATTATCTTTGAAAGACAGGGTCCTGAAAAAGGGACGTTTATTTTTTTCTGAGTTTATAAACGCAACATGGCCTGCATACTCAACAGGTATGGTAGAATGGAGCCGGAGGGGATGGCTGACGTTTTACATGCTCTTGACCAACTGTGCTATTTTGCTAGTTTTTTTGCATTGTTTGTAACTTATTTTTGTACTTATTTTGTACATAATGTAGCTGCTACCGTCTCTTATGACCGAAAATAACTTCTGGACATCAGAACAGCGATTACTCAACTCGAACTGGAAGAATAATATTTATTTAACGAGTCCAACACAAAGGATATACTGCTCTCTCAGGAACGGGCCCAAATCCCCGTCATTTGCGTGAAGAAAAGACGGAGAAAGGTCGGACTGCCTTCTGAGAATTCGTAGGCGAGTGAGTAAACTCCCACTGCCATCTGTTCTATTGGCCAACTTGCAATCATTGGAAAATGAAATGGATGATCTACGATCAAGATTATACTACCAACGGGACATTAAAAACTGTAATATCTTACGTTTCACTGAGTCATGGCTGAATGACGACACAGATAATATACAGCTGGCGGGATTTTCCATGCACTGGCAGGACAGAGAAGCTACGTTTGGTAAGGCAAGGGGAGGGGTGTGTGTCTATTTGAAAATAACAGCTGGTGCGCGATGTCTAATACTAAAGAAGTCTCAAGGTATTGCTTGCCTGAGGTAGAGTACCTTATGATAAGCTGTATTCCACACTATCTACCAAGAGAGTTTTCATCTATATTATTTGTAGCCTTCTATTTACCACCACAAACCGATGCTGGCACTAAGACAGCACTCAACCAGTTGTATAAGGCCATAAACAAGTAGTTGCTCATCCAGAAGCGGCGCTCCTAGTGGCCGGGGATTTTAATGCAGGCAATCTTAAATCCGTTTTACCTAATTTCTACCAGCATGTTACATGTGCAACCAGAGGAAGAAAAAAAAACTCTAGACCACCTTTACTCCACACACAGAGACACATACAAATATCTCACTCGACCTCCATTTGGCAAATCTGACCATAACTCTATCCTTCTGCTTCCTGTTTACAAGCAAAAACTAAAGCAGAAAGTTTCAGTGACTCACTCAATATGGAAGTGGTCAGATGACACAGACGCTAAGCTACAGGACTGTTTTGCTAGCACAGACTGGAATATGTTCCAAGATTCTTCCTATGGCATTAAGGAGTACACCACATCAGTCACTGGCTTCATCAATAAGTGCATCAATGACGTCGTCCCCACAGTGACCGTACGTACATACCCCAACCAGAAGCCATGGAATACAGGCAACATCCGCACTGAGCTAAAGGGTAGAGCTGCCGCTTTCAAGGAGTGGGACTCTAACCCGGACGCTTATAAGAAACCCTGCTATGCCCTCCGACGAACCATCAAACAGGTAAAGCGTCAATACAGGACTAAGATTGAATCCTACTACACCGGCTCCGAAGCTTGTTGGATGTGATAGGGCTTGTAGACTATTACGGACTACAAAAGGAAGCACAGCCGTGAGCTGCCCAGTGACACGAGCCTACCAGACGAGCTAAATTACTTCTATGCTCGCTTTGAGGCAACAACACTGAAGCATGCTTGAGAGCACCAGCTGTTCCAGACGACTGTGTGATCACCCTCTAGCCAATGTGAGTGAGACCTTTAAACAGGTCAACATTCACAAGGCCGCAGGGCCAGATGGATTAACGGGATGTGTACTCTGAGTATGCGCTGACCAACTGACAAGTGTATTCACTGACATTTTCAACCTCTCCCTGACCGTGTCTGTAATACCAACATGTTTCAAGCAGACCACCCTATTGTCCCTGTGCCAAAGAACACCAAGGTAACCTGCCTAAATGACTACCGACCCGTAGCACTCACGTCTGTAGTCATGAAGTGCTTTGAAAGGCTGGTCATGGCTCACATCAACACCACTATCCAGAAACACTAGACCCACTCCAATTTGCAAACCGCCCCAACAGATCCACAGGTTATGCAATCTCTATTGCACTTTACTGCCCTTTTCCACCTGGACAAAAGGAACACCTAAGTGAGAATGCTATTCATTGACTACAGCTCAGCATTCAACACCATAGTGCCCTCAAAGCTCATCACTAAGCTAAGGACCCTGGGACTAACCACCTTCCTCTGCAACTGGATCTTGGACTTCCTGACGGGCCACCCCCAGGTGGTAAGGGTAGGTTACAGCACATCTGCCACGCTGATCCTGAACACTGGGGTCCCTCAGGGGAGTGTGCTCAGTCCCTTCCTGAACTCCCTGTTCACCCATGACTGCATGGCCAAGCACGACTCCAACACCATCATTAAGTTTGCCGAAGACACAAAAGTGATTAAGATGATCGTGGACTACAGGAAAAGGAGGACCGAACACACCCCCATTCTCATCGACGGGGCTGTAGTAGAGCAGGTTGAGAGCTTCAAGTTCCTTGGTGTCCACATCACCAACAAACTGTCATGGTCCAAACACACCAAGACAGTCGTGAAGAGGGCACAACAACGCCTATTCCCCCTCAGGAGACTGAAAAGATTTGGCATGGGTCCCCACATCCTCAAAAAGTTCTACAGCTGCACAGTCAAGAGCATCCTGACTGGTTGCATTGCCGCCTGGTATGGCAACTGCTCTGCCTCCGACCACAATGCACGTATGGCCCAGTACATCACTGGGGCCAAGCTTCCGACCATCCAGGACCTCTATACCAGGCGGTGTCAGAGGAAGGCCCTAGAAATTGCCGAAGACTCCAGCTACCCTAGTCATAGACTGTTCTCTCTGCTACCGCACGTCAAGCGGTAACGGAGTGCCAAGTCTAGGTCCAAAAGGATTCTAAACAGCTTCTACCCCCAAGCCATAAGACTCCTGAACAGCTAACCAAATAGCTACCCGGACTATTTGCGTTGACCACCCCACATGTAAATATTACCTCAATTACCTTGAGTAACCTGTGCCCCCGCACATTGACTCTGTACCGGTACCCCCTGTTTATAGTTTTGTTACTGTGGTCCCTTAACCGCTTCATTCAGCATGGATATCAATATAAACAGCATTTGTGGAGGTGAATGTTGCCTTCATCTGCTTTGGTTACGAAAGAAAAACATCAACCAGCTAACTACTTAGCTAAAATATGGAAGGTGCACAATCCATAGCTACAAAGCTAGCTGGCTAGTTAGCTACTCTGTAAACTACCTTGATGTAAACAAGTTGAGAAACAAGTAACTACAAGAAATGTGGCTTATTATCTTCTGAAACAATTTGGTTATTGTGTCTTGATTGTAGAAGTTATATTTTGCTATCTCACCAAATGAAAGCAATCTCTTTGAAGAGATGTTTAGTCAGTGAATCAGGCCGTCTCCATGGTTACCAGATACTCTTTCTGTCATACATGCCTTCAAACTACCATAAAATGCCCTTAAAATTCCCTTATGAAGGGGAAATTATTCCTTAAGATAAACCCTTAAGGTAAACACTCATGTGAAATCCACAGATTAGGGCCAAATTAATTGATTTCAATTGTCTGACTTCTGTATCTGAACTGTAACTCAGGAAAGTCTTTGAAATTGTTGCATGTTGCATTTATATTTTTGTTCAGTATATTTGACCGTATCTATAGATTGGACACGCATTCGGCCTACTTCATCAACATGATCACACAACACCACTCAGACAAATCTATATCATGCTTGAGTCTATAACGTCTTGTTATTTTCTCTATGACCTGCTCATTCTTGCCCAGACAGTGTGTGTAAATGGGAAAGTTTACTAAACTGTTTCAAGATCAATATCTGGATTTGTCTCTTTGGACACAAACATACAGAAAGTACAGAAATAAGCCAGTCTCTGCGAGGTCAATACCCTCAGTTGACGTATTACTGCCAAGAGTGTGCAAAGCTATCATCAAGGCAAAGGGTGGCTATTTGAAGAATCTCAAATATATAATATATTTTGATTTGTTATAACACTGTTTTGGTTACTACATGATTTCGTATGTGTTATTTCATAGTTTTGATGTTTTCACTATTATTCTACAATGTCGAAAATAGTAAAATAAAGAAATACCCTTGAATGAGTAGCTGTTCTAAAACTTTTGACCGGTAGTGTATGTAAATGAGATATTTCTGTCATTTCTAAAAACATGTTTTCACTTTGTCATAATGGGGAATTGTGTGTAGATGGGTGAGAAGTAGGTGTTCTAAAATGTTTTACTTGTAGTGTAAGTATTCACACCCCTGAGTCAATACTTTGTAGAAGCACCTTTGGCAGTGATTCCAGCTTTTTGGTGTAAGTCTCTAAGAGCTTTGCGCACCCGTATTGTACAATATTTGCCCATTGTTCTTGTTCAAATTCTTCATGCTCTGTCAAGTTGATTGTTGATCATTGCTTGACAGCCATTTTCAAGTTTTGTCATAGATTTTCAAGACGATTTAAGTCAAAACTATAGCTAGGCCCCTCAGAAACATTTAATGTCCTCTTGGTAAGCAACCCCAGTGTAGATTTGGCCTTGTGTTTTCGGTTATTGTCCAGTTGAATGGTGAATTTGTCTCCCAGTGTGTGTTGGAAAACAGACTGAACCAGGTTTTCCTCTAGGATTTTGCCTGTCCTTATAGGTGTATTCCATTTATTGTGTCCTAAAAAACTCCATAGTCCTTGATGATGACAAGGATACCCATAACATGATGCAACCACTACCATGCTTGAACATATGTAGAGTGGTACTCATTGATGTGTTGTGTTGTATTTGCCCCAAGCATAACGCTTTGGACAAAAAGTTAATTTCTTTAATGCCTTGTTGCAAACAGGATGCATGTTTTTGAATATTTGTATTCTGTACAGGCTTCATTCTTTTCACTCTGTCATTTAGGTTAGTACTGTGGAGTAACTACAATGTTGTTGACCCATCCTCAGTTTTCTCATATCACAACCATTAAACTGTGTAACTGTTAGCAAGAGGGCAATATTTTATTAATGTAGTAGTATTTCCGCCCCTAGAAAGCTATGACTTTTGGCTTTCACCTGGAATTGTTTATTCCAGGTGAAGAAAAAACACTTTTCAACCCATATGATCTAAAAGTAAAATAAATAAAAGTACAACAAAAGGGCCTCCCGAGTGGTGCAGCGGTCTAAGGCACCCATCTTGCTCTAGTGTCTCCTGTGGTGGCCGGGTGCATGCACACTGACACGGTCACCAGTTGTATGGTGTTTCCTCGACACATTGGTGCGGCTGGCTTCTGGGTTAAGTGATCAGTCTGTCAAGAAGCAGTGCAGCTTGGCAGGGTCGTGTTTCGGAGGACGCATGGCTCTTGACCTTCGCCTTTCCCATGAGTCCGTAAGGGAGTTACAGCAATGGGACAAGACTGTAACTACCAATTGGATATCATGAAAAAGGGGTAAAAGTTTTTTTTAAATACAAAAAATAGGTACAACAAAACATATACAAATATGATGGTATAATAAAAATAATAACACATGTGAACGAATAAGACTTTTCATACATAATAATATGTCCATATATAGTTATAATCTGTTTTTAGGAACATCTACCCAATATATTTACACTTCTTTATTACTTTACCAAACAGATCATAACATTAGTGATAGTCAAAATCTGTGAACTTCTAAATCAACATTTGGGCCTTTTAAACAGCATGTGTCCTTCCTATAGACAAGGGCTATATTTTGTCTTTCTGAGCATATGCACTGTGTTCATTTACTTTGATCCATTATTTTATCAGGTAATTTGACTAACACATTCACAGCAACAACCAGGGGAATATTTACAGGGAGAGGAGGGGAATGAGCCAATTGTAAACTGGGGATGATTAGGTGCCAATGGTGGTATGAAGGCCAGGACACCAGGGTTAACACCCCTAATCTTACAATAAGTGCCATTGGATCTTTAGCAACCACAGAGAGTCAGAACACCCTTTTAACATCCCATCAGAAAGACAGCACCATACACAGGGCAATGTCCCCAATCACTGCCTGGGGAATTGGGATATTTGCTTTTGACCAGAGGAAAAGGTGCCTCCTACTGGCCCCCCAACACCACTTCCAGCAGCATCTGGTCTCTCATCCAGGGACTAACCAGGACCAACCCTACTTAGCTTCAAGAAACAAGCCAGCAGTGGGATGCAGGGTGGTTTGCTGCTATGTCCGCCTCTGACATAAAACAAATGTATGACTTCCACACAAAATTACTTCTTTACTAATTTTAGGTTTAGGGAAGTGTTTAAGGTTGCATTCTTTTTCGTAGAGCTATGAAAGTTATGTATTTAGACAAATTCAACGATTGCTTGCCAGGTCTGTGCAGTGAAGCAGTCGAGCTAAATAAATGTTTTTCTAAGGACGTAACGTTACAGTGAAGTTATATAAATGGAGCTGCCTACCAGAGGGAGGCAAATTCGACAGAGGACGTTGACATTGTCCTAGGAAGTTCCGGATGGTTGTCTTCTGGCTTTCTAAAACGATGGGAAATCAATAAAATAGGTCATGTAAATGTATACATATTTTTTCAAGTAATTCTAGTGCCCAATTTCAGGGACTGTCAGCTTAAGAGGTTTTAAGCACATTTATACTCTTGAACTTATTTAGGCTTGCCATAACAAAGGGGTTGAATACTTATTGACTCAAGACATTTTAGCTTTAAATGTTTTATTAATTTCAAATGTTATACAAACAAAACACCACTTCGAAATTATGGGGTAGTGTGTATAGATCAGTGACACAAAATCTCAATTTAAGAGAGAGAATGGAGATTAGATGGGATGAGGGAGGGAGGGATGGAAGGAGGAAGGAGGAGGTTAGAAACTTGAAGGAGAGACTAAGAGTTGGGCAGAGAAAGGCAATTATAGTAGAAGGACAAGGGACTCTCCTGTTCCTCTCTGTTTAGATTCATGAATGATCTCTCTCTTTTTCTCTCTCTCTCTCTCTTTTTTCTCTCTCTCTCTCTCTCTCTCTCTCTCTCTCTCTCTCTCTCTCTCTCTCTCTCTCTCTCTCTCTCTCTCTCTCTCTCTCTCTCTCTCTCTCTCTCTCTCTCTCTCTCTCTCTCTCTCTCTCTCTCTCTCTCTCTCTCTCTCTCTTTTTTCTCTCTCTCTCTCTCTTTCTCTCTCTCTCTCTCTCTCTCTCTCTCTCTCTCTCTCTCTCTCTCTCTCTTTCTCACTCTCATTGTCAGGCCTAATTTTGTCTAGCTAGGTTTTTCTCAGAGACTCAGAATGCCTTTGTCCTCTATACAATTGGCAGCTGCATCTACTGTAGCTCAACAGGAGAAAAGAAATGCCCAGGACAGCATTTCAGGTCTAAATGAATAAACAGTTTCCCTGCTCTCTCCAGAAACTCTGAAACTTCTAGTTAACTTACGTAACTGGAGTTGCATGGCGTTTAATTTGAACTTAAATGCAGCTACTGTGATTCATGCTTTGAATGATGACTTTTTGTCATATTACATATTTATCATTTTACTGCCGGCTTTATTTACCTCATGGACCTGCATCACCCATAGGACAGCTGTTGTACTCTGTAGGGTGGAGGCCGGGTGGCTCCCCTCCCAGCCATCTCATCTGGTCTCCATCCCGGGCCCCTGGGCCCTACCCTGGCAGACGGCGAGGGCCGCTCCATGGCCCTAGCCTTGAATTATAAACGAGTGATCCCCCCAGCACCCTGTGACACACCGACACCAGTCGTTTGTTAGCGGCAGAGCTGTCATGTGGAAGAAGAAGAGTGCTTGCTGGCAGGGCTTTGGATCAGTAGGGATTAGAAAAGCATTCAAGTTTTACAAATCACACAGAGCATTATTAGGTACAGCACAAACCCCAAGGACCAGCAGCTTTCCCCTGCTTTATCACTTTCAAATTTGTTTCAGATTATTCCTTTTTTTGGCTGCTGTCTGTAATATACTTTGGAGCTCTGTGAGTTGAGGTGGGGTTGGGTGTCTTGTTCATTAGCTGGCAATGTTACCATAGTAATTTATTAATAAATGGTTCTGATTTCTTTACTTTTACTTTTAAATCTCTTGTTGTTGTCTCTGGTCAGGAATGAGGAAGGCACTGTTACTGTACTTCTATAATTCTGTTTTCATCTCCCTCTGATGTCTTTCCTGTGGTGATGGTGCTCGTCAGAGAGCGTCTGCTATTCCCTCAGGGACCTGACCCGTTGTGAACACGAACACCAGCCCAAAGTTTGGCTGAATTGACTCTCCCCAGCAGGCCTGTAAGACACATCAAGTTTGAGGCTGGACTTTCTGAAGTTCAAATCAAGTGTCCAGTTGTTCACACCCTCTCTGAATGCTGAAGATAGATAGGGAACGTTTCAGGTAATATTTAGCTTCTGTTCTTATGCTTTATTCAATAGGTTTTTGAAAATTGCCATCTTGCATTTAATGATTAATTCATTCTCTCGACAGTTTTTATTGCCATGCTGCAACTTATTGTTATAGAGGGTATCTGAAACATTGTCCCATCTAGATTTAATGGAATAAAAGTGGAGGAGTGAGAGGAGGATAGGGAAGTGGAGGAACGCATATGGAGTCTATTTGCATCAGCTGCCTCTCTCTCTCTCCATTAAAACCAGTGAAAGAAGTCCCTGGCACAGTACATTAGCTCCCAACCATGTTAACATTAATCAGATCAGGACAGGAAACCACCGTGCCTCTCCTGCCCCCCTCTCTATCAGGCCGCCCTGGCATGCTGATCAAGCATTCAATGCTAGTTTTACACTAGTTTTACTTAGGGGTTAACAGAGTTCACCTCATTGTTCACCCAGCACAGCAGCATATGGTTCTGTCCTACTAGTTCAGTAGACGTAGTGCAGGTTCTCATTAGAGTCAATGTAATCTCCTGTCCAGTCCAATTCCAATGATTTACAGACACGCTATCCCCTTTTGTCTAACTGACCCCGCTATCAGCAATCATCATATTATTGTGAATCCTCCGAGAGAATATGAGATTGACGATGAAGGAATCTGTATCAGATCCAGGTCTTTGCAGGTCATCAACTGGCACACAACATAACTGTGCATACCACTTTTCGGTTGAGTCGTTTCATTGCCAAGAGAGCCATGAGGTAACGTAGCTTTATATTTATAATGAGCAACAAAGGTGATAGTGAAAAGAAGTTCAACTGGAACTACCCTCACTACTCTACAATGAAAAATCTTTGCTTGGTCAGCATCATGCAGAAGCTCCCTTCCAACCCTGTCAGATGTCAGTCAGGTTGGGGATTCACTCCTCTGTGTGCTTCACCTCACATCCACTGCCTTAAGCAGCCAGCACAAGGAGCTGACAGTGTGTTGTTGCAAATGCTGAGATGAAAATAAAAAGCCTCTAAAAATGGACATGTAAGAAACTTAGCTTCTTGAATCTGTTTGGGCCCTGGGGTCCTCTAAGGCCCTGGACTTCATGTACAAAAAACTCTGCTGATGCTGCAAGCCATTATACTGGTAAATGACAAAATAAAATAAACTTGAGGGATAAAAAGTATATTGAAAGCAGGTGCTTCCACAAAGGTGTGGTTCCTGAGTAATTAAGCAATAAACATCCCGTCATGCTTCGAGTAATGTTTAAAAATCCATTATTTTGGCTACAATGGCTAGAAGAAGAGATCTCAGTGACTTTGAAAGAGGGGTCTCAAATTAGCCTAGGGGTTTAAAGTGTGTTTGTCTGTCTCAGGGGGCTTTCATACCAAATTGGTTTGGAGTGGTTTTTCCGAACTTTGGTGTATTTTCCCCCTTAATTCGGATCGTTTCGACTGGTGTGAACACTATCCACACTCGGGAGTGCACTGAACAACACACCAGGGTTTCGCTCAAAAAGGGTGGTCTCCATTCATACCGGTTCGCTGCAGGTGAGAACACAGTCCAGACCAAACACGGGAGAAGAACCAGAAGCGCGCATTATTATTGGTTGTTTGACTGCGAACATTTGATTAAATGCACGCAGTAGCCTATAACTTTATCTCTGGAACATTCTGTGAGTAACGACGCATTTATGAGTGCGTCTGATGCAGTTTAGGGGGGAAGGGGGCTATACCGGGGATATACGGTAGCCCACTGGGTGGCAGGTAGCCTAGCGGTTAAGAGTGTTGGGTTAGTAACCGAAAGATTGCTAACCCAAATCCCCGAGCAGACTAGTTGAAAAATATGTGGATGTGCCCTTGAGCAAGACACTTAACTCTAATTGCTCCTGTAAGGCGCTCTGGATAAGATTGTCTGCTAGATGTATATATGCTATTGAATACTTACAAGAGTACTTCTACCACCAACAAAACACCAAATGATGGAATTTCTTAGGGAAGAATGGTGTTGCATCCATCCAATAGAGTTCCAGGCACTTGTAGAATCTATGCCAAGGCACATGGAAGCTGTTCTGGTGGCCCAACGCTCTATTTAGGAACTTTATGTTGGTGTTTCCTTTGTTTTAGCAGTTACCTGTATGTGAGAGTTTTCACAACTGAGATTTCACAGTGAGATTTATTTTATTATTTAACTAGGCAAGAAAGTTAAGAACAAATTCTTATTTACAATGACAGCCCAGGAACCCCAGTGGGTTAACTGCCTTGTTCAGAACAACAGATTTGTACCTTGTCAGCTCAGGGATTCGATCTAGCAACCTTTCGGTTACTGGTCCAACACTCTAACCATTAGGATACCTGCCACCCCAATGAGTTACTGGTAATGACTTACTGAAATTAGATGTGGTGCCCCCTCTTAGTCCTCATTCCATTACTACACAATCATCACTCAAAAATATGAAAATAAATGCAACAAGAAGTGTTTCCTCGGAGTGAATATTTGGCTTTTAGGACATTTAATTGGATATAAACTGGGTTTAAATTGCTTTTTGCAAAATCATTTGAACCATAGGCTCCCAAGGCCAGATCTAAAGCCAATACATTACATGACCAAAGGTCTGTGGACACCCCTTAAAATTAGGGGATTTGGCTATTTCAGCCACACCAGTTGCTGACAAGTGTATAAAACTGAGCACACAGCCATGCATTCTCCATAAACAAACATTGGCAGTGGAATGGGCCGTACTAAAGAGCTCAGTGACTTTCAAAGTGGCACCGTCATAGGATGCCACCTTTCCAACAAGTCAGTTCGTAAAATTTCTGCCCTGCTAGAGCTGTCTCGGTCAACTGTAAGTGCTGTTATTGTGAAGTGGAAATGTCTAGAAGGAACAACAACTCAGTTGCGAAGTGGTAGGCCACACAAGCTCACAGAACGGGACCGCCGAGTGCTGAAGAGCCTAGCGTGTAAAAATTGTCTGTCTTCGGTTGCAACACTCCGAGTTCCAAACTGCCTCTGGAAACAACATCAGCACAAGAACTGTTCACTGGGAGCTTCATAAAATGGGTTTCCATAGCCGAGCAGCCACACACAAGCCTAGGATCGCCATGCGCAATGCCAAGCGTCGGCTAGAGTGGTGTAAAGCTCGCTGTCATTGGACTCTGGAGCAGTGGAAACACATTCTCTGGAGTGATGAATCAAGCTTCACCATCTGGCAGTACGAAGGACGAATATGGGTTGGGCGGAAGCCAGGAGAACGCTAGCTGCCCGAATGCATAGTGCCAACTGTAAAGTTTGGTGGAGGAGGAATAATGGCCTGGGGCTGTTTTTCATGGTTCAGGCTAGGCCCCCTTAATTGCAATATTAACACTACAGTATAGAATTACATTCTAGATGATTATGTGGTTCCAACTTTGTGGCAACAGTTTGGGGAAATCCCCTTTCCTGTTTGAGCATGACAATGCCCCTGTGCACAAAGTGAGAACTGGTTTGACGAGATCGGTGTGGAAAAACTTGACTGGTCTGCACAGAGCCTTGACCTCAACCCCATCAAACACCTTTAGGATGAATTGGAACGCCGACTGCGAGCCAGGCCTAATCGGCCAACATCAGTGCCCGACCTCACTAATGCTCTTGTGGATGAATAGAAGCAAGTTCCCGCAGCAATGTTCCAACATCTAGTGGAAAGCCTTCCCAGAAGAGTGGAGGCTATTATAGTAGCAAAGGGGGGACCAACTCCTTTATTAATGCATGTTTTTGGAATGAGATGTTCGACAAGCAGGTGTCCACATACTTTTACCCATGTAGTGTATCACTGCATTGTCCCCAAGTTCTCTCATGTGCTATACATTCCAGGGCTCCAAAAGACTACCTGAAACAGCTGACCACACAATCTAAATCACAGGTGGGCAACGTGAAGCCAAACACATTGGGAATAGAGCCAAGGGAAAGGAGAGTGCCCATTCAGCTGATGGTCAGCAAACTGAGAGGGAGTGAGGCTCTGAGATTGTGTAACACACATCCTAAGGCAAGAGGGAGATGGGTTCATTTAAGTCCTCACTGCAGCGTAGTGCTTTTTAGGTACTGCTTTGTGATTCTATCTATTGTACAGCAGGGCACTGTACTGCATGTGTGGGAGCTCTTCACTGTTACTGCAACATATAATCGTGTTCAATTATAAAAAAAAAACATTACATAAACCTATGATTTGCTGTGCATAGCATAATTTTTATATGTATTCTTGTGAAATATAGATTATAAACTCATGACTTAGCAAAAATGATGTAACTTGGCATTCGGTTTTTAGTTGAAAGCCAGGACACAAAAATGTAAATCAGGGTGTCCAAAATGTAACTGTACTGTAGGTTTGCTGATGAGGTATAATTCCAATTTTTATGGACTTCAAGATTGCACCATTAACTTTTGTTTCAGAAGTAGTTTGAACTTCCTAAAACAGTGGTGGATATGTGGACTCAGCAGTCCTCCAAGCTATGTGGACTGATGTATTTATAGTTAAGAGTGAACTTCCAGAAAGACTTCCAGCTTGTGTACCTTCGAAAAAATGACACCTCCATTGTTCTATGCTCAATTAAGTCTTAACTAAATTTTGCCGGGTCCAAGTTTTCACCCCATTTAAAAGGAGACTTGTTGTTGTACCCTACAAATATATGCAGCATTTGTGTCAGTCATTAAGCTTGTTCCCACTCTCAATCATGTTTAGCTAGAAGATTGGGCATCTGACAGAGGCAGATGGCCAGGGAGGAACAGGGGGCAAAGGAAAGTGTGGCTAGAATGTGGTAACATTCATTACACTAGCTAGGTTTACATCCAATTGGTGACAGATTAATGCGCATTTGGTAACACTTCCTTTTAAGTGGTACTTATTACAGTGTAATTACATGTGTAATTAAACTAACAAGTATCGTAGTGAATTGTAACGACTCATATTTACAATATAATAACAACATGTACCTGGTAATAATTGCGGTCTGTAATTACAGAAGGGTAACAACGAATGCTTGTTACCATGCTTGTTACAAATGGGCAGGTTTCCACTAAGGTTTCACATAAAAATATATATATATTGTTTAATCATTTAATGGTGTATTTGAAAATGGGTCAATTCCTTTAACCTCTAAAAGGGGTATTAAGCTAACATATGGAATTGTTTTAAGATGGTCATACCATGGATCATTTAGATATTTGATTTTGAATTGAGAACCCCTTTAGGTACATAATGATTTTTTTTTAAGATTCAATATTGAATTTGGCCTTTACTATTATAGCCCATAGAAACACATTGAATAGCACATTCATGAAGCTGATTTTCTCAACCACACTGTTGAGAAAATGGCCCTTGAACATGTTGGTGCACCTACTGGAGAGCTCGTCTTTGTCTACACCTATTCAGCATTTTTCACACCCCTTTTTACACCCTCTTAAGCCTTAGCCCCACCCATCTCTTTAAGGTAAAAAAACAAAGCTTTCAAGACTAAAAGTGGTGATAGTAGTAGCCTACAATAAGGAAAAACTCTGGGTAAAAATACACTTTATCTAGTCCTTGGCCTATATCCTGATCTGACTTTGAAAGTGTCAAGATAAAAATATTTTATATATATTTTATCATTATTAGATGATGCCTACCCAGACACATTATATTACCACCACATCTATCTAAGTGGATGGCTCACTATTGTCTAGACATGTACACATGTTCATGAAATAAAATAGATGGCCATAATCACCCCCAGACACACCTAGCTAACTTGATGGGTCAGATAATAATAATTGTATTTATGCAGATATTACATGTACTCTGTGGTGTACTAGTGTGTTTATTTCTCACTTGGATGGCACTTTCAGAAGCTGGTGGTTAGATCGTCAGGCTGTGTAACGTACTTTGTAGGTACGCTATAATTACAAGTAAATACCCCTCAAAATACACTTAACTAACTAAATCCTGTGTAACAACTAGTAAGTACATTGTACTTACGTGCAGCGAGGCATCCAGTATGTTATATTTATTAATATAAACGATACTCACGCAACTGGGCAAAACAATAAACAGAACGAAACGAAACGAAGATCGTAACATATAACATAGACTTACAACACACAGACGCTATGCCTAAACAATAACCCACGACATACTATTGAAAACCCCAAACATATATATGGTTCCCAATTAGAGACAACGACACTCAGCTGCCCCTAATTGGGAACCATTACCCCAACATAGAAATAGAACACCTAGAACTCAAAAAAAACCTTCACCAAAACGAAACCTAAACACGCCAGCCTAAAACTCTGGCCTGGACGTGACACTCAGGTAGCATCAGGCTTGATTTTTCGATCAAATCTCTAATTAAATCCAGACATAGGCCTATTTATATGCTTTAAATGTTTTTGAATGACAGTTCTGGTTTTGGATGCCCGGATGCCCCAAACAATCTGAAAGGGGATTCATCAGAGAAAACGACTTTACCCCAGTCCTCAACAGTCCAGTCCCTGTACCTTTTGCGGAATATCAGTCTGTCCCTGATGTTTTTCCTGGAGAGAAGTGGCTTCTTTGCTGCCCTTCTTGACACCAGGCCATCCTCCAAAAGTCTTCGCCTCACTGTGCGTGCAGATGCACTCACACCTGCCTGCTGCCGTTCCTGAGCAAGCTCTGTACTGGTGGTGCCCAGATCCCGCAGCTGAATCAACTTTAGGAGACGGTCCTGGCGCTTGCTGGACTTTCTTGGGCACCCTGAAGCCTTCTTCACAACAATTGAACCGCTCTCCTTGAAGTTCTTGATGATTCAATAAATGGTTGATTTAGGTGCAATCTTACTGGCAGCAATATCCTTGCCTGTGAATCCCTTTTTGTGCAAAGCAATGATGACGGCGTGTGTTTCCTTGCAGGTAACCATGTTTGACAGAGGAAGAACAATGATTCCAATCACCAGCCTCCTTTTTAAGCTTTCAGTCTGTTATTTGAACTTAATCAGCATGACAGAGTGATCTCCAGCCTTGTCCTCGTCAACACTCACACTTGTGTTAACGAGAGAATCACTGACATGATGTCAGCTGGTCCTTTTGTGGCAGGGCTGAAATGCAGTGGAAATGTTTTGGGGGATTCAGTTCATTCGCATAGCAAAGAGGGACTTTAAAATTAATTGCAATTCATCTGATCACTCTTCATGACATTCTGGAGTATATGCAAATTGCCATCATACAAACTGAGGCAGCAGAGTTTGTGAAAATTAATATTTGTGTCATTCTCAAAACTTTTGGCCACGACTGTCACAACTTCCCCCGAAGTTGGTCCCTCTCCTTGTTCAGGCAACGTTCGGCGGTCGATGTCACCGGTTTTCTAGCCATGGTCGATCCACTTTTCATTTTCCATTGGTGTTGTCTATGTTTTACACACCTGGTTTCAATCCCACAATTACTTGTTCATTATTTAACCCTCTGTTCTCCCATGTTTGTTTGTGATAGTGTTTGGTTATTGTATTGCGGTCCATTACTATGGGCTTGGCTATATTATGTTGTGTATTGTGAATATTATTTGAGTAAATTGATATTATTACTCATATCTGCTGTCCTGCGCCTGACTCCTCTACACCAGCATCACACAGAAGCATTACAGAAGCACTCACCCGACGAATGGAGCCAGCAGGAGCAGACGCTCTCCCTGCAGCGGTAGAGGAACGCGTCCAGCAGCACGCGACCATGTTGCAACGTCTGGGCACCGCCATGTATCACATGCTGCAGACGATGGATCGTTGGGAGAGAGAAGGAGGTCTTCCAGCGCCTTCACTAGCTCCACTTCAGCAGGCCCCACTATCCACCCCTCCTTCACCCGGTCCCAGCGGGATTCGGCTCGCACTCCCGAGGGAGTATGATGGGACGGCTGCCGGATGCCAGGGATTCCTACTCCAGCTGGAACTATACCTGGCGACCGTCCACCCAGCTCCTTCGGGACGTGAGAGCGTGTCCGCCCTCGTCTCCTGCCTCTTAGGCAAAGCCCTGAGAGTGAAGGAGACGCGGCGTTGGACCATTACACAGAGTTCACCCGCGTCTGTTCCATCTGAGGCAGGGGACGAGGAGAGCGCAGGATTTCGCTTTGGACTTCCGGAACCTGTCCGCCAGCGCATGATGGAACGACAGGGCCCTGATCAATCACTACCGGTGCATTCTGCGTGAGGAAGTCCGTCGGGAGTTGGCCTGCCGAGACACCACCCTCACATTGGACCAGCTGGTGGACCTGTCCATCTGGCTAGACAACCTGCTGGCTACCCGCGGACGTCCGGATCGGGGCCTGTCAGTTCCATCCCCCAGCACCTCCGATCCGACGCCCATGGAGCTGGGAGGTGCTGCGCTCAGGGGGACTGGAGGAGGGGCCATTCTCTGCACCATCTGTGGCCGCAGAGGGCACACTGCTGGTCGGTGCTGGGCGGGGTTCCTCAGGGAGTTGAGGCAGCAGGCAGGGCACTGTCGTGTGTCACCCCAGGTGAGTCGGCACCAGGCTCACCCAGAGCCCCCTGTTGCTCACATTTATGTGTTTATAACATTTCCTGAGTTTCCCCCGCATTCCCAGCATAAGATGCTCGTAGACTCAGGCGCAGCTGAGAATTTTATTGTCCGTTCATTTGCCCATAGTTTAGGGATCCCCATTATTCCTGTGGATATGCCCTTCCCTGTGCACGCCCTAGATAGTCATCCGTTAGAGTCAGGGCTGATTAAGGAGGCCACAGCTCCACTAGGCATGGTTACGCAAGAGGGTCACAGGGAGAGAATCAGTCTCTTCCTTATTGATTCTCCTGCGATTCCCGTGGTTCTCCTGTGATTAACCTGGTTGGCCTGTCATGACCCCACTATTTTATGGCAACAGAGGGCTCTCAAAGGGTGGTCATGAAAGTGTTCATGGAGGTGTGTAGGGGTTTCCATCGGTGCGACTACGGTGGAAAGTCTAGACCAGGTCTCCACCGTGCGCATCCCCTCAGAATATGCCAATTTGGCTCGCGCCTTCTGTAAGAAGAGGGCGACTAAATTACCACCCCGTCGACGGGGGGATTGTGCGATAAATCTCCTGGTAGACGCAGCACTTCCCAAGAGTCACCTGTATCCTCTGTCCCAGGAGGAGACGGCGGCTATGGAAACATATGTCTCCGAATCCCTGGGGCAGGGATACATTCGGCCCTCCACTTCACCTGCCTCCTCAAGTTTCTTTTAAGTAAAGAAGAAGGATGGAGGTCTGCGTGTATTGACTATCGGGGTATCAGTCAGATCACTGTGAGGTACAGATACCCGCTGCCTCTCATAGCCAGTGCGATCGAGTCAATGCACAGGGCGAGCTTCTTCACAACATTGGATCTCAGGAGTGCTTACAACCACGTGTGTATCCGGGAGGGGGAAGAGTGGAAGACGGCATTTAGTACCACCTCAGGGCACCATGAGTGCCTCTTTATACCGTACGGGTTAATGAGTGCTCCATCAGTCTTCCAGGCCTTTGTTGATGAGATTTTCCGGGACCTGCACGGGCAGAGTGTAGTGGTGTATATCGACGACATTCTGATATTCTCCGCTACACGCGCCGAGCATGTGTCCCTGGTGCACAGGGTGCTTGGTCGACTGTTGGAGCATGACCTGTACGTCAAGGCTGAGAAATGTCTGTTCTTCCAACAGTCCGTCTCCTTCCTAGGGTACCACATTTCCACGTCAGGGGTGGAGATGGAGAGTGACCACATTTCAGTCGTGCGTAATTGGCCGACTCCCACCACGGTAAAGGAAGTACAGCGGTTCCTAGGGTTTGCCAATTACTACCGGAGGTTTATTCGGGGCTTTGGTCAGGTAGCGGCTCCCATTACCTCAATGCTGAAGGGGGGCCGGTGCGACTGCAGTGGCCGGCTGTGGCGGACAGGGCTTTGGTCACCTGAAGGCTCTGTTTACCTCGGCTCCCATGCTGGCTCATCCGGATCCCTCTTTGGCCATAGTGGAGGTGGACGCATCCGAGGCTGGGATAGGAGCCGTGCTCTCTCAGCGCTTGGGTACGCCACCGAAGCTCCGCCCCTGTGCCTTCTTTTCGAAGAAGCTCAGCCCAGCGGAGCGAAACTATGATGTGGGGGACCGGGAGCTGTTGGCTGTCATCAAGGCTCTGAAGGCGTGGCGACATTGGCTTGAGGGGGCTAAACACCCTTTTCTCATCTGGACTGACCACCGCAATCTGGAGTACATCCGGGCGGCAAGGAGATTGAACCCTCGCCAGGCAAGGTGGGTCATGTTCTTTACCTGTTTTGTTTTCCCCCTGTCCTACCAACTAGGTTTCCAGAACGCTAAGGCAGACGCACTGCCCCTGATGTATGACACAGAGGAGCGGTCCATGGATCACATTCCCATACTCCCGGCCTCTTGCCTGGTGGCACCGGTAGTGTGGGAGCTGGACGCGGACATCGAGCGTGCGTTACGTACAGAGCCCACTCCATCTCAGTGTCCAGCTGGGCGCCTGTACGTTCCGTCTTCTGTCCGCGACCGGTTGATCTATTGGGCCCACACGTCACCCTCCTCTGGTCATCCTGGCATCGGTCGGACAGTGCGCTGTCTAAGTGGGAAGTACTGGTGGTCCACCTTGGCCAAGGACGTGAGGGTTTATGTTTCCTCCTGCTCGGTGTGCGCCCAGTGCAAGGCTCCTAGGCACCTGCCCAGAGGGAAGGGGTCTGGGCGGCGTTCATCCCACGGGCAGAGATGGCCCAAAACTCACTCCGCCACTCCTCCACTAACCTCTCTCCTTTCCAGTGCATACTGGGGTATCAGCTGGTTTTGGCACCTTGGCTTCAGAGCCAGATTGAGGCTCCTGCGGTGGACGAATGGTTTAAGCGCTCGGAGGAGACCTGGGACGCCGCCCATGTGCACCTGCAATGAGCCGTGAGGTGGCAGAAGGTGAGTGCCGACCACCACCGCAGTGAGGCCCCGGTGTTCGCACCGGGGGGCCGGGTCTGGCTCTCGACCCAAACCTGCCCCTCCGCCTGCCCTGCCGGAAGTAGGGTCCGCGGTTTGGGGGCCATTTAAAGTCCTGAGGAGACTGAACGAGGTTTGCTACAGGTTACAGCTTCCCCCAGATTACCGCATTAATCCCTCGTTCCATGTGTCTTTCCTCAGGCCGGTGGTGGCTGATCCACTCCAGGAGTCTCAGGTGCGGGAGGTTCCACCGCCCCCTCTGGACATCGAGGGGGCCCCGGCGTATGCTGTTCGAGCCATCCTGGACTCGAGGCGTCAAAAGAGGGGCCTTCAGTACCTCGTGGAGTGGGAGGGTACGGTACGGAGGAGAGATGCTGGGTACCGGTGGAGGATGTTCTGTACCCTTCGTTACTGCGGGAGTTCCATCGTCTCCATCCGGATCGCCCTGCGCCTCGTCCTCCGGGTCGTCCCCGAGGCTGGTGTCAGCGCGCTGCTGGATCCGCGCGTCAAGGGGGAGGGGGGGTACTGTCACGACTTCCGCCAAAGTTGGTCCCTCTCCTTCTTCGGGCGGCATTCCGCGGTCAACTTCAACGGTTTTCTAGCCATCGTCGATCAACTTTTCATTTTCCATTGGTTTTGTCTATGTTTTACACACCTGGTTTCAATCCCACAATTACTTGTTCATTATTTAACCCTCTGTTCCCCCATGTTTGTTTGTGAGTGTTTGGTTATTGTATTGCGGTCCGTTACTGTGGGCTTGGCTATATTATGTCAGGTATTTCGGGTAGCCTTCCACAAGCTTCCCAAAATAATAAGTTGGGTGAATTTTTGCCCATTTCTCCTGACAGAGCTTGTGTAACTGAGTCAGGTTTGTAGGCCTCCTTGCTCCTTGTGTCATGCACAAAGTAGATGTCCTATCCGACTTGCCAAAACTATAGTTTGTTAACAAGAAATTTGTGGAGTGGTTGAAAAACAAGTTTTAATGACTTCCGACTTCAACTGTAAGTACATTTTGCTGTACTGAATAAAAAATACAAGTTAAATGGGTTTGCATTGCATTTTCAACTCTACTGTTTTCTCACCAAAAATGTTGCGTTATATAGCAAGTGTGCCCACTCTGGTATTGGCAAGTGTGTTCTAGCCAACAGCACTATCTGCTTGCTGTTGGCTAGAGTGCACGTGTAGCCTACATGATAAGATTATATGGACAAAAGAGCGAGATTATTATTTAAACGGCAGCAAAGCATAGGTTATCATGTCAGCAGAATAAGACGCTAGATATTTATTGGAATGGACCGTCAAGCTCATCAGCTTGCACTTTCACCAGCCTGTGAAGTTCATCATAACATATTTCATCTGTAGCGTCATAATACATTAGCATAATACATGACATTTCTCGCATCATTCATTTTACCAACACAAAAAGATCTCAACTTGTGTAGCGTATTTAGTTTTTTCAACATATGGAAAGTTTACCAAACTTTTAAATTTTTTATCCAACATACTTTGCTCCCATAAAAAGGTTGGATGGAAACCTTGTTAGTGATACTAAAGGCAGATGGGTGTTTGAGTGGGCTAAATTAGCAGGCTGCATTAGCTAGCTAAGTAAGTGAAAGTGATAATGAAAAAAAATTAACAAATATAGCTAGCTCTCTTTCTCTCTGTTGCTTCTCCTTAATTTTTGAAGAACTTAATTTGTTCAAAACTGTTAAACTATTGTATTTCTCTCAGAGTCAACTACTCACCACATTTTATGCACTGCAGTGCCAGCTAGCTGTAGTTTATGATTTCAGTACTGGACTCATTCTCTGATCATTTGATTGGGTGGACAACGTTAGCTCATGCTGAAAGATCTCTGATAGGTTGAAGGATGTCCTCCGGAAGTCGTCATAATTACTGTTTAGACTAATGATTATATCCCTAGATCAGCTAGATGTAGGCAAGAGTGTGGTATTGAACGTGCCACTGTCTGTCACCTTGCTTACTCCAATTGGACTTTCGACATGTGCACCTACGTTATAAACTTGAATTGGTAGGCTAGGCTGTAGTCAACCTCATGATGGGTATAGAGAAAATGGGTGTATTAGCCTAAACCTATCGATGTTACATTGAGCTGGGTGAAAGGAATATGAATGACAGTCCTCCAACATGCTGTAATAGAAATAAGGCTATGCTTATAAAATAAAATAAAACGTCCTCCCCAATTTTAAACGGCACCGACTGCCACTGGTGTCCGCGTGAGTGACCAAGTTACAGTAACGGGCCTCAACATCACCTTCTAACCAGACAGCACTATAGTGGGCAAAACAAAAACCCATCAGAATTAAGTGTACTAGCGGGTGAGGGCATTCACAGCCAACTGCTCAGACGAGCTCCAGCTAGATGTTTTTTTCATGATTCTAGGTCTCGCTGGATTAGCGACCAACAGTTTTTTTCACCTTATGTTGGTTGGTGATGTACAGTACTTCAGCACAATGAGTTACACATGTAGTTATATGCTCCTCATCTCCAGCAGCCAACTTGGAAGCCACCAGCCTGAGGAGGAGAAAGATTCACTATGTGTGGAAGCTCAGTTAGGCGAGCCTACATCACATCAGCATGGGTGAAGAATGGTCTGCTAACCTCAGGATCACTCCAATGCTAAATAATGTTCATTCATACAGGGAGCTGCTAAATGAAGTACCCCATATATACTTTAGTACTTCTACTAGGCAATTACTTTATATCTCACTCAAATTAAATGAAACACTGCTTAAGAACTGTAACATAATTGGGCAATTCATAGACCATTTCAGGCTTTTAGTATCTTGATTATTTAGTCAATAATCAACACATTTCCTATATTAATTCTCACCATTATCTCTAATAGACTGCGCTACTGTATCAACACAGCTAAGCACTACCTCAACAGTGTGTTTAATTCAAATATTACTTGGGATATATGATATAGTCTCACTCAGAGAGAAATACTGCATCTGCCTGAGGACATGTATTTATATTCAGTAATCTGCCTTTACTCAGTGTAATTGCATCTGATGGCCTCCAAACGTTCAGAATATTTCCGAAGGGTGTAATGGACGTCTGAATCAATTACCTGCAACTCCCATCAAGGTGCAGTGTACAGTCTCAGAGAAGCAGATCATACTGACACAGCACACAACACACTGCCTGCTGAGAGTGACCAAACACTTTATAGACTATTACACGTTATTAATGCATTTATTTTATGAAGATACAGAACATGGCATATGATATTATTCATATCTTTATCTTAAACCCCTTTTCACACTATCGTACTGACCCAAACCAAGCTACGCTGCCTCTGATGTTTTCTTTTTAAACTGTCATTTCCACCACAGTTAAGCAACTATGGTGGATACATAACCAGTCCAGAACACTTTTTATTTATTTTATTTAACCTTTATTTAACTACACACTACAGCTTCGTCTAGCTTGGCTTGGTTCGGCTCAGTACTGTGAAAAGCCCTTGATTGTTGTTAATGTCAGGCATAATCAGTACAAGTGAGTAGATAATAGGTTGAGGCGTACGTTGGTAGGTTGAAGCGTACATGTACACATCTGTGTCTGTGTTAATGCATGATGTAAAATAAAAGATTAACCATTGCACAACAGTATTGCAAAAACAGCCACACATGCCTCTATGTGGGAAACAGCCACCCCTCATACATACACATGTTACAGAGATTGGATGCCAGATGGGTTTCCTCAGACAACGTCATGGCAGATGCAGAGTAACCACCTCCAGCCTCAGGCACTGTTCTCCTCTATGTGTTGTTACCACTACCTCATGGTCCCACTCCCAGGTCCACACCAGAATACCTTTCCTTACCATACATACCAAACACCCACCATTATTCAATGATGTATGTTAAATGATGTTTATTTCACCTTGCTTGGGGAAATGTTTACATAGCAATGCAGAGATTGGTTTGCCTCAATGAGGTTTTAGTGAATGGTAGCATGGGGAGCATTATGGCAGACATCCACACAGCCATCTATGATAACGTAGGCTAAAGTACGAAAGGAGAGGAAATAATCTCCCATCACTAATAACTTGCATTGGCAGGCACAGTATAGCCTACGTACAGTATACAAAGTGATTTGTGTGGACACAAGACAATGGATGGAGAGTGCTACTGACAGCCGGCCGGCCATTAGAGGTGTGAGGATGCTCTTGTGACACCTACTGGTCTGCATATTCTCAATTTCCATCCTTTTGAGCGGCTCATAAAAAAGCTGGAATAAGGGAGACACTGCAGATGATGAAAAGATATGACAATTGGTCTCAGATATTTGAGAAAATGTACAGAAAATGAATAAAAATGCTATGATGCCCCAGTGAAACATCACAGTTGCCTAGGTCTGTATCAAAAGAGAGGTTTCCTAGTTTGTAATACTGTTCTATTAATGTATTATTTAATTTCATCAGTGTTTTAATGGGTTGGACATGGACCTTATAGATAGACCTATGGTAGGCTACTAAATCCATTAGTAAATATGTATTGATCTGAAATTGAACAGTCTGCCTACATGAATTATCACATACTGTAGCTACATTTGATTCACTTCCAGATATCTCACATGTAACTTTTACACATGAGATGAATATAATTTGTTTACAATAATAAGTTGTGCAAAAACAAATAAAAGATAACTATTGTAAAATATGCTGTGTCTGTAAAATGTATATAGTATGTATAAGATGGAAGTAGAAGCCTAAGTGTTGTCGTCCATTAGTTTAGTCAAGTTAGGTGAGGGGTGGTAGGGTTAGGGGACAATAATAAAGGGGAAAAAAAAAAATGTATAATATAGATATATATATATATATATATATATATATACCAGCCTATATATATATACCAGTTACCAGCCTCATAAATTGCAGCCCAAATACATTATTCAGAGAGTTCAAGTAACAGACACATCTCAATGTCAACTGTTCAGAGGAGACTGCGTGGACATTAGACCGGTGGAAATCTGTCCTTTGGTCTGATGAGTCCAAACTTGCCGTGTCTTTGTGAGCTGCAGAGTAGGTGAACAGATGATCTCTGCATGTGCAGTTTCCACCGTGAAGTATGGAGGAGGAGGTGGGATGGTGTGGGGGTGCTTTGCTGGTGACAATGTCTGAGATTTATTTAGAATTCAAGGCACACTTAACCAGCATGGCTACCACAGCATTCTGCAGTGATACACCATCCCATTTGTTTTTCATCAGGACAATGACTCAACACGCCTCCAGGCTGTGTAAGGGCTATTTTACCAAGAATGAGAGTGAAGGAGCGCTGCATCAGATGGCCTGGCCTCCACAATCACCCGACCTCAACCGAATTGAGATGGTTTGGGATGAGTTGGACTGCAGAGTGAATGAAAAGCAGCCAGTTCAGCATATGGGAACTCAATTCAAGACTGTTGGAAAGCCTTCCGGGTGAAGCTGGTTGAGAGAATGCCAAGCGTGTGCAAAGCTGTCATCAAGGCAAAGGGTGGCTACTTTGACGAATCTCAAATATAAAATATATTTTGATTTGTTTAACACTTTTTTCGTTACTACATGATTTCATATGTGTTATTTCATAGTTTTTAAATAAAATAAATATATCATGCACTTTTAAATAAACTGTAATTATTTTATCGTCAAAAGTAAATAATTGAGACATGTTTTTGACATACCAAACGATTGTATCTCCATTACCATTAATACAATGTTTTACGCAAAGAAAAGGCGCACAATTGTTATGAGCTGATGTAATTAACTTGTGAAATCCACGGCTGTGCAAACATTGGCCGACAGCTTTCCTGCGTCTCATCAAGAATGTCAAACGCTCCTCGGTCACAGGCTCACAGCGGCATAGGAATGTCTGGGTTTTGTTTAAACTCTGCTGCTTTCATCGCTTCAATCCAGTCGTTTCAATGCTGCGCTTCGCTATTTCCCGGACCCTGAGAATTAGCCTACTCCCTTAACTCATCACTCAAGCCACCTATCACTGCTTTCCTCTCAAATCAGTGTAACTATAGGTACTGAAGCAGTGCCATCGAACTTCAAAACCCGCCCGTCTGGGATGGATTCACCGCGGTTTCTCACACAATTTATTACCAAGTGGCAGGACTAAATAGTTTGCAGGTATTTATTTTCGTGGGGACTGTGGTGAGAGAATTTATACTCCTATATTTTGTTTCCTTTTTATAGGTGGAATAAAGAACTTCGCACCACAACATACATTATGGGAATGTATATGCATTTGCTGCTTTTGCAGTATTTGATTTTGAGTTTTATGTGCAATGCACTCGCTTTCGTCGAAGAACCCACAGATAAGCATGCGAAGTCGGATGGATATTGCGGCAGGATTTTACGGGCACAGACACAGGGTACACGGAGAGATGGCTACAATGAGTTTCGGCTAAGAGTCGAGGGGGACCCCGAAAACTACCAACCTGCAAGCATCTACAGAGGTATGCAACTAGAGCACATTTTACTTAGTTACTTGCTTGGCTTTTGTTATACCCACCAAATTGAAGTGGCTTTGAAATGACAACTATCAGAAAGTAGCTTACTCCATTAGCCTAACACCAAAGTCAAGTTTAAGTTCTGTGCTTAAGTGACTTCATTTCGCAAATGTAGCCAACCAGAGTAGGCTACTTATCACACCTCATTATGTCACTTGAAATGCAAAACATGTAGGGACAGTTCGAAATTTACTGGGGGCGGGGTTGGTCCAACTCAAATTGATATAAAACAAATGCACCCCCCTCCCCAATGCAGTGTTCATTTTGGCACTCTTTTTTTAGATTTAGTCTAGTCTTAGTCATTTTGACTAAAATATCATTAAGTCTTAGTCATATTTGCCATTTAAATAATGATTTAGTCTAGTTATTGTCAAAATGACACAAACAGTGGGCCATTTTAGTCAACTAAATGCCCTTTCATTTTAGTCACATCAAATCTGTATTGCCTCATTAATTTATAGTAAACATAAATCACTGACTTCCATTTGAACAAACATACATAGCCTTGTCCTACCAACATATCCTTCTGCATAACATCATATTTTCTTCCCAAGCATAACATATTTTCTTCCCAAGAGCAGAAATATGACAGACATGTACATAATATATAACAATGATCTGGCCATCTAAGGGGACCTAATTCAGCCTACCTAGATATTGCATATTACATACAAAACAATCACACACACAAGCAGAGAGAGCGAGAGGGAGAGTAGTACAATCACCAGATGCAAAGTAGTATGGGTTACACCTCTGTCACTCAGTTGTCATTGTTATCAACGTTCCACAGACGTTGCAGCCACATTGATGTCCAAAAGTAGAATGGGGCTAATGACTGTTTCGCCCAGTGATGTAGTCGAGTCACTAAACCTCGAATCAGAATCGAGTCCCCTGTGTTCGAGTCCGATCAATTAATGAGTCACCAATGGTCGAATCACGAGTCCCTATGGCTAAAGTCTGAGTCCTCGTGTTCAAGTCTGAGTCACTGGGTCCACATTAACTCAAAATAAAGTTATTTACCCAGTCAGATATAGTGCAGTGGGATTTTGTCAATAAATTGTTCGCTGTCCATTTCCCTTTCTTTCCATGCCACAAGGGCCACGTTCAGTTGCAAAACATACTTGAAAGCTGCCGACAGAAATTCCATTAACAGAGCCAACATTATTCCTTATTCAAAATGTCAGAGAGGCATGTTTGTTCTACATAGCATATTTCTATCCGAATGTTACAAAACGTTGCGTCCTGCTGAACGCGCCCCAGGTTCTTAGCTATAGCTAGCTAATGAGATAACATGACTGAACGAGGTGTTGCCTTAACAAATAGTTAACTGTCCAGTCAGCAAGTAGCCTAGTTTTAGAAAAGCCCGGTATATGCTTTATGAATGTAAAATGCACAATAGAAAGAAAAAAAATGTAGCGCCGCTATTATGGGTAATATCTTTTGGATGGTAATAGCTAGAATCAAGCAATTATGTCAGAGGATATGAAGGAGACTTGGTTAGTATGTTGGTTACAGAACCTGGCTATGAAATGCAGTGGGGAAAGTGTGAGGGTTGAGTGAGACTATAAATTCAGCAACTTTTCTATACTCAAGGGAGTATTGTATTGTTTTTAATTTCATAAAGCAGCTTGTGCTTCTTAAATGGCAACGGGTAACTAACTAGAAGTCTGGTGGTGACTGGTTAGCTACAGCGAAGCAAGCGTTGCCTGCACATTATGTGTACTCGGAGCCTGTCGGCCCACACTCATCGCTTGCTCGCCTGCAGCTCACCAGCTGATGTACGCTAGGGTGAGTGTGCCAGGTGTGCCACGTCCTTCCCACTGCTGAACAGAACTGTGCTGCAAATATGAATTGTGCTTAACACTGAAAATCTCAATCTCTCCAAAAACGTTTGTCCATTCCATTTAGTAGTCAGATGTTAGCCAACTGAAATTATATATTTTTTTCTTTAGTATAGTTTTTTTCTGGGTCTATTTAGCAGTTATAGTCATGTCAATTGAAAAATCGGTGTTTGACCAATTTTTTGGTCACTTTTTGTTGACACATACTGCCCCAATGTAATTTATTTTTCACTTAACCCTCCCCTTGCACTTGAGCATGCTTTAGTGGCACAGTCAATGCCACGCAAGGCTATGGGCCAGAAGGTTGCGGGTTCGCCAACGCACTCTCCCTGCCTGTTTCATTACACTAAGATCAGAGTCGGCTGCAGACAATGATCAGCTAGGGGGAAATCAGATTTTCAACATTTTGATGCCATATTTATAATTCTATAAAATATGTGCAACGAATTTTCCACAAATGTTCTGTTCCAATGCACCACACAACCAATAAACAAAGCATAACGACTCCGACACTTTACATTTTTGAACATCACAATAAATGGACTGTGTCAACCTCGACAAACAGAAAATACCTCCTTCCCTATCTTGTAGGCCTACCCAGTATCAAATGCTTTTAAAGTTTTTGGTGTTTTGTAACGGATGTTGATTGATTTTATTTGTCAGTCATTTTTTGTTGTTGGAATATACACATTTTTTAGATATGCACATTCTACGTATTTTCTACCAGCATGTCACATGTGCAACAAGAGGAAAAAAACTCTAGACCACCTTTACTCCACACACAGAGACGCATACAAAGCTCTCCCTCACCCTCCATTTGGCAAATTTGACCATAATTCTATCCTCCTGATTCCTGCTTACAAGCAAAAAATAAAGCAGGAAGTACCAGTGACTCGCTCAATACGGAAGTGGTCAGATGACGCGGATGCTACGCTACAGGAGTGTTTTGCTAGCACAGACTGGAATAAGTTCCGGGATTCATCCAATGGCATTGAGGAGTATACCACCTCAGTCACCGGCATCATCAATAAGTGCATCGACGACTTCATCCCCACAGTGACCTTACGTACATTTCAGAAACCGAAGCCATAGATTACAGGCCACATCCGCACGAGCTAAAGGCTAGAGCTGCCGCTTTCAAGGAGCGGGACACTAATCTGTACACTTATAAGAAATCCCGCTATGCCCTCAGATGAACCATCAAACAGGCAAAGCGTCAATACAGGAATAAGATTGAATCCTACTACACCGGCTCTGACGTTCATAAAGATTTTCATGCAAATATTCTAACTTCTGCATAATAACAATATGCGCATTTGTGAGTTGTTTCCATGCTGTTTAATTAGAGCGGGCTACCGTAGAGTACGGGAAAAAAATATAAACGCAACATGTAGTGTTGGTCCCATGTTTCATGAACTGAAATAAAAGATCCCCCAAAAAATTCAGACACAAAATCTTATTTCTCTCAAATTTAGTGCACAAATTTGTTTGCATCCCTGTTAGTGAGCATTTCTCCTTTCCCAAAATAATCCTTCCACCTAACAGGTGTGGTATTTCAAGAAGCTGATTAAACAGCATGATTATTACACAGTTGCACCTTGTGCTGGATACAATTAAAGGCCATTCTAAAATGTGAAGTTTTGTCACAACACAATGCCACCGATGTCTCAAGTTTTAAAGGGCATGCTGACTGCAGGAATTTCCATCAGAGCTGTTGCCGGAAAATGTAATTTTTATTTCTCTACCATAAGCCGCCTCGAACGTCGTTTTAGAGAATTTGGCAGTACGTCCAACTGGCTTCACAACCACAGACCACGTGTAACCATGCCAGCCCAGGACCTCCACATCTGGCTTCTTCACCTGCTGGATCTTCTGAGACCAGCCACCCGGACAGCTGGTGAAACGGAGGAGTATTTCTGTCTGTAATAAAGCCCTTTTGTGGAGAAAAACTTATTCTGATTGGATGGGCCTGGCTCCACAGTGGGTGGGCCTGGTTCACCCATAGCTTCGCCCCTGCCCAGTCATGTGAAATTATAGGACAACTTGGGAGAATGATGATCTGGAAATGACAGCGCATCTCAGTATCAGAACTTAAAATACAGCCAGACTGGCCTGCTAATGTGCCTTTCTAGACCTTATAAACTGTTGAGAGTAGACCCACAGCAGATCCAAATGGAATGAAACATTAAAATCACAGGGCTTTAGGGCTGTTATTGAAATGACATTTTCACTGCAGCCTAGAGTCTAATTTTGTACTCAGTTGAAAACAATAATGCAATTATTCATTGTATTGTCCCTAAATAAGATCAATTGACTCAATTATTGCTAAAATGGGAAGAGGTTTGTCCATGATAAGGCGTTGCTCTGCTTTCTTGACATCTAAATCAACCAGGCATGTCCTACAAGTTCTAGTTTTGTCTCACCTGGACTGGTCCAGAACAAAGCAGCACATATCGCACTTAGATGTACACAAGGTGAAAGTGTCAGTAACATGCATGTCAGTCTCTTTTACTTTCGGTTTTGTACACTACCTTCAAACAGAAAATATTTTTCACAGCGATTTATTTGGTGCAATGATTCTCTACACTGTACTTGCTTGTTTTGTCACGAACTGAAATTAAGCGTACCCACATACTGTAGTAGGCTCCACCGGCTGAGTTTGTTTCTCTCTTCTCAGTACCTGGGAGGGTCTGCACTTGGGATGGGAATACTTACTTTATCTTTGACCTATATTCTCTTAACTCCCCTCCTTTCCTGTTTCCAGTGACTCTGTACGCCTCCAGTCCCTCCTATTTTAGAGGCTTTACACTCATCGCTCTGAAGGAGGGGAAGGAAGGAACCAGAGACGACCACTATGCTGGCAAATTCCAGGTAATATACTGTGCATGTTTGCTGTCTCATATTTGAGTAATTATCTTTGTATTCCAAAATCACCCTCCTCAAAAAGAGTCAATACATTCCTCCTAAAACCTCAGTAAGAACAGCTAAACGAAAGTTGTCTCTTTCACTCAGCTTGTGATGAAAATACACCACCTACTGCGTAAGAGAGTTCTCCAACAGTGAGAACAAACATCCTTAACTACCTCATAATATAAAAAGGAACAAACGCTCCCACAACCTGCTTAGCTTGAGCCCACACTCTGCAGTCTGGCTCCTTCGTCTCCTTGAGTGTGTAACCGTTTTCTACTCTCAAGGTTTGAATCCCATTTTCATTGGTGTCTTCAAATGTCCCTAATGCCACCCATAATAGATAATCAAATACATTCAATATGCATTATGGTCCTGTTGAGGCCATGACATGATTATTACAATCGCATTACTACTGACTGGTTTTAGGTCTTTGTAGAAGTTGTTGTCAATAATGTTAAATTTCAGTAAATATCAAGCAATCCATTCACAGCTGGGGGGCAAGCCCGCAGCCCGCCCAATGCATTAACGTTATCTCTCAATAGTAGCCACCATTTCTTTGTATATTTGAGTGATATAAAATACAAGTGTACTATTTATTGCCTGACAAGTATGTATGGTTTAGGTTAATTTTCCATCCATTGTGGACTCTGCCCGTCAAACAGAAGAAGGGCAAATTTGCCTGTGTATCGCTAAGCTAGAAATTGATAACAACCTATTGTAAAGTGGGACTGATTGTCATCAGTTAATTGCACAAATAATTGACAAACTATTCAATGAGATCAGCATGACACAGCACATTTAATTTCCCATCCTAATGAACATCTGCTGGGCGTTGTGCAAACTATCGGCCTCAATAAATGTAAATAAAACTAAAGTATGTGTAGATAAAGTTAGTAAAATACTCCACTTGTGCCTTAGACCTCAGAAACAAACAGATTTCCTAACCCTCCTCGCTCTTATTTATCTAGGCCAGAGAAGTTATTACCCAGGGAAGCAAGGGAAGCAAACTAAGTTTGTTTGGAGAGAGATGAGCCCAGATTAGATGTAACCTTGTGTTTACAGAGATTAAAAGCATCACTTTGTTTCTACATTGCCTGACAAGCTGACTCAGTTGGATATCTGCTTATTAGGTCAAAGGGTGCAAGTGCATTACATGTAGCAGGGAAAATACACATTAGTGGTGGATGATCTACAGTGGCAGACTCCTTAGTGAAGGAATATTATACCACAGCAGGATATGACATAGTGAGGGGGAGATGGTCAACAGGTCAGGGGAAATATATAGTCATCTTGACCAAGTTTCAATAGCTCCCCGTGTCATAATGACCATGGCGTCTGTTCTTGCTGTGTCTATCCTGATAAAGGTATAGTTGTACCACTCATTTTCTCACATTTAAGAAGCAGAACTCAACTTCACACCTTTTTCGAAGGCAACACATTTGGCCTGGTTTCTTTACATCATCATAATGTTAGGTCCTCAATCATACCCACATCTATCTGCCTGTAGCTCAGGACCTGAAACGAGGATATGTATATTCTTGATACTATTTGAAAGGAAACACTTTAAAGTATGTGGAGATGTGAAATTAATGTAGGAGAATATAACACAATACATCTGGGAAAAGAAAACGTGTTATATTTATTTTTGTTGCATCTTTTAAATGCAAAATAAAGGCCATACATTGAGGTAGGAAGCTGGGAATAATTTAATGTTGTCCACAACAGGGTGACAGTGTGTGTGCAAAGTTTCAGACTGATATATTTAAGAATGAAAGAGCTACATAATATGTAATATGAAGTCTCCCGAGTGGCGCAGTGGTCTAAGGCGCTGCATCTCAGCGCTAGAATCGTCGCTACAGACACCCTGGTTCGCTGTATCACATTGGGAGTCCAATATGGCGGCTCACTATTGGCCCAGCGTTGGCCAGGTTTGACCGCTGTAGACTGTCATTGTAAATAATAATTTGTTCTTAACTGACTAAATAAAGGTAAAAAAATGTTTTTTAACTCTGCCAGGTGTCCATCACGAGTTTGCCCAAATGTACCCAAGTGGCTGAATTTGTCAATTTTCTATTTTCTACATTATAGAATAATAGTGAAGACATCAAAACTATGAAATAACACATGGAATCATGTAGTGTTACCATTACCATCTCAGCCGCTGTATTTGTATAAAGCACAGTTAATCATTGCTGTTTTTATTTGGGCCAGAGATTGCACACAACTGTTATTTAGTAGCATCCTTGAGCTAGCTCTCAAGGCTGAAGCTCACTGCAGCATGACATTGATGTTCTGTTTTATTTTTTTGTATTTAAAGTCAATCTGCTAATAATTTATATAGTAATATGAGGTATAACTCTATATATTGATTCTCTAATACTGTAGCAGACATGTTCAGATATTTGTACTGTTTGAAAACTATCACATAATAAGAATTGATAGCAGAGATTGCTTGAACATCTCTACGGGTTTCCGTAGTAATATAAGTGTTTGATTGATAGGAGGTTCAAGGCAAATGTTTAGTGCTCTCGAGTCTGGAGATTTCCATCGAGATCGGAAGAAACATGCTACTTTTAAATCACATTTTGTGACATTTTAAATATTGTGTCAGAAAGTTACATCCGCCCTGAGTCCCTTGCCAAGCTATCATTTATTCCATGTCTTGATTTTCTCCGATCTGCATCTCCTTGAAAAGACACATATACTTTAGCAGGCGCTGCAAAGCATCTGTGTTTGCTGTGTCACCCGGGAGATAATGACTATGAAAACAGCAGTATTCAGCTGCTCCTCCAGACTCCCCCTCCTCCCTACAAGACAATGGACTCATTCCCCCCTCCTTCCCACAGGGTAACAAATAGATATAGGCTGGGTGTTCTGTAAGAAATGCACAGTTTCCGAAGTAACTCAACTCCAAGTTCAGCTTCCTCATATAAATGTGTTGTTTTCCTTGGCACTGTCAGTTGTTTGTAACTGCCTGTGACTGACAGGACCTCAATGGTGAAGAGGCACAAAAAGACATTTCAATATGAGTATAATGAGGCCTAAGGAATACTATGGAGGAATCCTGGTGGCGCTTATGTGAGTCAGGGAGAGAGAAAAGAGAGACACAGAGAGAGAAAGAGACAGAGAGAGTGAGAGATACTAGTTATAGTGAGGGAAGACTGGGCTCACAGGAGTGCCTAGACAGAATGCAAATTGAAACAATTGTCAGTATCAATGAAGATTTTTCTTTTCTTCTAAAAGACCTCCAGAAGGAAGTCTTCCTCTTACACAAATTTATCAAGGAAAATTGCTTCCCTCCCTTACTTTCTGTCATGTGTAAAGCATCTGGCTGTTAGATCAATATGATTGTGGAGTCAGGGCAGCCGGGCGAACATTCAACGAGGCCCCAGAGGTCATCTCTGTGTGGGTCTGCTGCTCGTCACGCCTGGCTTTTATTACTCTCTCATGGCCGTGACATAGAGGGGGACTGGGCTGGACATGGACTCACAACACTGTTTTACCACTGTTTCATTGCGTAATTTAGAGTATAAATAAATAAAATGTGTTATTTTATTACTGTCCTACTTTCAAGGACAGATGAAGGGATGCCTAGAATGTTAAGCACTGTACACGCAACTGTCAATCAACCAGTCACGTTTGTAGAGAGATGAGGTGAAACAACATACCTACAGTGGAATTCCATGTCATAATGTATTACGACAACTCTATCTATCATTTTGAACTGAAGACATCTGAGTTTTCATCAGTTTTAAGAGGAGAAGTTCACATATAAAACTGTTTGTTACAGTACGTGTAATGCCAGTGTTGGCGTCTGAAAAGGATTCCATTTGAAAACATTCAGCCACGTGTGACTGTGAAATACACTATTGATCCTTGTATGAGGGCGTAGTGGAGTGTGACGCAGCAGCGAGGTGACAACAGAATACAGATTACAGCCTATCTCAGACGCTAAACCATTGGTTTATTACAAGGAGCCCTGAATTATAGCATAGATCAATAATGAAAATTAATCATATGTCTGAGTTGTGATAATTAAAACATTAAACTTTTTCGGCACAGATGTAGTGAGCAGAGTACCATGGGTGAAAGTTAAAATACATTTCTCAAAGATTCTTGATCTATTTTTTCAAATGGAAAATGTTATTGACTCAATTACTCACTTTTTTGCATCTATAACTGTTTGTGTGTGTTAAAAAGAAACATGTGTGTGTCCAAAAAGGGACTTTGTTGAGAAGTGTTGTGTTTCTGACTGGTTTCCTGTGTTCCCTAGATCATAGATGAGGAGGACACCCAGTTCATGACCAACTGTCCCCCGGCTGTGACGGAGAGCACCCCCCGCAGGAGGACCCGGATCCAAGTTTTCTGGACAGCACCACCTTCTGGCAGCGGCTGTGTCATCCTCAAGTGGGTACTTTTTTTTATATATACTGATATTATTACAACAGTTATTACACTACTACCACTACCATTAATCACTGTTACTGGTATTTGATAATTTATTTGTTCGCTTTTGCAGAAGCAGCAGCTACTCTTTCTGTGTTCCACAAAAAGCACAAAACATGACAAGTCACAAAAACACTGATAGACAGACAGTCACACACATTTTAAATACAACAATATATAAAAAAATGATATATATTTTTTAAATGTGTTTGAGTGTCCCCTCACAGTAATATTTCTCATTTAAATCTAGAAGAGAAACAGTTAGTCTCTGGTCAACCCTCAACCAGGAAAGACTGGCATGCATGTTGTTGATGTAAGTTCTGTATGTGCAAGGCACAATGCTCTGTTTTGAGCCAGCTACAGCTTTGCCAAGTCTTTCTTTGCTTCACTTGACCATATTACCGAACAGTAATCAAGATGGGACAAGACCTGTTAATGCTAACAATTATTTGTTTCAGAATACTATTTCTCAATATTGATACAGATGGGGTCAAATATATTGGCACCTTAGCACAATTCACAATTTCTTCTTAAATAAGAACAAATTCTTATTTACAATGACAGCCTTGCAAGAGGCAGAATGCCTCCTGTGGGGACAGGGACTGGGATAAAAAAAAACCAGAATAAAACAATGTAAGACAAAACAAACAACACAGACAAACGACACTGTCAACAGCACAAATACAACAGCAAACAAAGTGTGTGCGTGGAGGCATGTGTGTTTGAAGTTCAACATGCTTCCTTACATATGGCAACGCAAACTAGTGACATTAGGTGACAACTAGAGACAACTACATGTCTGCGTGTTGCTAGTGATGTCCACCCGACAACCCTGTAGAGATCACAATGGTGATTTAGACTTCTCAGATTGATTACCTGTAACGCCCAGGCCTGGGTTTACAGGCTAGAGCATTTTGGGTTCATTTTGGTTTAGGGGTTTTCACAGTTCTATGGTGTCTAGTTCTATGTTGGGTTAATGGCTCCCAATTAGAGGCAGCTGAGTCTCGTTGTCTCTAATTGGGAACCATTTATATGTTTTTGGGAATTGCACCTTAGTTTAGCCTCGTGGGTTATTGTATGTTCATGTCATGATTATGTTAGGTTCATCAGGTTCTTGTCTAGTTAGGTTTCACGCCGTTCGAGGTTTAGTTAGGTTTCTTCCGTCGTGGTTAGGTTTAGTTCTCTTTGTGTTAGTTTAGCATTTAGCGTTAGGGCTCTCGTCTTGTTCATCGTTTTCTTGTTTTGTTCCGTCTCGTCTAGCCTGTGAATAAATCATGTATTCTGGCTACATCGCTACGCCTTGGTCTGTCCGTTCAGTAGAGAATCGTGACAGAATAACCCACCCACAAAAAGACCAAGCAGCGAGAGACCCGAGCTTAGCTCTTGGGAAAAGGAGCAGCGCAGGTGTGCGAGGACTGAGCGTGGGAGCTATGAGGACTTATATGGCGTATGGACCCTCAGAGAGAGAAAAAGTTCATTGGAACTCGCCTGGCACGGAAGCCTGTAAGGCAGCCCCAAGAAACTTTGGGGGGAGCACCGAGGGGTTGGCGGTTCAGGAGGGACTCTGAGCCAACTCCTCGTGCTTTATGGAGAGAGCGTAGGGGAGAGCGTCGCGAGCGAAGGGAGGCCGTGCTATGCAGTGTTGCGACGGTTTCCCCTATAGGGATTCAGAGGCGGTGCGAGTGATTCCCGCTCCACTCATCAGTCGGGGAAAATAAGGGTGCAGCCAGAAAGAGTGGTGCCATCGCTGCGCACTAAGTCCCGAGTACGTCTCCTGGGACCCGGATATCCTGCTCCAGTTCCGTGTGCGGTGTCTCGGTACGTGTCCGCAGCCCAGTGCGAGATCCCAGCGCCACTCATGGGTCGGGCCGAGGTCTGTGTGCTACCTGGGAGAGTGGTGCCAGCTCTGCGAGCCAGGCCTCCAGTGCGCCTTTTGGGACCAAGCTATCCTGTGGTCCTCACGGGCAGAATCTCCGGTCACGCATCCACAGCCCAGTCCGAGAGATTCCGGCTCCACTCACCCGTAAGGCCAGGGTTAGTGAGCTAGCTGGAGGTATGTCGGCTCTCCGTATCAGGTCCCAGGTCCGGGTGGAGGTTTCTACACGTCCAGTCGGTTCCACGCTCCAAGATCCCTGTTCCACGTTCCAAGATCCCTGTTCCACGTTCCAAGATCCCTGTTCCACGTTCCAAGATCCCTGTTCCACGTTCAAGATCCCTGTTCCACGTTCCAAGATCCCTGTTCCACGCTCCAAGATCCCTGTTCCACGTTCCAAGATCCCTGTTCCACGTTCCAAGATCCCTGTTCCACGTTCCAAGATCCCTGTTCCACGTTCCAAGATCCCTGTTCCACGTTCCAAGATCCCTGTTCCACGTTCAAGATCCCTGTTCCACGTTCCAAGATTCCAGTTCCGTGTTCCAAGATTCCAGTTCCGTGTTCCAAGATCCCAGTCCGTGTAGTGGTTTCTACACGTCCACGCCTGCTCCGCGCACTCCAGCTCCCGCGCGCTCAGAGAGTCCAGCACGTCCTGCTCCGGCTCCGGCACCCAGCTCCCGTGCGCCAGAGAGTCCAGCACGTCCTGTCCCGGCTCCGGCGCACTCCAGCTCCCGTGCGCTCAGAGAGTCCAGCACGCGTCCTGTCCCGGCTCCGGCGCACCCAGCTCCCGTGCGCTCAGAGAGTCCAGCACGTCCTGTTCGGCCCGGCGCACCAAGCTCCCCGTGCGCTCTGAGAGTCCAGCACGTCCTGTTCCTGCTCACGCGATCAGAGTTCCAGTGAGCAGCACGAGTCCAGTACTGCCAGTTCCTGCTCCACGCACCAGAGTTCCAGTGAGCAGCACGAGTCCAGTACTGCCAGTTCCTGCTCCACGCACCAGAGTTCCAGTGAGCATCACAAGTCCAGTACTGCCAGTTCCTGCTCCACGCACCAGAGTTCCAGTGAGCATCACAAGTCCAGTACTGCCAGTTCCTGCTCCACGCACCAGAGTTCCAGTGAGCATCACGAGTCCGGTACGACCAGTTCCTGCTCCACGCACCAGAGTCCCAGTGAGCATCACGAGTCCAGTACTGCCAGTTCCTGCCCACGCACCAGAGTCCCAGTGAGCATCACGAGTCCAGTACTGCCAGTTCCTGCTCCACGCACCAGAGTTCCAGTGAGCATCACGAGCCCAGTTCGCCTGTTCCCGCTCCACGCACCAGAGTCCCAGTGAGCATCCACGAGTCCAGTACGACCAGTTCCGCTCCACGCACCAGAGTCCCAGTGAGCATCACGAGTCCAGTACTGCCAGGTCCTGCTCCACGCACCAGAGTTCCAGTGAGCATCACAAGTCCAGTACTGCGACCAGTTCCTGCTCCACGCACCAGTGTTCCAGTGAGCATCACAAAGTCTAGTACGACCAGTTCCTGCTCCACGCGCAGAGTTCCAGTGAGCATCACAAGTCCAGTACGACCAGTTCCTGCTCCACGCACCAGTGTTCCAGTGAGCATCACAAGTCTAGTGCGACCAGTTCCTGCTCACGCACTCAGAGTTCCAGTGAGCATCACAAGTCCAGTACTGCCAGTTCCTGCTCCACACCAGAGTTCCAGTGAGCATCACAAGTCCAGTACTGCCAGTTCCTGCTCCCACGACCAGAGTTCCAGTGAGCATCACCCGAGTCCGATAGGGCCAGCTTCTGCTCCACGCACCAGAGTTCCTAGAAAGGGTCCAGGGCCTCCGGTGCGTGACATCAGACCAGCACGGCCAGCACCGGAGCCCCCACCTGGGACAAAGGAACCCACCCTAGATCCCCCCACAGATTTGGGGTGGCGTCCGAGTCCGCGCCTTTGAGAGAGGTACTGTAACGCCCAGGCCTGGGTTTACAGGCTAGAGCATTTTGGGTTCATTTTGGTTTAGGGGTTTTCACAGTTCTATGGGTGTCTAGTTCTATAGGGTTAATGGCTCCCAATTAGAGGCAGCTGAGTCTCGTTGTCTCTAATTGGGAACCATTTATATGTTTGGGAATTGCACCTTAGTTTCGTAGGTTATTGTATGTTCATGTCATGATTATGTTAGGTTCATCAGTGTTCTTGTCTAGTTAGGTTTCGCCGTTCGAGGTTTAGTTAGGTTTCTTCCGTCGTGGTTAGGTTTAGTTCTCTTTGTGTTAGTTTAGCATTTAGCGTTAGGGCTCTCGTCTTGTTCATCGTTTTCTTGTTTTGTTCCGTCTCGTCTCGTCTGTGAATAAATCATGTATTCTGGCTACATCGCTGCGTCTTGGTCTGTCCGTTCAGTAGAGAATCGTGACATTACCAAACAAAGGCCTCATAATACACAGAGTCAAGCGCCTTCAGTATAGAGCTTGAGGCTTGCACATAAATAGTATCACCGCAGTCCAACACAGAAAGAAGTTCAACGAATCAACTGTTTTCTGGCGGCAAAGAAAAACAAGCTTTACGCCAGTAATGAAACACAATACGCATCTTGAGTTTCCTGACAAGGTTCTTTACATGGGTGGCAACTTCTCATCTACCCAAACTCCTAGATATTCACTTGTTCTATAGAATGGCCTTCCAAGGTAGTAATTACATGGTTTTCAGAGAGTTTAGGATAGGAAAATACTATGCATTTTGTTTTAAAGGAATTCAGAAGAACCTTCAAATCATACAGATTCTGTTGAATGTTAAACACTGTTTGAGCTTTTTCAAAAGCCAAAGTCAAACTGCTGCAACTTGAATAGAGAACATTGTCATCCGCATAAAAATGTACATCAGCTGTCTCAATATGTCTCCCAATGTTGTTTATATAAATAATAAACAACAGGGGACCTAAAATGTATCCTTGAGGCACACCCGAGCACAACTCTATGGTGTCCGACTTACAACCATCTGTCTTAACACACTGGATTTGATTTGAAATGTAGTTCACAAATCACTCCAGAGCATGACCAGTAATCCCAATACACTTCAATCTCTGCAGCAAGACAGTATGGTCCACAGTGTAAAATGCCTTTGACAAGTCTATGAATACAGATACACAATGCAGCTTCTTATCCAGGGCGCAATGACTATCATTCAAAACCCTCAAAGTGTGTTGTGACAGTGTTGTGGCTAGACCTGAAACCTGATTGCGTACCACTCAAAATATTGTTTTCCTGGAGTGGAGGTAGGCCTTAAGCTGCTTATTTACTAGGGACTCCAATACCTTTTCCAGGACAGACAATTTAGAAATGGGCTGAACGTTATTAGGGCATGCTTGTTGCATATATCCTGGAATACTTTATGGAAGTAAGAAAAGGCTAATTCAACATCGGGGATGAATTCAACTCTATTCCAGGCAATTAAAAAACACTGAGTATCAAACTGCTTCCAGTTTCTTTTCATGATGATACGTGGAGGTAGTTTAGGAACCATCCCTTACATAGACAGTAGCACAGAGATAACTTGTATAATTTGCAAAACACCAGAAACATTAAAACAATGTGGAGTGTTTGAAATAAGATCAATCAAAGACCATTTTAGAGGACACTTTGAATTCAACCTTGTTACATTGTTAACAATCTGAGTTTATCAGAGTTGGATGTCAACCAATCTAGGTTCAGGTCACCCATGAGCACAAATTCAGATTTGACATTCTGTGAGTATAATAAAACAAATACAATCCGGGAGCCATCAATAGCAGATGGGGGTCAATAACAACAGGAGACAACAAGATTCAAGGATGCTCAGGGATTTATATTGAAAGACAGAAATTCACATTGCTTGGGTTTGGTAGAAGAAGTCAGAATGATCACTGAAACCTTCTCTTTATGTATATAGCAACACCACCACCCTTAGATTTGCATTCAGACCGAAAAACATTGTAACTATCAATGCTGTCGGGCTGTATCACCACCGCCCGCAACCGCAGGGTTCACCAGAGGGTGGAGCAGTCTGCCCAATGCATCACCGGGGGCAAACTACCTGCCCTCCAGGACACCTACAGCACCCGATGTCACGGAAGGTCAAAAAGATCATCAAGGACATCAACCACCCGAGCCACGGCCTGTTCAAACCACTATCATCCAGAAGGCGAGGTCAGTAGAGGGGACAGAGACTGAAAAACAGCTTCTATCTCAAGGCCATCGGATTGTTAAACAGCCATCACTAGCCGGCTTCCACCCGGTTACGCAAATCCTGCACCTTAGAGGCTGCTGCTCTATATACATAGACTTGGAATCAATGGCCACTTTAATAATGTAACACTAGTCACTTTAATAATGTTTAAATAATGTTTACATACTGCTTTACTCATCTCATATGTATATACTGTATTCTATTCTACCATATTTTAGACAATGCCATTCCGACATTACTCTATCTAATATTTACAGTGCCAGTCAAAAGTTTGGACACACCTACTCATTCCAGGGTTTTTCTTTATTTTGCCTATTTTCTACATTGCAGAAAAGTAGTGAAGACATCAAAACTATGAAATAACACATATGGAATCATGTAGTAACAAAAAGTGTTAGCAAATCAAAATATATTTTATATTTGAGATTCTTCAAAGTAGCCACCCTTTGCCTTGATGACAGCTTTGCACACTCTTGGCATTCTCTCAACCAGCTTCATGAGGTAGTCACCTGGAATGCATTTCAATTAACAGGTGTGCCTGAATTTGTGGAATTTCTTGCTGTTTTTCTTAGATTGATTTGCACTTTTCGCACCGAAGTACGCTAATCTCTAGGAGACAGAACGCGTCTCCTTCCTGAGCGGTATGACGGCTGTGTAGTCCCATGGTGTTTATACTTGCGTACTATTGTTTGTACAGATAAACGTGGTACCTTCAGGCGTTTGGAAATTGCTCCCAAGGATGAACCAGACTTGTAGAGGTCTACAATTTTCTTTCTGAGGCCTTGGCTGATTTCTTTAGATTTTCCCATGATGTCAAGCAAAAAGGCATTGAGTTTGAAGGTACAGTGAGGGAAAAAGGTATTTGATCCCCTGCTGATTTTGTACGTTTGCCCACTGACAAAGAAATGATCAGTCTATAATTTTAATGGTAGGTTTATCTGAACAGTGAGAGACAGAATAACAACAAAAAAATCCAGAAAAACGCATGTGAAAAATGTTATAAATTGATTTGCATTTTAATGAGGGAAATAAGTATTTGACCCCTCTGCAAAACTTGGTTGCAAAACCCTTGTTGGCAATCACAGAGGTCAGACGTTTCTTGTAGTTGGCCACCAGGTTTGCACACATCTCAGGAGGGATTTGGCCCACTCCTCTTTGGAGATCTTCTCCAAGTTTAAGGTTTCGAGGCTGATGTTTGGCAACTCGAACCTCCAGCTCCCTCCACATATTTTCTATGGGATTAAGGTCTGGAGACTGGCTAGGCCACTCCAGGACCTTAATGTGCTTCTTCTTGAACCACTCCTTTGTTGCCTTGGCCGTGTGTTTTGGGTCATTTGTCATGCTGGAATACCCATCCACGACCCATTTTCAATGCCCTGGCTGAGGGAAGGAGGTTCTCACCCAATATTTGGCGGTACATGGCCCCGTCCATCATCCCTTCGATGCGGTGAAGTTGTCCTGTCCCCTCAGCAGAAAAACACCCCCAAAGCATAATGTTTCCACCTCCATGTTTGACGGTGGGGATGGTGTTCTTGGGGTCATAGGCAGCATTCCTCCTCCTCCAAACACGGCGAGTTGAGTTGATGCCAAAGAGCTCCATTTTGGTCTCATCTGACCACAACACTTTCACCCAGTTGTCCTCTGAATCATTCAAATGTTCATTGGCAAACTTCAGACGGGCATGTATATGTGCTTTCTTGAGCAGGGGGACCTTGCGGGCGCTGCAGGATTTCAGTCCTTCACGGCGTAGTGTGTTACCAATTGTTTTCTTGGTGACTATGGTCCCAGCTGCCTTGAGATCATTGACAAGATCCTCCCGTGTAGTTCTGGGCTGATTCCTCACCGTTCTCATGATCATTGCAACTCCACGAGGTGAGATATTGCATGGAGCCCCAACCCGAGGGAGATTGACAGTTCTTTTGTGTTTCTTCCATTTGCGAATAATCGCACCAACTGTTGTCACCTTCTCACCTAGCTGCTTTGCGATGGTCTTGTAGCCCATTCCAGCCTTGTGTAGGTCTACAATCTTGTCCCTGACATCCTTGGAGAGCTCTTTGGTCTTGGCCATGGTGGAGAGTTTGGAATCTGATTGATTGATTGCTTCTGTGGACAGGTGTCTTTTATACAGGTAACAAGCTGAGATTAGGAGCACTCCCTTTAAGAGTGTGCTCCTAATCTCAGCTCGTTACCTGTATAAAAGACACCTGGGAGCCAGAAATCTTTCTGATTGAGAGGGGTTCAAATACTTATTTCCCTCATTTAAATGCATTTAAATGTTATAAAATCAATTTATAACATTTTTCACATGCGTTTTTCTGGATTTTATTGTTGTTATTCTGTCTCTCACTGTTCAAATAAACCTACCATAAAAATTATAATCATTTCTTTGTCAGTGGGCAAATGTACAAAATCAGCAGGGGATCAAATACTTTTTTCCCTCACTGTAAATCGATCCCTGAATGTGCTACCGTGATGAAACCACTCTCTTCTGCTGCGCTACATGTAACAATTGGATGGGTGTGCTTTGTCAGTGGCAGTGACGTAGGGTTCAGCCCGGAGATTGACATTTGGAAGAGCAAATTAAATGGTAGGAGGGACATCCCAGTTTCAAGTGGTTTCAGATTTCACATCCTACGTCATACAGGCTCAGAAAGTATACCGGTACCAGAACCACGCAGGTCCCATAAACAGGGGACTTTACATCTTAGAGGTTTGTCAGGCAGCCGATAACATGCACTGCCTGTTTCATGTGATTGCTGAGCCTTCCATCCTGGATACCCCATATGCAGTGTTATCATTAGATGCAGAAAAAGCCTTTGACCGCTTAGAGTGGGAATATTTATGGCTTGTTCTTGAACATTTTAGTTTTGGGGCTAGATTTATACATATGATCCGCACCATGTATGTGATTCCTTCTTCTATTGTATCTACTGGCACTACCCTTTAGGTATTACAGTGGTTCTTCCTGTAAAAGTTGTGTCTTACTGCTGCAGAATTCTATGGCACGTTATTTAATTGTCAGCCACTGTTACCATTAATGCTAGTTAGTGCTAGTTTGACCACCAGAGGGCATCTTTGAGAAACATTTGATAGCCTTCAATATTGTCTGTACTAGAGAATTTTAAACCTTTTTTGTAAGAACATAGTATATGGGATTGATTATAAGAAATTTAGCTTAATTAGTTTCTATTCCAAGAAAAGCGAAAAATGAAACCCTCAGGGTTTCTGTTAGGAAAATATGGCACTGTACAACGTGCCAGTCGGGAGTAGGCTACCGTACTAAGAGCATAACATTTCCACACCCTAACTGTCTAACCAATACCCAAACTGAGATTCAGTGAAAATAAAAATCTCACTGATTTATCAAGACCGGTCCCCATGCTTGTCTCAGAGCAGCGCGAAACGGTGCTGAAATACTGTAGTTGACCACAGTGGGAAGGCTTTGCTTCAAATCCTGTTGCTTCTAACTTCAATATGCTTTTTAAATAAATAAGACCTACACCACTTTTAACAGCACATTACTTAATTCTAGTGAGACTCATGTCGCCTACGGTAGGCCTACAGTATACCCCCCCCAAAAAAAATTCAATGATGTGACTCTCCGCCAATCATTTTATTTAGAGGATTGGAGGATTCTAAATGAATATCTAAGGGGCATTTTTTTGTTAGAGCAAATCTGATCTGTGAGAATATCTAAGGGGGCTTTCATATAATTCTATATTAGTAATCGCTTTGTTTAAAGTTATTTTGGAGATTATTTTGTTATCAAATAACCTAATGTGAGCGAGAAAAAGGCCATTCTTGAACAAGGGGTGAAACATTCTTACTAATTTGTAAATAAAGCCAGTTTATTTAGAATTATTTATTTTAGTTTTTAGAGGGAGAGAAACCAAAAGCCCACCGTCGCCTCATGGGTCTCCCTGTTGCGGACAGCACAGGTATCGAACCAGCATCTGTAGCAATGCAGTTTGCACTGCGATGCAGTGTCTTAGACCGCTGCATCACTCGGGAGGCCCCATCCACAAAGTTTAATGCTGATCAATTGCCTTGCACAAAGTATCAAAATACAGAGAGGTGTTGGCAAGAGTGTATTGTCCTGCTAATAGACCATAATATTTTCAGTCAACACATATATTTTAAGAGTATCATGGAATATAATTGAACATTTTCGTTTCTCTTAGAATAAAACCCTAGTGTAAAAACAGTTTTAGGAAGTAATACTGACGAGTAGAAACAAAGAACAAGTGTACATTTCACGGTGTGCACGTGCAGGACAGAAGAAAATCAATTCTTACACTATTGTTCTAAATTCAATCCCCTTCTTCATCCTCATCATTCAGTTAATTGAAATTCAATTTTGAAGTTGTGCACAATTATCAGTTTCTATTTGGTTTATGTCGCCCATTCATTGTCAGTTAGAGACACATTAGCACCTTGGGACCCAAAAGCATAATCAGTGCTCTCCCCCTTGTGGTGGTCTGGAGCAATGAAGCATTGACGCTGGGTACCGTACTAAACCACAAGTCCCGCAGCATAATCTCAAGACTTTTAGTTGAGCAACCACTGTACCATATCCCCCTCTATTCACACTATGTGCAGGAAGAACTACTTATAAACCTTTCAAAAGGTCCAAAAAGACAAGATGCCCACTTCTTTACATGCTAGAGTCTCAATTATTAACATGAATGTCCTTCCTCATATCAATTTTATGAGTTCCATGTTACCATTGCCTCCTCCTATAGACTGTTGGCCTAAACTTGACTATCTATTTGGGGGGGGACCACAGATTAAATACGCAACACTACAGAGATCAAAAGCATCAGGTGGACTTGCAGTTCCAAATGTCTAATTTTACCATCTATCATTCCAAATGAATTTCCTGAAGACCTGGTTATTAAACCCAGAGGTGTCAGCTCCTTGGCTTACTATAGAAGAGTCAATAATTTATCCGATTAAATTAGAAGATTTATTTTCAGGATTTACTCTTAAAAAATGTACATTATTATTTGGACATATTATAGCATACTGAGTAAATGTGTGGAAAGCTACAGAGAAACATATGAGTTTAAATCTTAAATGGGATTCATACTCTCCAATATGGCATAATAAAGAATTCTTAGAATGTAAGAAACCATTTACAGTGCATTTGGAAGGTATTCAGACCCCTTGTTTTTTATCCCACATTTTGTTACGTTACAGCCTTATTTTAAAATGGATGAAAAAACAAACATTTAAATCCATATACACACAATACCCCAGAATGACGAAGCAAAAACAGTTTTTTTCTGAATGACGAGTCACCACTGGTTGCTGCACAGCTATTTTTAGGTCTCTCCAGAGATGTTGATTCGGGTTCAAGTCCGGGCTCTGGCTGGGCTACTCAAGGACATTCAGAGACTTGCCCCAAAGCCACTCCTGCGTTGTCTTGGCTGTGTGCTTAGGGTCGTTGTCCTGTTGGAAGGTGAACCTTCACCCCAGTCTGAGGTCCAGAGCACTCTGTAGAAGGTTTTCCCTCGATCTTGACTAGTCTCCCAGTCCCTGCCGCTGAAGAACATCCCCACAGCATGATGCTGCCATCACCATGCTTCACCGTAGGGATGGTGCCAAGTTTTCTCCAGACGTGACGCTTGGCATTCAGCCAAAGAGTTAAATCTTTGTTTCATCAGACCAGAGAATCTTGTTTCTCATGGTCTGAGAGTCCTTTAGGCACCTTTTGGCAAACTCCAAGTTGGCTGTCATGTCCTTTTTACTGAGGAGTGGCCTCCGTCTGGCCACTCTACAATAAAGGCCTGATTGGTGGAGTGCTGCAGAGATGGTTGTTCTCCCATCTCCAAAGTGGAACTCTGGAGCTCTGCCAGAGTGGCCATCGCATTCTTGGTCACTTCCCTGACCAAGGCCCTTCTCCCCTGATTTGCTCAGTTTGGCTGGGCAGCCAGCTCTAGGAAGAGTCTTGGTGGTTCCAAAATTCTTCCATTTAAGAATGATGGAGGCCACTGTGTTCTTGGGGACCTTCAATGCTGCAGAAATGTTTTGGTACCCTTCCCCAGATCTGTGCCTCAACACAATCCTGTCTAGGAGCTCTACGGACAATTCCTTCGACCTCATGGCTTGGTTTTTGCTCTGACATGCATTGTCAACTGTGGGACCTTATATAGACAGGTGTGTGCCTTTCCAAATCATGTTCAATCAATTGAATTTACCACAGGTGGACTTCCAAGTTGTAGAAACATCTCAAGGATGATCCTTGAACAGGATGCACCTTTAAACAGGATGCACCCGAGCTCAATTTCAAGTCTCATAGCTAAGGGTCTGAATACCTATGGAAATAAGGTATTTATGGGTTTTTATTTTTAATACATTTAAAAAAACCTGTTTTCACTCTGTCATTATGGGGTATTGTGTGTAGATTGATGAGGAAAAACATGTATTTAATACATTTTAGCATAAGGCTGTAACATAACAAAATGTGGGAAAAGTCAAGGGGTCTGAATACCTTCCAAATGCACTGTATATCAGATTCTTGGTCTTAGAAGGGTATTTATACTTTCAAAGACATATTCAATGTGAATGGACTCCTCAGTTTCTAGGAAATTTGCCAGTGTTTTAATGTCCCAGGTTCATCATTTTGTGTTTACCTTCAACTCCACCTATCTATTTGAGCCTATGGTGTCCTCTGTGGAGCAGAATTACCAGATTTTAGCGCTACACCCATTGGTTAAACTTCTAACGAACAGATGCTCCTCAGAATAAGTTGTTTACTAATGTCTATAGTCAATTCATTCTAGCAGCACAAACACAATTAATTCTATCCACTGTATGGGGGAAAAGATTGTACACTTTCTGACAGACAGACAAATTGGGAGACAGTATGGAAAAATATATTTGGATCATCTAGAAACCCCAATCACCGAATTTTTTTAAATACATTTTTAAATCTTTGTTTGGAGAGCATGAGTCCTGTTTCTCTGTTTTGTCTTACGTGTAAATGCACACTTGAGTGCACATAGATGTACCTGGCTTGCGTGCCAGAATAAGTGAGGCTTCTTGTATATACAGTGCCCGTTTGGGTATGTTTTGACTGTTCACCTCAAGGGGAGGCTGAATCTGAGCCTGGTAACCTGTGCGTTTCGGGTAAGACAGGTTTTGCCAGATAAGAGGCTTTTTCCTTTTGAATGCTGACATTTTAAAGTCACAAGTTTTGTAAATATTTGTAAATATCAAAATCATATTGAAACACCAGCGCTGTGAAAATAAATTCAACATCCATTTGCACCTCTAGCTGCTTCCTGCTGAATCTATGTCCTTATGACTGCTAGAAGGTACCTACTTTACGCCAGGATATGCCCTCCTGTACTTTTTTTTAAGGTACCTAGTCGATGGAGGTCAGTTCAAGAGAAGAGTAAGAGGAGAGGCCCATTGGGGCCCTTTCTGGGGTAGTTTTCTGCTTCATGCACTGGCATTTCCTAGGAACATAATCCTCAATTTCTCTTTGCATAAAAGGCCAAAAAAAAGGACTGTTGGTCTGTAGCCCTCCGTTAGTACCTGTTGTTTATTGGAACCTGCTCCCCAGAACAGTACACCTCATTCCAGATACAGTTTGTTCCATTCATGGAGGTATTTTCTCAGAGCAGGGCTCTAGTTTGTCCATTGCTGACCGAGTGGTTGATTGTTCTCTCTGAGGAGCTTGAGCAGTGGGCCTGTAGTGGGATCTTCCTCTTGAGCTCTCCGGATCTCGTTGTTGGTCACAGCCGGCAGCAGCATTTCAGTCTTTTCTCCAATGGGACAGAACTGGATGTTCAAGGAAGCCAGCCAAGATTACTCATTCTCTGCCATCCTACTCCCCTGCCAAATGGCTGAGATTGTCTCCTCTGACAATTCCTTGTCAAACACCTACAAATGCCCCTCCAGAGTCACAGGCAGTTGTGACAGTCTGCATCAGCATTAAATTGTCCTGGCCTATACTTTGTTAAATATAAAATCTGCCAGCTCTCCCACCCATCTATGCCCATTGGCATTCAGCTTAGCAGTGCTCATAACATAAATCAAGGTGTTGTTGTCTGTTTACACTGTAAAATGGGGGAGTGTAAAACAGTCTCAGAATTTCAAGACCAAAAACTCAAGCTTTCCTGAATGCAAGTGATAGTCTTTCTCTGCTGTGGTGAGAGTTCTTGAGCCATAGCCTATCACTCTAAACTTCCCTTCCTGCTCTTGGTAGAACACAGCTCCCAAACCTTCACCTGACGCATCTGCGTGAAGGACAAATGGAAGTTCAAATTCTGAAAAGGTAATTGGTGGGCAGCTGAGCAGGTCTATGAGCCGTTTTCTGGTTTGTTGATGTTCTGCTGTCCAGTTCACTAGTGCTGTTGATGGGAGTTGGCCTGTGTCTGAATGTTTTGTTTTGGATTTCTTCTTGACAGCTGGGAGTGGCAGGTCGCCTGTTTTTGGGGGGTTTTGGAGCAATTCATTCAATGCTTTGGCGAAAAAAGTCCTGGATATATGATCTCTAGTAACCCACAAAACCCAATAGCTACAAACATTTGCAGTTTGTTTTCCTTGTGTTTCAGATTATTTTGTGCCCAATAGAAATTAGGATAAATAATGTATTGTGTCATTTTGGAATTGTACATTTCTTATTGTAAATAAGAATAAAATATGTTTCTAAATACTTCTACATTAATATGGATGCTACCATAATCTTCATTTCCTTTGACTGTCTCTCCTTTTGTGTTTTCTCTCCACTGTTAACCATTGCCTCAATTTCCAAGTTAAGCGGTATTGAGAAGCCTTGATCCTCTGATTCCATCAATGCAGAGAAGCTTAACCGTATGTTGATATACTCAAACAGTTCATCACAGTCATTTGTCTCTGGAATGCTGTCTCCCTTTCAACTAAAGGTGCCACTGCTCGCAGCTCCAGTTCATTTAACTGTGGTATTTTTTATTTTTTTCCCAAACAAGTGTCTTATGTGCAGAAACTAATGTTTACAGCTACTTGAGACTTCACACCTTTGGTCTACACGTAGACTAGTTCTGTCCTGCTGTTGATCGCTTTGCTGAAGTTGTAGCAGGCTGGTTGTCTCCTCACTCCACTGTAGCAATTCAGGATGAGCCCCCACATTGTTACAGGCCCTAGAAATGGGGCCTGAAATTAATTGACAGCAAAGCAGGATCTGATGTAGTGTCTTTTACTGCATCAGCTTCATGAGTTGTCCATACAGATTCATTTCACAGGGTTTAACAATTCATTAGCACAAATAACACTTAACATAGCAAAAAGCCAACTGAATAAATAGCCAAACTGGAATACAGGTAAATAGCTAGCCATAAAGATAAACAAACAACTTCAGTTACTTGGGAGCTAAAATATTTGCTAAATGTAGCAATAAACTCCAAAATACAGATCTGCCACCTCTCACACAGTGGCGATTTTAGCATGTAAATCTTGGTGGGGCAAACTCAAGAATGTTTTTAGATGCATGCCAGCAAAGCCACTACACAACACTAAACAATACATTAATTGCACTATAACGGTGACAAACAGTGCGCACAAACTGTTAGGGCCTACATAAAGCTGTCCCAACAGCATTTTTTTTCCCAGCACCATGGAGTAAATACTTACCACTGCTTCACCTGGCTATCAGCGAAACTTTGTCTGGCAGAGAAACAGTTAATTCAGCCTCATTTACTGCCTTTAAAAAACAAAGCTGATATGGCTGACTTGCTTTAAACATGTGGTTTCTACTGACAATTGAGATGTACAAACTATGGCATAAGGGGAGGACGAGCTGAAAAGAGGGAATCCGTAATTTCGATTAAGACATTAATGAGCGAGCTAGGACAGACTTAGTAAATATAAATATTTGTTGAGCACTTGTATAATGTACAGCAACAGAATTCAGAACATGGGCCATTCTTACAGTATTCTCCCTGTACACCAAGTCATAACCATAGGATAAATAAACAGGGCATATAAGCACACAATGAAAGAAGCTACAATATTTGATAAAACAGGCTATAGGCTAAATGTGCACCACCAAGTCAGAACAGTAGGCTAATTTATGAGGGGAACTAACATCTTGCTACACAACATACATTTAGTATTACTTTCTTAACAAAAGTATACATATCTCCCTGGCATATTACGTCATTTTTGCAGCAGCATACAAAACATTTTTGGACTCCCATTGTTTTGCTGAGCTTACTTGAACAGGAAGGTGGTCCTTTGTGGAAAACTTGATCAAACTTTCATCAAAGTCTGGCATTCTCTGGATTTATGGTGCTTTCAAGACAACTGGGAACTCAGAAAAAAACAAGGTCGAATCATGACGTCAGTGATCTTCAGGTCGGAGCTCTAGGAAAAAGCCAGAGTTCCCGACTTGGAATTCCGAGGTGGATAACCATTAAAAACATATTTTCCCAGTCGGAACTCATTGTCTTCCGAGTTGCCAGTTGTCTTGAACTCACTGAAGTATGAGATTTCCGAGTTACCAGTCATTTCGAACACGGCGGAAGTCATGTTGGATTGACAGCATGGCCAATGTGAATGTTTATCCTTTTAAGCTTGGAAAAGAGACCCTTAAACCTAGACTTGGACCACACAGTTGGACCACACAATCACTAGTCTGAATAGCAGGCTAGTGATTGCTTTGAATGCTTGCAGTTAGTCACAGATTCCTTCCAAACCACTCATTGTTGAATTTGCAATTTCCAACTTGTTGTGTAATGTTTATGTCCAGTGGCCGATGAGCACCGATACATTTTATCTATAATTTCTCTCCATAATTTCTATTCATATGACAAGGATTGAAAAGGATTTGCCAGTAGATTGTCGACTTGATTCATGATGATGACTGCTAGCTAAAATGTTGAAAGTATGGTATTGCTACTGTAAATATAACGTAATTAGCCATCATTTTCTCTGGCCAATTTACCTTCTTGGATGGGCACATCTCATGTAATTCTATGGTAGTACCCAAGAGACTTGACATTTCGAGTTCTACCCGTAATGTTCCCATGAGTGACGGAACACTGAGCCAATTACTGTGCATCTAGAGAACATTACCAACCCCGTATTTTCCACTGACTGCCCCACCACCACAGGAAGCACTGAGCTAGGCTGAAAAACCTGCATTTTTTTAAGCTGCCTTACTCAAGAAAGCAAAAAAGTGACCATGATTGTATGCAGCTTTATTAACTGAAAGATTATTATTATTTTATTTCTTTACATTGTTTGCAAACTGATATGTGACACATATAAATGCCAAAATAACACGCAAACATGTTTTTTACTCTAAACAGGTGGGGCTCAAAACAGGTGGGGCTCTGCCTCACCTTCCCTGAATGATGGGTCGCCACTGCTTTCACGCATTGGGCGTGAGACACGTATTTGACCCTCATCTCACGCTCACATGCCACATCTCGCATTAAAAAGTACTGCTTTTTGGCCTCCCGAGAGGCGCAATGGTCTAAGGCATTGCATCGCACTACAGCCTGGCGTTCGATCCATGAACGGAAGTCCCATAGTTAGGGGAGGGTTTGGTCGGGGTGGCTTTACTTGGCTCATCGCACTCTTAACGACTCCTTGGGGCGGATCGGGCTCTTGCAGGCTGACTTCGATCGTCAGTTGAGCGGTGTTTCCTCCGACACATTGGTGCAGCTGGCTTCCGGATTAAGCGGGCGGGTGTTAAGAAGCACGGCTTGGCGGGTCAGATCAAATTTTATTGGTCACATACACATGGTTAGCAGATGTTAATGCGAGTGTAGCGAAATGCTTGTGCTTCTAGTTCCGACCATGCAGTAATATCTAATAAGTAATCTAACAATTTCACAACAACTACCTTATACACACAAGTGTAAAGGAATGATTAAGAATATGTACATATAAATATATGGATGAGCGATGGCCGAACGGCATAGGCAAGATGCAGTAGATGGTATAGAGTACAGCATATACATGTGAGATGAGTAATGTAGGGTATGTAAACATTATATGAAGTGGCATTGTTTAAGTGACTAATGATGATACATTTATTACATCCAATGATTAATTATTAAAGTGGCTAGAGATTGAGTCTGTATGTTGGCAGCAGCCACTCAATGTTAGTGATGGCTGTTTAACAGTCTGATGGTTGTTGTTGTCCTTGATGATCTTTTTGGCCTTCCTGTGACATCGGGTGGTGTAGGTGTCCTGGAGGGCAGGTAGTTTTCCCCCGGTGATGGGTTGTGCAGACCTCACTACCCTTTGGAGAGCCTTACGGTTGTGGGTGGAGCAGTTGCCGTACCAGGCGGTGATACAGCCCGACAGGAGCTCTCAATTGTGCATCTGTGGTGAAAAGCCAAATTTCTTCAGCCTCTTGAGGTTGAAGAGGCGCTGTTGCGCCTTCTTTGCCACACTGTCTGTGTGGGTGGACCATTTCAGTTTGTCCGTGATGTGTACGCCGAGGAACTTAAAACTTTCCACCTTCTCCACTACTGTCCCGTCGATGTGGATAGGGGGGTGCTCCCTCTGCTGTTTCCTGAAGTCCACGATCATCTCCTTTGTTTTGTTGACGTTGAGTGTGAGGTTATTTTCCTGACACCACACTCCGAGGGCCCTGATCTCCTCCCTGTAGGTCGTCTCATCGTTGTTGGTAATCAAGCAAACTTGATGATTGAGTTGGAGGTGTGCATGGCCACACAGTCATGGGTGAACAGGGAGTACAGGAGAGGGCTGAGAACGCACCCTTGTGGGGCCCCAGTGTTGAGGATCAGCGGGGTGGAGATGTTGTTTCCTACCCTCACTACCTGGGGGGCGGCCCGTCAAAGTCCAGGACCCAGTTGCACTGGGCTGGGTCGAGACCCAGGGTCTCAAGCTTAATTACGAGTGTTAAATGCTGAGCTGTAATCGATGAACAGCATTCTTACATATGTATTCCTCTTGTCCAGGTGGGTTAGGGCAGTGCGCAATGTGATTGCGATTGCGTCGTCTGTGGACCTGTTGGAGCGGTAAGCAAATTGGAGTGGGTCTAGGGTGTCAGGTAAGGTGGAGGTGATATGATCCTTGACTAGTCTCTCAAAGCACTTCATGATGACGGAAGTGAGTGCTACGGGGCGATAGTCATTTAGCTCAGTTACCTCAGCTTTCTTGGGAACAGGAACAACGGTGGCCCTCTTGAAGCATGTGGGAACAACAGTCTGGGATAGGGATTGATTGAATATGTCCGTAAACACACCAGCCAACTGGTCTGCGCATGCTCTGAGGATGCGGCTATGTATGCCGTCTGGGCCGGCAGCCTTGCGAGGGTTAACATGTTTAAATGTTTTACTCATGTTGGCTGCGGTAAAGGAGAGCCCGCAGGTTTTGGTAGCGGGCCGTGTCAGTGGCACTGTAATGTCCTCAAAGCGAGCAAGTTGTTTAGTTTGTCTCGGAGCAAGACATAGGTGTCCGCGACGGGGCTGGTTTTCTTTTGGTAGTCCGTGATTGACTGTAGACCCTGCCACATACGTCTCGTATCTGAGCCGTTGAATTGTGACTCTACTTTGTCTTTATACTTACGCTTAGCTTGTTTGATTGCCTTGTGGAGGGAATAGCTATACAAATTCGGTCATGTTTCCGGTCGCCTTGCCATAATTAATAGCAGTGGTTCGCTGTTTTCAGTTTTGCGTGAATGCTGCCATCAATCCACGGTTTCTGGTTGGGGAATGTTTAAAAGTCACCGTGGGTACCACATCACCGATGCACTTTCGAATAAACTCGCTCATCAAATCAGCGTATACATCAATGTTGTTGTCCGATGCTATCTGGAACATATCCCAGTCCACATGATCGAAGCAATCTTGAAGCGTGGAATCAGATTGGTCGGACCAACATTGAACAGACCTGAGCACCGGCGTTTCCTGTTTTAGGTCATGTTTCAGGGGGCGCATGACTCACACTTTGCCTCTCCCGAGCCCGTTGGGGAGTTCGTAATCGACAAGATCGTAATCACGAAATTGGGGAGAAAAAGGTGGTTAAAAAATGTACTGCTCTTATTTTTCTAATTAGTCCAATTGTGTAGTCTGTGCGTTAACTTTTCAACTGTGCCTCCAGTTTCAACTGTGCCTCACGAGTTAAACATGCATCTCTTTCATGTAGAATAAGGAATCACGTCGGCTCTATTTGTGCTATTTCTATCTGCAACTTTCGAGAATGTTTTCATACTAAACATGGCCATGTCCTGCCACAGCACTGTGAACCGCGTCACATTGAAGAAAATTATTTGTCTAGGTATGTAAGGGATCAAGAGGATTGGATGCGCATTTTAAAGAAACAACCCTCAAGTTTAGAGTGGAGCAGACACAGCTAAATGGAGAGAGAGAATGTTCTCCGCTGAGTTTATAAAACTGTAGAAAGAGCAGCATGGTAGCACTGTTTTCTTGTATAATGTTGTCAACAAATTACGTTGCTGTTACTCCCGTCCCAAATACAGAATGTTGCCTTTTGACATCATGTGCTAAAGTCTATTTAATCCACACTTGAAATTGCCTGGTCCCCTCGTTTTGTGTTTGGCATTTAGCCTAAACTCTAGGGGGCTGTGACAACGAAAGGCAACAGACCGTCCTACAGTGGGGTCTGAAATTATTGACACCCCTTGATAAAAATGAGGAAAAATTACTCTATATATAATACATTATTCAAATACTGAGCTACTGTTTATTGTATGCTTACAAAAATAAGGAATTTATATTCCTTGGCTCAATTACTCAGAGAAAGAAAGTAATATATTTCTCAAAAAGGTAGGGTTTATAGCTCAAAGTTTATAGCTCTGCTTTCAATACCTCACCTTCCGAGGATAATGGTACTGAGCCTTTTTCTAAAATGTTTTATGAATTGGAGACCACATTGGGATCTTAGACAATTCCTCCATACAGAATCCTTCCAGATCCTTATAATTTGTTTGCGCTTATGGACTGCCCTCTTCAATTCAAACCACAGTTAACCATTTGTCAGTCAACTTTGGTACAACATACTATGAGGAGTCGCACTCTCACGACTTCGGTTGAAGTCACAGGTGATCAGCGTGAGTCTCGGATTCATTCCTTCAATTATTCCGCTCTTCACCTCGGTGTGAACAGGAACGAACGATTCGATAACGAGACTGTCTTACGTTGCGGCAACTAAACTGTCCAATAGTGGTAGAATGACTAAGCCGGTTTCGGTGTCGAGATCATGCCCCCAATCATGCAGACATTAGCATATCTCAGAGATATTCACGATCTATGTGTAGTTTGTCTCGGCTTGGAGCATGCTCAGGCGGCCCTCGCTCGAACCAGTTTGTGTGTGCATTGCCACGTACTGCGTACGATGGATTGGGTGATTGGAGCAAATGTCTTGTCTGTGTGGGGTATCCGATGGCTGTCTGCACCCAACCTGGCTCCTGTGCACTCTGTTGCCGGTTACAAGAGGGTACTCGAAGAGAGAGGGCGGCCAGGTTCGTTGGGTACTGAACCTGGGAAGAGAGGCAAGCACCGCTTGTCCCACCTCGATGATCCGGTCCTATGTGAACTTTTCGAGACCAGGCTAGCTAAACGAACGCTACATAGTGTGCTAGGTTGGCTAACTCTCTGAGGTGAGCTAGCTATTATGAACTATTTCTGCATCCCCACGGTAGAGTTGCTGGGGTAGCTCTCTTGTTTATTATACTTATCTTTAAGTCGCTCGGCAGGGCCGACGTAGATCTTTGCGCAATGTGTGAAAACAGTGTTGTCTATTTTTCTTGATGAGGTACCTGAGTGCCCAGCTGGGAACGGACGCTCTGGCGTACCAGTGGCCTCGAATTCTCCTTTAAGTGATTCCGCCAGTGCTTCTGATCCAGCCCACGTTGAATTGGGTGCCCCTGGAGGGGTTACCATTGATTCTTGTGGCTCCCCGTTGGCCCAGGCAGCCTTGGTTCGTCATGATCATCTGCCTTTTAAGCGGAGACCTGTGGAAACTCCCATTGCGCCCACATGGGACTTGGCGCTGGTTTGGAGGCACAGTATGTGACCCCCTTTGATCCTCGGGAGTCGATGGATCTGAAGATCCTCTCTTACAAAACCTCCCTGCTCATGGCTTTGGCCTCAACTAAATGTGTTGGGGACCTCTGTACACTCTTCCTGTACTCTAAGGTGACGTTGCGTCCAAATGTGGCCTTCGCCCCGAAATTAATGGCTATGTCCTACAGGCCATTAGGTTTTTGAGCTATTCGGTTATATGACCAACTTTCTGTCTGTTTTGTTAATCCAGGTTGCGACTGGGCTCTCTCTAAGCAGCGTCTCTCCCACTGGATTGTAAAGGGTATGTCTCTGGCATATAGCAGCAAGGGGCAAAGGTTACCTAGCAGTGTACGCACCCACTCCACTAGGTTCTGGCAGCGTCTTGGGTGTTGTTTAAAGGGTTGACTATATTGTTTAAAGGGTTGAGATACTTGTGCTGCGGCTAGTTGGGCATCACCACACACTTTTGTGAGCTTTTATTGCTTGGATGTCACTGCTCCCAGTGTAACACACAGTGTAGGGGTAAAGGGGAAATTCACTAGGCAACACGTTGTGTGCACAATACCCAGGCTGCTACATCTGGTGAGGTCAGGTCTGGGTGTTCTGCCATTGTCCAGTTCATTTAGTACCCATTATATTTATATTTACCCGTAGTATGTGTACCTGAATTGACTGACAAAGGGAAATTGACGTTATGACTTTAACTAATGTTCCCTGAAGAAGGGAAACAAGGTACAACACCTGTTTGGCCCCACTCCGCCCATACCTGGGCTCTGTGAAGAGCGGTATTAAATTGAAGGAATGAATCCAAGCCTCACGCTTATCACACAGCGAGCCATGTAGATCCTTCAACCTAAGTCACAAGAGTGCAACTCCCCATAGTATGTTTTGCCTTGTTTCCCTCCTTCAGGGAACAATAGTTAGTCATAATGTTACTTTTTCAATGGGTTTCAAGTCTGGAGACTGAGATGGCCATTGCGAAATGTTGATTTTATGGCCAATTAACCATTTCTTTGTGGATTGTGATGTATGCTTGGGGTTATTGTCTTGCTGGAAGATCCCCTTGTGGCCAAGTTTCAACCTCCTGGCAGAGGCAACCAGGTTTATGGCTAAAATATCCTGGTACTGGGTGAAGTTCATGTTTCCGTTGACCTTAACAAGGACCTCAGGACCAGTGGAAGCAAAATAGCCCCATAACATCAGATCTGATAAGCCGATTGTGTCTTTGAAAATTAATATCAGGCTATGTATTTTTGCAGCCATTCATGGACAGTGTTGGATATTAAATGCTCCAGGCCTCAAATACACTGCTCAAAAAAATAAAGGGAACACTAAAATAACACATCATAGATCTGAATGAATGAAATAATCTTATTAAATACTTTTTTCTTTACATAGTTGAATGTGCTGACAACAAAATCACACAAAAATTATCAATGGAAATCAAATTTATCAACCCATGGAGGTCTGGATTTGGAGTCACACTCAAAATTAAAGTGGAAAGCCACACTACAGGCTGATCCAACTTTGATGTAATGTCCTTAAAACAAGTCAAAATGTGGCTCAGTAGTGTGTGTGGCCTCCACGTGCCTGTATGACCTCCCTACAACGCCTGGGCATGCTCCTGATGAGGTGGCGGATGGTCTCCTGAGGGATCTCCTCCCAGACCTGGACTAAAGCAGCCGCCAACTCCTGGACAGTCTGTGGTGCAACGTGGCGTTGGTGGATGGAGCGAGACATGATGTCCCAGATGTGCTCAATTGGATTCAGGTCTGGGGAACGGGCGGGCCAGTCCTTAGCATCAATGCCTTCCTCTTGCAGGAACTGCTGACACACTCCAGCCACATGAGGTCTAGCATTGTCTTGCATTAGGAGGAACCCAGGGCCAACCGCACCAGCATATGGTCTCACAAGGGGTCTGAGGATCTCATCTCGGTACCTAATGGCAGTCAGGCTACCTCTGGCGAGTCTGTGCGGCCCCCCAAAGAAATGCCACCCCACACCATGACTGACCCACCGCCAAACCGGTCATGCTGGAGGATGTTGCAGGCAGCAGAACGTTCTCCACGGCGTCTCCAGACTCTGTCACGCCTGTCACGTGCTCAGTGTGAACCTGCTTTCATCTGTGAAGAGCACAGGGCGCCAGTGGCGAATTTGCCAATCTTGGTGTTCTCTGGCAAATGCCAAACGTCCTGCACGGTGTTGGGCTGTAAGCACAACCCCACTTGTGGACGTTGGGCCCTCATACCACCCTCATGGAGTCTGTTTCTGACCGCTTGAGCAGACACATGCACATTTGTGGCCTGCTGGAGGTCATTTTGCAGAGCTCTGGCAGTGCTCCTCCTTGCACAAAGGTGGAGGTAGTGGTCCTGCTGCTGGGTTGTTGCCCTCCCACGGCCTCCTCCACGCCTCCTGATGTACTGGCCTGTCTCCTGGTAGCGCCTCCATGCTCTGGACACTACGCTGACAGACACAGCAAACCTTCTTGCCACAGCTCGCATTGATGTGCCATCCTGGATGAGCTGCACTACCTGAGCCACTTGTGTGGGTTGTAGACTCCGTCTCATGCTACCACTAGAGTGAAAGCACCGCCAGCATTCAAAAGTGACCAAAACATCAGCCAGGAAGCATAGGAACTGAGAAGTGGTCTGTGGTCACCACCTTCAGAACCACTCCTTTATTGGGGGTGTCTTGCTAATTGCCTATAATTTACACCTGTTGTCTATTCCATTTGCACAACAGCATGTGAAATTTATTGTCAATCAGTGTTGCTTCCTAAGTGGACAGTTTGATTTCACAGAAGTGTGATTGACTTGGAGTTACATTGTGTTGTTTAAGTGTTCCCTTTATTTTTTTGAGCAGTGTATAATGTTATGACATTTTTGTATTGTGCACGTCCTAGGCAGAGATGATAGGGGGACTCACAACTCATAAACACATTACATTTTGTCTTTATAGAGTAAGATGATGGCAAGGATCTTCAACTAATAGGCCTCAACCACCTGAATATTGATATTCATGAATTGTTCTTGAAGGTTGGGTGATATGGATAAATTAATTGTTGTAACAAGAACATTTCAAACACCCAGCACTTGAGAAACATAGATCAAGGGTGGCCAACCCTCCTGAAGAGCAAGCAGGATTTTCTTCCAGCCCTATTTTAAAAAGATAGTTCACCCAAATGACAAATGTACATGTCCTTGCCTTATCTTTGCCTTGTATGTGTCCTTGCCTTGAAAGCAGTCTATGGACAACAAGAGACTGCAATCAATGCTTTGGTTGCCCACTGCCATCAACTGTTAATATGAGTATTTCCTGTGCAGAGCCGTGGTGCAGTGTTAACACTCCCGTGTCAGCGACAACTTCCCAATCCCTGATTCCAACCTTCCCACTTTTCCAATTTGCCTGTCTCCCCATCTCAATTCCTTACTGTCTGAATAAAGTGTCAAAACACCTTCAGAAAGTATTCAGAACCTTTGAATTTTTCCACTTTTTGTTAGGTTACAGCCTTATTCTAAAATGTATTAAATAATTTTCCCCCTCATCAATCTACACACATACTGCATAATGGCGAAGCAAAAATGTTTGCAAAAACTATTTTTTAAACCCCGGAAATATCACATTTACATAATTATTCAGACCCTTTACTCAGTACTTTGTTGAAGCATCCCCACAGCATGATGCTGCCACCACCATGCTTCACCGTAGGGATGGTGCCAGGTTTCCTCCAGACGTGACAATTGGCATTCAGGCCAAAGAGTTCAATCTTGGTTTCTTCAGACCAGAAAATCTTGTTTCTTTCTTGTCTTTAGGTGCCTTTTGGCAAACTCCAAGCGGTCTGTCATGTGCCTTTTACTGAGGAGTGGCTTCTGTCTGGCCACTCTACCATAAAGGCCTGATTGGTGGAGTGCTGCAGAGATGGTTGTCCTTCTGGACGGTTCTCCCATTTCAGAGGAACTCTGGAGCTCTGTCAGAGTGACCATCGGGTTCCTGGTCACCTCCCTTACCAAGGCCCTTATCCCTCGATTGCTCAGTTTGGCCACGCTGCCAGCACTAGGAAGAATCTTGGTGGTTCTAAACTTCTTCTATTTAAGAATGATGGAGGCCACTGTGTTCTTGGGTACCTTCAATGCTTCAGAAATGTTTTGGTACCCTTCCCCAGATCTGTGCCTCGACACAATCCTGTCTCAGACCTCATTGCTTGTTTTTTTTGCTCTGGCATGCTCTGTCAACTGTGGGACCTTATAGACAGGTGTGTGCCTTTCCAAATCATGCCCAATCAAATGAATTAACCACAGGTGGACTCCAAGTTATAGAAACATTTGAAGGCTGATCAATGCAAACAGGATGCACCTGAGCAAAACTTCGAGTCTCATAGCAAAGGGTCTGAATATTTATGTAAATAAGTTATTTATGTTTTAAATTAATACATTTGCTAACATTTCTAAAAACCTGTTCCCTTTGTCATTATGGGGTATTGTGTGTAGATTGCAGATTTTTTTTAATTTTTTTAATCAATTTTAGAATAAGGCTGTAACGTAACAATGTGGAAAATGTCAAGGGGTCTGAATACTTCCTGAATGCACTGTGTGTGTGTTTATTTATTTATTGGTCATAGGCCTAAGCCATGTCAAAATACAAATAATTGCAGGAAATTAGCTTTAAACTGTAACATTTTACTGGGGTAGGACCCACAAACCCCACATCTAGGGGTTGTGTCAGGGGGCAATGATATTCAAGATAAAAGAACGCTTTGAGTGAGATTTTCTAAGGTTGGCAGCGAAGAAAATAGCACTTACATATGAAACTACATTTGGATATGAATTTCATAACCTGTTAGATATGTTACGAACTCGTTATCAATAAGTCTCTTAACTGTAGTCATGTTATACAGACTAAAAATGAAAAATGTACTGTCACAACAGCTAGTGAACTGGCAGTCCGAATGCCCTTTAGCTGACCAATTCAACATTTAGACTAATTCTTGAGTAAACAACACATTTTGCAACGATCAAAAGTTCATCACTGTTTTGATTATATCTTCACATGTTTATGTCTTCGTTAACATGTCATTTGTGGGGGATACTTGCTGGTACAGACCTGAAATGAATTGGCAGGAAAGCACAATCAGATTTAGTGTCTTTTTATTGCGTCGGCTTCATGCGTTGTGAAGCCAGGCGGCTAGGCGTTGCCTCAGTGGATTCCTAGAGTAGCTGCGCTACCCACGCACACACAAACTTGCATGATTAGCATAAAGGGAGAATAGGCATCCTAGGCCTAATAATTCTCAAAAACGGTTGAAATTAGGTGTTAAATAACTATTACCATGGCATATTGCTTGCTCACATGAAAGCTCTTTCTTATGTTAAGAAATGTGAAATTGAGGTGAGATCGAATTGGTGCATGAATACTGAACAATTAAGCTCTGCTGTATAGATATTTAAGAGATCTTTTTCCCTAACACATCGTGTCTCTCCATCCCCTGCCCTGTATTTACCCTGCAAATAGTGCTTCGCTTCACTGACTTAGTGCTAGATGTAACTCACTCCTCTCTGCCTAGCTCTTTGAAGCTATATCCACAATAGTTACTTTTAATTTATCTTCCCGTCCCATACGACAGATGGCTTATTGCAGTCCTGGTATTATTCCAATAAATGTTGCACTGAGAAACATCTGCTATGCAAATCCCGCCGTATTGCTGTCACTTTGTCTTTGCCTGTCGAAGTAGAGATACAGCTCTCTACCTCGTACCGGAGCGTTGGGCTGCCTGCCAGACAAAGGCCATGAAACACAGCTGCCAACTCTATCCACTGAACATCAAATAGAACTCAAATTACAGCTAGGAGAGGGTCCAATCCTTCTCCCACTGAATCTCATAAAGGATATCAAATTTAACAGCTGAGATCCCAAAACGATGCTCCTCCTTCTACACTACAGAGTCCTGTCATTAGTGCTAGTTTATCTTGTATACTGAAATGTCAACGGCTATTATGTCATAGGGCACTGCATATAAAGCCCTTAGAGGTTTGACCCTGAATAGTGTCTTAGAGTTGACGAATAAGAAAGACGGACTCTCTTTTTGATGGTGAGGTTAAGAAAAACAGTGTTTGAGAGTCAGATGAAGAAGAAAGAGAGATGAAGGTCTAAATGGAGCTTCTGCTCTCTATAGCCAGCCTCCCCCCAGTGCCACAGAGATTGCAGGCGGGCAGCAGCACTTGAGACATGCGTAGCCAGGGCCCACAGGCCTGTGTGTGGGTCCACAACTAAAGGATCCTAAACACTCCCGCAGGAACTAATGTTGTGGACAGAATCCCAGCCCAAACCGTTGGCGTGAAGAACATAACCATGGAGAGAGCCATGGAAGTCATTGGTTAGTCAGGGATATACACTGCTCAAAAAAATAAAGGGAACACTTAAACAACACAATGTAACTCCAAGTCAATCACACTTCTGTGAAATCAAACTGTCCACTTAGGAAGCAACACTGATTGACAATACATTTCACATGCTGTTGTGCAAATGGAATAGACAACAGGTGTAAATTATAGGCAATTAGCAAGACACCCCCAATAAAGGAGTGGTTCTGAAGGTGGTGACCACAGACCACTTCTCAGTTCCTATGCTTCCTGGCTGATGTTTTGGTCACTTTTGAATGCTGGCGGTGCTTTCACTCTAGTGGTAGCATGAGACGGAGTCTACAACCCACACAAGTGGCTCAGGTAGTGCAGCTCATCCAGGATGGCACATCAATGCGAGCTGTGGCAAGAAGGTTTGCTGTGTCTGTCAGCGTAGTGTCCAGAGCATGGAGGCGCTACCAGGAGACAGGCCAGTACATCAGGAGACGTGGAGGAGGCCGTGGGAGGGCAACAACCCAGCAGCAGGACCGCTACCTCCGCCTTTGTGCAAGGAGGAGCAGGAGGAGCACTGCCAGAGCCCTGCAAAATGACCTCCAGCAGGCCACAAATGTGCATGTGTCTGCTCAAACGGTCAGAAACAGACTCCATGAGGGTGGTATGAGGGCCCGACGTCCACAGGTGGGGGTTGTGCTTACAGCCCAACACCGTGCAGGACGTTTGGCATTTGCCAGAGAACACCAAGATTGGCAAATTCGCCATTGGCGCCCTGTGCTCTTCACAGATGAAAGCAGGTTCACACTGAGCACGTGACAGACGTGACAGAGTCTGGAGACGCCGTGGAGAACGTTTTGCTGCCTGCAACATCCTCCAGCATGACCGGTTTGGCGGTGGGTCAGTCATGGTGTGGGGTGGCATTTCTTTGGGGGGCCGCACAGCCCTCCATGTGCTCGCCAGAGGTAGCCTGACTGCCATTAGGTACCGAGATGAGATCCTCAGACCCCTTGTGAGACCATATGCTGGTGCGGTTGGCCCTGGGTTCCTCCTAATGCAAGACAATGCTAGACCTCATGTGGCTGGAGTGTGTCAGCAGTTCCTGCAAGAGGAAGGCATTGATGCTAAGGACTGGCCCGCCCGTTCCCCAGACCTTAATCCAATTGAGCACATCTGGGACATCATGTCTCGCTCCATCCACCAATGCCACGTTGCACCACAGACTGTCCAGGAGTTGGCGGATGCTTTAGTCCAGGTCTGGGAGGAGATCCCTCAGGAGACCATCCGCCACCTCATCAGGAGCATGCCCAGGCGTTGTAGGGAGGTCATACAGGCACGTGGAGGCCACACACACTACTGAGCCACATTTTGACTTGTTTTAAGGACATTACATCAAAGTTGGATCAGCCTGTAGTGTGGTTTTCCAATTTAATTTTGAGTGTGACTCCAAATCCAGACCTCCATGGGTTGATACATTTGATTTCCATTGATAATTTTTGTGTAATTTTGTTGTCAGCACATTCAACTATGTAAAGAAAAAAGTATTGAATAAGATTATTTCATTCATTCAGATCTAGGATGTGTTATTTTAGTGTTCCCTTTATTTTTTTGAACAATGTATTAACCAAAGATTACCCAACTGCAACTGGATCCCACTGATGCCAGCAAATGTTAAGATATTTACATTGGGTTAAAGTGATTAACTTGATGCACCTGTGCATCAGTTACTGTATCACATTTTAATGTGAAAGGATAGTGAAAATTATGTATTTTAACATGCAAAGTCCCCGCTGAGCTCCATACAATGTAACTGTGGGCTTTAGAACAGCTGTATGGCTGAGGATATATATAAAAAGATTCATTTGTGGAGAAAAGTTTGGGCTTGAGTTTGTCTGTTTGGAGAAACAGACATGTACGTGTCGTGGCCTCAGATCCTGTGGTTTGGTGAGACTATCACAATTTGATCTTTTATCTTTTAACCCCCAAAAAGTTTCTGTCTGCTGAGAATAGTCTCTCCTGGGAGACGAGCTGTAGAGAGTGTGAGCCAGAGTAGTCGTACAGTATCTGTCAGAGTTTTGATGGACTGTCCTGAAGATCAGCCTCAGTCTGGCTCTCTGCACATTGGTATCCTGCTGAGGTTGATGGGAAGCAGGTCTGGCAGTGCCTCTAGCGTGCGCTCTGACGGGGGGGGATTTTACCACCTCTCCTCAGAGGAAACAGACAGTCAGTGCCTCTTGCACTCCTCACGTAACCTTGTAAAACCATCCGGAAGTCTTGCAAGCTTACATTATTTTTCGCTACAGCGCATCGGTAATCAGCCTGGTAATTACGAGGCTCCTCCTCATGCACTGCACTGTGTGTTTGTGTGTTTGTGTGTTTGTGTGTTTGTGTGTGTGTGTGTGTGTGTGTGTGCGCCCCTGGGAGTTGTGAGCTAACATGAGCGCTGTATTGCATTGTGCTGTCAGTGAATAGAAGGAATGCTATTCTTCCTCCTCTGCAGGGCCAGCATTGTACAGAAGAGGATCATTTACTTCCAGGATGAAGGTTCCCTCACTGTCAGACTGTGTGAGAAAGGTACAGCATATCTGTCCTATACGAGTATTACATCTCACGGAACAGCCCAATGCTTTTATATGATCTGTTACTGTAGTAGATTATAATGGAGATATTGTATGTAGTCATATTCAAAAATTATGTTTGGTCAAGCAAGATCACCATTCTTATCTTCACTTTGTGTGTGTGTGTGTGGGGGGGTTGAGTGGTCATGTGTCCGTGTGTGTGTGTGTGTGTGTGTGTGTGTGTGTGTGTTTCAGAGGCTGTGTTTGGGGAGACCACAGAGAAGCCCCCTCCGGAATGCTGTGCCTGTGGGACGGCCAAGTACAGAGTCACCTTCTATGGGAACTGGTCGGAGAAGATTCACCCTAAAGACTACCCCAGTAAGTCCTTCACTGCAGTCATGTATGTACACCCCCGCACACAGCACATTACTGTACAACTTCCCACCTGTTGCTCAACTGTCAGTTTGGAGTGTGAAAGGATCTGCACCATTTATAGTCATTAAGCAAGACATTGTGGTTTTGGAAGAAACACAAAAAGGTTACATTTTACCCTGGACATATTTAGACTGTCTGTTGACTAGAGTAACATACTGCACAAAAGAACAGCACACTGTAGTTTAGAGCAGTGGTTCCGAACCATTTTTGAACAGTGGCACACCTAAAATGTTAAATTCTGCGGCACACCTAAAATGTCCCTTCTAATTTATTTAGTGGTAATGACCTCATCTGATCCATACTGCAAATCATCTATTGTCTGCAATGTTTTTTTAAAGGTTTGTTTTCATAGTTTCTTACTCATGATGGTGAATTTTTGTGTACCCTTTTAAGAGCTTCCTGTCAATTTGAGCCAGAAAGAAAAACATGTAGCTCTGATAAAATGCGTCTTTAGTTTTGAACGGTTTGGGCTAAAGATGAGCTGCCTTCTGCATTGTAAAGGTGCAACCACAGATGCAAAGCCATGCTCTGTTTAGTTATATGGCAGAGGCTGTGGTATAGCTAAGCCCAGAGACATATATTAAGAAATAAATGACTAATCAGACTTGCCTGTTCTAATCGTTTTCACAGACAAAGTAAAATCATACAAATGAGTTTACTCGTGATGGGCACCCCTCAAAATGATACCAACATAACAACCGCCTGAGCGCACGTTACTTGAAACAACGATACAGATGTAATCATGTGCCATTTAATGTTTTATCAGACAGGCATGTATATAACGGAAAAAAGAAAAAGATTAGGAAAGGTTTTGCTGCACTCCTGAGAGTTCCTCACGGCAAACCAGTTTGGAACCACTGGTTTAGAGGATTTCTCTCAAATTATTTGTGTGTTGTTGGGATTTAAAAAAAAGAATGTTCAGTAAGCCTAAGTCAGTAAAACAGTATGATATTGGATAGCTGTTATGATACAGTGTCCTCTTTTGGAGCTGCTGATCTGAACCACACACATATTCCCTGCAGTCAGTGTTATGTAGTCACAGCTTACAAAGGGAATCGCCATAAATTACTTTAGACGGGAAGAGGCTCTTTTGGCAGAAAACAATAAAAATGTTTTGGTACATTAAAGCACATCATGTGGATTCTCTATAGGAGTGATGTGCCTTAAAGAGATGAACTGTATAGTTTACCTTTCCCTCCAGCTTTATGTATAATCTTTCACAGAGGGAAACGTGTCATGGAAAAACATAATTACATTCAAGGGTTTCTGAGGGGAGTGTTGAGTGACCAAACTAAAAACAATGATATATACAAATTGGTTGGTGTGTGTGTGGTGTGACCGAGTCTATTCCAGCCTCAACTCTTCCAGTAATGATGAGTGCTCCACCAGTGGAAGTGCAGGCCTGTCACAGTATATCTAACAGTGTCCTTCCAGCCACATGCATGGCTAATGAACACTGCCTCCACCACTCTGCTGTTAGCCTCACACGCCCAGCAGACACAGTTAAAGCCAGGAGCGATCTGTCAACCGCTACACCTACAGATGTAGGATCTTAATTTTGCTACAGCAGGAAAATAGTCCTGCAGCAACAGAAAATGTGGATTCTAATTCATCCACATTTTTGTAGGGGGTTGATACATTTTTCATAAGGGAAAATCAAGTCTGAAATTTCAAAGTGGAAATTGCAAACTTCAGTAGCCTTTTTAAACCTCAAATACATTACAAGTTTAACATTTCCTGCATTGCAGGAAAGTTCTCCTGCAACATTGTGATCAAATTAAGATCCTACATCTGTACACAGACACACGCAGGCGACTTTGTTCCTTTGTCACCACCCTTTACAGGACGTGCCAATCATTGGTCAGCCCTCATCGGGGCGTCCCACTCCAGGAGCTATGTCCTGTGGGAGTACGGTGGCTTCGCCAGCGAAGGGGTGAAACAGGTGGCAGAGCTGGGGTCTCCAGTTAAGATGGAGGAGGAGATAAGACAGAAGGTAGGTCCTAAAAAACATAATGGGTTCCAAACTGTTCGTGTTTTCTGATCCGCTATATCTGATCTTCAGACAAAAAGTGGCTTGGATTTGACTTTCTGATATCTTAATGTGCCTGTCTCCGCCTCTGAAACAGCAGTTAATGGAAGGCCCTCTCTGGCATATTAATGAAACACACAAGTCTGTATATTGGCTGATCTACACCGCTCTGCTATTTAGTGCTAATTCCCTGCTCTCGGGTGACATGGCAACAATAGTGTTGAGGCCAGGGACAGATGTAGAGGGGCATTATGGGATGGCTGTGGAGAAGCGGTGGCATAGCTAATGGAGGGAGAGGTGAGTAAGGATGGCCGCCTCACAGAGAATCTTAAAGGTCACATAGGAAAGGCTCATAACCCATGTGATCCTTTCTTTCCCACAATGCTGTGAGGGCCGACTAATAATGGGAATGTTAACAATTGTCAGATGGAGGATAGTGTTCTGTTTGACTTCCTGTCCCAAGAAAATATGATTGGTTGTCACGGATTCTGGATGTGGGCCACAATCACCAATTTCCGCTTTCAACTTTTCTGTTTTTAATTCAATTACTCAATTTGTTGTTGTTGTAAAATAAATTACTGTGATATCAATCAAAGTAGAATTAAACCCATAGGAATGAGCTTAATATACATTTGAAACACTATTACTGATTTGAAATTGGTAATGAAATAGGGATAGAATTACACTGGAAACATATTCGTTAATGGTCCATATAAGATACACATGCTTCCAGAATTACAAGAGCAGTCTTTAGGTCGTGTTATGACTTTGTTTGTGGATGTGGATGTGACAGTGACAAGTGTTCTCAAATCCATAGAATTAGGAATTCAAATACTTGAATGGACATGAACCTTCTTATGACAGTATAAAAGGTCAGCCATTTTGGTAAGGGAGTTGGTAAGGCAGTAGTCAGCCAGTGCTGTCATAAGATATTGTGTAAAACAATGAATTTGAAGATTATTTGCACAGTGGGCTCTAGTTTAACAAACCTAACGCAATGATAAATCTAAGCACTGGCTGTAGGTCTATAGGTCTGGGGATGTGCCAGAAATATTTTTTATATTTTCACAGCCAGAATTATGAGCACAATAGCTGGCGGTGGCTCAAAAATGCTGGGTTATGATGTATAAATAAGTTGTAAGTGTGATGAGGGCTTGGCCACTCACAGGCCAATCAACGCATTCCATGACAAAAAAACATGTAACCTTTATTTAACTAGGCAAGTCAGTTAAGAACAAATTCTTATTTACAATAACAGCCAAACCCTAACCCAGATGACGCTGGGCCAATTGTGTGCCGCCCTATGGGACTCCCAATCACGGCCAGTTGTGATACAGCCTGGAATTGAACCAGGGTCTCTAGTGACACCTCTAGCACTGAGATGCAGTGCCTTGGACCACTGCGCTACTCGGCTTACTACTGCATGCTTTTGTCTCAAGTTCTTTAGGTTATTTGTTTTATTTAATTGAACCTTTATTTATCCAGGCTAGTCTCATTGAGATCAAATCCATGTTTTCAAGAGAGACCTGGTCCAACCAAGACAGCAGCAGGAGGGAACAATATTTCAGACAAATATCAGACATAACAATTTACAGACATAGACACACCATAAACAGCATTTCGACGTTGACACACAAATTACAATTACAGAAACATACAAGCGCTATAGATAAAAATCTATCCTATATACCCCCCCGCCACATGAAGTCCTAATGACAATCACATTCCTCAGTAACATGTGTCAACCAACCTTTTTAACACTTTTGCCATGATCTGTTCTGACTTTAAGAACCGTTAAAAGTAAGTAGGAGTGAGACCTTAACTGGTATTTATTATCGAAAAATAACAGAAATAAAGCGTCAGTTTTCCCAAAATGGCCTTATAGATCATGGTATGCCAATGTTTAAGCCTACGTAGAATCAACGAAGACCAGCCAACAGCACTATAGAGATCACAGTGATGTCAGACGCTTTCAGTTAATACCCGGTCTGCAGCTAATAGTAGTAGGCGGAGGTTTAGATAATCAATTGCTTTCAGGGCACTATGCACCTCTGAGACAAAGGTTAGAAAGAGAACCTGGAGCAGGAGTGCTCGGGAGTGCACAGGGTGCTCATTTTGACCTTTTAACCCTATTAAATAATTTGCCTGCATCAAGAAAATTCTGATTTAAAAGAGTTCAGAATAGAGGTTGTTTAGGTTTGCATCTTTTTTGCACTCCAAACCTTTCACTACTTGCCAATCTTTGTAAGGACTATTCAGATTATCAACAGTAGATTTGAGGTAGTAGTCTGCTTTCAGTTTTCGGGTCATAGCTACACCCTGACTCATTCTGAATGCATTTAAAAGCCGAATTAAGACCCTCTTATTGACGGTCTTTGCGTTGTCATCAAGTAATAGCAACAGTAAAAAAAATTAAAAAAAAAAATGTTTGCTCAATAGCCTATGTTTGGAGTGTTGGCAGTCAACATTGGTGTAAATGGCTTCAAGGAGCCTAGCCTACATGTCTTTACGCATCACACATCACCTAAAATAAAAACACTAGGCTCTTGTAAATGTTATATTATGTTTGAGGCATGTTCATAAAAAGCAAAATATAGCCTAGGCCTGCCATTGATACTATATTATAGAACGGAATAATTTAAATACGTTTGGAGGAGCGCGGCTTTGGTAACCGGATGAGATGCGCTCTTTGGCGATGGGGATGAATACTTGAACAAGCGAAATATAGTATGCAGGTATGTGAATGTTTTAGGATGTGCAGTATATTTCAATTCGAGGCACTCTGAAGAATAGACCATTTAACACCTTTTTATGGATAGGCTACTTTGCAAGGCCAGGATAAAAAATACATTACGCATTGCTGTTGAACTAGCCTTAGTAGCTGAGGCCTAGGGCAAGGGTAGCCTATGGAGGGCTTGATATGAAATGAAAAACAAGCAATCTGTTTAAAAATAAATATATATATATTTATAAATAAGATGGGGTCAGAAGCATGATATCATAAATTGCTTTATGCATAACATTCGCACGTCTATACAAAATACTAGGCTCCTCTCAATTGTATCGCTGCCTATGTGCAAGGCAGATTTTAAAAAAAACGGACGAGGTGTGCTTATTGAAAATGGAGATGGAAAGCCTACTTGAACAAGCAAAATGCAAGTATGCATATTGTGAATTATGAAAAAGCATGAGGGCAAAAACCCCTTTATTCATAGGCTACTTGGCTAATTGCCAGAATAAAATATGCATCTCTGCAATGCTGCTAAACCAGCCCTGATTTAAGGGAAGGGTAGGCTATGCTTGGTTTATAATCAAATTAAACAAAATAGGGGGGAAACAATCACCGGCACAAAAGGCACATCTCTTTTCCATGGGAATTGTGCGCCATGGCTGGATAGGCTGTGCTTCCACCCTCAAAGTCCATGCCATTATCAACTGCATTACCATTGAGACCTGCTTTTTGTGGGTCTTAAAACGTCCCATTAGCACTGCATAAAATTTGAACTTTTGCACTTGTTTTTGACACACTCCAATATTGCCACCCTCCCATCTCAGCACAAGCGAGCTGATGTTAGACAGGTAAATTGCCGAACCTTGCGTTAGAGCTGGAAAGTGTGCCAGACGTAAATAGAGTCCAGTATGTTTTTTAGCTAGCTAGCCTGCTAGTTTAAGTGGAATGATTACAATCTTTTTTTATTAACTTCCAACATTCCATACAAACAATGCAGGCAATCCACAGCCATACACTGGCTGAAAACAGTTGATGATTGGATTTAGACAAGTTGTAAATGCAACAAGTACTGAAATTGTATAATATTAGAACACACACATCATTCCAAGAAAACAAACATTGAGACAGTTATGGTCTGTTTAAATACACTACCGTTCAAAAGTTTGGGGTCACTTGGAAATGTCCTTGTTTTCCATGAAAATATACATGAAATGAGTTGCAAAATGAATAGGAAATACAGTGGGGGAAAAAAGTATTTAGTCAGCCACCAATTGTGCAAGTTCTCTCACTTAAAAAGATGAGAGAGGCCTGTAATTTTCATCATAGGTACACTTCAACTGTGACAGACAAAATGAGGAAAAGAAATCCAGAAAATCACATTGTAGGATTTTTAATGAATTTATTTGCAAATTATGGTGGAAAATAAGTATTTGGTCACATACAAACAAGCAAGATTTCTGGCTCTCACAGACCTGTAACTTCTTCTTTAAGAGGCTCCTCTGTCCTCCACTCGTTACCTGTATTAGTGGCACCTGTTTGAACTTGTTATCAGTATAAAAGACACCTGTCCACAACCTCAAACAGTCACACTCCAAACTCCACTATGGCCAAGACCAAAGAGCTGTCAAAGGACACCAGAAACCAAATTGTAGACCTGCACCAGGTTGGGAAGACTGAATCTGCAATAGGTAAGCAGCTTGGTTTGAAGAAATCAACTGTGGGAGCAATTATTAGGAAATGGAAGACATACAAGACCACTGATAATCTTCCTCGATCTGGGGCTCCACGCAAGATCTCACCCCGTGGGGTCAAAATGATCACAAGAACGGTGAGCAAAAATCCCAGAACCACACGGGGACCTAGTGAATGACCTGCAGAGAGCTGGGACCAAAGTAACAAAGCCTACCATCAGTAACACACTACGCCGCCAGGGACTCAAATCCTGCAGTGCCAGACGTGTCCCCTGCTTAAGCCAGTACATGTTCAGGCCCGTCTGAAGTTTGCTAGAGAGCATTTGGATGATCCAGATGAGGATTGGGAGAATGTCAGATGAAACCAAAATAGAACTTTTTGGTAAAAACTCAACTCGTCGTGTTTGGAGGACAAAGAATGCTGAGTTGCATCCAAAGAACACCATACCTACTGTGAAGCATGGGGTGGAAACATCATGCTTTGGGGCTGTTTTTCTGCAAAGGGACCAGGACGACTGATCCGTGTAAAGGAAAGAATGAATGGGGCCATGTATCGTGAGATTTTGAGTGAAAACCTCCTTCCATCAGCAAGGGCATTGAAGATGAAACGTGGCTGGGTCTTTCAGCATGACAATGATCCCAAACACACCGCCTGGCAACGAAGGAGTGGCTTCAGAAGAAGCATTTCAAGGTCCTGGAGTGACCTAGCCAGTCTCCAGATCTCAACCCCATAGAAAATCTTTGGAGGGAGTTGAAAGTCCGTGTTGCCCAGCGACAGCCCCAAAACATCACTGCTCTAGAGGAGATCTGCATGGAGGAATGGGCCAAAATACCAGCAACAGTGTGTGAAAACCTTGTGAAGACTTACAGAAAACATTTGACCTCTGTCATTGCCAACAAAGGGTATATAACAAAATATTGAGATAAACTTTTGTTATTGACCAAATACTTATTTTCCACCATAATTTGCAAATAAATTCATAAAAAATCCTACAATGTGATTTTCTGGCCTCTCTCATCTTTTTAAGTGAGAGAACTTGCACAATTGGTGGCTGACTAAATACTTTTTTCCCCCACTGTATAGTCAATGTTGACAAGGTTATAAATAATGATTTTTAATTGAAATAATAATTGTGTCCTTCAAAGTTTGCTTCTTCAAAGAATATGTTTAATGGTGACTGATGACCACTTCGCGGCTGAGCCGTTGTTGCTCCTAGACATTTCCACTTCACAATAACAGCACTTACAGTTGACTGGGGCAGCTCTAGCAGTGCCGAAATTTGACGAACTGATTTGCTGGAAAGGTGGCATAGTTTGCCACGTTGAAAGTCACTGAGCTCTTAAGTGAGGCCATTCTACTGCTAATGTTTGTCTAAGTGTGCTCGATTTTATACACCTGTCAGCAATAGTTGTGGCTGAAATAGCCGAATCCACTAATTTGAAGGACTGTACACATACTTTTGTATATATGGTGTATGTTCTTAATGTGTTGGACTTAATGTGTTTCCCCCCTCATAAGTATGTTATGTGGAATAATCTTGTCATAAAATATAAAAACAAGGCACTATTTTTAGGACATTGGTTTAGAATTAACATTTTACTTGTGGGTCAGCTTCTCATTTCAGACGGACATCTTATACATAAAATGTTTTTTTAGAATGTATGAACTCACTGTCTCACTAAAGGAATATGAAATAGTGTGTTAGCAGATGGTGTTCTAGCCCTTTTGAAACAAATTGTGGTCAATACAGATCCATCACTTCTAAATTCAGCCATAGTAATTGTCTAAATTATTATTTTTTTTAAAACTTTTTATGACCGTGTTGTTCTAATCGCAAAATGTAGGTGGAACTTGCAATGTGTTGTAAATTGGCTAAAGGTATGGACTTTAGCGTACAAATATGTGATCACAAACAAAGTGAGAAAAACACTCTTTAAAATAACTAAGGTGTTACCTGTTCAACGAAAGTATTTGTGATTATATTAGAAATGTTGATGAGAAATGTACATTTTGTCATTCTGGGACAGAATCTCTTGAGCATTTGTTTTTCTAATGTGTGTATGTGACTGTGTTGTGGGTGGGTTTTCAGCTGGACTTAGGTAGAATATTTTAATACAGGAGGGACATCCGTCTGCAAGCTTCTGATGTTCTTTTTGATTTTGATAGTCCAAGATTCTCCACTAACAAAAAGTATGTGATGAATCTGATTATAAAATGCATAAAAAAACATCATATTCAATATTTTTAAAGGCACATTTAAATAATTACTTTGCCACATTGAGTACTATGCTCTGTAAGAAAAAGACGATAATGAAACCAACTTTTCAAAGTTCTTTGAATGTAAAAACCCTGTGTGTTTCTGTTTTTGTTTGTTTGGATTTTTGTGATGTTTTGTGTTACAAAAATCTATACTGTACATCCTTCTTAAAAGAATGTACAGTATAGAAAAAAAACACATTTTATTACGTATCCTTAACAATGAATGGAATAAAAAAGAACAATGGCTGCCATTTTTAAAGCATTCTAGAACTGTGAGGGTTTGCCATAGCCTCTCTATAAATTTCATAGGATCTCTATGCTCATCCCTTCTGTTATCCACCCACTGCTGTGCCCTGGCCTGTTAACAGTCTACACCATTCATCATACCTGTCATCTGTTTGCTTTGGAATGGCATCTCCTTTATCATATATCAATGTGGCCATCAGAGTTCTTGTTTTTTAACTTTTTTAACTGTAAGCCATAAGAGGAAGATATTTAGAGTGAAATCAAAGATATGACAGCAGGGTTAGATAAGCAGTGTTTTGGCATCTGTGAGTGTCTCTCTGACAACATGGCTGTGTCTGGGAGAGTGCATTTGGGGTTTCTGCTATCTGGTCTATGGAGTGTTTTTCTTAGAGATCGTCAGTCTGTTCCATCTGTGTATTTTTTTATTTGCTGAGTACGTAACAACGTGATCTTTATTTAGAAATCCTGTGATTTCTCAGTCATTGCTAATCCAAAAGAGAGAGTAAAGTTGCTGCACACACACAGATCCAGAGGTAAACTCATGCTTCATTTGTCAAAGCTCACACAATAAATTAGAAATGTCCTGATGTTTGTGACAGTGACGAATGTGTCATGCTGTATAGGGTTAAATGCAACTACATACAGTGGCAAGAAAAAGCATGTGACCCCTTTGGAAATACCTGGATTTCTGCATAAATTGGTCATACATATGGTTTTCTTCATTTAGGTCACAACAATAGACAACACAGTGTGCTTAAACTAATAACACACAAACAATTATACGTTTTCATGTCTTTATTGAACACACCGTGTAAACATTCACAGTGCAGGGTGGGAAAATTATGTGAACCCTTGGATTTAATAACTGGTTGACCCTCCTTTGGCAGCAATAACCTCAACCAAACATTTTCTGTAGTTGCGGATCAGACCTGCACAACGGTCAGAAGGAATTTTAGACCATTCCTCTTTACAAAACTGTTTCAGTTCAGCAATATTCTTGGGATGTCTGGTGTGAACCGCTCTTGACGTCATGCCACATCATCTCAATCGGGTTGAGGTCAGGACTCTGACTGGGCCACTCCAGAAGGCGTATTTTCTTCTGTTGAAGCCATTGTGGTTGATTTACTTCTCCTGCAAAATGTCTTGCTAAACTTCGGGAACTCATTTTTCCATCGATGATAGCAAGCTGTTCAGGCCCTGAGGCAGCAAAGCAACCCCAAACTATGATGCTCCCTTCACCATACTTTACAGTTGGGATGAGGTTTCGATGTGCTGTGGTGTGCTGTGCCTTTTTTTCTCCACACATAGTGGTGTGTGTTCCTTCCAAACAACTCCTCAACTGTAGTTTCATCTGTCCACAGAATATTTTGCCAGTAGCGCTGTGGAACATCCAGGTGCACTTTTGCAAATTTCAGACGTGCAGCAATGTTTGTTTTTTTGACAGCAGTGGCTTCTTCCGTGGTGCCCTCCCATGAACACCATTCTTGTTTAGTGTTTTACGTATCGTAGACTTGTCAACAGAGATGTTAGCATGTCCCAGAGATTTCTGTAAGTCTTTAGCTGACACTCCATGATTCTTCTTAACCTCATTGAGCATTCTGCGCTGTGCTCTTGCAGTCATCTTTGGAGGACGGCCACTCCTAGGGAGAGTAGCAACAGTGCTGAACTTTCTCAATTTATAGACAATTTGTCTTACCATGGACTGATGAACATCAATTCTTTTAGAGATACTTTTGTAACCCTTTCCAGCTTTATGCAAGTCAACAATTCTTAATCTTAGGTATTCTGGGATCTATTTTGTTCAAAGCATAGTTCACATCAGGCAATGCTTCTTGTGAATAGCAAACTCAAATTTTGTGAGTGTTTTTTATACGGCAAGGCCGCTCTAAACAACGTCGCCAATCTCTTTTCATTGATTGGACTCCAGGTTAGCTGACTCCTGACTCCAATTAGCTTTTGGTGAAGTCATTAGCCTAGGGGTTCACATACTTTTTCCAACCTACACTGTGAAGGTTTAAATTATGTATTCAATATAGACAAGAAAAACACAATCATTTGTGTGTTATTAGTTTAAGCACGCTATGTTTGTCTATATTTGTGACTTTTTGCAGAAATCCAGGTAATTCCAAAGGGTTCACTTACTTTTTCTTGCCACTGTAGCTCTAAGCCACAGCAATTTATTATATTCTGTTGAATTGAGACACTGGCTATCGGGTGTTGTAGAATGTCCTTTCTTTCTCACACGATAAGGGTAGATTATAACATTCCATGCTCATCATTTGACAATGCCCCGGGAAGTGACATTGTCCAGTTATGGGGTGATTACATTTTCTAATTCTGCTACTGACCTTGGGGAAATGCTGCTGAAGGAGCTCAGCATTCATTTCTTGCCAGGGAAGGGACATAGTTTCTTCTTAACACTGACACGCAAGTACATAACTGTAGCATCAAGATAAGGCAGGGCAAAACATGGATTAATCTGAATACTTAAAAGAGACACCATAGGACAAGAGCTGGAAGTGACGCTCAGTATGTACATCTCCATGTTCTGAACACTTTATTACAATGTTTTGTTGGATATTTTTGTAAATAATGAATGAAGATTAAAGCTAGAATCTGCTGTTAAAACAATAACAAAGTAGCCACCCTGCCTCAGTTTTGGTAAAATTATGATGGATGTGCTTGGAGAAATATATCCACTCTCAAAATCATAGACAGAGCTATGGATGCAAGGACTGACCGTCCATGAAATTAAAATTACAGTTTTAATCATGTTTTGAGGCTATAGACCTTTTTAATTGCCAAAACAATAATATGTTCTATATGCATGTGCAACCAAGAGGTTCCCCAGTAAACATCAGGTGCTGCAGTGTGACATAATTGCTAGCTAGCTAGCCATCTAGCTAGTTAGTTGTCTAGCTAGCACAAAATTACAAGTTCGTATTTCTTGATCCAACCAAAAAACAGATCACACGATTTATATACACACATTAACTTGTTGCTACCAGATCCATTAAACGAAACATTTATCAGATGCCATGACCTCTGCAGACCCTTACATAAGTGTGCTGATGGGCCTATTTCCCGTTTTATTATTAGTTTGCTCTAGTGGTGTTAGCTAAATACATTTGGCTAGCACAGCAAATAACCACAGAGCTAGTGTGATGTGAAGGTAGGGAATGTTCAGCTTACTTTGTTAGCCAGCTAGATAGAGATTAAATTCTCTCATGACAGCCAACAATATAATTAAACTAAATGTAGTTAGCGTACGAGTCCAATGTTTGACGACCACATTGTGTATGTCAAAAGTGAGCTAGCAGCAGGAATTACCCCACTATCAACCCCTCTCTCCCCCTCACAAATCTATCTCTACTAGCTCTTCGTTTTCTTTCTTCAAAACACAACAAATATTTTACCCAGCTGTATTGCCTACTTAGTTTCAATTAAGAAACATAATAATGAACCGCTAGCTTGTGCTAGGCATGAAATATTGACCTCAGGTTATGAGACCTAGCTAGTGGTTTGTTTACATGTAGTAAAGCTAGACTATAACACAAATGCTAGTGCTCACACCTTGTGGTGATGATGTTGAACTGCATATAATTACACCAGGATGATACATAAAATGAAGCAAACAAATTGCAACTTTATGTCAAGCAACATTTATTTTGAAATTAAATAAAATTATCCTTAATATATTCCTTTCTGCACAACCTCATTATAGGGATATTTGCTAATAATGTCTCTCTCCTGTGCAAGTCATCCTTATTAAAGGAGCATTCAGCAGTTGTTACATTCAATTTTGGAGTCATTAATTAATGATATGCACCCATTAATTCTTGAATAATGGAAAGGTCAAATGCTTTATTATCTAAATGTTAAAAGTGTGTGTGTGACGGAGGGAAACAAAATGGTGCAGTTTGAGCCTATGTGGCGGAGAGTGATGCGGGCACTGGAGATGGAGGTGTAAGCAGGTGGGTCTGGGTAGGAGTGATGTTGTGGATATTTGTGTGGGTCTGTATGTTGTCGCTTGTATATGTATGTTTTGTATTGTTTCAAAAATATATGATTATTGAAGAATATAACTTAGAAATGCCTCATGAGCTTAGTTAGACTGTCATACCCCATCAGAACCCAAAGGATAAGCTTGTTTTACTCCAATGTTTGTAAACAAAGTAAATGTAAACAAGTACTACATAGCCTAAAAACATCTATAATTTTGAAATCATGGATGGTCAGTCATAGCATCCATATGTCTAATGAATTTGAGAGTGGTTACATTTCTCCAGCCCCATCTGTCAGCTTTTTATCGAAACCGGAGTGGGAAGTATGCTTTGTTATTGTTTCAACTGCTGATTGCTGCTGTAAGGCCAGGGCCGGCGCCAGATCGAATCAGTTGGACGGGCATTTGATTTCCATAGGCGGACATGTTTTTTTTTCTTCACGGTACCTCTTATGTGTGCACACGCACACTTTTTTTTAAAACACCATAACCACTTGGCCTCAAAGGACTGCAACATTCTAACAGAATAATTAATGCATTTTAGATATGCTATCACATGTAGAAAATAGGCAGAATCTACCACACATCCAAAGCTGATTTGTGAAGGTGCTGGAGGCAAAACTGGAGAAACACTTCTATCACAAAAATTGTAATTTGGCTGTGTTTATGAAGGTCTTAAGTAACATTAGAAAATATATACAGTACCAGTCAAAAGGTTAGACACACCTACTCATTCCAGGGTTTTTCTTTATTTTTACTATTTTCTACATTGTAGAATAATAGTGAAGACATCAACACTATGAAATAACACATTTGGAATCACGTAGTAACCAAAATAGTGATAAACAAATTCTTCAAAGTAGCCACCCTTTGCACACTCTTGGCATTCTCTCAACCAGCTTCATGAGGTAGTCACCTGGAATGCATTTCAATTAACAGGTGATCCTTGTTAGAAGTTAATTTGTGGAATTTCTTTCCTTAATGCGTTTGAGCATCAGTTGTGTTGTGACAAGGTAGGGGTGATATACAAAAGAATGCGGAATTTGGTAAAAGACCAAGTCCATATTATGGCAAGAACAGCTCAAATAAGCAAAAGAGAAACGACAGTTCGTCATTAATTTAAGACATGAAGGTCAGTCAATCCGGAAAATTTTAAGAACTTTGAAAGTTTCTTCAAGTGCAGTCGCAAAAACCATCAAGTGCTATGATGAAACTGGCTCTCATGAGGACCCAGAGTTACATCTGCTACAGAGGATAAGTTCATTAGAGTTACCAGCCTCAGACTGCAGCCCAAATAAATGCTCATCTGAACATCAACTGTTCAGAGGAGACTGCGTGAATCAGGCCTTCATGGTTGAATTGCTGCAAAGAAACCACTACTAAAGGACACCAATAATAAGAAGAGACTTGCTTGGGCCAAGAAACACGAGCAATAGACATTAGACCGGTGGAAATCTGTCCTTTGGTCTGATGTGTCCAAATTAGAGATTTTTGGTTCCAACCGCCGTGTCTTTGTGAGACGCAGAGTAGGTGAACAGATTATCTCCGCATTTGTGGTTCCCACCGTGAAGCATGGAGGACGAGGTGTGATGGTACGGGGGTGCTTTGCTGCTAACACTGTCTGTGATTTATTTAGAATTCAAGGCACACTTAACCAGCATGGCTACCACAGCATTCAGCAGCGATACACCGTCCCTTCTGGTTTGACTATAAAAAAAATTCCAACGGGACAATGACCCAAAACACACCTCCAGGCTGTGTAAAGGCTATTTGACCATGAAGGAGAGTGATGGAGTGCTGCACTAGATGACATGACCTCCACAATCACCCAACCTCCACCCAATTGTGTCACACCCTGATCTGTTTCACCTGTCTTTGTGCTTGTCTCCACCCTTCTCCAGGTGTCGCCCATTTGCCCCATTAACCCCTGTGTATTTATACCGGAGTTCTCTGTTTGTCTGTTGCCAGTTCGTCTTGTCTTGTCAGGTCTTACCAGTGTGCTTTCCGTCTTCCTGTTTCTCAAGTTCTGTTTCCTAGTTTTTCCCAGTTCTGACCATTCTGCCTGCCTTGACTCCAAGCCTGCCTGCCGTCTTGTACCTGCCTGATTCTGACCTGATTACAAACCTCTGCCTGCCCTGACCCCGAGCCTGCCTCCCATCCTGTACCTGCCTGACTCTGACCTGATCACGAACCTCTGCCTGTCCTCGACCTGCCCTTTGCCTGCCCCGTGTTTATAATAAATGATCTGAGAACTATGCTATCCGCCTCCTGTGTCTGCATCTGGGTCATATCGTGATAAATTGAGACGGTTTGGGATGAGTTGGACCGCAGAGTGAAGGAAAAGCAGCCAACAAGTGCGCAGCACATGTGGGAACTCTTTCAAGACTGTTGGAAAAGCATTCCTCATGAAGCTGGTTGAGAGAATGCCAAGAGTGTGCAAAGCTGTCATCAAGGCAAAGGGTGGCTAATTTGAAGAATCTCAAATATAAAATATTTTTTGATTTGTTTAAAACTTTTTTGGTTACCACATGATTCCATATGTTATGTCATAGTGTTGATGTCTTCACTATTATTCTACAATGTAGAAAATAGTAAAAATAAAGGAAAAACCCTTGAAGGAGTAGGTGTGTCCAATTTTGACTGGTACTGTATATATTTTTTTAAATAACACAATCGTTTTAATTACTTTGTTACTGTAAGATATGTAAAAACAAAAACACAAATTTAAGTGTTCAATCACTTATTCGTGGACTGCCTTTGTTATTACTATGAAACAGAAAGCATAGTGTTGGAACGTGGTAACAGCACAACAGCAAAAGCAATAATAGTTTTATAATGAATATACTGTAAGTGTCGATATGACAGCAGTCAAAAATCGACATTTATCAGTTGGAGCATGTCTCTGTCACATAAATAACGAAAGCTGGTGAGTGCGTTGCTGATTTAGTTTTTTGCTTGATGTGTACGGCCTTCTCTCTCAGTGATGACATTTTGTGCTGATAATCGGCCCGTAGCATTGTCGCTGGCTTGTTCTATCCAAAAGGCGCCGTCCCTTCCTTTCTCCTGTCTCACTGTTTCATTTTGTGGTGACACGAGCATCTGGCTTTTTTGCGCTTAGTCCTCGGAGGTGTAGGTTCATGCTGAGGCTCAGAATTAGAATAATAATTATCAGAGATGTCATCAGGATTAATTTCTTCTCCACATTGAAGTTGTTTTCATTCAAATTTTGTAGCATTTGTCTCTGTCTTCTTGCCACTGTATATTACGGACGCTCTCACTGTGTTCTCCAAATAGTGGATTTATAGAGAGTACATGCCATTTTAAGATTATAATTAGAATAGGTCAGTACAATAGAATGGCCCGCCCTTTTCTTCATTCACAATTGGTGATTACAAAATGATGCAACGTTGGCTTCCCCTCGCTCAACTCACCCATTCTCCCCATCATGCTTTACTTCATTTACTTAATCTGTTGTTATACAGTATGTGTGAAATTAGTTTCGGCTTAGGTTCAGTTTCTGGGTGATTATCAACAGGGCATGGCACCGTCAACTATCGGGAGGAGGAGGGGAGCAGGCCCAACTGTTGGGAGAAGGAGGGGCAATGGAGGAAAACTTCCAAAAAAGCAAACTAAAACTGGTTATAACTCCAGTTCTGTTTTTTGATATTTAGATAATAACAATGACAGTGTGTTTTATAGACTTATTTTGTAACATTCAAGGACGGATTGTGGGCATGACTTAAATCAAATCAAATCAAATTGTATTTGTCACATGCGCCGAACAGGTGTAGACCTTACAGTGAAATGCTTACTTACAAGCCCTTAACCAACAATGCTTTAAGAAGTTAAGTAAAACAAATGATTAAACAGCAGCAATAAAATAACACGCGAGGCTACATATATACAGGGGGTACCGGTACAGAGTCAATGTATGGGGGCACCGGTTAGTTGAGGTAATATGTACAGTTGAAGTCGGAAGTTTACATACACCTTAGCCAAATACATTTACACACAGTTTTTCACAATTCCTGACATTTAATCCTAGTAAAAATCCCCTATCTTAGGTCAGTTAGGATCACCACTTTATTTTAAGAATGTGAAATGTCAGAATAATAGTAGAGTGATTTATTTCAGCTTTTATTTCTTTATTCACATTCCCAGTGGGTCAGAAGTTTACATACACTCAATTAGTATTTGGTAGCATTGCCTTTAAATTGTTTAACTTGGGTCAAACATTTCGGGTAGCCTTCCACAAGCTTCCCACAATAAGTTGTGTGAATCTTGGCCCATTCCTCCTGACAGAGCTGGTGTAACTGAGTCAGGTTTGTAGGCCTCATTGCTCGCACTCACTTTTTTGCCCACAAATGTTCTATAGGTTTGAGGTCAGGGCTTTGTGATGGCCACTCCAATACCTTGACTTTGTTGTCCTTAAGCCATTTTGCCACAACTTTGGAAGTATGCTTTGGGTCATCATCCATTTGGAAGACCCATTTGCGACCAAGCTTTAACTTCCTGACTGATGTCTTGAGATGTTGCTTCAATATATCCACATAATTTTCCTCCCTCATGATGCCATCTATTTTGTGAAGTGCACCAGTCCCTCCTGCAGCAAAGCACCCCCACAACATGATGCTGCCACCCCCGTGCTTCACGGTTGGGATGGTGTTCTTCGGCTTGCAAGCCTCCCCCTTTTTCCTCCAAACATAACGATGGTCATTATGGCCAAGCAGTTCTAGTTTTTGTTTCATCAGACCAGAGGACATTTCTCCAAAAAGTACAATCTTTGTCCCCATGTGCAGTTGCAAACCGTAGTCTGGCTTTTTTATGGCGGTTTTGGAGCAGTGGCTTCTTCCTTGCTGAGCGGCCTTTCAGGTTATGTCGATATAGGACTCGTTTTACTGTGGATATAGATACTTTTGTACCTGTTTCCTCCAGCATCTTCACAAGGTCCTTTGCTGTTGTTCTAGGATTGATTTGCACTTTTCGCACCAAAGTATGTTCATCTCTAGGAGACAGAACGCGTCTCCTTCCTGAGCAGTATGACGGCTGTGTGGTCCCATGGTGCATATACTTGCGTACTATTGTTTGTACAGATGAACGTGGTACCTTCAGGCATTTGGAAATTGTTCCCAAGGATGAACCAGACTTGTGGAGGTCTACAATTGTTTTTCTGAGGTCTTGGCTGATTTCTTTCGATTTTCCCTTGATGTCAAGCAAAGAGGCACTGAGTTTGAAGGTAGGCCTTGAAATACATCCACAGGTACACCTCCAATTGACTCAAATTATGTAAATTAGCCTATCAGAAGCTTCTAACGCCATGACATCATCATTTTCTGGAATTTTCCAAGCTGTTCAAAGGCACAGTCAACTTAGTGTATTGAATTGTGATACAGTGAATTATAAGTGAAATAATCTGTCTGTAAACAATTGTTAGAAAAATGACTTGTGTCCTTCACAAAGTAGATGTCCTAACCGATTTGCCAAAACTATAGTTTGTTAACAAGAAATTTGTGGAGTGTTTGAAAAACAAGTTTTAATCACTCCGACTTCAACTGTACATGTAGGTAGAGTTAAAGTGACTAAGCATAGATTACAAACAGAGAGTAGCAGCAGCGTAAAAGAAGGGTAGCCTTTTGATTAGCTGTTTAGGAGTCTTATGGCTTTGGGGTAGAAGCTGTTAAGAAGCTTTTTGGACCTCGACTTGGTGCTCCGGTACCACTTGCCGTGCGGTAGCAGAGAGAACAGTCTATGACTAGGGTGGCTGGAGTCTTTGACAATTTTTAGGGCCTTCCTCTGACACCGCCTGATTATAGAGGTCCTGGATGGCAGGAAGATTGGCCCCAGTAATGTACTGGGCCATACATACTACCTTCTGTAGTGCCTTGCGGTCAGAGGCCGAGCAGTTGCCACACCAGGCAGTGATGCAACCAGTCAGGATGCTCTCGATGATGCAGCTGTAGAACCTTTTGAGGATCTGAGGACCCATGCCAAATCTTCTCAGTCTCCTGAGGGGGAATAGGCTTTGTCGTGCCCTCTTCATGACTGTCTTAGTGTGTTTGGACCATGATAGTTTGTTGGTGATGTGGACACCAAGGAACTTGAAGCTCTCAACCTGTTCCTTTACAACCCCGTCAATGAGAATGGGGGCGTGCTCGGTCCTCCTTTTCCTGTAAATGTCAGAGTAATAAACAAATCTATTAATGAGCAGACCAAAAGACTGCTTTAGCAGTTCTAGTGTGGGTTTTATAGTCCTTAGACAATAGCATGGCAGCAACACATTACAACACAGGATGGTAGCAGCACATGGCAGCAGCGCAACATCGTAGCAGCACAAAACATGGTACAAACGTTATTCGGCACAGACAACAGCACAAAGGGCAAGGCGACCAAAAAAAAAGAGCGACCCAGGGATGTGTGTGCTTTGGTGACATTTAACAGAATGTGACTGGCAGAACGAGTGTTGTATGTGGAGGATGAGGGCTGCAGTAGGTATCTCAGATAGGGGGGAGTGAGGCATAAGAGGGTTTTATAAATAAGCATCAACCAGTGGATCTTGCGACGGGTATACAGAGATGACCAGTTTACAGAGGAGTATAGAGTGCAGTGATGTGTCCTATAAGGAGCATTTGTGGCAAATCTGATGGCCAAATGGTAAAGAACATCTTGCCGCTCGAGAGCACCCTTACCTGACGATCTATAAATTATGTCTCCATAATCTAGCATGGGTAGGATGGTTAGTTTGGCAGCTGGGGTGAAAGAGGAGAGATTACAATAGAGGAAACAAAGTCTAGATTTAACCTTAGCCTGCAACTTTGATATGTGTTGATATGTGCTGAGAGAAGGACAGTGTACCGTCTAGCCAAGTACTTGAATGAGGTGGCGTCCTCAAGCTCTAAACCATCAGAGGTAGTAATCACATCGGTGGGGAGAGGGGCATTCTTCTTACCAAACCACATTATCTTTGCTTTGGAGGTTTTCAGAAGAAGGTTAAGGGCAGAGAAACCTTGTTGGACACTAACATAGCTTTGTTGTAGAGCATTTAACACAACATCTGGGGGCAGCTGAGTATAAGACAATCATCTGCATATAAATGGATGAGAGAGCTTCCTACTGCCTGAGATATGTTGTTGATGTAAATTGAGAAAAGCGTGGGGCCTAGGATCAAGCCTTGGGTTATTACCTTGGTGACAGGCAGTGGCTGAGACAGCAGATGTTCTGACTTTATACACTGCACTCTTTGAGAGAGGTAGTTAGCAAACCAGGCCATAGACCCCTCAGAGACACCAATACTCCTTAGCCGGCCCAAAATAATGTAATGGTCTACCGTATCAAAAGCTTTGGCCAAGTCAATAAAAATGGCAGCACAACATTGCTTAAAATCAAGGGCAATGGTGACATAATTTAGGACCTTTTAAGGTTGCAGTGACACATCCATAGCCTGAGTGGAAACCAGATTGCATACCAGAGCGAATACTAAAGACATAAAGAAAGCCAGTAATTTTTCCAACACTTTTTGATTGGACATGATTTGGAAAGGCATACACCTGTTTATATAAGGTCCCACAGTTGACAGTGCATGTCAGAGAAAAAACCAAGCCTTGAGGTCAAAGGAATTGTCCGTAGAGGTCAGAGACAGGATTGTGTCTAGTCACAGATCTGGGGAAGGGCACCAAAACATTTTTGCAGCATTTAAGGGATCCAAGAACACAGTGGCCTCCATCATTCTGAAATGGAAGAAGTTTAGAACCACCAAGACTCTTCCCAGAGCTGGCCGCCCGGCCAAACTGAGCCATCGGGGGAGAAGGGGCTTGGTCATGGAGGTGACCAAGAACCTGATGGTCACTCTGACAGAGGGCTAGAGTTCCTCCGTGGAGATGGGAAAACCTTCCAGAAGGACTCCTGTAATCAGGCCTTTATGATAGATTGGGCAGACGGAAGCCAATCCTCAGTAAAATGCACCTAAAGACTCTCAGACCATGTGAAACAAGATTCTCTGGTCTGATGAAACCAAGATTAAACTATTTGGCCAGAATGCCAAACGTTACGTCTGGAGGAAACCTAGCACCATCCCTACGGTGAAGCATGGTGGTCGCAGCATCATGCTGTGGGGATGTTTTTCAGCGGCAGGGACTAGGAGACTAGTCAGGGTCGAGGCAAAGATGAACAAAGCAAAGTAGAGAGAGATTCTTGATGAAAACCAGCTGCAGAGCGCTCAGGACCTTGGAAGGCGAAGGTTCACCTTCCAACAGGACAACGGCCCTAAGCACACAGCCAAGACAATGCAGGAGTGGCTTTGGGACAAGTCTCTGAATGTCCTTGAGGGTCCCAGTCAGAGCCCAATTGAACATCTCTGTAGAGACCTGAAAATAGCTTTGCAGCAACGTTCCCCATCCAACCTGACAGAGATGAGAAGATCTGCAGAGAATAATGGGAGAAACTACCCAAATACAGATGTGCCAAGCTTGTGGCGTCATACCCAAGAAAACTCCAGTCTGTAATCGCTGCCAAAGGTGATTCAACAAAGTACTGAGTAAAGGGTTGGAATACTTATGTAAATGTGATATTTCGACATTTATAAATTAGCCAACATTTAAAAAAAAAATGTTTTTACTTAGTCAATATGGGGTATTGTGTGTAGATTGAGGAAAAACCCAGATTTTAATCAATTTTGGAATAAGGCTGTAACCTAACAAAATATAGAAAAGTCAAGGGGTCTGAATACTTTCCCAGGGCACTGTAGGTGTGTGTGTGGTATATATATATATATATATACGTAGGATAGAATAGTATATTTACAGCAATAGTTTAATATGATGGCCTTGACTAAAATACAGTATATACGTATGAAATGGGTAAATGGGTAAAACAATATGTAAACATTATTAAAGTGACCATTCTATGTACATAGGGTAGCAGCCTCTAAGGTGCATGGTTGAGAAACCAGTCTCTCGGTTCCATCTTTGATGCACCTGTACAGACCACGCTTTCTGGATGATAGTGGGGTGAACAGGCCGTGTCTCGGATGGCTGAGGTCATTGATTATCTTCTTGGCCTTCCTGTGACATCGGGTGCTGTAGATGTTCTGGAGGGCTGGCAGTGTGCCCCCGGTGATGCGTTGGGCAGAGCGCACCACCCTCTGGAGAGCCCTGCGGTTGCGGACGCTGCAGTTGCCATACTAGGCGGTGATACAGCCCGACAGGATGCTCTCAATGGTGCATCTGTAAAAGTTGGTGAGGGTCTTAGGGGCCAAGCAAAATGTCTCGTCGTTGTTTGTAATCAGGCCTACCACTGTTGTGTCGTCTGCAAACTTGATGATTTTGTTGAAGGCGTGCGTGGCCACGCAGTCATGGGTGAACAGGGAGTACTGGAGGGGGCTGAGAACCTACACAGACGCAGCAAATTGCAACCATGAAAATGCACATCACATTTCCAGGCTCGAAAAAATGCGAGTAAAGATTTCTGTGGAGTATGTGGTCTCTAATTGCATTGCTTGTTGCAAAAAAAGCAGGAAAACTTAAAGAATGTGCCTTGCAACGTCTGAATCTGACTCTAATTAAACATTTGGCAGCACATCACTTTTATACAGAAGGCATAGAGTATGTTCCCTTCTATATCCCCCTCACAAGGCTTGGATTAGCTCAGTCTACAGCTGGGGCAATTTAGAGAAAATAAGATCTCTGGGGAACTCTCTGTCAGCCTGGCCTTTCCACCACAGCCTGCTAGCCCGTCCAGTCCACAGTACATGATGGGAAATATTGCCCAATACTTTTTACAGACAGTCTTAAGCTATCAGGGTTTGGACGGCCGCCACAGAATTCTTCCCTGTGTGAATCTTCTGCTCGCTGGGCCCTTTGTTCAAGCAGGATTCAGTAGAGTAGACCGCTCCATTGTTTGACAGGAGTTCCAGTAGTTTACCGAGGAACAATTGTCTAATTTCAACCAACTGGCAATTTCCTGGCTGCCTGTCAGCTTAGCTTTGCGATGTTGCATGGAGACATCAGTATTTGAAAGACAGGCCTAACCCCTCTCTTGGCTTGTGAGGCTGTTTTTACAATGGACTTGAAACTGAATTTAATTGAATTTTACTGAGGTAGAAGTTTCTGTACTTAATGTTTTTGTTATATCAACGTTTCCTCAACCAGCAACAATTGTCACTTGAAAAATAGATGTAAAACAATATTGCTTTGTAATCGTATCCCAACCATCTGGTGTTTATTGTTCGAGCTTCTCTCATGACTGTTATTCGATTTCTGACTTCACTCACCATTGTCACTTTAGAACTATGTGATATGCTCGTGAATACTTTATCTGGTTTCTACAGAACTGTGGATCCAACTAATCTTTTTACAGTCTGGCCAGGGGCCATACACATTCCACTACAGCTGGTCAAACCTGTGTGTGTTTGTTCGTGCCCACCACCCACTTTAAATGCTTTCCCAGGGGATGAGAGAGGCTTTTCCTCCATAGATAGGATGTATCCTAAGCACCCATGTTTGACCTTGTCCAGTCTGCCAGTGTAGTCTGTTCAGGTCTGGTGGACACCACTCCACCAGGGGAGAACGTCTGGTCCAAAGGTGCACAGTTCATGGATTCCAGTAAGCCCGGGATTACAGGGGAATCTCAAACATCCAGCTGGGAATTAGCTCTGATAATATGAAGACAAAGCGCAAGATCTCTTAACAAATCTTTAATCCTGGGCATGGAGGAGCGATATGCCTCACAGCACCCACAGGTGTGCACAGGTAAACAATATTGCTGGGTTTAATCTGACTTTCTGTTTATCTGGAAGAATAATCACATGAATATTTGATAGAAATTTGACATTGGTTGGAGATTGTTTTGTTTGTATAGTTCTGCAGAGCACAAAGACTTCCTGTAGAAGTAGAGCAGTATGGTATCAGTGTCATACGATATAGCTCTATATACTGTATGGTTCTGGAGGTTATATGTAAACGTCATAGGCAACATGCGCTAGCTATGCACAGGGTCTTTATCTGGACAGAGACCTCGAAATTAGTGCACAAACATGTCCGACTATTTCATGGAGGATTCCGTTTTTGCTGTAAACAAAGTTAGAAGTTTCTTGTCAGTTCTCGTCGGTCTGGAAGTTGACAAAGCTCATCTATATCTTATCCTCTCACCAGGCACTTCACAGATAGAATTTATTTGGACTGGAATGTCTTTCCTCTGTCTCATAAACAAATCCTAAGTGTTTCTGTCTGTCTTTTTACTTTACTTTTTTCCCCCCCAAAGGCTTCATTTCACTGAGATTGTCAGAGGAGGGTTGGAATGAAATAGGCTGGCATGCCAGCTTGCAAAGCTGTCCTTCACTTTCATCTGAATACTTGACTGCTTCAGAGGAAATTGCTGCAAACCTATCCGAAAGCCAAACTCAGCCTTTATTGCCTGCCATATACATCCCAGTAAACGGGTGAAAACCTGAAGCATCCAGGCAGCACTTGACAGCATCTCTTCCAATCCGCTCCAATCTTGACATTTCTAAAGCACAATAAAATAATGAATTTCTGCTTAGTAAAGCTATCTTCAAATGGAATCTCAAATGTTTGGAAGTACTTTGTCACCTCGTGGCAACATCAGTATACTGAAGTCCTGAAAGCTCTAGAAACTTTAGCAGGAGCTGTGAACAACTAACTGTTGTGTGACTGACAGTGTGTGCTGAGGGTCAGTGTCCTAGTCTTTTGTAGGGCAGGTCCTAGGCTTTTGTAGTGAAGGTTCACTTGGTGGGTTTTTGTTGTTGTTGGAAAAACATTCACCATGGTTCTTGGCTTGTCCCCCAGAGGGATTGTACTGAATGTCTCTGTCTCTAGTAGTAGGAGTGTTCCCATGTTAAGATTCAGGCGATATGGCCCGATCCCTCCGGCTCCTAAAGTCCTCATAACACAGAACCCTGTAAACACAATAAAAACACATTATGCATAGAGCTTCTTTAATTCATGAGGGTCCCCTCATAAATCTGTTTCCAATTAACGGCATTTGGCGGCCATGGTTTTCCTATGTAAATGAACCCTTAGGTCCAAAGGCCTTTCTGACAGTAATCTACCCATAATTTGCTCTGTGGATTCCTCCCTCCTGTACCACAGTGAGAGGCCTGAGAGCATGCACTTACACACACGCACACTCACACACACTGGTCTGAGTGACAGTCTGGACTTTCTCCCCTAAACACACTTCACACTCTCTCCAAGGCAGCTATTATCCTGTGGTAGGAATGTGATATTCCTTAAGAAAAGGGTTTCCAGGACTTTTTCAGTGTCGGCATGTCAAACATTTCATTCCTCTGCACAGTTCCCCACTGCTGCAATGTGGTCACTCTCATACTGCTCTATTATCTTTATCTAAGAGTGACATTGAGAGTGAACACTGTCTATAACACAGTTCATGCACATTACCATATAATTATTTGATAACAATCAGTGGGAGGAATTATAGTGTATCTGCCAAGATGTAAACCTAGAGTACATTAACCTGTAGCTATACACCTACACAAGCCTGGAGGCATTCTATTCATATTCATAGTAAATATACTGAACTAAAATATAAACGCAACATGCAAAGTGTTGGTCCCATGTTTCATGAGCTGAAATAAAAGAGCCCAGAAGTTTTCCTTATACTCAAGAAGCTTATTTTTCAAAAATGTGTTGCACAAATTTGCTTACGTCCCTGTTAATGAGCATTTCTCCTTTTGCCAAGATAATCCATCCACCTGACAGGTGTGGCATACCAAGAAGCTGATTAAACAGCATGATCGTTACACAGGTGCACCTTGTGCTGGGAACAATTAAAGGCCACTCTAAAATGTTCTGTTTTGTCACACAACACAATGCTACAGATGTCTCAAGTTTTGATGGAGCGTGCAATTGGCATGCTGACTGCGGGAATGTCCACCAGATCTGTTGCCAGATGATTTAATGTTAATTTATCTACCATAAGCCGCCTCCAACGTTAAATGCACAGAGATACCGTGACAAGATCTTGAGGCACATTGTCATGCCATTCATCTGCCGCCATTACCTCATGTTTCAGCGTGATAATGCACAGCCCCATGTCGCAAGGATCTGTACACAATTCCTGGAAGCTGAAAATGGCCCAGTTCTTCTACAGTATGACCTGCATACTCACCAGATATGTCACCTATTGAGCATGTTTGGAATGCTCTGGATCGACATGTATGACAGAGTGTTCCAGTTCCCGCCAATATCCAGCAACATCACACAGCCATTGAAGAGGGGTGGGACAACATTCTACAGGACACAATCAACAGCCTGATCAACTCTATGTGAAGGAGATTTGTCACACTGCTTGAGGCAAATGGTGGTCACACCAGTTACTGACTGGTTTCTGATCCACGTCCCCTACCTTTTTTTAAGGTATCTGTGACCAACAGATGCATATTTGTATTCCCAGTCATGTGAAATCCATAGATTAGGGCCGAATTAATGTATTTCAATTGACTGATTTCCTATTTTTGTTCAGTGTAGATGCAGTGCATTCGGAAAGTATTCAGACCCCTTGACTTTTTCCACATTTTGTTATGTTACAGCATATTCTAAAATGAATTTAAAAAAAAAAATCCTCATCAATCTACACACAATACACCATCATGACAAAGCGAAAACAGTTTTTTTGACATTTTTGCACATTCATAAAAAATAAAAACAGATACCTTATTTACACAAGTATTCAGACCCTTTGCTATGCGACTCGAAGTTGAGCTCAGGTGCATCCTGTTTCCATTGATCATCCTTGAGATGTTTCTACAACTTGATTGGAGTTCACCTGTGGTCAATTCAATTGATTGGACATGATTTGGAAAGGCAGTTGACAGTGCATGTCGCAAGGAATTGTCTGTAGAGCTCAGAGACAAGATTGCATCAAGGTACAGATCTGGGGAAGGGTACCAAAACATTTCTGCAGCATTGAAGATCCCCCAAAACCCAGTGGCCTCCATCATTCTTAAATGGAAGAAGTTTAGAACCACCAAGACTCTTCCTATAGCTGGCCGCCCGTCCAAACTGAGCCATGGTCACTCCGATGGTCACTCTGACAGAGCTCCAGAGTTCGTCTGTGGACAACCATCTCTGCAGCACTCAACCAATCAGACCTTTATTGTAGAGTGGCCAGATGGAAGCCTCTCCTCGGTAAAAGGCACATGACAGCCCAGTTGAAGTTTGCCAAAAGGCACCTAAAGACTCTCAGACCATGAGAAACAAGATTCTCTGGTCTGATGAAACAAAGATTGAACTCTTTGGCCTGAATGCCAAGCGTTCACGTCTGGAAGAAACCTGGCACCATCCCTTCGGTGAAGCATGGTGGTCGCAGCATCAAGCTGTGGGGATGTTTTTCAGCGGCAGGGACTGGGAGATTAGTCAGGATCGAGGGAAAGATTAACAGAGCAAAGTACAGAGAGATCCTTGACGAAAACCTGCTCCAGAGCACTCAGGACATCAGACTGCGGAAAATATTCACCTTCCAACAGGACAACGACCCTAAGCACACAGCCAATACCACACAGGAGTGGCTTCGGGACAAGTCTCTGAATGTCCTTGAGTGGCCCAGCCAGAACCCGGACTTGAACCCAATCAAACATCTATGGAGAGACCTGAAAATAGCTGTGCAGCAATGCTCCCCATCCAACCTGACAGAGCTTGAGAGGATCTGCAGAGAAGAATGTAAGAAACTCCCCAAATACAGGTGTGCCAAGCTTGTAGCGTCATACCCAAGAAGACTCAAGTCTGTAATCGCTGCCAAAGGTGCTTCAACAAAGTTCTGAGTAAAGGGTCTGAATACTTATGTAAATGTGATATTTCATTAAAAAAAAATTATACATTTGTAAAAAAGATTTTTTATACATTTTAAAATAAGGGAGCTTTGAAAAAGTCAAGGGGTCTGAATACTTTCTGAATGCACTGTATCCTCTCAGCAGAAAATAACAATTTGTTTCCGCATCCACAATGATTCAGAACTTAAATGTATTTTCATATTGTCTTTCAAACCGAACCTTACAAGTACAAACCTCCACTGCCAAGTCTAATTTAAGAATACTTATTACTTCCCTTGGCCAACCTCAGACTGTTTTGTGAAAGGGATATGTTGACGGATGAGGACACTTGTCTCAGAGAGCACTCGTGAAGTGAGCTGGTGTAAGATAGCACTGAGTAGAGACATGGGAAAGTGGTTGTCAGTTATTTGTGGGGAAGATGAGAGGGAGGGAGGTGTATAGAGAGTGGAGTCCTTCCTGAGGTTGTGTAGTGAGCTTTGGCCGCTGACAGACAAACTCACCAAGCTGACCTAATTGGTGCGGAGCAGTGAAGCCAAACGGAAGGAGCTGATTGGACACAATGAGCTGAGGATAGTGATGGTGATGGTGGCTGGGTAGAGAGACATGGTTGAGCTCTCCGTGTGTGTGTGTGTGTGTGTGTGTGTGTGTGTGTGTGTGTGTGTGTGTGTGTGTGTGTGTGTGTGTGGGGATGTGTGGGGATGTTGACGGGGAGGATTTAAGAGAAGCACACACTGCTTGGAAACATGTCTCAGTGCTGTCTGGGTAATGAATAGAGTGGGGAGAGGAGAGAGAGAGCACTGGCCTTCATACGGACCCCTAGGCTACTGTCTCACTAATAATACATGATGAGTTTCCAAAATGGCAAGAAATTAGTTGTGCATTTTGATGAGGTTAAATTGACACCTGTTGGGGATTTTGGTGACTTGCATCAGCTGCAGTTCTTGCACATCTTTCTCAGAATGTCTAAAACTGTTACCTAAAGTTACCCCAGCCATATTCAGGACAACCTCACGCTGAAATTAGAACGTTTGCAAAGACAACTATCTCTTAACACACTCCTCTCTGTCACGTCTGATGTCCGATGCCTTTGATAGCACACTTTGTAGTGTGATACAATCTGACATCAAGGCTCAGAGACTCATACAGTCAGTCGATGGCCTTATTTCTCTCTTATTACTTTGTTATAGTAGCTCACTGTCAAATATTTCACCCATACTACTCTATTTTAGTTAACTGCTCTTCAACTACTTTTTAAGGAGTCCTATATATTATTTGCTAATATCAACAGGACTTCTAACCAATCAAGTGTGTGTTATTCATAGGTGTAGCTTCTTTATTTGATAAAGCACTGGTGAATTGCTGATTTTTATGTTTTTATATTTATATTTGATGTTGGAAGAGAAGGTCATTTTATTGATAATCAGAATTTAGTCACTGAAATCAGTCATCTGAATTGACGACAACTAATGCATATATCCTATTCAAGACATCAAGGCTCCCTGAATTTGAAATGAAAGATTGTTTCTGCACAGGGTGCCTGTCTGTTGGCCTCACTGAAGGTGAAGCTGAAGTCCTCTGTCAGCAAATCAATTGTAAAGATCGGATCAGGCGGAAGCTCTCTCTATATGTTAACCGACAGAATGTCCAAATAGGATTCTTGTTTCTCTTTTCTTTTCTTACTAGGGTGTTATTGGAATCCACACATTGTTTGTTATAAGATATGAGAAGTGGAAACGAAACTTTAGGAGGCTTGCAATATCAAAACTCTTTTTGCTAGTAGCTGAAGCTCGCTCCCCCTTTCAACTAGCCATGAAAGCCCCTGATCTCCAATGTTTACAAGGAAACATTTTCTGGCCTAAAAAAGAGGTAATACTATGGTGGAGAAGCAGATCCTCAATTTTATTAGATATCTAAACTGGACGTAATGACAAGCCTGAGGGATTGCCTTTCCAACGAGATTAACATTCTGAATATGTATCACACAGCCCAGAAGGTGATTAATATGATTGCTTTGGTATGTTAAGAATTTATTATAATATCCTCTTCCCTGAACACTGGCTGAATGGTAAGATGCCCACCTCACCTGGTGTTTGTTCTCTTAACTGTGACACTGGCTTAGAATTATTAGCAAGACAGAACACAGTCAGTTTCATCAAAAACAAGAACGAGCTTATGAATCAGCAATTACATGTGAAACCCTAAGTGGGGATGGATGGTTGGGCATTTCAACAAAACAAAAAGATTAAAGGATTTTTTTATATAGATTGTGTTCCATCCTAAATGTTCTCTTGTATAATTGTTGTCATGTAATCGAAAGAAGGGACTAAGGTTTTGATGGAGAGGGATTTGATTCAGTTCCGGTTGAGGAACTTTCTGTTAAGATGAAAGTGGAGTTAGCGAAGCCCTCATGCTTAATGTCAGAGATACTAATTAACAGATTTTTCTCTTACTGCTGTAGCATGTTTTTTTTATGTATTAACCCCTCCACCACCCCCCCTCTTCGGAAGACACATATCTTCGTTTTTTTTACAGCTTTTTTGCTACATATGCATACATGTTACATATACATTTTACATATACATTTTACATGCACATTTTATATACACGGTACTTATATATAAAGCAATCACATAACAATAATACATTACCAAACATAAGCTCTTTAACCCCAACCCTCAGCCACTCTCAGCCCATCCCACCTATCACCATAGACCACCCTTGTTTGGTTTCCATGTGCCATATATTTTTTAATGGTGCTGTGATGTTTTACAATTTGGATTGAGCAGATATTCCCATATATTTTCGATAACTGCATATGTGACATAACTCCTCCGTTTCTATTCATAATATCATTAACAAATATAAAAAAAAAAAATGTAAATCCATAAAGAATGTTTTTTATTAATCAGTATATTTTAATTTAACCATAACATTTTTTGCAATATTTGTTCTCTTTTCTGGAGGATAAAACTGAAATTGTAACCAGCTTTGTATGGCTTGTTTAAGAAAGGGTGATACTTTAAACAAAATTTCATTTTCAATTAGTCGGAAATGAGAAGTTGTAATCTGTATAAAGGCAAAAAGGCAATTTTTGAACAAAGGATTAGCCTTTCTTAATAATCTACTGGAGAACCATTTTGGGTTTAAGTATAACTTATGTATGAGTGAAGCTTTTAGTGAGAGGTTTAAACCTTTAATATTTAATAATTTTAGTCCCCCAAACGTATATTCATTATATAAATAGGCACATTTCATTTTGTCTGGATTAGCATTCCAAATTAAATGAAATATTTCTTGCTCATAGGATTTAAGAAAACGAGACATCTGGAGTAGGCAGTGCCATTAGTACGTAAGTATACTGTGATAGGACCAAAGAGTTAATCAATGTGAAGTATTTACCTTTCCATGGTTGCAGAATCGTATCTATTTTTGCTAACTTTCTATTGAAATTTATTGTGGTAAGTTCATTTATATTATTTGAGATGTGAATACCAAGTATGTCTACTTCACCATCCGCCTATTTTATTGGTAAACTACACGGTAGTGTAAAGACTATTTTTTAACAATCCAATACGTAATATGGTACACTTGTCATAATTAGGTTTTAATCCAGAGAGGCTAGAAAAGTGATCAAGATCTTCAATGAGACTGTGCAGGGATCCAGATTGTGGATTTAAGAAAAAAAACTAGAATCATCGGCATACATTGACACTTTTGTTTTTATCCCCTGGATTTCTAACCCCTTGATGTTCTTGTTGGATCTAATTTTAATGGCCATAATAAATAGATATGGAGACAACAGACAGCCTTGTTTTACTCCTCTTAAATGCTCAATACTTTCTGAGAAGTAACCATTGTTTACTGTTTTACATCTGGGGTTGCTGTACATAACTTTACCCATTGTATAAGAGATTCACCAAAATTAAAGTAATCGAGGCATTTATATATAAATTCTAGTCGTACTTTATCAAAGGCCTTTTCAAAATGTGCAATGAAGACCAAGCCTTGTGTCTTTGATGTTTCATAATGTTGAATTGTTTCAAGTAATTGACGTATATTATCTCCAGTATATCGTCCATGTAAAAAACCTGTCTTATCAGGATAAACAATATCTGGTAAAACCTTTTTTGTTCTATGTGCTATGGATTTCGCCAGGATTTTCACATCGCAACATTGTAGCGTTAGAGGCCTCCAGTTTCTTACCACCTGGGTCCTGTTTTAGTAGTAATGAAATCAGAACTTCTTGTTGAGTACCTGAAAGTCTACCATTTGTATAAGAGTAATTAAAACATGCCAATAATGGATCTTTGTGTACATAAAAAAAGGTCTGACATACCTCTACTGGTATACCATCAAGCCCTGGTGTTTTTTCAGACTGAAAATATTTTGTCTCCAAGTTCCTCTTCTGTAAGTTGGCCTTCAAACAGGTCTTTCTGTAAATGTGTTAATTTTACAATATAATTAGGAAAGAAATCCTTACAGTTAACATCATTCAGTGGAAATGGAGGAGACTGAAAAGAAAACATATGCTTAAAATATTTTGCTTCCTCTTTCAAAATATAATTTGTTGAATCATGGGTAATTCCATCAATTTGTAACGAGTTTCTGTAAATTCTTTTTGGTAGAATTTATATGTTGAAGTTTCACAAACAAAAATCTGAATTTTTCAAAATTTTCCATCCAATTCGATTTATTTTTGTAATACATTTCACTTGATCGTTCTTGAATAAGTGCATACTCATATTACTCATACTCATATTAGAAAGTCCTAGCAAGGCTATAAGCATGTCAGCCCAGAAAATGTATCAGCCAATATAATTTATCCACCACTACACAAACATTCTGCTTCTCTAATCGGAGCCTTTTGAAAGTGGGGTACAGGACACGGCGTCTCTCCACTATTTCATTAAATTTCATACCCTGTTGTAACAAGGCAATTTTCATTTTGCAGTGGGTTAGCATAGCTACGATCGGACGGGGCCTTCCCTCTGCTCTGCCACCGAAACGGTGAGCTCTTTGAAAATCAATTGTTTCCACCTGTTTGTCCGTCATCTTGAGATTACGTTTCATGAACACCTTGACTTTTTCCTCTGTTGATGGACAGTTTTCGTCCATTTATTCCAATTATTGCAATGTTATCTTTCATACCTCTGCACTTTAAAGCAAGTAATTCGGCTTTCATTGTTTTGTTATCATACCGTAGCCTCTCTGTAGTGTCTTTATAGGAGTCCATGGTAGTTTTCAATATCTTATTTTCCGATCGTATTTCTTCCATCATTTTATTACTGTAATCCATTCCTGTTCTTAAGGCCTTCCCCAGTAGCCCAGGCAATATATCAAAAAATGTAACTGCTCACTCATGCTTGTAAGCAATGCTCTATCTTCTGGAGACATAGCTATAAAAACGTCCCCCTCCAATGTTAAATTAGAAATTTTAGACGGCGGCTTTCCTCCTGTTTCGCTCGCAGAACTCGAGGAAAGGTCTTCTCTTGTTCGCTTCGATGTATCCGTTTCTTTTTCGAGCATATCAAAATGCTGATCAATAAATAGTTCCAGATTCTCTATATTTATCCAGAATGTTTGTTTCGTAGTTATCAGCAAACCTCAATTTTTGTGATTAATTCATGGGACAAGCTGTGCCTACCATGCTGCCACGTCATCAAAATCCAGAGTGCATTTTTTACTGTAGCATGTTAGCAATTAACAAACTATGTGTGTCTTAGCTCCAAGGAACGTTCTGCTTAAGCCTTTGTAGTGTACCATTTAGCAATGCTCGTGGAAACGGATTGTATCAGTTAGCCGTGCATTGAAAAACATGGGGAAAGAGCGGTGAACAATCCCTTCAAACCCACAATCATAGTAGGCCTGGCTGTTGATTCCTTTGTTTCATTAAACATTTGGCAGGCTGGTTTATTGATAATGAGACATTCAAAGGCCTTGGATATGACCCTGTTACCTTTGTTAGAGATGATTTGTGAATTATATTTTCTGTGTGACAAGTAGATGACTTGGGTTCTCGTCCCTCTTCATTATAATTGTTTGACTCAGTTATCTCTACCGTCACTTTCCATTAATGTAGTTCAGAGTTACTAGAGGAGACAAGATAATTGCAATTGTGTGGCTTATGTGGTTATTGCTATCCTAACAGCCTGAATCACACATTTACATTTTACATTTAGTTATCTCCGTAGAGCTTCGGTGGGGGTAGCTACAGCGCCTCAGACCTGAATGTATGTGGATGGTATGGTAATTCTTTCATCAGCAGTTTGACACTGGGGTAAAGAGTGTTTTTAAAAGCATATCTCTACAGTTAGGCTACATGTATTTTACATGTTTATATAGATAAAAGCATGCAACTATAGAAAAGAGTTCTACAAAAAAGTGCCACAAAAAACTACAAAAGAAAAGTGTCTATCAGATGGGCCTAAGAACAAGACAAGATAGAATATTTAGTGCGTAATTGCCTACATTTCTATAAAAGACATATCCAAGCTTGGCTTAAACCTGTATGCATGTACAGTGCCTTCAGAAAATATTCACACCTCTTGACTTTTTCCACATTTTGTTGTGTTACAGCCTGAATTAAAAATTGATTTAATTTAGATTTTCTTGTCACTGGCCTACACACATGCCCCATAATGTCAAAGTGGAATTATGTTTTTAGAAATTTATACAAATTAATTAAAAATATAAAGCTGAAATGTCTTGAGTCTAAGTATTCAAAGCCTAAATAAGTTCAGGAGTAAAAATGAGTTCCATGGACTCACTCATCTCTGTACCCCTCACATACAGTTATCTGTAAGGTCCCTCAGTGGAGCAGTGCATTTAAAACACAGATTTAACGGCAAAGACCAGTGTGGTTTTCCAATGCTTCGCAAAGAAGGGCACCTATTGCTAGTAAAAAAATAAAATAAAAGCAAGACATTGAATATCCCTTTGAGCATGGTGAAGTTATTAATTACACTTTGGATAGTGTATCAATACACCCAGTCACGACAATGATACATGCATTCTTACTAATTCAGTTCCGGAGAGGAAGAAAATGGCTCAGGGATTTAACCATGGTGATGTTATAAAAATATAAAAAATTGTTGTTGTAATTTTACCCCCTTTTTCTAGCCGATTTTGTGATATCCAATTGCGATCTTGTTCCAAAGGCTGGGCCTAATACAGTGTATAAGAGGTCATACAATAAGTTTTGAATTGATTCTCATGTTGATGATGTAAATCATATTTGCTGGTGTGTAATGAGGATCAATCAGATGCTGCACTTGACACATTTAGGAAATTGCTTATTCCAGTTACAAATAAGCATGCACCCATTAATGTCTGTAAAAACGGATCCCCTTAGATTGATGAGGAATTGAAAAATGGTATGGTTGAGAGAGATGAGGCAGATAAGTCTGGCAACAGAACCGATTTGGCAAATGTAATGCAAATTGAAAAATCGTGACTAAACTGAATAAAAAGAAGAAACTATACTATGAAACAAAGATAAATTATATAAAGAATGATAGTAAAAAGCTTGGGAGTACCTTAAATGAAATCTTCTGCAAAAAGGCAAAATCAGCTCCATCATTCATTGAATCAGAGAGTGCATTCATCACAAAACCCACGGATATTGCCAACTACTTGATTTTTTCATTGGCAAGATTAGCAAATTTAACTTCTTTGGGAGCAGCGCACGAGGTGAAGGTTTTGGAGATCCTGGTGTGCCCAAAGTAAAATGCCTCCCATTCAGGCCCATAAAATAGGATAGGATATGCATATTTAGCACCATTGGATAGGAAACACTCTGACGTTTCTAAAAGTGTTAACATTTTGTCTGTGAGTATAACAGAACGGATATGGCAGGCAAAAACCCGAGGAATTTCTGCAAGCGCCCCACCGCTCTCTATGAAGTTAAGCATGACATGCCAGAAACAAACGCCAGCACTACACATCCAAGTATAACTGACCAAATTATGAAAGACAAGCATTGTATTTTGAATTCCGTAAAGTGAGTGTAGAAGAGGTGAAAAAATTATTGTTGTCTGTCAACAATGACAAGCCACCGGGGTCTGACAACTTGGATGGAAAATTACTGAGGATAATAGCGGACGATATTGGCACTCCTATTTGCCCTCAGGCCCGGAGGGAAGTTAAAGTCATTCCGCTACCTAAGAAAAGTAAAGCCCCCTTTTACTGACTCAAATAGCAGACCAATCACCCTGTTTCCAAACCTTAGTAAACTTTTGGAAAACATTGTGTTTGACCAGATACAAAACTATTTTACAGTAAACAAATTGACAACATACTTTCAGAACGCTTATAGGGAAGGATATTCAACAAGCACAGCACTTACACAAATTACTGATGATTGGCTGAGAAAAATTTATGATAAAAAGATTGTGGGGGCTGTTTTGTTAGATTTCAGTGCGGCTTTTGACATTATCAATCATAGTCTGCTGCTGAAAATGTTTATGTATTATGGATTTACACCCCCTGCTATATTGTGGATAAAGAGTTACCTGTCAAACAGAACACAGAGGGTGTTCTTTAATGGAAGCCTCTCCAACATAATCCAGGAATTCAGGAAATCAGCAATTCCCCAGGGCAGCTGTCTAGGTCCCTTACTTTTTCTTTACTAACGACACGCCACTGGCTTTGAGTAAAGCCAGTGTGTCTATGTATGCAGATGACTCAACACTATACACGTCAGCTACTACTGAAATGACTGCAACACTTAACTTCTTAGGGAGCAGCTCCCGAGGTGACGGTTTTGGAGAGTCTGGCGTGCCCAAAGTAAAATGCCTCCCACTCAGGCCCAGAAAATAGGATATGCACATATTTAGCACCATTGGATAGGAAACACTCTGACGTTTCTAAACGTGTTAACATTTTGTCTGTGAGTATAACAGAACGGATATGGCAGGCAAAAACCCGAGGAATTTCTGTCCTGGAAAAAGGGATTTTGACACATTGCCTCATTTGGAACCCCTCCCTTATGAAAATGCCCATATAAGGGCATATGAATGCAGTACCTATTGCTTCCTCTGGATGTCAACAGTCTCAAGACACTGTTTTATTCTGTTTAGTTGCTTTAGATGGCAATAAAATAAAAATTAGGAAGTGGCCTCACAGAAGTCAACAGAAGAAAACGTGCGTTCCCGGCTTGCGCGCTCTGTGGTTTTTTCCTTTCTTATCGCCCAGTTTATATTCCGGTTGAAATATTATACAAAATATACATAAAAGTGTTCCTAAGGATACATTATCAATAATGTTTGATTGTTCTTGGACAAGTTTATAGGTATAGGTTGAACAAGTTCTCTTCACGTTTCAATGGACGAGTGGAATAGGATATGCACATAATTAGTACTATTGGATAGGAAACACTGTGAAGTTTCTAAGAGTGTTAAAATAATGTATGTGAGTATAACAGAACTGATATAGCAGGCGAAAACCCGAGGAAAATCCATCCATATTATCACTAATATTCATAAAAGGATAGCTAAGGATGCATTATAACTGATCTTTGATTTGTTTAGGAAAAGTGTATAGGTATATTTGAACGCGTTCTTTTCACGTTTCAATGGGCGATTCAACGTTGGATTTTCTGAACATAACGTGCCAACCAAACGGAGATTTATGGATATAATAAATTACTTTTTCTAACAAAAGAACCATTGGATGTCTTCGTTGGACACTTGGGAAGCCCTCAGCAGAAGTTCTTCGAAAGGTAAGGGATTTGTTTTCGCTGTGATATGGGTTTTGTCTGAACCGCGCTGGTTTATGAATTTATGCTAATGCAGAAATTTTAGAGGTGCTATCCTTAAACAATCAAATGTTATGCTTTCGCCGTAAAGCCTTTTTGAAATCTGACAACGCTGCGATATTGCCAAGAAGCAGAGCTTTTGATGACTATGCAACACTTGTATATTGATGAATGTTTAGTAATTCAACTTTGGGATTTTGAATTTGGCGCCTTACATTTCACCGGGTAGTGTCGGGAGTGGGGCAAAATTCATGATATATGCTGTCTAGTGCAGTCAAACAATATTCATGTATTGGCAATATCAGAGACTCACTTGGACTCTTCTTTTGAGGATGCTGAGATCGCTATACATGGATACAATTTGTTCAGGTGGGACAGAAATAGATATGGGGGTGGAGTTGAAGTTTACATCCAGAATCATATTCCATCAAAACAACGTAATGACTTCATGTTGAATGGATTAGAGGCGCTATGGGAACAGGTGCATTTACCACATTTGAAACCTATACTAGTTGGTTGCTGCTATAGGCCACCTAGTGCTGATGTGAAATATCTTGATGTAATTTGCGAAATGTTGGATAAGTTATCTGATGAAAATAGGGAAACATACACTGCTCAAAAGAAATAAAGGGAACACTAAAATAACACATCATAGATCTGAATGAATGAAATAATCTTATTAAATACTTTTTTATTTACATAGTTGAATGTGCTGACAACAAAATCACACAAAAATTATCAATGGAAATCAAATTTATCAACCCATGGAGGTCTGGATTTGGAGTCACACTCAAAATTAAAGTGGAAAACCACACTACAGCCTGATCCAACTTTGATGTAATGTCCTTAAAACAAGTCAAAATGAGGCTCAGTAGTGTGTGTGGCCTCCACGTGCCTGAATGACCTCCCTACAACGCCTGGGCATGCTCCTGATGAGGTGGCGGATGGTCTCCTGAGGGATCTCCTCCCAGACCTGGACTAAAGCAGCCGCCAACTCCTGGACAGTCTGTGGTGCAACGTGGCGTTGGTGGATGGAGCGAGACATGATGTCCCAGATGTGCTCAATTGGATTCAGGTCTGGGGAACGGGCGGGCCAGTCCTTAGCATCAATGCCTTCCTCTTGCAGGAACTGCTGACACACTCCAGCCACATGAGGTCTAGCATTGTCTTGCATTAGGAGGAACCCAGGGCCAACCGCACCAGCATATGGTCTCACAAGGGGTCTGAGGATCTCATCTCGGTACCTAATGGCAGTCAGGCTACCTCTGGCAAGCACATGGAGGGCTGTGCGGCCCCCCAAAGAAATGCCACCCCACACCATGACTGACCCACCGCCAAACCGGTCATGCTGGAGGATGTTGCAGGCAGCAGAACGTTCTCCACGGCGTCTCCAGACTCTGTCACGCCTGTCACGTGCTCAGTGTGAACCTGCTTTCATCTGTGAAGAGCACAGGGCGCCAGTGGCGAATTTGCCAATCTTGGTGTTCTCTGGCAAATGCCAAACGTCCTGCACGGTGTTGGGCTGTAAGCACAACCCCCACCTGTGGACGTTGGGCCCTCATACCACCCTCATGGAGTCTGTTTCTGACCGTTTGAGCAGACACATGCACATTTGTGGCCTGCTGGAGGTCATTTTGCAGGGCTCTGGCAGTGCTCCACCTTGCACAAAGGCGGAGGTAGTGGTCCTGCTGCTGGGTTGTTGCCCTCCACGGCCTCCTCCACGTCTCCTGATGTACTGGCCTGTCTCCTGGTAGCGCCTCCATGCTCTGGACACTACGCTGACAGACACAGCAAACCTTCTTGCCACAGCTCGCATTGATGTGCCATCCTGGATGAGCTGCACTACCTGAGCCACTTGTGTGGGTTGTAGACTCCGTCTCATGCTACCACTAGAGTGAAAGCACCGCCAGCATTCAAAAGTGACCAAAACATCAGCCAGGAAGCATAGGAACTGAGAAGTGGTCTGTGGTCACCACCTTCAGAACCACTCCTTTATTGGGGGTGTCTTGCTAATTGGCTATAATTTCCACCTGTTGTCTATTCCATTTGCACAACAGCATGTGAAATTTATTGTCAATCAGTGTTGCTTCCTAAGTGGACAGTTTGATTTCACAGAAGTGTGATTGACTTGGAGTTACATTGTGTTGTTTAAGTGTTCCCTTTATTTTTTTGAGCAGTGCATTTTTGGGGAGATATGAATATCGATTTTTTTTTTATACAAACTGTCCAAAGAGAAAAAGTTATTTCTGTTGCCAGTGTATGTAACCTAACCCAAGTTATGACATTACCAACCAGAACGTTCACTAATAGGTCTGGTATTACATTATCAACTTGTATCAATCACATTTTTACTAACATGGCTGAACATTGTTCTAAAGCTGTATCAGTGGCACTAGGTTACAGTGATCCTAACTTGGTTGCACTCTTATTGAAAACTAAAATACCAAAGGCTGGCCCTAAAATAATCTACCGCAGGTCCTACAGAGGGTTCAATCAGACCTCATTTGTGGATGAGATTAAGAATGTGAAATGGTTAGAAGAGTGTAGTAAGGATGGTCCTGAAATGTCACTAAGTTTGATAATGAAATTATTTATGAGTATAGCTGATAAGAACGCCCCTTTAAGAAAATGCACTGTGAGGTCAAATGGTGCCCCATGGATTGATGATGAGCTGAGAAATGTAATGATTCAACGTTATGATGCCAAAAAAGTAGCAGATAAATCTGGTACTTTGTTTGATAAGCAAAGTTATTGTAAATTAAGAAATCTTGTGACCAAGCTAAACAAAGGAAAGAAGAAGGGATTCTATCAGCACAAAATTTATGAAGTAAAGGGTGATGGGAAAAAGCTGTGAAGAACGTTGAACACTGTTATGGGTAGGAATTAAAACATGTCTGCCTCTTTTGTTGAATCAGAGGGTATATTTATTACAAAACCACATGACATCGCAAACTACTTTAATGAATATTTTACAGGCAAAGTGGACAAGTTGAGGAATGCTATGATTCCAACTAATGGCTCCATGTCATATACCCTTATAAAAGATTGTATCATGAAGGAGAGGCAATGCAGGTTCAAATGTCATCAAGTAGAAAGGGAAGAGGTAGAAAGGATGCTGTTGTCTCTTTCGGATGACAAGTCGCCTAGTACAGATAATCTAGACGCCAAATTGCTTAGAGTTACAGCTAACCAAATATCTACACCAATCTCTCATCTTTTTAATAAGTGCTTGATGCCCAGAAGTCTGGAAAGAGTCAAAGGTTATTCCACTACCTAAGGTTAAAAAATCTGCATTCACTCGTCCTAATAGTTGTCCTATAAGCTTGCTGCCTGTGTTAAGTAAATTACTGGAAAAAATATTATCTGTACAAATCAAGGATTATTTCTCATGTAATGGTCTGATAACCAGTTTCCAGCATGCATACAAAGAAGGGCATTCTACGAGTATGGCCCTGATTGGTTAAAGAGTATGGATGATAGGAAGTTAGTTGGTGCAGTGTTGCTGGATTTCAGTGCTGCTTTTGATGTAATTGATCATTAACTTTTACTAGGAAAACTCAAATGTTATGGTTTTTAGGATGCAGCTCTATCCTGGATGGAAAGCTATCTATCCAGGAGAAGGCAAAAAGTGTTCTTTAATGGCAGCTTTTCAAATAGTAAAGATACATTGTGGTGTTCCTCAAGGAAGCTGCCTAGGCCCACTGCTCTACTCTATCTTTACTAATGATTTACCTTCAGTAATGAACAAAGCAAGAGTGGTCATGTATGCTGATGACTCTACAATGTATAGTGCAGCATCAGAATGTAATGAGCTAACAGATGTACTGAGCAGTGAACTAAGAATGGTGTCTGAGTGGGTTGATATGAACAAATTGGTGTTGAACATTTCTAAAACTAAATGTATTGTATTTGGTTCAAGATATACAGTGGGGCAAAAAAGTATTTAGTCAGCCACCAATTGTGCAAGTTCTCTCACTTAAAAAGATGAGAGAGGCCTGTAATTTTCATCATAGGTACACTTCAACTATGACAGACAAAAGGAGGAAAGAAAATCCAGAAAATCACATTGTAGGATTTTTAATGAATTTATTTGCAAATTATGGTGGAAAATAAGTATTTGGTCACATACAAACAAGCAAGATTTCTGGCTCTCACAGACCTGTAACTTCTTCTTTAACCTCTTAGCTACGATCCCTTTAGCGGGATCGTTTTCAGGCAAACATAACGCCAAATTCAAAATACATATTCGTAATACATATTCGTAATATTTAACTTCGATATACAAGTGTTGCATAGTGTTGCATAGCCATCAAAAGCTCTGCTTCTTGGCAATATCACTGCGTTGTCAGATTTTAAAAGGCTTTACGGCGAAAGCACTACATTTGATTGTTTGAGGCTAGTACCTCACATATTTTCCACATTAGCATAAATTCATATCCAGCTCGGTTCTCAAAATATCCATATCACAGCTAATATAAATCGCTTACCTTTCAAATAACTTCTTCTGAGGTCTTCCCAAGTGTCCAAACAAGATAATCCATGGTTCTTTTGTTAGAAAAAGTAAATAATTATATCCATAAATATCCGTTGTTTTTGGCACGCTACGCTCAGCTACTCCACCAAGCATTGTCAGTCTACTCACTGCTTTACAGTGAAGGGATCATGCGTTCAAATTATACCTCTCATCTTTTCACAAACAAATCAAATATCATTAATAATGCATCCTTATGTATTCTTTTATGAATAATAGCGATCATATTTTACAAGAACGGTAAGTGAAACGTTAAAAGACGAAAAGAAAGTTGGTCGCGCTGGCTGCTCACGCTTCGTGAACGTGCACGCCTGTTTACCTATTTTCCCTACCCGTAGTAATTCTCTCTCTCTAAGGATCTGGTCAGAGCTTTTTCCTCCATACCCTTTCCAGAGACTGTTGACATCTAGTGGAAGCCATAAGTACTGCAACCTCGGTCCTATTCCCCATAGAAAAATATTACATGGGCTTCAAAATGAGAGGAGAGCCAAAGAAAATAAATTCCGGACAGAAATTTCTCTGGTTTTTGCCTGCTAAATCTGTTCTGGAATAGCCACAGACTATATCTTAATGGTTTTATAAACTTCAGAGTGTTTCCTATCCAATAGTACTAAATATGTAAATATCCTAGTTTCTGGCCATGAGTGGTAGGCATTTAACTTTGGGCACGCCAGACAGGCGAAAATTCGGAAAATGGGACCCTAGCTGGAAGAGGTTAAGAGGCTCCTCTGTCCTCCACTCGTTACCTGTATTAATGGCACCTGTTTGAACTTGTTATCAGTATAAAAGACACCTGTCCACAACCTCAAACAGTCACACTCCAAACTCCACTATGGCCAAGACCAAAGAGCTGTCAAAGGACACCAGAAACCAAATTGTAGACCTGCACCAGGTTGGGAAGACTGCATCTGCAATAGGTAAGCAGCTTGGTTTGAAGAAATCAACTGTGGGAGCAATTATTAGGAAATGGAAGACATACAAGACCACTGATAATCTTCCTCGATCTGGGGCTCCACGCAAGATCTCACCCGTGGGGTCAAAATGATCACAAGAACGGTGAGCAAAAATCCCAGAACCACACGGGGACCTAGTGAATGACCTGCAGAGAGCTGGGACCAAAGTAACAAAGCCTACCATCAGTAACACACTACGCCGCCAGGGACTCAAATCCTGCAGTGCCAGACGTGTCCCCTGCTTAAGCCAGTACATGTTCAGGCCCGTCTGAAGTTTGCTAGAGAGCATTTGGATGATCCAGATGAGGATTGGGAGAATGTCATATGGTCAGATGAAACCAAAATTACTTTTTGGTAAAAACTCAACTCAATCGTGTTTGGAGGACAAAGAATGCTGAGTTGCATCCAAAGAACACCATACCTACTGTGAAGCATGGGGGTGGAAACATCATGCTTTGGGGCTGTTTTTCTGCAAAGGGACCAGGACGACTGATCCGTGTAAAGGAAAGAATGAATGGGGCCATGTATCGTGAGATTTTGAGTGAAAACCTCCTTCCATCAGCAAGGGCATTGAAGATGAAACGTGGCTGGGTCTTTCAGCATGACAATGATCCCAAACACACCGCCCGGGCAACGAAGGAGTGGCTTCGTAAGAAGCATTTCAAGGTCCTGGAGTGGCCTAGCCAGTCTCCAGATCTCAACCCCATACAAAATCTTTGGAGGGAGTTGAAAGTCCGTGTTGCCCAGCGACAGCCCCAAAACATCACTGCTCTAGAGGAGATCTGCATGGAGGAATGGGCCAAAAGACCAGCAACAGTGTGTGAAAACCTTGTGAAGACTTACAGAAAACATTTGACCTCTGTCATTGCCAACAAAGGGTATATAACAAAGTATTGAGAAACTTTTGTTATTGACCAAATACTTATTTTCCACCATAATTTGCAAATAAATTCATTAAAAATCCTACAATGTGATTTTCTGGATTTCTTTTCCTCATTTCGTCTGTCATAGTTCAAGTGTACCTATGATGAAAATTACAGGCCTCTCTCATCTTTTTAAGTTGGAGAACCTGCACAATTGGTGGTTGACTAAATACTTTTTTGCCCCACTGTATGCTTGCTGATGACCCCCAATTGAATTTGTCGATGAATAGAATACATGTAGAGCAAGTGAAAAAAACAAAACTACTAGGCGTCATGTTGGACGCAGCTTTATCATGGTCAAAACACATAGATAATATTGTTATTAAGATGGTTAAGGGAATTGCTGTTACAAGAAAATGTTCAGAGTATGTAACATCTAGCACTCTGAATCAGGTGTTTCAATCCCTGGTCCTATCACACTTAGAGTACTGTCCGGTTATATGGTCATCTGCAGCAAAGAAAGATATAAAAAAGCTCCAAATGGCTCAAAACAGGGCTGCCAGATTATCTCTTCATTGCTCTAACGTTAAAAACAAATTACTATCTAGTCTTCTGATTTTCTTTAGGAATGTTATATTTTTCAAAATAACACAGTATCTTTCAGTCCAATTAGTACATACTAGCAACACGCATAACCACCAAACTGAACAGTCAAATTCAGGGCAGCTAAAACAACTCAAGCCAAGGACAAATCGCCTTAAATCTACAGTTTTATATAGAGCTATAGCTGAATGGAACTTTTTACCATTCCATATTTCTCAGGCAAAAAGTAAATCCACCTTCAAGAAAAAAATAAAAGAACATCTAATGTGATAGACCATATGACTGGACAGGAAATAGAAAGTATCAACTGAATGTTAAATGTGTTTCCTGTCAGGTATTTTAATTGTCTGTATTGTCTACTTGTTGAATGTTTGTGAAGTCTTGATTGTGGTTGTTTGTAATGTCTTGTTAATTGGTGTTGGACCACAGGAAGATTAGCTAGCATTATGGCGTTAGCTAATGGGGATCCTAATAAAAAATCACAAAAAATTTACTTCCATTTCACCTCCAGAACTCGGTCTGGCACACGGCTCACTCTGTTTGCACTTGACACCACTCTTCTTCGACACACCATCTGAATTTTTATCTTCCTCAAATTCAAATCCAACCTCTGCTTTCCTCATTCTCTTCAACCTCTTCTTCCTCTTTTTTTCCCCTCCATTCCTCCTCAGAAATCCACCTTTCTGTGTCCCTGTCCCAATATTCTTCTCCTGACTTTATGGCATTCCGTTGTAACGCCATGCATTATCGTCCTGCTCACCTTGTTGCAGAGTTGCAGTGCCTTAGACCGCTGTGCCACCCGGGAGCCCTTTCTCACAGGGATGGACACTTTTCTGGTGTGACCAATAGCATATGGCTGGACCATGCTAGTTGGGTATTTGAATTGTCAAATTACACCCAAATTAAAGTTTGAAATGTCCATGGCAGGGTCAAGAAAATGCTTTGAAAACTGACTTTGAAATGTTCACAACTTTAAAGACAAATATGGGGACACAGTATGTGTACTTCTATTCATCTTCATGTTAAATTGTTTGAGGTATGTTGAAAAAATATGTCAAAGTTTTGAACCGAACATCTCAAGTGTCTTTCTTCTGCAAACTTTCTTCTCATCATTATGCGCAAATGTGTTTTCAGTCATGTCTCACGTCAAAGCACTATGATACCGTATCTGCAATATTATTTCATTTTGGCTGGGTTAATTAAATTGAGTCATAGCCTAAACTAATTAATGCTGGTCTGATGACAACAGAACACTGACAACAGAACAATTCATGCGTCGGTCTAAACATTGTCTAGAGAAATACCATGTAATGAAGCAGGATAGACAGACAGAAAGACATAAAGCTTGTCTTTAAGTGTCAATTAAAAACTTTATTTTACCTTTATTTAAACAGGGAAATCTTATGAAATCCTTTTTTACAAGAGAAGCCCTGCACACAATCATACAAATTCACAATATTTACAATTCCAAAGCAATAAAACATACAACAATTCAAGAACAGTAACTTATAAAACACGATAATGGAAAACAAACAAATTCCTCAGTAAAAAGGTTATCAACCAGCCGTCTGAACTACCCTAGCGGCACCAAAACATCAAATGTTAGAGATTACTGGAGATCATTCCACAAGTAAGGTGCAAAAAACACTAAACACAGATCTACCTAACTCAGTAGAGACCGAAGTTCTCTGGAGTTAGCCATCTCTGAGACCAGATCTGGTAGCTCGTATGTCTGTAGGTTACAATAAAGTATGTTTTTGCAAGATCTGTATAGCCACTTTGTGCTCGGCTAATTAGACACACACTACATGGGCAAATGTATGTGGACACTTGCTCGTCTCATTCCAAAATCATGGGCATTAATATGGAGTTGGTCCACCCTTTGCTGCTGAAATAGCTTCCACTCTTCTGGGAAGGCTTTCAACTAGATGTTGGAACATTGCTGTGGGGACTTGCTTCCATTCAGCCACAAGAGCATTCGTGTGGTCGGGAACTGATGTTGGGCAATTATGCCTGGCTGGCATTCAGCATTTCCAATTCATCCCAAAAGTGTTCGATGGGGTTGGTCAGGGCTCCGATCTCGACAAACCATTTTCTGTATGAACCTCACTTTGTGCACGTGGGCATTGTCATGCCGAAACAGGAAAGAGCCTTCCCCAAACTGTTGCCACAAAGTTGGAAGCACAGAATTGTCTAGAATGTCATTGTATGCTGTAGCGTTAAGATTTCCCTTCACTGGAACTAAGGGCCCTAGCCCGAACCATGAACAACAGCCCAGAACATTATTCCTCCTCCAGCAAACTTTACAGTTGGCACTAAGCATTGGGGCAGGTAGCGTTTTCCTGGCATCTGGCAAACCCAGATTTGTCCATCGGACTGCCACATGGTGAAGCGTAACTCATCAATCCAGAGAACACATTTCCACTGCACCAGAGTCCATTGGTGGTGAGTTTTACACCACTCCAGCCGGCGCTTGTCATTGCGCATTGTGATCTTAGGATTGTGTTCTGCTGCTTGGCTATGGAAACCCATTTCATAAAACTCCCAATGAACAGTTCTTATGCTGACATTTCTTCCAGAGGCAGTTTGGAACTCGGTAGTGAGTGTTGCAACCCAAGGACAGATGATTTTTACGAGCTTCAGCACTTGGCAGTCACGTTCTGTTAGTTTGTGTGGCCTACCACTTCGCGGCTGAGCCGTTGTTGCTCCTAGACGTTTCCACTTCACATTAACAGCACTTACAGTTTACCGGGGCAGCTCTAGCAGGGCAGAAATTTGACGAACTGACTTGTTGGATAGGTGGCATCCTGTGATGGTGCCATATTGAAAGTCACTGAACTCTTCAGTAAGGCAATTCTACTGGCAATGTTTGTCTATGGAGATTGCATTGCTGTGTGTGCGAATTTATAGACCTGTCAGCAACAGGTGTGGCTGAAATGGCCGAATCCACTATTTTGAAGGGGTGGCCACATACCTTTGAATATATAGTGTAAGTCCAACTAATTAGAGTGTCACAGAAATTAGTTTTTTCCTTTAGTCACATCAACCATGCTCAGTATCCACGACTAGCTTTGTTAAAGGATATTATGTAGTTTGGAATGTAGTTTGGAACCAAAAGAGGTGAGAATGTTTGTAATGTTAGAATGCGCTGGAGGTTTGATGTAACATGCACACTGTAAATCTCATGATTGATTGAGTTATTTTTTCATTAGACAGGCACTGGTATTACTTATAATGTGCGTAGCTTTGGTTAGCCTCAGGCGTCACTGGTATACAGTATCTACTATGGCTTGAGTAACCTCAGACAACATTATACCATGATGCCCAGAGGGTCTGCTGATTGTCATAGAGATGTCCTTTTAGCTGCAGATCTGCTGTTACAAATGTATTCCCCTGGTTGGTAAAACAGAGCCTATACCCTGACATGATTAAATAGTCCGTGATTTATGTTTGACTAATGTAATCTCTTGTCAAGTAATATCTAACATAAATTCTGAATTATGGATGATTTATCACTTGGCGCCACAGAAAACATCCTCCAGCACCCAAACATGACAAATTACCCTTATCTGATGAGCCAGAGTAAACTTACGCTAGATGCTTTTGCTGTTGCTGCAGTGATGTTATTAAAAGGCAATATTTAATCACACAGTATTTTTCCAGGCCTGAGGCAGAGAAAGACAAGTCTTGTTGGTCAAATGGCTCCTGTCTCATGTTGCGAGACATTGATTAATAAAATACAGTACAGAGCTGCATGTGTATAAATGCTAGCCTCCGAAACGATTAGAGACCGGCCCAATTGACGAGGCAAATCACTAAATGGCAGCAGACTGTTTGATCATGACATCTTTTCCACATATGATTTTTCCATAGAGACCGGTGAGAGGCATTGAGATGTACTTATTATCAAACATGAAATTAAATGGAGAAAAGTTGGTCACAGTTAGCAGTCTAGGTCAGACAGAAGACAGATTACAGTCAAAATTATGTTTATGCATAAGAACTAACCTTGCACTCAGTCTCAAATGAAAAACCATAACAACCTAAACCAGTGTTATGTAACAGTCCCATTTTCCTATTTTTGAAATACAAAAATACATTAAAGACAACCCACACGCATGCAAGAACAGGCACATCTTGCATCCCAGTGATTACGTAAAGTTATGTACATCCTATAAGAGATGTCATTATTATTCCACAGTGAATTGAAAATACATCACACAATATCCAGACCCACCCACTGGGGAGCAAGGCCCACCCAATAATTATGTCTTTTTACCTAAACATGCAAACACCATCAGATAGAATTCATAGCAAGCAGTGCACTGGAATGACATTCAGATGAACTGGAATGACAATTCACTCTCATGGGATGGGTGGCCAAAAATAACTACATGAAAGCCACATCCCCAATCAGCCACGAATATGACCGCAAAATTGCTGTGCTTCTACGGTTATATGGACCATACCGCTGCCTTCTGCATTTGTTCATTTAGCAAACAAGACAGCTCATAATCCAGTGCCTTTACCACAGTCAACACATATTTATTTTAGCTTTAATTAGCTTAAAAAATGCTACATTTTCTCTCAGCCTCATGGCATTGTGTGCTCAATAGCATGAGATTAGCTATAAAACTACAAATGTTCCTCTCTGCCCTATAGCAAAATGTGTAGAATTGCAAGAAGTTAGCAGTTCCCACCAACAAATGTTGGGCTACGCTACTGGCTCAAGGAGTCTGGAATCATGTATATCATATTGATTGTATTTCTTAAGGGTGACGGGTAGCATAGTGGTTAAGAGCGTTTGGCCAGTAACCGAAAGATTGCTGGTTTGAATCCCCGAGCTGACTAGGTGAAGAGTCTGTCTGTCTGTGCCCTTGAGCAAGACACTTAACGCTAATTGCTCTGGATAAGAGTGTATGCCAACTGACTAAAATGTTTAATGTAAATATATATTTCCTGACTTGTTTAGTCAATGTCATTTAACCTGGTTTAGTGCTCCCATGCACTCCTCCATTTTCCCATATGCACTCCCTCATTTGACTTACAGCACAGTAGTAATGTGTAAATGATGCCACGCACTGTGGATGAGAGATACAGATGAATGTTATTGTTGATATCAAATAAATCTATATTCAATGTACTATCAGTTCTTATTTGTATGAATATGCCACATAACAGGCGATACTTTTTAATCTAACTTGGAAAGCCAGTGATATGTAAATCTTTTCAACCAGCTCAGATACTGTAATGTTACATACATATCTTGTTAATTCGTGTGAAATCAAGCAACCTCTATCAATCCATACATAGGATTAGGGGGAGGTATAGTACACTGCTAAACTGTCTATAATGAAATAGGTGGGACACGGGATCGCCAGGAAGTTTGACCAATTAAGAACAATGACCTTTTGCCAAAGTATAATTTAAGGATTAAAGTTATAAAAATTCACTTCAAGTATCTACCGTGATTTGAAAAAAAAACATTGTTTGAACGTCAGGATGTACAGGATTGAACTATTAGAAGGTAGGATTAGTTCTCATATAAAGGCTATATTCATGCAAATGCTTAAGGCTTATTTCTCTTATACTGTGCCTTCAGAAAGTATTCATGCCCCTTGACTTATTCCACATTTGTGACTCGTTTCAGGTAACTAGCGGTATTTCGCACTTCACTACTTCACAGGAGAGGCATTTCATCGTAATTTAAAAACAATCAAAATGCATTTTCTGGCAGAAATGCCTTATGGAACATTTAAACTTTCATGTGCCTTAATAACAAACTTGTGTGCCATCTGTAAACACGAATAAAACATTACAATTACGAGCCTAATTGGTTTAGCCACCTTCCCGCTAGCCATGATTGGCTGAGATAATGGATGTGCTGGACATGCCGCCATGTAGCATGCTTCTGTTTGTTCCACAAGCTGCTCAGTATGTGTAGGTAATCCTTTCTAACGTGGCTTTTTTTTAAGATATCTGTCACGATCTTCTGAAAGGACAGACCAAGGCGCAGCGAGGCATCCAGTATACATGTTTTATTAAACGAAACGTAACTGGGCAAAACAACAACCCAACGAAGATCGTAACTTAAACATAGACATAGACTAACAAAGCTATGCATCAACAATAACCCACAAAACCTAAATGAAAACATCAAACATATATATGGTTCCCAATTAGAGACAACGACACA